>JALPQD010000588.1:487963-1132080 GCA_023101885.1 Typhlomys cinereus | reverse complement strand
ATGATTCTTGATTATAGCTCCTTGTTGAACTTGGTGGAGGAGCTCATACCAATACCGGGGGTCAAGGGACTAGCCACATCGTGTCCACTGCTGAGAGAGGGACAATCCATACTCGCCAGACTAGCATACCCGGCCAAGCGTGCTGCAGAATGCCGATTCCTGGATTAGCTCTCTTTGTCTTGTCCATCTTCCCAGGTGGG
Organism: Typhlomys cinereus; assembly: GCA_023101885.1. Classification (NCBI taxonomy): domain Eukaryota; kingdom Metazoa; phylum Chordata; class Mammalia; order Rodentia; family Platacanthomyidae; genus Typhlomys; species Typhlomys cinereus. The sequence goes on along the minus strand of JALPQD010000588.1, from coordinate 1,131,880 downwards.
TAAGTCCTTCCCACCATGGATTGGGTCTTCCCCACCCATCAGACAATCTGCTGCAGGTTTGCCCAGGACTTAACTCAATTACTAATTCTTCAATATTGTGCCCAGAGCTCAAATTTTTAATTGTCACATTGACATCTGTATGCCTAGTTTACGTGGTGTTGGGCATCCAACCTAAGGCTTTGTGCATGCTAGGCAAGTATTCTACCAACTTAATTACATCCCCTGAGTATATTATGATTGGGGAGTATCATAGTCAGGCACAGGTGTCAACGTGACGGTTGAGGGTTTGAGCTCTGGGCACATTTGTAGAGAATTAATGGTTGAGTTAAGTTCAGAGCAAACCTGCAAGAGATTGTCTAGCTGATGGGGAAGGCCCAGCCCATGGTGGGTGGGACTAGACCCTGAACAGGTGAATAAAATACTGAGAGCTTGTTGAGGAAGGCGGCGTCTTTCTGTACACTTGTCCAGACATGCTGGTCTGGCAAGTAAGGACTGTCCATCTCTCAGATGTTATGTGGTGATGGTGTGGCCAGTTCCCTCAGCCCTGGTGTTGGTCCGTGCTCTCCTGTCAAGCCGGACTGAGAACTGTAACCAGGAATCTTAAGAGAGAATAAACCCTGTTCCCTTAAGCCATTTGATGGTATTTATCAGCAGTCATATAGGCAAACTACAACAGGGACCAAACCCAATGTTTGGTGTGTGCTAGCCAAATGCTCTACCAACTGAGCTACATCCCTAGCCTATGTTATACACATTTGTTTTATTATTATGCTATCATTGTCGAAATGCTGGGGTTTGAACCAGGAGTCTCCTGCCTGCCTGCTAAGCAAGCCCTGTATCAGCTGAGTTAATTTTCGAGCTTCTAACACACATTTTACTGAAGACTGAAATATGCAATGTGGAAGGGCAACGTGTCATCAAAATAGAGTTTGCTGGATCACACCAGCCAAATTCCTTTAAGGGACTCATAGAATGCAGAATCTCAGCTGGGAGATGGCTCAGTGGGTAAAAGCACTTGCCACCAATCCTGAGGATTTGAGTTCGATACTCAGAACCTACTTCGTAGAAGGGGAGAAGAAACAACCACCTGCAGGTTGTCCTCTGACTTTCACATGTGCTCTGTGGCATATGCACATCCTCTCATACACAAGGCAACTATATAGATGTAGTAAGCAATTAAAGAGATGCAGAATACTTCCAGAAGTTTCCTATCATCCTTCCTTCCTCTGCTCACTGCTCTCCTCCATCCAGCGTCATCACAGCCTTGGCCTCTAGGGCCATCATCAGGTCCTGAGTCAGAGCTGTGTGGTTTCCAATATCATCATTACTAAGCGCAAGCCAAGGAGGGAAAACCTGCTCTCCAGGTGGGTGCAGAGAGAACTGGATGAGAGAAAACGGTTTGGTGGTTTCCAAACACCCCCTGGCGAAGCTCTCACTGAGCAGGCACCCTGTCTTGATTTCCGACCATCTGATGCGTCGTCAAAGCCTGAGTTTCCCCAGCACCTGAAATCTCTTGGCTTCAGTCATCGTAATCCTGGGGGGTGGGGCCTTGGGAAGAACAGAATCTAATTGGACATTTTATTTTACGAGTTGATCGTTATTTGGTTTCTTGGTCCAGAATCAAGGGCTCCCAGTTCAGAGTCGCTGGGATGGTTCCCCCTCCCCCCTTTATCATGTCTGGCATTTGTTGAAGGGACAGAAGGTTAGACAGCAAAGAATGTCTGGTGGATGTTAGGGAATATCAAGAAGTTTTATGCATCCCTGAGAGACTGATAAGGACTAATGCTGATAGTGAAGAAAAGGAGCATGCTGTCCCCGCTGGTACACCCACTGATGTATGATACTTGCTGGAGCATGAATCACGTCAGGTGTGTGTCATCAAGGACAAACCAGATGAAACACAGCAGGGCCACACAAGTGAAAAGACTTGAAAATAGGAGGGAGTCTTGCTGGGGAGATGAAAGATTATAAGGGGGCAAGAAAGAGGGATGGGATTGGAGATTAAGGGATAAAATATCACCAACTCACTATATTCATGTATGCAACACAAAATAAAATATGTATATATGAAATATTAGGAAATGTGCACCATGCATTCCAGCAGACCACAGAGGGCCTATTTGCCCACCTATTTGCCTTTTCACACAATGGACAGTAAGAATTACAGACCCAGCTCCTGACTAAGCTCATGACAGCGAAAGGAAGACGATGACGTTCTTCTGGTCTCGCGGAGAATAAAGGAGACGCAGAGAAAAGTGGCCAGGACAGAAAATGAAATGGCTTTGGAGCAACATGGAGAGGTAAGGGAGAGAGACGATGACCAAGCATCCTTCACCTTAGTCTTGACTTAGAACGTCCCAGGGACACGCCCGGTGCCTCTGAAGTCTCAGCCCCACATGGTGGACTTCAGGGACTCTCCGTGGTCCCTGGTTCTGTTGGGTTGACACCTTGTGGATTTCGGCTGCGTTCAAATCTTGCAGAACGTTCAAATCTTCTTGCTCCAGGTAGCATTACATTAACTAGGGCAGGGCCGGCCTGGGGAAGATGGTGGAAGAGGGGGGTTGCCTGGGGGATTCCTCGCCATCCTGCTTCTCCTCCCAGCCCAGCTTTACTTGGCACTTCCCTCTGTTCTTTTCTACCTGGCTGTTCTTCCTCCCTCTCCAATTCTACATACCCACAGCTTGCTGGCATTTGCTAAGCCGAGGTTAAAGTCGAAGCACTGCCATAGGCGGAGATGGCATTTTCGATGCCCGCTAACGTCTTTTGTGTTTTCCCTCTTGCGAAAATATACAGCCAAGGCTGTTAACATTTTGGAAAAGCTCTTATCCATGTTTATTTTCCTAATTATAGTAGGAAATAAAAAAGTATATTTATGATAACATCAAAATAAAGGCGCTCTAACATTCTAACATTGAAAAAAAAAAAAAAAAAAAAAAAAAAAAAACAGGTTGCCTAAAAGCTTCCACTGAAAATGTGACTGAATGCTCAAGTTCAGCAGAAAGGACATTGATTTAAAAACAATAACAACAACAACAATGAGGCCAAGAAAGAAAGAAAATAAGAGGCTGGAGCTGTAGTTCAGGGGAAAGGGGTAGTGCTTGCCCAGCGTCCACGGGGAGAGGGGAGTGGGGGTGGTGGGGGGTTGGGGGGCGTGTCCTGATACCCAGCATTGCCTGCCCCTGGGTGGGGCGATACAAATGCATTTGTAATGTAGGAGGCAGAGGAAGGAGGATCAGAGTTCAAGGTAACCTTTGTCTACAAAGAAAGTTCCAGACCAGCATGGGATGCAAGAGACCCTGTTGCAAGACAAAACAGACACCCATTCAACCCAGAGAGTTCAAGGGAAGGCGTCTCCCGTGGATGTGGAGGACCTGGTTTCCTCCTCCTTCTCCTCCTAGGCTGAGCTGCCAAGATGCAGCTCCCAAGATGTGGTGCCCAGGGCAGAGCAGACAGGGGGAGGAGACACTACCCAAAGAGTGATGGTTAATGTCGGGCGAACCCAGGGAAGAATCTCTCACCTCTGCCCTGTGGGTTTCTCCTGGGACAGTGGCTGGCTATTTCCCAGTCTGTTTCTCCCTTGCAAGCGGGTGAGTAGCTGAAGGCTCCACTAGGTGTATCCGAGTGTTGAGGATGGTCTCTCCCCTGAAACGCAAGTGAGCTTGTGGGGGTGAAAAGGCTAGAAAATAGAGACATCACAATGGCAAGAAGAAATATTTGGATGCCAAACACATCTCAAAAAGATGGGAAGAAGAGCTGTCTTTTGTTTTTTTGACTGCACTCTATGGTCAACTCTTTGGGGGTGATTTCTTATCTTTGTGAAGCTACTATTGAGTTAGGTGGGGGTCAAAAAAGGACCGAATTTTCTCTCCATTTAGAGAGATGCGACTGACAAAGAATATGTATATATTTGTATTTGAGATATTTGATGCAATCTTCTCTTAACACTTATTATTTTGGAGTGTGTGCGTGTGTGCATGTGTGTATGTGCATGTGTGTGTGTCTGTGTGTGTATGTCTGTGTACAACTTGTTGGAGTCAGTTCTGTTCTTTTCCAAGTTTATTCCAAGGATTGAACTTCAGTAGTCAGACTTGGAGGCATCTTGCTGATCCGTCTTTGAGTGTCCACAGGCACACACAATCAAGTGTCCTCTTGTACACTTGCACATACACCCGCATATGCACACAGAAGATCAAATAATATTTCACTGCATTTTGTCATAATTAGACACAGGTGTCAACTTGGCTGTTGAGCGTTTGAGCTCTGGACACCTGTGTAGAGAATTAGTGGTTGAGATAAGCCCAGAGCAAACCTGCAGGAGATTGTCTAATTGATAGGGAAGGCCCAGCCTATGGTGGGCTGGACTAGTCCCTGGGCAGGTGAATGAAATGGAGGGAACTGGTTGAGAAAGTTGGCATCCTTGTGTATACTTGGCCTGACATGCTAGTCTGGCAGATAGAGATTAACCCTCTCAGCAGTTCTATGGATGTGCGGATATGTTACAGCCAGTTCCTCGCCCCTGTTGTTGTTGGTGAGCTCTCCTGCCAAACTGAACAAGGAAATGTAATGGGAAAAATCGAAAGAGAAAATAAAACCTTCTTGTTCCCCTATAAGCTGTTTAGCCATGAATTTATCAACAACCATGTGGAGTAACTGCTACGCACGAATATCACATTTTCCTTAATCTTACATCCACTGATAGTTGTTCCCATATCTGGCTACTGTAAATGCTACTCTGTTGAATATGGAGGTGCAGATACCTCTGCAAGATCTTGACTTATTTCTTTTGGTTAAAGACCCTGAAGTGGGCGTCCTGGATCACGCAGCCATTCATTGGAGGAAGTTCCATCCTGTTTCCTGCTATGCCTCCAGTAGTCTTCATTTCCATTCACACCTGACAGCATTTTCCTTGATGCCACACCACCCCTGACATGTGTTATTTCTCATCTGTTTTGTGCAGCGTCCTGACGGGTGTGAAGTGGTACCAAACTGTGGCTTTGATTTACATTTTCCTGATAATAAGTTATGCCAAGCATCATTTTGTGTTTATTGGTCATTTTAATGTCTTCTTTGAAAATGGTGTCACCGTTTACATCTTCTTTATATTTATCAATCAGTTTGCATGCCTTAGGAAAAGGAAGACTTTTGCTTTAGCTTTCCTGCTTGAGTTGAGAGAGATATTTACACGCTGCGATTTTAGTATTGGCGTATCTGACTTTGGCTACATGTTCTTGCCTCTTTCCAGTATGTTTTATATTTTTGTATGTTTTCATTTTCTCTTGCATCCTGGAATGTTTTTCACTTTAGATATGGAAATAGTAATCATTTGTAATAAGTGTTTTACTTGAACTTTATTGAGGAAATAGAGCTGCCTATATGGGGGGGAATAGATGAGAATCTTCTCCTCTGTCATAATTTGCTTAAATACCTACCCAGTTATGTACCAAAAAAATAACGAAGTTAGGTTTTTCCAGAGATATTTGAAATCTAATAGGCAATACCCGAGATTAGATAATAATTTTATAACATTGAGAATGAACCTACACTGGGTGTAGATAGTATGTTGTACCCCAACATGCTTTGGAAAGTGAGGTAGGAAGGTTGTCCAAGTTTGAGCCTAAACTGGCTTAACAACTGGGTTGTAGGGCCGGAGAGATGGCCTGGTGATTCAGCTTATGCCTTGCAAGCAGCAGGACCTGATTCAGATATCAGATCCCATGGAAAAAGACCAGCTAGAAGTAGCGACAGCCTGCGCTTCCAGCCATGGAAGACAGAGCTGGAAAACCCCAAAACAAAGCAAAAAGGAGGTGGAGCAATCCAGGATGATTCCCAAGATTATCCTTGGGCTTTCACAGACATACACAGAGCCCTCTGATACACACGTATATACCACACACGCGTGCACACGCACATATGCAAAACAAACAAACAGAGTTCAACTTGTATGCACACATGCAAAAAAAATAAATAAAAGAGTAAAATGAAAATAAAAGCTGAGTTCCAGTCCAGCCAGGGCTCTCAGACATTAAGGTCCTGTCCTAACAAAGCAAATCAAACACAATGAAAGAAGGTCAAACAAAACAAAGCAGAATAAACTCCTAGTAAAAACATACTTTTCTCAGAAAGCAGAAGAGATTATTTTATGTGCAGAGGATGTCTAACACACATATGTACACACACGTACATGTGCACACATATATGCACACATGAATGTATACACATAAGCACAAGGCATATGTACATACACAAACATGTATACATATACATGTATATACACATATACATATATGAATGCAATGCACACACACTTTCTTGACTCTACTTCTGGCTTGAGACAGGGATCCCTTGGATGACAAGTGGCAGGGAATTGTCCAATTCCCATGTGGGAACTATTGTGCCCAGATTTCTGAATCCCGATGCAATCACAAGAGGGCCTTTTTATTCAAGCTCGAACCCGGGCTCTCGCCATCCCTGACCCAGTAGATCCAGAATGAGAGCCCTGAGTCTTTGTTCAGCAGGACTACTTCTAAGGGAAGAGGCTTCTAACCTAGCCGATACATGATTGGGTAAATAGAAGCAAAAGTATTGTTGGCGAGTGGAGATTGGTCAGCTCCGATCACTAGTAGTTTCTAATACTTCCTACATTACTTATGGGCTTTGGAATTTCCCGAGCAGCTAGTGGCTGGCTTCTGATTGGACAGTTCCACCTGCTCAGTTCATCATCTTTACACACTATCATTCAAGGCTGTCCTCCCACCTAGTGGGGGCTCCGGAGTGTAAAGTGTTCTCTAATTTGGAGCTGACTGTTTGTGGCTAGAGTCATACACATAGTTGGGTCAGACAGTCTATCCGGTGTTTCTTGGTGTGGACAAGTGAACAAGTACAAAATGGGAACATACATGAAATGGCATTTCTTATTTCAGGTCTGTCAAGCACAGGTGTCAACTTGAGTGTTGAGGGTTTGAGCTCTGGGCACAGCTGTAGAGAGTTGATGGTTGAGCTAAGCCCAGAGCAAACCTGCAGGAGATTGTCTAGCTGATGGGGAAGACCCAGCCCATGGTGGGTGGGACTAAGCCCTGGATAAATCACAGAGAGCTGGTTGAGAGAGTTGGCATCCTTCTGTTCACTTGGCCAGACATGCTGGTCTGGCAAGTAAGGATCATCCATCTCTCAGCTGTTATGTGGAGATGATGTGGCCAATTCCCTCTGCCCTGGTGTTGGCGCGTGCTCTCCCGTCAAGCTGGACTGAGAACTGTAACCGGACTGTCGTAAGGAAATAAATCCCTTGTTCCCTTAAGCTGTGTGATGGTCATTGATCAGCACTGTTGCAGGCTGACTGCAACAAGATCCCACAGAACTGCTTCTCCACCCCCCAATTCCCCCCATCTTGACCCCTCCTGCTCAGGGCTTTTGACTCTTGAGTGACAGAAAATGGAAAGCGGTGCATACACAGGGTGTGGGTCACGCCGGCACCCAGCTTGTCGCTCCTCCCACCCTCCTCGTTGTCTGGTCACGCGATGCCACACTGTTGTGATGCCACACTGTTGTCCCTGCTTGTTAAACCTTCTCCAGACTCGAGCATCTCTGTCCTGGAGTGGAGACAAAGCTGGACGCTTAATTGTGACATCATACTGTAGGTGAGGTGTGTGTGTGTGTGTGTGTGTGTGTGTGTGTGTGTGAGAGAGAGAGAGAGAGAGAGAGAGAGAGAGAGAGAGAGAGAGAGAGAGAGACAGCGCCTACTGTGTGACTGTAGAAGCCCAATGTGACTTTGAGAATCATCCTGGATTGCTCTACCTCCCTTTGACTCAATGTTTTTACATTGATCTAAACTCAGGTCCTTTTGCTTGTGAGGCAGAGACTTAAGCCCTGAGCCATCTCTCAAACCCTGGAGCCAGTTGTCAATGTATCATCCCTACTGACAACCCGCACCCCCATATGGAGCTTGATGACAGGTAGTACAATAGAAAATACTTGAATGTCCTCAGATTGGGGGGAGGGCATTGTGCATGCAGGAAGGCTGTAGGAGGAACTTCCAGGGGGACAAGGACCACACCCATTTGACTGATTCATTTGCACATTAGTTACCCTGGCTCTCTAAGAAACATTGGACCACGATGTCTTAAAAAATTGTCTTCTCGGGGAAAATAAAGTTATAGATGTAAATTGGGGAGTGTCTAGAAGATACTAAGTTTGCTGATAATCAAATTAGTCATGCCTCCTCCCAAATGTTCCTTGTAAGCCCGGGAGAAAAAGAAATCTTGAGGTCGACCCAGTTGGTACCTGCCTGTGTGGAGAAGTCGGCATTTTGAGCTCTCGGGAGATTTGCTGACCTGATTCTGGACATACTTCTCTTGTGCCGCTTCACGAACAAAGCCACACTAGTCATCCAGATTTTCTACCGCGGATTCCACTAACTGTGTTCGTTAGGGGTCTCCAGAGAAACAGAATCCCTGGAACGCCTGAGAGTCCAGAATGTCAGTGCCTGAGTGCGAAGAGGGCGTCCCACCTCACACAGCAGAACACAGCAGAGCGTCTGCTTGTCCTCTTCTCACAGGCCCTCGGTGATGAGCGCCATCTTTAACCAGCTTACAGATCTGCATGCTTACTTTACCCCTTTGTTGGCAGGGCAGACTCTGGGTACTTTGGATAAAAATGTTTCTTAGCATGTTCCCCTTTTGATGGTAAGATGGTAAGAGCCTAAAGATGGGGAAGGTCCACCGTTGGACAAGACATTCAAGGCAGGACTGCTGCATCTATGAACTCACTGCAGTGAGACTTGTCCTTCCTAGATCTGCATAACGACTGACAGACCAACATGCCCACATAGACTATTGAGGAACTCAAGAGAGATAAGAACATACAGTGGAAATCTTGGGGACTAGAGCTGGATGAGTGAAGGGAATGCCCCTATCAGTGGGGTGGCTCAAGAAGGGGCAAGTTAGCATGCCATAGAGGTCTGAACCCCTACAAGAGTAGACAAGCCGGAAGGAAGCCTGGGCTCTGTAGAAGCGACCAGGTAGGATGGTGGGAGGAATTGGAATGGATGGATGAAGGGAAGGGAGGAGGTAGGAGGGAGGGTGATGGAGGGAAGCAGGGATAAGTACTCAATATGCTTATAAAACTAGGAAAATTAAAAAGGTTAAAAAAAAAGAATTTGCCCTCCTGCTCCAGGCAGCACTAAACACAGAGCCTCTGGCTTGTCAGCAGGGTTTGTCTGTCCCACCTCACCTCTGGATTCGACCAGCTGGCATGGTTATGGTCAGCTCTAAGTTTCATATCAAACCAACCAACAACCTTAGAAGAAGCACAGACACTGAGTGTTCAGGTCCCACTTTTAACAGGTCACTGTAGCCAGGGGGACAGGATGGCCGCACATGGACGATTTCAGAGAGATGGGCAGGGACCTGGATATGGTGGTCTCACCAGACTCCCTAAGAAAACCTGAGGAGGGAGCTGGGAAGGCGTGTGGATGTAGGTGTGAAATGAGGGAGCTGTTACCAAAGAATCAGAAGAGAGAGAGAGAGAGAGAGGAGGAGAGAGAGAGAGGAGAGAGGAGAGAGAGAGAGAGAGAGAGAGAGAGAGAGAGATAAGGCTAAGCGAAGTCATCATATGTCCCCCAAATTGGAGAAAGGGAAAGGGGGTGTAGTAACGAGTGAAAAGAAATAAAAAGAACTGGAGAAAATTCTGAAGCAGAAGTCCTGGGGTCTCAAGGAGCCATTCTAGACTTGTCACAGGCTTTACAGGTGGAGAGAAACTGAGGGTACCAGCCAAGCCTAGACCTGGGGAAGGGCTGCAAGAGCCAACCCCCCTAGGTGACTCCCCCTGGCTAGACTTGGGCAGGGATCCTAGGTGGCTTCTTCTTGGTTTTCATTTATTTGCTGTAACTTAAGAACAAAGATGCAAAAGTTCTTTTCCATGACATTGGGAGGTTTCTTTCCCGTGCCTGATGGTCACTGATCCAAAAATGAGATCACCAGCCTAATCAAATACAACCTGCCACTTCCCATTGGAGTCCTGGCAATGTCCATTGCATTCAGGAGGGCAGGGCGCGTGGTGAAATGGTTAGCTCCAGTGGAGCCCCATGGATAAGCAGGGACGTGTGAAGATTCAGCAACTCAGAAGGGAGCAAAGAAATCGCAGAGAAATCTGGGTCAGTTGGCAGGACAATGCTAAGAAGTGGGAATATCATTTTGCCTTGACAAGGCTTCCAGGTAAAGTTTGCTGCAGCTGCACCTATCAAACATATAAACTGGTTTGCCAGCGACGGTTCCTGAGGCTGGGTGGCGGAGAGCGTTCTGGTATGCCGCTCGGCTGCCTCTGGGGTCAACTACTATAGGTCTGCAAACAGTGCTGTACTTAGTGATCATGTGGTGTAGCAATGGAACGTGGTCCTGTACATCTATCAGGTGTCTTTTCTAGAGGGACCCAAGATGCTCCTGTGGAAGGATTTATTCTATGAAACAATTAAGTCAGAAGATACAATGTTGTGACTTTGTCTGTCACAAAGGCATTCTTCTCAGTGTTGTTTATCACAGCAGTAACTGGTTTGTATAAGCAGATGGTCAGTTGCCAGAATGAAATTTTTTCTTCGTGTGTGTGTGTGTGTGTGTGTGTGTGTGTGTGTGTGTGTGTGTGTGTGTTGATACAAGTGCACCTGAGGTTAGCATAGGAACTCATCTTTGACAACCCCTTCACCTTGTCCTTTTGAGACAAATCTTCAGCATGTGACAATTGCATTGAGGTAAAGCAACAACAACGAATCTCTCCCATGCATACACATATGCGCATGCATAGCTGTGTGCATGTTGGGACTGTTTCCTTCATGTGTATTGGCATAGGGGACCCGGCTCCTATTGCATAATAGATTGACAGCAAATATGTCTTGACTAGTTCACTGCTAGCTTTATGTACTTGCACTACAAAAGAATATCTGCCCAAAGAAGGAATAAAACAAAAATGAAAAACTCGAGTTGACAAAAGTCCACGTGTCACATTCTTTCCTCCCAGAAATGGTAGTTTTTCCTGTTTGTTCCGATTGGCCCCGTAGCACACGGAGGCGGGGGTCTAAGACTGAGTAGCTACAAAGATGAACACACCCAGGACATTCCTACAAGTGTGTGTGTGTGTGTGTGTGTGTGTGTGTGTGTGTGTGAGTGTGTGTGCCTGAGGAGGTCCAAGGGTGACATTGGAAATCATCCTGATTGTTCTTCCACCTTATTGCATGCTCTGGGTTTCCCGGGGGCTTCATCTTTCAGAGCTAGAATTACAGGCCATTGCCATATCCACCTGGCATTTTTACATAGGATCTGGGGATTTGAACTCAGGTCCTTTTGATTTTGAGGCAAAGGCTTTAACCTTTGAGGCATCTCCCCAGTCCAGATCAGGTGTCTCCTAATAGAACTCAACCTTCGCTTCTGATGCCTATGAACGTGGGAATGATTGACAGATGGAGGTCAGGGATCAAGCAGAACTCAGCTATTGACTTTGGAAATGCCCTTTGCTTAGGCAGATAAGTGACCAATTACTGCGTGACTTTGCTAACTTCAGAAACTCTCCTAATTCCATCAAACAACAATTATTCTTTTTTCTCCGAGCCCACACAAAGCACCCATAACCCTCTGCTAGGAAATTAAAGTTTATTTTCAATTTCCTTGGGCAAGGCAAAGGCAAAGGGTGAATTAACAGTCTGTAGCTTGTCTGGAGCTAGAAAAACAGTGAAAATGTGGTGAGCTATGGCTAGGTAGGAAAATCGTCCAAAGACAATGCAATATTTAGCTGATGGTAATCTCAGAAGATAGGCAAAGACAGAGGCTGGGTGGACAGACAATATCTCAGGAAGTAAGGGGAAAGGGGGAGGGAGGCAATGATTATGCCAAGGGACAAGCCAGGCCTGATCTATCTGCACCGATCTAATATGCTGGACCACCTGGCATCTGCCCACCCAACTGTCTCCAAAGCGGTGTGTTTGCCTCACGTATAACTTACTCATGATGAAGCAAGAATTGTTTGTCTTTGTTTCTCGCCCAGATGTCTTCTGTTCGAGGTTCTTCACTGTTTTTCTGTCATCACTAGAATGTCTGCATGCATTTAGTCTATCCATTGGTATTGAACATCTACCGCGAACCTCTGCCACAGTCTGAACCAGCCCAGGCTGGGAGAAACTTCATTTCTTTTTGGCATCCTTCTGTTCACTTGGCCAGACTTGCTGATCTGGAAAGTAAGGATCGTCCCTCTCTCGGCTATTATGTAGAGAAGGTGTGGCCAGTTCCCTCGGCCCTGGTGTTGGTGCGTGCTCTCCCGTCAAGCTGGACTAAGAACTGTAACTAGGAATTGTAAGAGAATTAAACCCTTGTTTCCTTAAGCCGTTTGATGGTCATTTATCAGCAACCATGCAGGTGGACTGCAACAACCAGGGAAAAAAGTCTGTTAGAATTCATGTATGTTTCCTTCTGGGACTTTTATGCATACATGCAGACGTACACAGACAGATTGGATTTGTGCATAAGGTACTTACTAATAATTATCCAGGTGTACATAGGTTTGTAGAACTCTACCCTGTATAGCTTCCAGTGGTATTTTTCCTTCATCTTTAAGTGTGTTGAAACATGAGCTTTGATAGATTAATAATATATGACATATAATAGAGTTCTATAATATATTGGGTAATTCTCTTTGTGTCTGGCCCAGTTTTTGCGTGCAAGTCACAGAAACCAATGTTGGTAAAGTCAAGTAAAGGAGGAATTTGTGGAGTCGTATGAAGTAGCCGTGGAGATTCTGACTAGAGAAGGGCCAGCGGAGTAGACCGAGAAAAGAGGAGCGGGTTGGGGAGATGCTCAGCCATTAAAGTGTTTGTCACACGAGCAAAAGGACCAGAGCTCTGATTCTCAGACCTCACGTAAAACGCAGCAGTCTGTCTGTAATTCCAGCCTTGGAAAGCAGAGACTAGGGACCCCCGGAGTAAGCCGGGTAGTCTTATTTGGGGAGGGGGAGGGAAGCTCTCTAGAACTGACTAAAGAACCTGCCTCCAAAAGGATACATTGGAGAATGATTCCAACACAAGCCTTAGGCCTCTGCACACTGTCCCATCCATGCAGACATGGCCACATGCAGCTAATTGTCCCTCCCCATATGCATATGGACAACTAAAAAAGGGAAAACAGTAAAGGAAGAAAAGAGCAGTGCTGGGCAAAGGGACCCTTCACTGAGACTTGTCCCTGGGGATTTGGTGCTATCCACTTGGTTTTGAGATGGAGCTTCTGTCTTGCTGATACACGACGCGCCCATTTATCTCCGAGCAGACATGGGATTTTGTAGTGAGAACTCAAGTTTGTTCCCCAGTGGGGCTCATCCTCCTGAACAGGAGCGGCACCCAGGATTTGGTTAGAAGAGAAAACCCAAGAACATCCATTATGTCCTGCCCGCGTGAGACTATAATGTCCAAGGAGCAAGCTTTTGAATTAATTTAAAGTAAATCTTATGAATTTTTTACGGCTGGGCTTGCAAACTTGAGCCATGATTTTTTTGTGTGTGTGTGCAAACAAGCCCTGACTAGGGGGGGGCGGTAACCATGATTTTGTAGACTGAGAACAAAAGGCCATGAAACAGGAAGGCGGGTAAACTGACCAAAGCATGTTTCCATGGTCACGACTGGCCTGTCACGTACGCTGGCATGTAGTGCTGCAGAGCAGGAATTTAGTTATGCTTCTAGTTAGCTGAAATGCATTCATTTCAGGACCGTTGGGGGTACGGGGGAGTCATTGCACGTCCACAGTCTTCCTCGTGCAGGATGTTTTGTGATTGGCTCCTTTCCACTTTCCACTGTGCGCTAAAACTTTTGAAAACACTTCTGCAAAAATCTTTGGACATCTTTTCAATTTTCTCCTTTGGATAAATTCTCTGGAAATGGATTTTTGGATGTTGGGGTAGGCACATGTTTGTCTCTGGAGAAGAACTGCCAAATCACTTTTTGAAAAGCCCCATCACATCGCGCTCGCTCTTGGAGTGCAGCACATTCCTCCGTGTTCTGATCCCACCCACCGTGGGCACGATCACTTTCAGAGCCTTCACGTGCCACACATTCTGCCTGAGTCCATTCTTGCAGCCAGCACTTCGTTCACACTTTGCTTTGAAGTCAAGCACCTCGAGGCAAAGAGAGCCATTCAGTAAATGTGTTGTTTATTTTCTTGAGATTGTTTGTGATAATTACTTTTATTGATTTTTCTTCTCCATTGATTTGATTAATTCTGGGGTCTGCTTCTTTTAATGTGTAGTAGAGAAGTGATTTCTTTTTCCGTTCTGGAAAGAGTGTGTTTACAAAACAGTGGATGCGTGGGCCATAAGAGAAGATTGGAATCTGGAAGGGAGGCTTCAAGAGGGTGTGAGCATGCTCCCGTAGTGGAGAATTCTCTGGGGTCTCTTCCAGAGCCCCCAGGAGCAGACAGGCTATACCACTACAAGTGCATCTATTCAGTGACACAAGCCTGGCACTGAACTGAAGTGAGCAAGAGGGGTTTTGTGACTTCTCTTTCAGTTTAGGAAGACATACTTTCCTTGCAAGAAATTGAAAGACATACAACATATCAGAACTGGAGTTTTCGTTAGGAGAGCCAGAGTAGTGTCTAGGAAGGACCACTTGCTGAGGAGTCAACGGGAGATTTAGAGGCCTGTGGACCACCTCATGGCATCGAAATGTCATATTGTATGTGACATGATACCGATGCCTATGTAGTAAGACATGTTTGCCCAGATCTATAGATCTGTATCACAGAGTGACGTCTTTCACAAACCATGGGTTTTATTTAATAAAAATGTCAATATTGATTCATTAACGAACACAAACACAATTGTACAAATTGTTAATGAAGGGGAATCTATGTAGAAAAGGCAGGGAATGATGTACCAAATTCTGCTTAATTTTTCTAAAAATTGAAATCTGATTTCAAAAAGTGAGGACTATTGGGTGTGATAGTTGATCCTGGGTGTCAACTTGACACACCTGGCATTAATTAAGATCAGCTGAGATCACTTGAAGAGATTATCTGGATGATACAAAGATCAGCCACAGATCTGATCAGAACCTCCCCAGATCTCATTACCCCTCCCAGGAGTGGACCAGATAAAAGGAACCACAGAACAGGAGACTGAGAAGAATAGAGATGGTCCAGGAATCCTCCAGGCACATGGATGTCTGTTGTGACTTAGCCTGCCAGCTTCAGCCACCAGCCACACCACTTCTGCTGTGAAAGACTATATCTCCCCTCTGGAACACAAAATTTCCTTTTCTCTCTTAAGTTATTTGACTTTGGGTGATCTCTCACAGCAGTAGTTAAGAGTAACCATTATATGGGGGGGGCTCAGTTGGTAAAGTGCTTGCCATGCAAGCATGAGACATGAGTTCAAATCTCAGCACCTTTGCACAAAAACCAGATATCTATAACTTCAGAATTGGGATGATAAGGAAGCAGAGACAGGTGGATCTCTGGAGTTCATTCACCAGCCAGGTAGCCAAATTTATGAGCTCCGGGGTCAATAACAAAATACTGTCTCAAGAAATAAGAGCAATTGAGGAAATCACCCAGTGGCATTCTCTGTCCTCCATATTCACACACATGATATACCCACCCACATAATCACATATGCACACACATCCATGCACACTCAAATACACATACATATATATACCCACAACATGAGCATTCAACAAACACAACCCACATATGCATGCCATCACAAGAATATACATCCATGCAAACATACATACAACCACACACACACATGCACACACCCACGCAAAAATGTGTAACTATACACACGTTTATATACAATCAAGTGCACATGCGTATACATACCCACTTGGACATGTACACGGAATCATAGATGCACATACATGTGCATACTAACATGGACACACATGCACCACACACACACATCCATGTGAACAGACACACACACTATACACACATTCACACACCCACACGAACAGGCACATGCCTACATGAACATGTACACATGCATCTATGCACTCACATGAACATATGCAAACACACGCGCACATACCCACATGAACAAACGCACATACACAGACCATTGGCTGAGAAAAAAAGTCAAAAAACAAGCAGGAAACATGTGTACCAGCTCTTGGCCCGGAGCTTGCTTGACCGTTCACCTGCCGTGCGGTCTGTGGAATTCCCTTCGTCTCTCTGAAGCTCGCTGGCAGTCAGATCATGTGGTCTTTGGAGACGCTTTCCCTCCTAATGACCTGAGATCTTCAGATTACTTCCTTTAGATTTTTTTTCACCCTTGTTCTGACTTCAAATGTCAGCAGTCATGAAAACACTCTTCCGGTGGAGACCCCGGAATGAACATCACCATGTTTTCCCCTTGCCCTAAGGCAAGAAGGCCTCTCTGGAAGGCCTCTCTGGAAGGCCTCTCTGGAAGGCTTCTCTGGAGCTCCCACCCAGACAAAGGTCAGGCAGGAGGCAAGTTGAATTCTTTCAGAGAAAGTTCCTTTTGTTCTCCGGATTTGCATAATTTGTTCCTAATGTTCTGCCCTTGTAAGTTCTCTTGTAGACATTGACGCAATGGGTTATAACCGTATTCTTTTATTGTTGGTCATTAACCGTGGGTGAGTCACCTTTTTAACGGGGCTCGAGTGGCTTATTAAGTATTTCATCCAGGAGGACTAGAGATAAGTACTGACTTTGGGCCACGGTGAGAACAAATGTCTCCTGAGGTCTGTGCTTTTCCGGCAGCCAGGATGGCTGTGGGACTCTGATTGACAGGGTCTCAGTGTCACATGACCTGGCTTCCAGGTGTCTGGTGCTTCTCTGGAAGGGTGGGTCATGCTAACATGTCTTGTTTTTTAAAGGAATGTGCTAACTTTGAAAAGCTTAAAGACAACACAGAATCACTTCCAATTTTCCTAAAGTAAATATCTGGCACAGCCCTGAATTGGATCACGTCCCATTCTGCAGATGAAACACCCCCAAATTTGTTTCCTGTGCACAAAGGCTGAGAAGATATGCATGTTTACATTTGTCTAATTCAGGCAAATCTCATTGCGATGGTGAGTGTTACTGTCCAGTAAGCCTCTGGACACACGTGAGAGACTAGGGTTGACCTGTGCATTCGCCTATGAGGGGATGTCTTGGTTGCATAATTGATGTGGGAAGACCCAGCCTATGTGGGTGGGCCTGTGACCGAGGACTATGAAGGTGGAAAGAGCAAGCCAGCATGCACTGCTTCCTACCCTAGACCGGGCTGTGATGTGATCAGCTCCCTCAAGCTTCGTGGCCTCCTCGCCATGGCAAACAGTAGCCTGTAATAGCGAGTTGACTAAGCCCTTTTTCTCCTAAGTCACTTGGGTCAGGTATTTTGTGGCGGCAACGTGGAGCGAAACTATAATCAGCTGTGTGGATGGTGCAGAGGAGCGGGGGGGGGGACACAACCCTTCACCGCCACGTGCTGATCCCCAAGGGATTCCTTATCACTGGGCAAGAGGCCAGCGCTTATCCAGGCTCTGTCTGTATGAAGTTGTCGCACACGGACACCTCACTTAGACCAAGAACAGAAGCACGCAGCACAGAGCCTTAACTTGTTGTAGCTGAGCTTTGGGCACATCTGCAAAGAATGACAGTTAAGACAAGCCCTAAGCAAACCTGATTGTTGAATTGATGACCAGTCCCTGTGCAGGCAGATAAGATGGAAAGCATCTAAGAGCGGTGAATTCCAGCACGCGCTTACTGCTTACTTCTTTAGCTGGTTCAGTAGGTTGGCATTCTTCAGCACACTCGGACAGACAGACACATTGTCCGGCAAGTGAGGTTTACCTATCTCTCAGCAATCTTTTGGATACGATGAGACCGGTACCCTTGGCTCCTGGTGTGGTATCAACAACCCCACCAAGCTGGACTAAGAAATGCGAGTGGACAATTGTGAATCAGAATAAAATCCCTCGTTCCCTTAAGTCATTTTGTTCTGAATTTACCAGCAACACATAGTCAAAGTGCAACACTTCTTCACCTAGGGAGGAAAGGAGTTGCTGCTACTCCTGAGAGATGATTGATAGGTGGAGGGAGAGGGTCTGGGTCTTATAAGTGTAAAGACTTAAGTATCAAGATGGTAAATTGACATCTACTATGTTCTTAGAGGGTTCCCCGAGTCTCTGAAACAGAGCAGTGATGGGCATGTATGAACCTATCATTCCTGGAAAAAATACATAGTAGACATTTATACAGAATGAGAGAGAGAGAGAGAGAGAGAGAGAGAGAGAGAGAGAGAGAGAGAGAGAGAGAGAGAGAGATTCCTGCTCCTGTCACTCATTCCAATCAGCATAAGAGAAATCTGAGGGGAAGTAAATGAAAGACTGTCTCAGGAGTGGAGGGAAGACTGGATTCTTTGCAGGAAACTAAAGATACAAGCATGAAAATCTGAAGGCCCCGGAGGTATCTCATTGCCTCAAAGCCTCTGATTGGAGAAAGTTGTCCTTGCCACCTAGGCTAATAAAGTGTGCTCCTCCAATCACAAACACCCCTAGTCTATTTCTTTGAGATGAAACACAGTGTGAATCTGTTTTTGTCTTTGCTTATTGTCTTGAAACTGTCCGAAGTTTTTTGAGGATGTGGAATTAGAGGTGGAGAATGGAAGGTTTGAGAAAGTTACCTCTGAGAGGCCGCTGTTTGCAGGGTAAAAGAATATCATGGACAAAAGCTCTATAAATGTACCAATCTCATTTCATCTTCTTGATAAATGTCCCCAGGGCTTGGGAGAGAACGCGGCTTATGGTAGCTGCTCATCAGATCTCTGTAGCAACATAATGTCTGCTAGCCAAGACTCTAAAGTACAGCAAGCATCAGCTCATTCTGAAAATGGCTCTCTCTCAAGTCCCCAGACTGATCATCAATGTTTGTGCAAACAGGTGTGGTGGGAAAACTGGTTAGAAAGCATAAGTGGAAACAATACTCTATCCTACCTGTGTGTGTTCGTTTCTTAGCAACACCCCACTTCTCCGGTACCCAATGGATGGCTTCATCTTCCTGTTACTGAATGAATACAGGACCTGAACAACTCAGGATGACTTATGATTCACATTTCCAGATCCATAGCGTGGCAGGAGAATTTGTACCCACATCAGGAGTGGAGGAAACTGGAAATACCGTAACCGCATAAGAACTGAGAAAGGCGAAGACTTCCTATCTGATTAATAGTCCTGCATGCTGGTTTCCAACAATCCCGCTCTCTGTTTTGTCTACCTGTCTAGGGAATGGCCCCATGTACACAGACTGGGTCTTTCCACATCAATTAGAAAATCTCCCACAGGCTTGCATGAGAACCAATTTCTCACAAGTGTGCCCAAAAAAAACCTCTGCCTCAGTTGTCACATTGACACCTGGTATCTCGCTGGCACACCGGGTTTCTGTTCTGCCTGGGCTACCCAGGTAACTGGGAAATAATCCTTCAGACGAGTTCTTCCCTCTGTCTCTGTCCCTTCTAGCCTGTTGGCGCCTGCAAGCTTGTGTGGCTCCCAGACGGCTTTGATTGATGGGCTTTGATCGAGATGAGCCCTCCTTGGCTCAGACATGTGGCGGGCTTCAGGGAAAGCTGAGCCCCTGCCCAGATGTTCCGAGACCATCTGGAAAGGTAAGAAACAGACAAAAGGCGGGCATTTTTCTAGGTCGGGTACCTGTGCATCCTCAGCGAGCAGGACTCCAAATAAAGAAATCTGTGGGGGAACATGATAAGCTGCATGCTTGAAAAGTCGTTCATTGCCGCTGATTCTAATTAGAAACACACACGGAATCTCCATGAGCCCAGACACGGCGAGCAGTCCGGGAGATGACAGCTTTTGCGGTTAGGCGCTTTTTATGAAAGAAGTAAAGGTCCCTACATTTAACAGACACGGCTTTGCAGTTTACAAGCACTTTTCTCGCTATTATTATACAATCTGGTTGAGGACATGACAGATCATGGGGCAAGCGCTGAATTCCTGAAGTCATGAAACAGAAACATCTGGGTGTTGGGGAGACGCTTCTTTCAGCGCCCTGCGAGGCCGAGTCACCGTGGCGCACTCCAGGCAGAGTTAGACACCCGGGTGACTCCGAATGACAAAAACAACCCCAGATAAGGCCGTTTGGAGAACGAAGAGCTCAGAAAGTGTGATGAGCGCCAAGTCCGAGTTTTGCGAGGTCCAGAGCGAGAGAGCCTACTAATAGAAACTCTGACACACTCAAGAATGTTTAAAACCCACGAGTCAAGCCAGAAAACTGTTAAATAAGATCCTCACCAGCCTATTTGGACAATAGGAGTTGGGGTGCTGGAAAGGAAGCCTCGGCGTGGCGAGGTTGACTTGGATGCGGTTCCTCTTTCTTCACCTAGCTCCATCTTCTGCATGCGGGACTTGCGGGCAACCAGGTGCACATTAGCTCCACGTTTGACTCAGTTTCTTCTCCTACTGCTGTGATGGATGAGTGATCCAAATGATTTAGGGGCACGAGGGGTTTTCTGGGTGATGGTCGATCATCATGGTGGGAGAGGTCGTGTCAACATCTGGAGCTAAGAGAACTGGCTACACATAGTCACAAGAAAGAGAGACTTACTCTCCAGCTTGCCAGTCTGCTAAATACTGGGCCAATTCTCTCTCCATCTTCTCTGCCTGCCCAGGGAATGGTCCTCCCTACTGTGAGCCGGGTCTTCCCACATCAATGAGATAATCTCCTACGGGCTGGTTCAGAGTGGTTTGCTTTCACTGAATGAGTCTTCATAGGCATTGCCTAAAGACCGTGTGCTCAGTGGTCAAGTTGACATCTGTAACCAACTGCTGTCTTCATATTTCATCAGGAGGGTGGTCCCCTGGGAAGAGGCCTATGTGATTGACAGGTATGACTTTAAGCATCTTCCAGGTGGAGATGATTGTGACCCCTGGCCGACACTTTCCTTTGGCATTTGGCATTACTCAATCCGTAGGGTGTGGAGTGGTCATCAGGAAGGTTCTCTAAAGTGTGGGGGCTGGGTTAAGTCCCCCTTTCCTGGACCTAGAGCAACACTCAATCCAGTGGGAGCAAGTGCATGATCTGGACGTTTGTAGTCCCTGCCTTCACATCACTAAAAATTGAATAGGGAGTGAGACTTTGGGGAGGCGGCTAGTGAGTAGGATCAGGGTCTATGTCCCTGATCAGTCTTCCCGTGATAGGGAAATTCCTGGCCAATCCCCGATCGAGCCTTCCGCTTGTGTGAATGCCGCTTGCTCCCAGAGAGAAGAAAATAGTGATTTTTTGTCTCCGTTGTATTCAGAAGTGAGATTGCTTTTGCCCTGGCGGAAGTAAACCTCCCAAGAACACAGCACAGAAGGGACTTCTGGCTTCAGTAAAACAAGTCTCAGGAGCAAAATAGCTTCAGAAAAATCCCCGTGGAGCTAGAGCAAAATACAAATGTTGCGTTCTAACCTGGCCCACGGCCTGGGCTCTATAAACGATACAGATGGTCAGAAGGAGGGGCCCGGGACCTTCAAGAGGTAGCGTGCCTGGGACCACTGGAGAATAAAGACTGGTTTTCTTCAGCTCTCCGAGTGCAACTTGTTGGATTCTGTTGGATCTCATTCCCAAAATCCGTAGCACATCCTGTTCCCGTGGTATAGTGAGAAGGTGGTCAAGTAAGAAAGAGGAACACGCCCTCCACTTGATCCTTGATTTCCCAACCTCTAGATGCCTAGAAATCACTTTCTACATGAGCCAACTGTCCAACGACTTTTCCATTGCTGTGATATACAGTACCCTGACACAATCAACTTGAGAGAGACAGGGTTGGGTAGGGCTCACAGTTTAAGGGTACAGTCCACCGTGGGGAAATCAGGGCGGCAGGGGCTTGAGACAACCGGTCACATGGCCGTCCACAGTCAGCAGTCAGATGGATGCTGCTGCTTGGGTAGCTTTCTCCTTGCTGTGAAGTCTAGGACCCAGCCAGTGACTGGCAGCTGCCCACTTTAAGGATAAGGTCTTATCATTTCTATGACCGGGATCAAGATAACCTGCCACCCAACCAGGTGCTAGCCTAATCTAGATAGCCCCCCACAGGCATGGCTGGAGGCTTGTTTCTTATGTAACACTACATCCAGCCAAACTGACATTCACCATTGATGTTATTTCAGGAAATCTTGTAATCGTAGTTCAATCACAGAGTGTTGACAGTAAATGTGAAACTATGGCAAATGCAGAGATTTCCAAGGTTGTATTATTTATTTATTTATTTATTTATTTATTTATTTATTTATTTATTTATTTATTTATTGTATTATTGGAGATTAAACCCAAGGTTTGTTCATGATAAGCAAGTTTTCTATAACTGACCTACACTCTAATTCCTTAGTCTAGTTAGGAAAATAGTATTGTTTAAAATTTATTTATTTTCCCACACTCGTGAGTGAGTGCGTGCATGTGTGTGTGTGTGTATGTGCGTATCAGAGGATACTGTGTGTTCCTGTGGAGGATAAAGGGTGACTTCAGGAATCATCCGAGGTAGCTTCTACCATCTTTTTGCTTCGCTCTGGGATTTCCCAGGATCCCCCTTCAGAGCTGGAAGTACAGGCCCCTGCCATTTCTGCCTGGCATTTTTACATGGGATTTGAACTCAGGTCCTTCTGCTTTTGAGATAGAGTCTTACTTTATTTCTTTAGCCTGAAAAAAAATGTATTTTTTTTTTAACTTGAGATAAATCATCCAACAGTTAGAAAAAGTGAATCAAGATTAGAACTAGAAAACAGGAAAACTTGATCTAGCCAGGCAGAAGAATTTAAAGAGTAATGGTCACAACAATTTCTTTAACATTATAAAGTTTTTACTTCCAAAGCACTTTCCCTGATATATGTATTACTGAGTTCTTAGAAAAATCAGTCTCGAGACTTGAGCACAGCACATGCCAGGCAATAAAAGTAATGCTTGAGGGCTGGCAAGAGGGCTCAGTGGGTAAAGGAGCTTGTCGGGCAACCCTGATGATCTGAATTCCAGTCCATAACCTGTGTAAACATCTAGATGTGGTGGCTATCATAGTGCTCATGATGGTGAAATTGGGGGGGGGTTCGGAAAGTTAGGGGGAGTGGGAGGAGACAGGGAAGTTGGTGGGAAGCTTGTGTAGGCAGCGCAGACAGAAATGAGAAGATACACCCTGTCTCAAAAACAGGGGGACAGGAAGAACTGACCTTTGATCTTTGGCTGGACCCAAGCTGGGCTGGAGACTCCAGTTTGGCCATTGCCCTCATTAAATGAATGAGAATCCAAATGGGTGATGGAAAGGGATAAAGGGAGTGTATTAGTCAGGGTTCTTCTGAAGAAACAGAATCTATAGAATGTAATATTTAGAAATAAGTTTATAAAAATAACTCACAATAAAAATAGTGTCCTTCGAGGTAGCCGCCCGCAGCAACCTCGTTCTTGACTGGAATGTTCTACAAAGCCAAAAGATCCCGAGAAGGTCTCAAGCCTTTGCTCCTCTGGAGGGCTGAAGACGCTGGGTTCCGACGTCGATGAAGAACAGCTGGGCTCTGATGTCAGTGATGAACAGTGAACAGCAGCAAGGCCCAGAGACCAGGCTCCAAAGGCAGCAGGAACAGCAACAACGCGGTGGAAAAGGTGAAGCTCCAAGTCAGCCAAGGACGGAGGTAGCAGCAGCAGCAACAAAGAAGCCACAATGCTCTAAACGTGAACAGCACACGCAGAGTGGACTGCCCAGCAAGTCGACACCTGATAAGGGAAGAGCAAGTCCCTCCTCCTTGCCCCTCCTATTATCTGGTCCACCAATGAAAAGTACCACCCACTATGGGCTGGGTTCTCCACAGCAATCAGTCAAGTACCTGCAGACTTTTTCAGGGGCCTTTCCAACCAGTAACCTAACACAGCTGTGCCCCAAACTGTCTGCAACTGTCAAGTTGACGCCAAAATGCAACCATAACAGGGAGTTTAATTCAACATGGCCTTGGCCGTTTTGGGAAGAGACTTTTTAGTCCATTATCTCCTCTTAGAAGTTGGCTCTCTAGGGCACAGTTGAAACAGAAAGCAGGAGACACGCGTCACTAAGCAGTTCTGCCCCAGGTGTGGCTCCGCCCACTATCTTGTTGCCAGAGATATGTGAATCTCTTTTGAGAGACAAACTCCTTCTCTGGTTGACACCAGCTCCTCTCTGTTCCCAGTGTGAGATTCCTGGGGATCTTCAAGTTTCAGGGTCCCGTCTGTTCATAATCTTGACAGCCCACAGTGGTGGATGGAAGATCATTTTCTGACTTTCTGTTTCACTGTCTGGTTATAACCTCCATGTGCTTACTGTGGTGCACACACACACACACACACACACACACACACACACACACACACACATCTTTTAAAAGTTTTGACTTTGTGAGAAATAAACGTATAGACTCCATGAGCCCAAGGGATCGGGAGAGGTAGGACAATGCAGGAAGACTCCAGGACAACAGACAGGCTTCGACACTGAGCCAGTCGGATCAGTCAGCCGCGGCTGTCTTGATTGCTTAACTGAGAGAAATCGTAGGCCGTGCCCGACTCTGTGGGTGGCAATGAATTAGCCGCATCCATCACAATCAAGGGAAGGGCCATGGTGGCATATGTACCATGAACGTGCCTCATCCCGGCTGGAGGAGTTAGGGTGGCAGACAGCCGTGGGAAGTGGGGTCCTTAAGGTCAACCTCAATCTGTTGTAACTGCCAGTCAGGACAATAACCGATCCACATCCTAGAGGAGAATGCTCACATCCTTGAATATTTGTGGTCCTTCGACAAAAATGATCTGTTTCAAATTTCTTTGAGAAAGATATTGCTTTCAACTTTCTGATGTGGGGAAAAGATGGGTTGGATACCTGCTAAGGTGTTAATTGGTGATAACTGGATTAATAAAAGGCCTGGACTCTCTTTTGGTCTCTGTCACTAGCTAGCTGTGTGACCTTGAGAAAATCCCTTAATCCTCCAGGACAACGATTTCCTTGTCTCCGAAACAGGGGTGCTATCTTGGCGGCGTCTCAGGCTTTGGAAGGCTTAGGGGAGAGAGTAGCAATCTCTTGAAGCATCGAACATTCTGGAGATGTAAATTGGGATGCCTGCCCTGTATTTGCCAAAGTGTGTTCCTGGGAACTTCTGTTCTGTGAGATCCTAGCAGGTGTGACACTGAAGCCATCAATCAATCAATCACAATAATTCTCGTCCCAATAAGTTTAGAAAACTCATGGTTAGCAAGCTTAAGGCAATGTCTTTTCTACGGGAATCACATGTGCACGTGTGCGCGTGTGTATTTTTACAGTTTGTCTGCGTATTCCCAATAAATTCATGACCAAATGGCTTAAGAGGGATAAGGGATTCTATTCTGGTTTACAATTGTCTGGTTATACTTCTTAGTCCGCTTGGCAGGACAGTTCATGCCAATACCAGAAGCCAAGGGAACTGGCTATACCATATCCACTGTTCAGAGAGAGGCAAACCTCACCTACCAGACAGCATGTCTGTCCAAATGTACAAAGAATGCCAAACTTCCCGACTCAGCTCTCTCCATCTTATCTACCTGCCCAGGGAAAAGCGCCACTCACTGGGCTGGGTCTTCCCTCATCAGTTAGACATCTGCAGGCTTGCTGAAGGACTCAACTACTAACTCTTCACAGATGTGCACAGTTCAACATGGAGACCGGAAGTTGGTGTTGGGATGTCCTCTTCAATCATGTCTCCACCTTATGTTTCTGAGACTTACTCTGTCATGGAACCTGGATCTGTTTACAAAGGAATCCCTGGGAGCTGCTGACTACATCGCTAACAATGGGGTTACCTGCCACATCCAGCTTTAGCTCCTCATGTTTGCATAACAGACACTTTATCCACTGAGCCACACTCTCTTAATGATACCTCTGTGAGGGAGTTATGTAGACCAGGCTTCAATCCATTGCCTCTGTCTCCCATGCGCTGGGATTACACGTGTGTATCACCATCACACTTGACTAGTCTTTGCTTTTTAGCATGCATCATGAAACACTGAAGTTGTGAAATAGTATACTACGAATCACATACTTATTTGGACACAAAACTCTTCCTTAAACATTACTTTCTTGGGCTGGAGAGATGGCTCAGTGGTCAAAAACCTTTGCCTCCCAAGAAAAAAGACCTGAGATCACATACCCACATCCTCTGTAAAGATGCCTGGCAGATATAGTGGCAGCCCGTGCTTCTGGTCCTGGAAGGCAGAGCCTGGAATATTTCAGAGCAAAACAATAAGGACTTAGGGAAATCCGGGATGATTTTCACTGTCACCCATGGACCTCCATAAGCACACATACACATACACACCCAAGCGTACTGTTACACACACAAACACACATACATACACATGCATGCAAAAAGGTCAGTTCTTTGTCAGACAGTCCTTTGGAAATTGTCAAATGCTCTGCAGTCCAACTCTCTTCTGACTTGCACATCTTCTAGTCAGCAGATGTTTCTAGAGCTACTAGTACGTGTCAGGATCTCATTGATGTCAAGATACACCAGTTTTCAACACAGAGGGAAAAGCCCCCCTTTTCACCATGCTTATGACCTAGCATCATCCGATGTCACTTACTGAAAGGATGCCTCTACCTTAAGAAGCACCTTAAGAAGTAAGTTAAGTATCCTTAACTCGAGCATATTGATTTCTTTGAATGAAGTGAAACATTGGAGAAATATCGTCTGCAGGTCAAGCAGGGAAGGCTGCTTTTAACTCTGCTTTTCTGTCTCTGGGTCTCTAAATGGAGGTCAAATCAGGAGCTCAGAGCTGAGGAAAGAGGAAAGGTGATGGTTGCACGTGACGCCGTTCATCCATTCACCGACGGACTCTCCTTGGAGACTGACACGGTCCTGTGCACGCCAGAGCATCCCAGCCTGCGCTGGAAGCTAACTTCCAGATGGGCAGGAAGCTGAGGATGTGGGTGACGGCGATCCGGGGTGTCACATGTGCTTCAGTGGGGAGTGGAGGGTGACGTGGGAACATGTCCCAGAGACGCTTGGGCACAAGAAAGAGTATCTCAAGGTGACATTTGAACTGAATTATCCGAACATCCATGGGAGCTCGTTGGGGAGACTAGCTTTGGGTAGGGAGGGGAAAATGGGGAGCAAGGAAAGTGCCATGGGCATTGTAGACCAAGGACTCCCAGAAGTCCTGTCAAATCTGTACAGTCAGGGTGGAACTGGCCTGAAGTGTGTTTATACAGTAGGGTTCTACGTGTGACTTTCTTTGAAAGTGCTTCTTTCGTCGAAATAAAGTAGAAACCATCAGTGGTTTTCACATGAAAATCTTGAGGTAATTCTTAAATTTTATCATCCAGCCTGTAACAGTTACTCTTAACTCTTGCTGTAAGAGAACATTCAAAGTCAATCAACTTAAGGGAGAAAGGGAGATTTATTCAGCTTACGGTTCCAGAGGGGAGAAATAGTTTCTCATGGCAGAGATGGCATGGCTGGCTAGCCAAAGCTGGAGGAGGTAAGGTCACTGCAGACATCTTGGAGGCTGAGAGCTGCAGACTGCTTGCTGCAAAGGCAGACTTCTCCTGGAGGTAAGGTGGGACTCATCCACCTCAAGGCCCACCCCTTGTGATTGCCTTTCTCCAGCAAGGCTCCACCTCTCAAGGTGCTATGACCTTGCCAAACACATGAGACTGGGGGGGACACACAAACCATGACACAGACATTTCCACCTACACCCCAATACATTTCTGTTTTTTAAGGAATTTTAGGGGATTGAGAATGTTTCAAATAGAATATGTACCTTGATATCCACTAATGCATTTGTTGAAAATATTTCATGAGAAATTACAGAAATCCCAATTCAAGATTGTGGGGGCTCCTGAGAAGCCCCCCTCCACACCTTGGGACTGACTGGGGATGCAGAGACACACCAAAACCAACATGTAATGCACACAGGAGAATTTATTAGCATCCAGGATGGCTATCTCTGAATCAGACAGAGGCAGCCCCAAAATCTAATTTTTTTTTTTTAATAGGGCAGGGGCATGCAACTGGAACGGTACTAGGATGGGAAGGGGGGCTTGCCCTGAGGTAGATAAAGATTTCCTGAAGGATGGTCTTATCTATAGCTGCAGACAGACTGGGGGTGTGAAGAGTCCTTGGGAGAGTGTATTATTTTATCTCCATCTGCAAGCCGGCTGGAACTGTGAAGTCTTTTGTCTGGACACATATACCAAAGGCAGATGAGGAGGGGGAAGCTTGAGCCATTTTATATTCAACATGCTTAACAAAGATAGCTTCAACAAAACAGGGACTTAGTATCTTACCTTGTGTGTGTGTGTGTGGTGGAGGACGACAGAGAAAGTTTAATCTGGAGATGACAGACATAGTCTTCCTCCCTCTCATCTTCTTCCTCTGGCATTTGGGGAACAAAGACTCCTAGAACTTTTTGTTCTCAGGCAAAGAGCATCATGGGAAGATGGCTGCCAGGAGCTTCCGGTCTCCATTTTTCCTGTCCAAGTCAAATGCCTTCCTGAAGGTCCCGTATAGGTCCTGGATTCACTGCCCCTCTGATGTCATGTGTCCATCCCTGTAAGGACAATGGTTGGACAGACTTGGATCACATGGGCTGATTCCAGAGCAGGGACTGGAGGCCCAGATGCAATTGAGAAATGGTTCTTTAAAGACATCTGGAACTGCCCACCAAGAAATGGAGAAGGAGGGGAGGACAGATGACTGCGTCAGGAGAATGGGAGAGAAATACCAGACATGTAAGAAGGAAAAATGTCAGACATATTGCAGAACAGAAAAGGAAGAGGGAAATAAAATTTTTTTTTTTAACAACAACAACAACAATAACAAAATAAGCCCTGCATCATGGACATTTTCACTTGTTGAAACAGACAGCGCGATACGGGCAAGGAGGAGGAGGAGCCATGAATCTTGCACCCATTAGATCTGTTCTTTCCCCAGTTCTGCCACCGATAAGACACCTCTGTAGGTAGGAGAGGAATTGGGAGGTCATCAATTTCGGGTGATCACAGAAGGCTTGGACCTTCTTCAGCCACAGACACAGAGCCCCAATGCCTTCTCCTCTTGGCTAGCTGCAGAACCTCTTTCCTCCTGCAGCAAATCACGTCATAGCTCTCTCTTCCTCTCCCATTTATTAGCTGATTAGCTCTCTGGGATCTCTAGTCTTCCTTCTCATCACTCTGCCAGTTGTAGCTCCTTCTTTTTTATAGGTTTAGGGGTGCCCTGTATGGACACAGCCCAGACTTTTCTGGGGAGAGTTGGGGGTGTAGGGTTTTGTTATGTAGAACAAACTGACTTCAAACTTATGATCTTTCTGTCCCAGCCTGAGTGCTGAGATTTGAGTCCGCACAGGGTTTTACACACAGTCCGGTGTGGGTGTTTCATGAGTGGACAAATCCCTGCTCTGCTCCTTGGCTGTTCATCTGTTTAGGCTGTCTGTGTGGATGGGGATGCTGGGTAAGGGGGGATTTGATTTATAGTCCTGATCTAATTTTCTTTCATCTGCTAGATATCAGAGGATGTGCTTCTAATAAACAAGGAAAGGAAGGAAAAAAAGAAGAAAAAGCAGAACATGAGCTTGGCCAGGGAACCCATTCGACTCATTCACCGTCTCGCCTTGTGAGTCAGAAGCTTCGCTTCCTCCAGTGAGCTGGCTTTTGCTCCCGGAGGATTCTCCAATCCGGTTTCCAATGCTGGAGGCACCTGCTCTGAATGTCCTCAGTGGCGGCAAAGACTCATGTCTTGAGAATGGTTCCGCTCTCTGCGAGAAGCCCCGCAGCCTCTGGGAGCTCCGCGTGCCTGACTAGACACCCACTTGCCGTCTGGGTCCCAAGCAAAGCGCAGTGGTCTGATGTCTTTGGAGGCGCTTGTTAAAAGATGTTTTCAGGGATATAGAGATGGCTCATAAGTAAAAGGACCTGAGTTTGGATCTCCAGAACCCACATAAGAATGCCGAGTGGATGTGTGGTGGCCTATAACCCCAGCCCTTGAACACAGAGCCTGGGAAACCCCAGAGCAATGCACAAAGAGGTAGCACAATTCACAATGGTTCTTAATGTTACCCCTGGGCTTCCACAAGCACACACACTCCAGTGCCTCTTGTATATACACACAAACACACACACTCTCAAGTGTTCTCTTGAACACACACAGATACTCAGCACACAATCAAGTGACCGCTTGTACACACACACACACACACACATATACTGACACACATACAGACATACCCAAGTGCTTTCTTGTGCACATATACACTGACATACCCAAGTGCTTTCTTGTGCACACACACACACACACACATATACACACACGCACACACACACACACACACACAGAGTTTTCATTTTTACTGGGTTCATGTGAGTGGAGGCCAGAGGTCCCTGTCGGGGCTCTTCCTCAACCCCTCTTCACTTTAAATTTTCAAACAGGATCCCTCATGAACCTCAAACTCACAGATTAGCTAGACTGGCTGGCAGGACCCTGGAAGCCTCCCCTGCCTGCTCTCCCATAGCTGGGATGACAGACATTGTTCCCAGCTTTTCATGTGGACTCTGGGGTTTTGAACTCAGGTCTTGGTGTCTGTGTAGCAAATGCTTTACCGACTGAGCCGTCTCCCCTCCTGCTTTCAATCTCGGCTGTCCCACGAAGCCTATGTGATAAAGGCTGGGTCTGCACATGGTGGAACTGCTGGGGGAGGGAGGGTAGAACCTTTAGGGGGCAGGGCTAGTGGGAAAAAGTTAGATCCTGGTGGGAATGCCCGTAGAAGGGACCCCGGATCCTTCTCTCTCTGTTTTGAAACACTGGTCTTTTGTAACTTTTATTTAGCGATGTAAGCATCTCCCTATGTAGCCCAGGGTTACTCTGAGCTTGCAGCAATCCCCGTCTAGGATCACAGGGCTGAGCCGTCTGCCTGCTTGCTTTTCTTTGCAGGGGGAGAGTAGTCCGGGTCTCGCTCAAAGCCCTGACTGTTCTACAACCTGCTATGTAGACCAGGAGTAAGTGCGGGATATAAATGCATGTCACCACATCCTGCCTCTCTCTGTCTTCCTGCTTCCTGGAGTGAGCAACTCAGTCCACCATGCACCGTGTCTAGCCCCAAAGCTACGGGGCTGAATGGCCATGGGCTGACACTTGCACCAAAGGAAATCTTGTCTTCTTATAAATTTTTTGTCTCTGATATGCCACCACACTGGCAGGCATCTAGCACATTTGTCTATTACTTTTTATTTTGTTAATCTAATAAACAACACATTCACACTTCACCATTTGAAAGGAATGAAAAGTAACAACATAGAAAAATTCCCTTTCCTGTTTGGCCTCTAGACATTCAGTTTTTTCTTTAGCTCTTTATGTATATCTCATAGGCATGTCCTTATGTGCATTATGTTCTCACATGTACACATGTTATATGGATGCATGTCCTCATGTGTGTGTACATTCTCAAGTGTATGCATATTATAACATGGATGTATGTCATGTGAATGCACGCTCTAATGTATATGTATGTTCTTACGTGCATGCATGTCTTTTATAATTTCATGTGTATGCATGGTCTCATGTGCATGCATATTTTCATGTATATGTGTGTCCTTATATGTCTATGCATGTCTTCATGTGTTTGTATACATGTGTGTGTATGGGTGCACATGTACATATGTGCACATTGGGGGCCAAATAGGTTGACTTCAGTGTCTTCCTTGGTCTCTGTTCCCTTCATTGATTGAGATGGGGTCTCTGGACTGAATCCAGAGCTTGCCCATTGACTAGGCTGATTAGCCAGCTTGCCTTGGGGATCCCCTGTCTTTTCCCCAAGAGTTGGGATTGCTGTGGTCACCGTGCCCACCTGCTTTTTAACATGGCTCTTCTGGGGATCTGAACTCTGATCCTCATGTTGACCCGCAGACCTTTCTCTCCAGCCCCTCCACCAAGTTTTGCATCAAACCAAGAATGCTATGCATCTGCTTTGAGTGACTTGAAAGGTCTCAGAGTGGAGGCGATGGCTCAGCAGGCAGAGTGTTCGCTTGGCACGGGCGAGGCCCCCATTCAGCCCCTAGTACAGAACGCAGAACAACCAAAACAAAAAAGTGGAAGAGTCTCAGAGAAGCATCTAGAAACCATTGCAGTATTGCTGGAGTGCTGACCTGAGATCCCCGTGTCTGAGCTCTGAGACGTCATGGACGCTGGTGTCCTCGGCTGAAGCCTGGTGATTCTCTGCAGCGGAGCACAAGCCCATGGCTGGCTATGCAAGAGCTCAGGCAGTTCACGTCTATTTTCCGTGAGTGCGGGTTTCATCTGTATCTGTATCCCAGTACAAGCTGGGGCAGTACCTGGCTTGGCCGCATGCCCAGCTGTCTGTTCAAACACTAATCCAGATGTGGCCATGAAGGTACTTTGTTGATAATGAGCACCGCCCTGTTTGTCGTGATGATGAGCCTTGCCCACTAAGGCAAAGGCCTCAGCGCAAAACTGTGTTAAGAACGTGATACCGGAAAAATCCGGAACCAGTCTCCAACCTGCCAGCCTGCCCTGTGGAGTTCAGACTCAAGTGGCATCGTCTCTCATCTGGATTTCCAGCCAGCTGTTCTGCCGAGCAGATCTCGGACTAGCCAGCCCCACAGATCGCATGGACCCAGACCTTAAAATAAATCAGTTTATATAAGTGCACTTTTCCCATTCTGCTGCTCTAGAGAACCCTGACTGATGCAAAGGGAGGAATCGGCATTTCAGCGGGAGGAAGTATTTAAATAAACGTAAACATGAGTTGTTTTTTTTTTTTTAACAGTTGATATCCTTTATTTTCATGCAATAGTTAGTTCAAAACATTTTTGAGAGCTGGCTCAGAAGTTAAGTCTCTGCCTCGAAAGCAGAGGGTCTTAAGTTTGGATCTCAGGTCCCATATGAAAAAAACACAGGGCAGAAATGGAGGAGGCCTGCTTCCCGCCCTAGTGGGTGGATCCTGGGAAATCCCAGAGCAAAAAATACCATCACAAGGAGGTAGAAGCTATCCAGGATGATTCCTCAAGTCACACTTGGGCCTCCACATGGACACACACACATACACACACAGAATTTTTGATCGTCGTAAACAATCATTTAATTTAAAAAATTTTTTTGTGTGTATTCATTCCTCTTGATCTATGTGCAGTTCATGGGTTTCTCACTCTCTCTCTCTCTCTCTCTCCCTCTTTCTCTCTCTCTCGTGAACTTGAGTTTTAATCCTGGCTCTTCTACTGACCAGATAATCTTGGCCAGTAGCTTCTCCGCCTTGGCGGTTTGCTGACACAGACTGAACATGAGTTGCCAAACATTCCGCCTATGCAGGCTGCCGTGATCATATCTACATATGGATATGTGGATATGATACGACATATACCACATATCTCCAAAGCCACCCACTGGCAGCTACATCTTTCTAGAAAGGTCCCTCTTCCCAGCAACTCTATCTGTCAAGCCTGGAGTCTGGGAACGGAAACTGATCTTATGGTAGGACATTTAGCACCGGGTCCAAACGCCACAGCCCAGGCCCCCGTGGGCTCTGTACCTGGTCGCATAGGGAAGTAGAGGGAAAAGGGGATAGGGAAACGGGGGCAGGAGGAGGTGCAGGGGAGCAGATGATGATGAGAGAGGAAGGAAGGGGGTGTGTGAAGAGGTCCTCAGGGGTCCTGATTTTCTGGGAGTCAAGAGGGCTTTCCAGATTGCTGGTTGCTGATTACGGCAGATTAGCTGGGGGCGAAGAGAGGCCTCGTCAGAGTGCAAGGATCCAGCGCTAAGCGTTCCGCGATTCATCTCGTTTCTGGTTAGAGCCAATCAAGCTGAAGAGGGTCGGGAGAAGCCCTGAGAACAAGCTCACGCCTTAGCCGTCCCTCCTGTTCCAAAACACCACTCGGCCTCATTCCACTTGTTTTTAACTCTGCCAGGGATTCAGGGGCTGTGCTTGAGATGGATGAAAGTCTCCAGGGTGTCCAAGGCATCCCATGTCACTGTCTGTCGTACCTGGTACACAGCCCAGAGCTGGCAGCCATTTCTCAGCTACTTGTGTGTGCGTGTGTGTGTGCATGTGTGTGTGTGCGTGCGCACACACGTGTTTGCACACATGCAGGTGTTCATGCACAGATGCGTGCATGCACGTAGAAGCCAAAGCTCAACACTGAGCATCTTTCTTGATTGCTTCCTGTCTTATTTTACGAGTCTAGACCTCCTGCTAAATCTGGAAGTCACTGGGTTAGACTGGGCGCCTGGAGAAGCCCCTAGGATTTTCCTGTCTCCACCTCCCAGTGCTGAGATTACAAATGTGCACGGCCTCATCCAGTTTTCCCAGGCACCCCGGGAGATCTGAACTCAGGCCCACACACTTGTACATCAGACACTTTACCCACTGGGCCGGCTCCCGGGCCTCGTGACTCTTGGCGATAGCGAGGCTGAGTAACACGGCCGAGGTCACACAGTGGCCGGGATACTGACTGAGGCTTGGTGACGCCTACATATACGCTCTTCATCACCGCGTGAGGTAGACCGTGCTTCATCTGCAGCAACAGCACGAGTCCTCTGGCATCGGCTCCGGCGTGAAAACGAACATCGAAAGAGGAGAAAAAGAAAAGGGGCCAACGACGTGGCTCATGGAGTAAAAAGCGCTTGTGCACGAACCTGGAGAACTTGAGTTCTATCCCCAGAACCTGCGTGGTGGGAGGAGAGAACCGACTTTCAAAAATGGTTCTTTGTGGGGATAGAGAGAAGCAGGGATGAGTATGCAATGTGTTCGTAAAGGCAGAAAAATCATAACAAACAATTGTTCTTTGATCAACCCATGTGTATCGTGATACACACATGTGCATTCTCTCTCTCTCCTTCTCTCTCTCTCTCTCTCTCTCTCTCCCCTGTCTTTCTCTCTCTTATAACAAATAGATAAAATACCTTCTTAAAAATGGACAAATAAAAGAGTATTGAAGTCATGTCTAGACTGAGCAGAAAAGAGTGCCGAAATCAATTAGTCATGTCTGCAAGGGCCGAGGGAAGGTGCCTGCGTCTTCCGTCTGTCTTCTCGCACTGTACTGTGTGGCCCACCGGGAGCGGGTACAATACAAGGGTGAGGAGGGAGGTGACAACCGGAGATGACGCTCAGCTCCCTTGCTGACTCTAGACTTGGCTTCCCGTAGCAGGACCTGCCTTTTCTTTGCAGAGGGAACGCGGGTCTGCACAGTCCTCTTAGGCCTGCAGTGTGAAGTAGGAACTGGCTCTGAAGACTTGCAGGCCGAGGTTCTGCCACTGGCCCTTGAGCTGGCTGCATGACGCTGGGGGCTTCAGATCACCCCCATGTGTCTGTGAGACTCCAAAGACAGGGAGCAGTGGATTTGGGGATTGAGCCTGGTTACAGGTGAAGTCTTCACAATCCAGCCGCCACGTGCGCATCAGCCCAACTCAGACCCTTCCTCTGGACCTTTTATGATCCGTATAACTGCACCGGAAGGGCGGGGCTGCATGACCTAAGCACCGCCCATCAGGCCTCCCCTTGAACTGATGCTCTCCTGGGGGGGGTCATGCTCCACTCGTCCTGGGGGGGGGATTCCACCCACTACTGTGGTTCCCGTTGTGTGGATGACAAGATACTCACCATGGACGTCTGGCTCACCAGCTTCGGAGATGCCCAACGAGAGCTGAGACTGAAACCCAGATGGGACCTGCCTCAGCACCCCATGCTGCCCGCTTAAACAGAACCTCTGGCTTCAGGAAGAAATCTGCTTGGCAGAGAGGGTAGAAGGTCAGGAAGCATCGGGAGGGTCGTGAGAGGCCGTGGGGGAGCCTCAGCTGAGTGTCCGGAGCCCACCCGCCCAGGCCAGCTGTCTGAGCACTCACGTGACAGGAAAGAGGATCCTGATCACCGCATCTGGGCTGGAGGGACAGCGGAGTGCACGAGAACATTCGCTGCCTTTGGAACCTGCCAGTGAGGGATATGAAAGAGTAAACACACCTGAGTTAGGAACGGGGCCCGACACGCCATCCAAGGGAATGCTAATGGCCGCCCCCTGCCCCCTTTGAACATTTCACCACGGCAACGGGCAGGTGTCCTTCCTTGGGATCCTCGTTCAATTTCCTATGTGATGGCTTTTTGGATGAATAATGGGCACGTGCCTGAAATTGTGGTTACAAAGAGAATTCAAAGTAGAAAGAGAGAGAAAGACAGAGAGAGAGAGAGAGAGAGAGAGAGAGAGAGAGAGAGAGGGGATGGGGTTGGAGCAGTTTCCAGGGCTTCTCAGGGCTTGTAGGATGTAGCAGTCTCAGAGTTGGGAAGAGGCCGAGCAGACTCACGTGGACATCTTCCGTGTGCCCTGTAGGAAAGATCCAGAACCTGACCTCCGAGGCTGGCTCACTAAGTTGAGCGAGCACAACTCGATTTGGGGGCCTGAGAACTGGAGTGTAGTGGCCCGTTTTGGTAGAAATCTTTTTCTCATTCCCAAATGCTGTGTGACCTGGGATGCGTAGCTTTCCCTTTCTGTGTCTTAGCGCCCTCGTGGGTAAGTCGAGGAGGAGAAGTGATCGCCTCTGGGTGTGGTTTGGGGGTGGGCTGGGCAGAAGGAGAAGGAGGTGGTCTGTGAACGGTAGCTCCACCGAGGGTGATGACGACGAGCATTTGCTGAGTGATGTGCGGCCGGCGCCTCCTCCTGGCCCCAGGTCCTCCATCTGCTCTCGCTCCTGCGACGGCACCTGAGTCAGATAAGAATGAAATGGTGACAGGTCCTTGGCCCAGGACTTGGCTCGAAGCGAGAGCGTAAGGAGGAAGGTCCGTCTGTCATCGGAGCCAAGAGTGCTTAGAACCAGGCGCCAAGCGGCCCTGGCTGCTTGTCAGTGACATTCGTTAGCCGCTTCTTTCTCCTTGCTGCGACCGCCTCCTCCCAGCCCTCAGCAAGACTAGCTGCAAAGGAGACGGCTTCACGCTGACACGCAGCAGGGCACAAATGCCAGGTCATCTGCTTCCCGCATCCCCACCAGTGCACCGCTCCACCCCCACCAGATGCACCCCCCATCCCCGCCAGGCGCACGGAGGTGACTCACACCCTGAACCTGTCTGTCTGTCTTCTGCCTCTCTTCTCGAGGAGATTGCTATTGGTCAGTTGGAGAACAGAGGCTGACGCTCCCACGGTCAGTAGCTGTGGATGAGGTGTCATGAGGGGGCATTGCTGGGGGGGGGGAGGGCCCTGCCAGCTTTCCATGTATTACTGAGGATCCGAGTCGCTGCCCCCAAAGGACCTGAACTTGCGGTTTTCAAGGGCTCACGGGAGTAACGGAACCAGTTGTGACGCACTGATTTTTTTAAACCCATCTTTCATCATTCCCCCCCTGTAACTACAAAACAAGGAGAAGCCATATTTCCAAACTTCAAAAATGAGGCTTCGAAACCCTGGTTTCCCACGGACTCCTTAAACACCGATTCTGAGTGTGCTCTTCTGTGAAGCGACCCCTTGCTGGCCACTGGAGACCCCATTTTGCTGCGGTATTTGTGGTCTGCACTCTCCTCTCTTTCCAATGCCACCTCCATTTTGGAGGCAAAGAATGTTCTTACAAAGGACGCAGAAACGTAGATTTCTGGCTTGACACTTTAGCACTTCTGGGTGCCTGGCTTTGTCCTCGGTCTATAAATAGAGGACTGGCTGTTCACTCCTCCACCTCTGGGTTGGGCTGTACTTTGCCGTTGGCAGACGCACTGAACTTGGAGAAAAGAGTGCAAACTTTGGAATCAAGCAATCTCAGGTTCACCTCCGTCATAGTTAAGCACAGGTGTCAACTTGACTGTTGAGGGTTTGAGCTCTGGGCACATTTGTAGAGAATTAGTGGTTGAGTTAAGCCCAGAGCAGACCTGCAGGAGATTGTCTAGCTGATAGAGAAGGCCCAGCCTATGGTGGGTAGGACTAGGTCCTGGAATAAATCACAGAGAGCTGGTTGAGAGAGTCGGCATCCTTGTGTTCACTTGGCCAGACATGCTGGTCTGGCAAGTAAGGATTGTCCATCTCTCAGCGGTTATGTGGTGATAGTGTGGCCAGTTCCCTAGGCCCTGGTGTTGGTGCGAGCTCTCCCATCAAGCTGGACTGAGAACTGTAAGGAAATAAACCCCTTGTTCCCTTAAGCTGTTTAAGCAGCTATGCAGATGAGCTGCAACAACCTCCAAGATGAGGCACTACGGGGCTGCATAAGCTGTGACAACATGGCGGACGGGAAGGCACTTAAGGGAGGAAGAGTTTATTTCAATGGCCCTTTGAGGGGACAGTTCATCGCAGCGGTGGGAACAGCTCACCGCCGTGGCAGCAGGAGCTGGAAGGTGCTTGCTCGCATCTGCACAGATCAGGCATCGGAGAGACAGCCGGACGCTGACAATATGCTGGTTCTCTTTTGTCTTGTTATGCAGGCTGAAATGCCAATCCAGAGGGCTGGGATCCCCACCTTCAGAGCAGCGCTTCCTCTCTCCCTTAATCCTCTACCCTAACTTCCTGATTGATTACTGTCCGACTAGCCCCCTAGACATTTCTTAATCCAATCAGGCCAAGATTCAAAACCAGCCATCCCTGGATCTGCGGTGGGGTTTGTTTATTTTCTTTTGGGGAATTGCTCTCATTATCAATTCCTTCTCGTGTTTACACAAGGAAACAGCAGTATCTGACTCATGACTCAGCTCCAACACCCAATAAGTGCTCAAACATAGAATCTCTTCCTCTTTCCAAGGAGATTTGACTTGTCCTTTGTCACCTTAAACGCAGCTTCTGCTGACTTTCCCCTTCTATCAAGCCCATAGGAGTTTCCAGTCCATTAAATACTCGAAATAGATTCATGCCTTACATAGCCCAAAGAAGCTGGCCGCTAGGAAAAAAAAAAAAAATCTCTTTTTGCTGTTGAAATACAAGTTTATTAGAGTTAAGGGCCTGGTGTTCTAGGAACCCATGATTTGGCCTTAAGGTGGGAGGGAACATGGGAGCAGAAGAGAGGCTGCAGTTAGAGAGGTCAGAGACGTAGTTCGCTGTGTGTTTGGCAGGCAAGCTGAGTCTATCTAAGGGAGGGGTCGGGAGCGCAGGCGGCTCATCCATGTGAGCGCTGCTTTTAGTGTCCACGCCGGACAGACTGGAGAGCTACTGGGCCAGCTCCAGGGACAGGAGAGAGAGCCCGTTGCCTGCTAGCAGTCCCCTAGCCTGTCTACTGTAGGAGCTAGACAGCATGTCTGGGACCCTGGACAAGCATGGGGACTCTGGGAAGCCTGGGGGTGCTTAGAGCCACCCCCAGATGAGAGTCTGACTCCAAAGCCACTGGCAGGCGCTTCTCCTGGTCTCTGAGGCAGAGGTGACGTGGACCCTTTGCTGGGGACAAAACCCTGGGGAAGTAACACCATGTGGTACCAGTCTGTCTGGCTCTGGCTGGGCCCCAGGCCTTGTGAGCGACACGGGCATTTGGAGGGGCCTTATCGTCTCCCTGAATCACGAGGGCTGCTTGGCCGCGTCTATTCCCAGCACGAGCCGCGGGCTGCCCCACAGCCCGGTGACAAGGGCAGGGCCCAGGTGACCCTTCGTCCTCTAGGGGACTTGGCTGGCATTCGAACTTGATTGACTCTTGGCTGCACTCGGCAGAGTGGCCACATGGGAGAGGGCTGAGGACCGAGCCCTGTCCCCTGGGAAGCTATGGGATCAGCTGTTTATTTCTTGGTCTTCAGGCTCCACAGGATAAACTGAGGAAGGTTCTGGACACATGCTTCCACAGTTTCCTTCCGAATTATATAAACCACGCCATACGAATCATGTGAACTCCTTGCTTTGTTCAAGTAACCAACCGGCTTGAAAAAAGTGGGCCCTGAAGTTAACTTTCTTTTTTTTTCCTTTTAAAAAAAACTTATTTTTATTATTTGACACTTTTATCAATAAATGCGATGAATTTATGTGTTTCCACCTCTGATGCTATCCAATCCTGCCCTCCCCTCTTGTCCCGCTTCATCCTTTCTCCTTTCTAGCCAGTCTCCCTCCTGCTTTCCCAGCTTTTGCATGTGTGGCTTACTGGGTTTCATTTGGGATGTCTGTACTGGAAGACGCCTGAATACTCGCTAGAGCGTGGGCAACTTATTAGTGACTTTTTAGTCTCCTGTCTGGTTTTAGCCTAAAATAGTTTCTCTAGCGGTGTAGTGTTTCTTGGTGAAATGTCCTTTAGGGCAAGTATTGTGCAGGTCCTGTGGAAGAGGGTAACGGTGCAGTGAGTTACTGGGTGTGGCAGCTCTGTCCTGACCAGAGGATACTGTCTAGCAGCCCCCCTCCCTACCCTTAGGCCCCCACTTTTCCATGAGGTTCCCTGAGCTTTGGGATGGAGGATGATTTCAGAGTCCTGTTTAGAACTGAGTATTCCGTAGCCATTTCTTCTCTGCACCTTGGTCAGTTAGATTTTACCGTAAGTAATTGAAAAAAAGCTGCCATCTAAACACATCGTTATGCCCATAGATTAGACAATATCCTGGCACTTGACCAAGAAGCATTTTTTTTGGCAATGAAAGGCGTTTAACGCAGAACTCAACTTTCTTTACGGGCAGTAAGATGGACGAGAAGCAGCACTCTTCCAAGCAGTTAGAACACTAGCGAAGCAACCACCCATTGAAGATTTCACACGCTGACCTTCTTCAGCCCTTTACAGCAGCCTCTTTGGGGTGGCTACTGTAGTTTTGGTTTTGGAACTAAAAATCATGGAAGCTCTCTTGCTTTCCAACAAAGTCCCTCGCAGAAGGAGGCTATGTTGGAATTGGAACCTGGGTCTGCCTGATTGTCAGGGATTCAGCTAGACACATCCTCCTGTTGTCCTGGCAACAATGAATCTCCATCCATCCTTAGGTTAGATCAGCGGGGTCGCATTTAGGCAGGATTCTCACCTTCCAGGAAATTTGATCTGTCTGGAAGCCAAAGAGATGGGATGGGTTTAATCTTCTCTGTCCCTAAAAGTCATCTCTTAGCCCTCCCCACCTCTCTCTCTTTCTCTCTCTCTCTCTCCCCCTCCTTCTTTCCTCTTCTTCCTCTCAAGATGCAAGGAGAAGCAGGATGAAAATTTCAAAGTGCAATTTGCAAGCAGCACGCTCTTGGGCTTTCAAAGAGCAAAAACTCTGGTCTAAACTTCTAAAGCTTACACAGGCTCTTGTTAGCATTCAAGATTTCATACATTTTCCCCTACGGACTCCTCTTCCAACTTCGCCTGGTGGTCACGTGCCTCTTCCCAAGATTCCCAGCTGCTTTGATTCCAGTCTCCAGTCCTGTTGGTTTCCATTTCAAAATTCGCACAAATAATTTCAACTCTTTTCCCACTTAATAATTGCTTATTTCATGGAAAAAGCGAACTCATAGCCCTGGGTCCCCTGTTAACCAAGGTTCTGCTTTATCTGGGTGGGGAGTTGGCGCCCTCCGTCTATGGAAGTCCACCTGCTTGCCCGCAGCTCTGGCCAACGCAAAGTGCATCCAGGAGTCAGAACTGCCCTTCCCTCCTGTGTTCGGTTGGCTTGAGAGTCCTTTTCTTTCACCAAGCTCTCTGCTGGCTGCCTTCATCCCCTGCCCACCCTCCAGGCATGCCACACAGTTACTACTCATCCTTCCTTTGCTCTCTTCTCTGCCACAGGACCCTGGTATATGCCAGTCTTTACTTCATCTTGAGACTCCTGTGTCCTCTTCCTTGTGGTGTGAGTTGCTTGCTCAGGCTGGCTCCGGAAGTTTTCTTCTTTTTTTTCTAAATTCCCCATTCTTAAAAAAATTTTTTAAAATAGTGTGCGTGCATGCATAATGCATGCATAGGGGTACATGGGGGCTATGATGCATTGAGGTCAGAGGGCAACTTGGCAGAGTTAGTTTTCATCCTCTATCTTACGTAGGGTAGAAGTGCCAGCTTGTGTGGCAAGTCTTTTACCTGATTAACCATCTTGCTGGACTGTAAAAAATTTATTATTATTACTACTACTATTAATTATTACTATATTGTGTGTTTAAGCCATACTGCACATATGGAGGCCAGAAGACAACTTTTGGAAGTCAGCTCTCTCCTCCACTTTATTTTTGAGGCAAGTCTCCTTTATTCTGTGGCAAGTCTCTCTTGCTTTGGCCACACTGTGCCTTCTCTTTCTCTCTCCCTCTCTCTCTCTCTCTCTCTTTCTCTCCCCCTCTCTCTTCTCTTTCCTCCTTTCCAGCTTTGTATCTCATTTCCTTTGAATCTTAGGTAACTGACAAAGCTTAGGGCATAGAAGTTATTTCATAGCAATTTGATGAGTGACTCTATGACCTAGACTCACCCTCCTTTTGAATTACTGCCTGTTTCTTCCCTACACCTCCTGCTAGACTTTTAGACTCTTATGGCAAAAATGGGCTCTTATTTTTGCTTTAGTTTCTCCATTCTTTGGCCCAGAGAAGGAATTTGATGCCAGTTTGTGGAATAGATGATTAGTGAGGGGCGTGACCTCTGGAGAGCGAATATACTCATTTCTCTGCCATCCACTCACGCCTCACAGTGAAGTCACGGCTGCTTGCTGGGCATCGTAAAGAGCAAACGCCACGCAGCCTTCACGGCCCCAGGGCGCGGGCACACACAGGCACTAAGAAGATCCAGCAAATGTCCGGTGTCCAGCACTCAGCCTTCCTGGGGGAAGGGTCTGCGTCCTGCAGGATGGAGGGCTGCCTCGAATTCATTGCGAATTAAAGCAGAAGGCTCGGGACCTTTCTGGGCTCACAATCATTGCTTTTCTGCCTGGCAGGAGCCGTATTTGGTCACTGGGCCCAGTTCCAATCTTCTGTGGGCAGAAATCACAGCAGGGGTGGACAGTGAGTTAACACCTGGCACCAGAATCTTCTCTGGAGGCCTTGGCAACAGGGCCGAGAGACGGAGGGAGATTGAATGGTGCTTGTGACATAAAATGAACTAGGGGTGTCAGTGAGGAGACTCAAAGGGAAAGAGGAAATAGAGACGAGAACCAGGCAGGGAGAAACGAGAAGTTGAAAGTTTTTAGAGGGATAATTTAATTTTTTAATTGTATTTTTTGTGTAGCGAGTGCTGGAAATCTTTCTTCCTTTTCGGTAGAGACTGTCTGCTCCCAGTCCTAGCCAGGGTTAGAGTGGGTTTGGGGTTAGGTGAGCCAAGAGAACCTGAGGGACAATTGCTGATCACGCTGTTTGTCTTGGGTCCATCCAGTATGGGGACACCAGCAATGAGACGGGTGATTGGCAACCAGCGGTCGAAGCAAAAGGTGACAGAATTTTCTAGGAAGGTGAGTGGGAATGATGCCACCTACGCCGCCCACGCCACCCGCGCCGCCCACACCACCCACGCCGCCCACGCCGCCCATGCCCTGTGGTGAACCCGCCCTGCTTGCCCAGCTGGGCACACATCTGTCCAGCCCAGACTCAGGAGGGGGAAATTCTAAGACTCTTGTCCGGGTCTCTTCTCCCACACGTGGCTGTGGCAGAAGGACTCGGGAGGTCCCCGTTGACCATCTTCTCAGAATCACATGGGAGAACAAGGAAGGAAGGGGGTGCGCTTGCTAAAACCCGGCGGAAGGGTGGTCAGGAAGTCCAAACATCAGCTGTCCATGCCGTCGGGCGACGTTACTTCCGGCTCATAGCGTGGTGTGGGTAGAGAGCCCTCCCACCACCTTCCGAGGCGCCCCTCGCCACAGGCTTCCGGCTGAACCGTGCCCTGGGTGTGGCTGGCAGATGGGGGAGCAGGAGGGGGACTGAGACTCTGGACCCCTTTGTGCCACAGCAGCAATAACCCACGTGCTTCTGTTCTTCCTTATCTCCCAGACTGTGCTTGATTTGGGGGCCCAGCCTAGATCCCTCCCTTCCTTTGTTACCTGCTGTTAACGGTCAGTCTTCATTGCAGACTAGATTTGCAATAGTACTGAGGGGCGTGGCTCGGGGGTAGAGCGCTTCCTGGCATGCCTGGAGCCCTGGGCTCAGTTCCCCAGCACTCTATGACTGGGCCGTGATGGGCCCTATCTGTAATCCCAGCGCCTGGGAGGCGGAGGCTGAAGGATCGGAAGTCCAAGATGACCCTCAGCTATGTACGGGGGGATGGAAACCAGCATGGGGGGTACATGAGACCCCACCTTAACACCACCGATCTGAACACATACAAAAACAAACCCAAGGACAAAAATGGGGTCAAACTCTATGGCTCAAGACCGGTAGCCTGAGTGGGGGTCCCCAAAGCACATGCAGCCACACGAGACAGAAGCACAAGCATCTGTAATCAGTGACTTACCCAGAACACGCTGCGGCACTTACGCACACGCACACACGCATACACACACACACACACACACACACACACACACACACACACACACACACACCCCATTTCTACCACGGCTGTGAGACTTGTCTTTCCGTCTCCCAGCACCTCTACAGACTGATGTCTGGGGTCCCA
Source organism: Typhlomys cinereus (assembly GCA_023101885.1). Taxonomy (NCBI): domain Eukaryota; kingdom Metazoa; phylum Chordata; class Mammalia; order Rodentia; family Platacanthomyidae; genus Typhlomys; species Typhlomys cinereus. The sequence goes on along the minus strand of JALPQD010000588.1, from coordinate 1,087,467 downwards.
GCGACCAGGGCAGTCCAGCCCTGCGTGCACACACACACACACACACACACACACACACACACACACAGAGCGATGAGCCAGGCAGCCTGGCTCTTGCCCACGGAAAGGCAGGAAGGGAGGGGGCGGGGCTCTGTCTGAGATCACTTGGCTCCAAGCTCTGTGATCTATGAGCTGCTTTTAATTTCCTGTGCCTGGCACAGGCAGGCTGATGGAACGGGCCAGATAGCAGGATTCGCATCAGCCCCCCCTGACCAGGGCTTGTCTGCTGCCGCAGGGTCGCGGTCCTTAGAGCCTCAGCAGGGGCCGAGCACACCCAGCTCCTCACCTCCCTCCCCTCCCGTGTGCTGAGTGAAGGAGGCCGCCTGGTGATCCCAGGCCTGTGGGGATAGGGGGCGAGGGAGTGGGGTGCTGAGCTCCCTTCTTGACGACAGGCAGAGAAGGTGGGGGGTCCTGGCTCTGTGGCTCCCGGGTCCTTGGACTTGAGTTCAAGTTGCTTCTTGTTGCAGTTTGCCTGCCGTTGCTGCTGATAAATTCACAACCAAACGGCTGCAGGGAACGAGATGTTGAGTTTTATTCTGGCTTGTGATTCTTGGTTTCAGTTCCTCGTCCAGCTCGGCAGGAGAGCTCACACCAACATGGGGCCGAGGGCACTGGCCACCCGATACCCACAGGACCACTGAGGGGAGCAGTCCTCACTTGCCAGACAGCATGTCTTCCCCGTTGGTTCTCGCTCTCTCTGCCTCCACGATGAGTGCTGCCCTGAGCCACCTCCAGCCTCTGCCACCCACCGTGCCTTTTCTACCTAATGGATGTCATAGTTAGGCACAGGTGTCAACCTGACAGGTGAGGGTTGGGCACATTTGTAGAGAATCAGTGGTTGCCTTAAGCCCAGAGCAGACCTGCAGGAGATTGTCTAGCTGATGGGAAAGCCCAGCCTATGGTGGGTGGGACTAGGCCCTGGAATAAAATGCAGAGAGCTGGTTGAGAGAGTCGGCATCCTTCTGTTCACTTGGCCAGACATGCTGGTCTGGCAAGTAAGGATCGTCCCTCTCTCAGCCGTTATGTGGTGATGGTGTGGACAGTTCGCTCTGCCCTGGTGTTGGTACGTGCTCTCCCATCAAGCTGGACTGAGAACTGTAACCAGACTATCATAAGAGAAAATAAACCCCTTCTTCCCTTAAGTTATTTGTTGGTGATTTATCAGCAACCATGCAGCGGAACTGCAACAATGAACTATACCGCCCCGCTAGAACTGAAGACAAGCAAATCTCCCTTTTTCCTTGAGTAGCTCACGCGTCTCACGGCAGCGGTGGAAAGATGACATTGCTCATGGGCACAAGCTCTCAGACAGAGTCCTACTTCCAGCTTTCCGAGGAACCTTCTACTGACTTCCGCAGGGGCCCAGAGCACCAAACACCTCCACAGCTCACGGCACCACTCCCCAGAAGCCGCCATCTTCTACCTTCCCCCTCACCCCCCACTACCTAGATGTCAGTGTCAGCCTGGCAGGTGAGCCTTTAGGCACACCTGCGAAGAATATTTAGCTGAGGCAAGCCCTGAGCAAATTTGGGGGATCATCTAAGTGGTGTAGGAGACCCAGCCGTGGGGGTGGGGCTCTTCCCCGGGCAGGCGGACGAGATGCAGAGAGACCTGGTGGTCAGGGTGGCTGACTGGAGAGCTGGAAGGTTTGTTTTGGTTCTTGCCTCCCTCATATCTTCCTGTAGATATGGTGGTGCTAAGATGGACCCTTGTGCCTCCAAATCACCAGTACAGAGACCCTTTGTTCCCCGAAATTGCTTGGGTCCTGTATTTAGCAACAGGAAGATGAAATTAACACACACACACACACACACACACACACACACACAAGAGTTCCCTTTTTCCTCTGTTTTCCCATCATCCCTTGCTCCCTCCTCCCACTTAGGCTTCACAGACAACAGCCAATGAGCCTCTGAAATTTTAATAATGAGTAACTGAGGCTCAGAGAGAGGGTGTTTCAAGTCTGAAGCCACACGGAGGGAGCTCCCTGGGGAGAGGAGGGGACTGAAACGCCAAGTACTCCCAGACATGACCTGTCATGGCCGGGCAGCCCTGGTTCTCCTGTGAGGGACAATGAATCCTGAAGGAAGTCTCAGCATCTGAGGTACAGTGCAAAAGACTCACTTCGCAACGCACCTTCCAAAATGGTCCTAGTTCTCACCTGGCCAACGTATTAGGAGCTGGGCTGGTGAGCGTGTGGGGATCCGTGAGATTTGTAGTCTCGTGGGGGTTGTGGCAGTCAGACCGTCGCAGGAGGGTCACACAGAGGGCTGGGCTTGGCTGTGCCGCTGGAGACACGGAGGCTGGCGTCCTCTTTGGGAAGCCCACGCTGGAGTTGTGTGTCGAGTCTGTAGTGTGTTCTGCGGCAGGTAAGACGGGCCCAGCAGAGTGCAGGGTTGAGACTTGCAAGGAAGGGGCCCACGGAAAGCTGTGGCGAGTCTCCAGGGAAGGGTTTCAAACAGGACAGGAAGCAGAAGCGTGCGACGGTTACTCTTAACTATCGCTGTGAGAGAACGCCCAAAGTCAAACGACTTAAGGGAGAAAAGGAAATGTATTCGGCTTACGGTTCCAGAGGCGAGGAACGGTCTTTCACGGCGGAGGCGACACGGCTGGGGGATGAAGCTGGCAGCCTGAGTCACTGCAGACATCTTCGGAGAGTCCCTCTTCTTCCCGGTCTTCTGTTCTATGGTTCATTTTATCTGGTCCACTACTAGGAGGTTCCAACCGATCTAGGGCTGATCTTTGTATTGTCAATATTTTGATCAGGTGGTCTCAGCTGGTTGTCGTTAATGCCAGGTGTGTCAAGCTGACACCCAGGATTACCTGTCACAAAGTGCCTCGTCCTTGCGTGCGCCAGTGGGTTGAAGTGCACGAGTGACCCCTCTATACTGGACGCCTGTGGATGTGCATCTGTAGCTTCTTTACTGGGGACACTGAGCCTGGAGGACTTTTGAGTTTGAGGCCAACTTGGTTACACAGGGAGACTTTGTCTGCAAAGCCCAGTGCCGAAGCAGCCGCCCACACTCCGTGGCTGCTCCCAGCTTCTTGAGCGCCCCTGTCCGTCCCTGTCACTCTGTTCCCTTCCACTCGTTGGACTGACTGTTCTCTGCCTGCCTTTCGAAGCCGATGCAGTGGGCTTTGCTGGGATCAGGGTGAGTCTGCCCTGGGTAGAGCACTATGCGTAATGAAAGAGAGGCCTTGGGCCTGGGGGGATGGCTCGGTGGGAAAACACTTGCCACTCAAGCACTCAAGTACAGTTCAGAGACCCAACATGGGCATGGTGATCCACCCGTAAACTCAGCTCTCTGGAGGCAGAGACTGGAGCAAGCTGGCTAGCTGGACTCACCCAATCAGTGGGCTCCAGTTCAGTGAGAGACTCCGCCCCCAAGGCGAAGGTGAAGAGTGATTATTGCAGTTCACCTGCATGGTTGCTGACAAATCACCATGAAAGGGCTTAAGGGAACAAGGGATTATTTTCTCTTACAATTACTGGCTACAGTTCTTGGTCCAGCTGACGGGAGAGCACGCACTATCACCAGGGCTGAGGGAACTGGCCACACCATCTCCACGTAAAGCTGAGAGAGGGATGATCCTTACTTGCCAGACCAGCGTGTCTGGCCAAGTGTACACAAAGATGCCGACTCTCTCAACCAGCTCTCTGTATTTTATTCCAGGATATAGTCCCACCCACCATGAGCTGGGTCTTTCCCATCAGCTAGACAATCTCCTATAGGTTTGCTCTGGGCCCAACTCAACCACCAAGTCTCTACAAATGTACCCAGAGCTCAAACCCTCAACTGTCAAGTTGACACCTGTGCCTCACTCTGACAGTGATCAAAAAAAGATACCTGACATCGGTCTCTGGCCTCCATGCACATTCACACATGTGTATCCACTTAAGCCAGATAGTTGCACACATGGAAAGATACATACGTGCACCACACATACAAGAAAGAGAGGGGAGAGAGAGAGAGAGAGAGAGAGGGAGAGAGGGAGAGAGAGATCCTGCTTTAAAAAGTAAGCACATAGTAGGTACTTGTTGCAGTCAGCCTGCATAGTTGCTGATAAATGACAATCAAATGGCTTAAGGGAACAAGGGATTTATTCTCTCTTATGATTCCTAGTTACAGTTCTTAGTCCAGCTTGACAGGAGAGCACACACCAACACCAGGGTCGAGGGAACTGGCCACACCATCACTGCATAACAGCTGAGAGATGGACGATCCTTACTTGCCAGACCAGCGTGTCTGGTCAAATATGCAGAAGAATGCCAACTCTCTCAACCAGCTCTCTGTGATTTATCCAGGGCCTAATCCCACCCGCCATAGGCTGGGCCTTCCCCATCAGCTAGACAATCTCCTTCAGGTCTGCTCTGGGCTTAACTCAACCACTAATTCTCTACAACTGTGCCCAGAGTTCAAACCCTCAACGGTCATGTTGACACCTGTGCTTCGCTATGACAGTAGTCAAGAATACTAACTTTTCAAGGTAGAGGATGTGGGGAAGGTTCTAAGACCTGATTCCTAAGTCTTTCTTTGATGCTGACTAGGAAGTAAGAAGACCTGCCCCTCCTCACTCTGTAGTCCCAGACCCTTTGTGTCCCCTGAGCCTCGATTTTGCCTTCTGTAAAATGGAAATCACAGTACCCATCTCATAAGGTGGCTCCGAGCATTAGCTGAGATTCTGTATAAAGCACTTGGCACAGCCCCGTCTCATAGTAAGTACTCAGATTACATGCATGCGCTGTGTACAAGGGGAGGTCAGAGGACAACGTTCAGAAATCAGTTCTCTTTCCTTCCACCTCATGGGCTTCTGGGGATCGAACTCAGGTCGCCAGGTTTGCGAACAGACTCCTTACCCTCTGAGCTGTCTCGCTGGCCCTCTTATTTATTTTTTTATATGAGATGGTCAGGTGGTTTTGTGAGATGTGTAGAAAAGGTGTCAGGAGGAGAGGGCACTGCTACTAAGGTAAGGTGAGGCTGCCAACCCGCGGTATGGTTTCCAAGTGGCTTGTTAGTTGAGCGTTTTTCTGCCCTTGCTTGAGACGTCTTTAGAAAAGCACACGGCACCTCTCGAGTGATTTGGACGTTCTCTGCTGCGACCCGGTTCCTCCACTCTCCAAACTAGATCCTGGGCTAGGAGCTTCTTTCCCTTCCCAGGTCCCCTTCATTGTCTACTTTTGGACCCTGCCTATCGATTACTAATTGGTACCTACTGGCCGGGTCAAGGCAGTTCACCCACATCTGGGGTGGGCACTAAGGCTCTGTCTGCAGCAAGTGAAATGAGCATGTTCCTGAATGCTCCGCGGCTCCTTGCTGTCTGGGGGCTGGTGCCAAGGAGGGCATTGCCACCCTGAGACGGAAATGCCATGCTCAGAGCCCTGGATCCAGTCCCCCCTCAACCCCCACTGTTGACTTTGGCATGGAGCACCTCGGAGGGAGAGGGAGCCAACATCTGCATTGCTTGGGGCGACGAAGAGGAGAGAATGATGCTCAGGCCACACGCACACACACGTACACATGCACATGCACGCACGCACACACGCACACACGCACACACGCACACACACGCACACATGCACACACACGCACGCACATGCACACACATGCGCACACGCATGCTCACGATGCATGCACACATGCACACACACACACCTTGCTCCAAGGGAAAGAAGCACAAGCAAGAGGTGTGAAACAGAGCACGGGATGGGCTGGAGGTGGGCGGAGCCTCTGCCTTCCAGAGCCTTCTCATTAGCTGCCCAGAGCCCATTAGTTGGGGGCAATGTGTGAGCCAAAGGGGAGGGGTGGCGGGCTTCACCCTCGGAGTGGGGGAGATGGGATCTCTGGAGAGCAGAGTCTCAGAGAGCGGATGATGGTGATGAGACTAGAAAGGAAAAGTTGTGCCGGCGCCAGGACCCGCGGCGCCAGCTGGATCCTGCTGCTCCAGACAACCGCAAACAGGCAGGAGCTTCGCAGGTTCAAGGTTGGCCTGGGCGACCCAGTGAGTTCATCCAGGGCCTGGAAACTTCAGGGGGCCGCAGCTGAGGAACGAAGAGACAGGAAGGGGGCTCAGTGGTTGAGTGTGTTTGGAAGGCCCTGGGTCGAATCCTCAGAAAAATAAAAGAGAGAGAGAGAGAGAGAGAGAGAGAGAGAAAGGAGGAAGGGAGGGAGGGAGGGAAGAAGGAAGGAAGGAAGGAGGGAAGGAGGGAAGGAAGAATAGAGAGAAGGAAGGAGAAGGAGGAGGAAAGGAAAGAAGAAAGAAGAGAGGGAGGGAGGAAGGGAAAGGAAAGAAGGAAAAAAAGAAAGAGGAAGGAGAGTGTTGGGGGACAGGCCCAGGCCTGCCTGGACAACACGATTGTGTTGGGGGACAGGCCCAGGCCCGCCTGGATAACATGAGTGTGTTGGGGGACAGGCCCAGGCCCGCCTGGACAACATGCAGTGTTTCCCTGGCCAATGGAGCAAGTGTCTAGGGGTGCGCGCTTTCTTGGGCTGTCGTGGGCTGGGCGGCTAGGCCAGCAGATTGAGTTTCTAGAGACTGAAAGTCAGCTCGGGGCGTCTTCTGAAGCCTGTTTGCTTTAGTTTGCAGGTGGTCGTCTTCCCCCTGTGTCTTTCTGTGTGTGTGTGTGTGTGTGTGTGTGTGTATACGTGCGCTTATCTCCTTCTCTTCTTTCTCCTCCTCCTCTTTCTTCTCTTCTTCTCCCTCTTTCTTCTCTTTTTCCTTCTCTTGTGCCCCATACTCAAATCCCCCATGCTAGGGAGAGGTGTGGGGACGCATATGGGGGTCCCTGTGCTGGGGGGTGGGATAGGCGTGTTCCTGGAGCCTAGACATGCTATTGCCTCAGAAAAGTGCTGGGCGATTGAGGGAGAGCTCTGAAGTTGACCTCTGACCTCCATATGCATATGCATACATCTGCATGCTCATGTGCATACACAGGTGTGGGGGCTGGAGAGGTGGCTCAGGGGTTAAGCCTCTGCCTTGCAGGCAGAAGGTCCTGAGTTTGGATCCCAGATCCCACGTATAGACGCTGGGCAGAAGCAGGGACGGCCTGCACTTCTGGTCCTGGTAGGGCGGAGCCTGTGAATCCCGGGGAAGAGTAACAAGGTGGAGGTGTCCATGGTGGTTCCCGAGTTGGCCCATGGTTCTATACACACACACACATGCATACATGCACACACGCACACACCCACAATTGAATAAATAAAAAAAGAAATAAAATATATATACACAGGTATGCTTGTATGTGGTATATGTGTGTATGTGTTTGCATATGGTATATGTGTGTTGTACTCATGTACTTGTGTATGACATATGTATGTGCTCATGTGTTTGTATGTGGCATACATGGATATATGTTTGTATGGGTTGTGTGTGTATTTGAGTGTTTGTGTGATATATGTGAGTATGGATTCATGTTTGACATCTTTGTGTGATATACATGTGCATGTATTTATGTTTGCATGTGATACATGTATGCGTGTGTGTGATATATGTACATGCATGTTCATGTGTTTGTATGTGATATATGTGTTCATATGTTTGCATGCAATGTATAGTGCATGTTCATGTGTGTATACGTTCATGTGTCTCCGTGTGGTACGTGTGTGAATGCGTGTGGTACGTGAGTGTATGTTTTTGTTACATGTGTACATGTATTCATGTGTTCAAAAGTCCAGGCCACTCTTACGGAAACCAACCAGGGTCCCGTTACCTTGAGAACATCAATCTCTCCTGGGGTGCCCTTCCCCGCCTGCCCCATTACCTTGAATGAGGGCCCACCAGCTCCCACATCACCCCACGGAGGGCCAGGCTCCCAGCAGGTGGGCCTCTGCAAGATGTACTTGGACAGTCCCCAGACCGTCGTAGCATAGTGTAAGATGCTACAGATGTGAAGGCCACACCATGTCTGGCATCCAGATGAGTTGGCGTAGGGGACATGCGAGCAGAGACGGTTCTGGGTAGAACCCTGGCTGAGGCGGCCATCCCCTCCTCACACCCCTAGACAGGGTGGTTGTGCCCCCCTCACACCCTTGGACAGGGCGGCTGTGTTTCCGCATACTTCTGCGCCCCACATTCCCATGGGGAGCCCCCCTCCTCTTTCTGTCTTCTTTCTCACAGACCGTAAGTCATATTCCGGTAGTTTGACCCCCTGGGAGACTTCAGGTCATCTGGTTCCATCGTTTTGTGCCTGGTCACTTCAGTTGAATCTTGGGGATCCTTACTCCTTCATTTGTAAGGGGGACTTTGATTTCAATGGAAGAGGATGAGCGGAGTAAACTGACTCTTCCTGTCTTTACCCCAAACAGAGACAGAACTCCACACTTAATCTCTCAGCAGTTCAGGGGGTCAGTATTTGTTGGAAAGCCTCAACAAATGAGGCCCAAGAAAGGCAATTCTCCATTCGGATGAAGGATGCTGCTCCCCCGACTCTCCTTTCCACCACAGAAGAGATGAGAAAGGGGGTGTCATTCTTGGTCTACCAGTAGTAGCTGGTGGCATTAGCTGAAGCACTTCAGAGCAAGGGAAATAACACAACCTCTTACCACCAGTATCAAAATCTTGTTCAGCTCCAAATGCCATGTGTAGGGAGTAACATACCCCTATTCTACCTCTGCCACACCAGATTCTTTACAGCAGAATATTAATAAATGCAGCTACCTAAGAATTAAAATGTCTCTCTGCAAGCAATTTCACTAAGTTCAGAGACAGACGATCAACTAGCCCATGAGGCCTGCAACACATACAACGAAGATCCAATTTCCTTATTGTATAAAAAGCTCCTACAAATCAATAATACACGCATTAGTTCTCCAGCAAAGGATATGAAAGAGTTTTTGTAGAAAACAAATGCAAATGTTCTTGAGTCTGAAAAGATGTCCGACTTGCCTTGAATGAAACGTGTGCAAATCCAGATGACAGGATCTGCTACCAGATAGACAAAATTAAAAAATGTTGTTAGCCTCAGTGTCGATAAATGGATGCGGAAGAGAGGGTCTGTTGTTAGTGAGTGTGCGGGTAACTGGACAGAGAATCTGAGTCGAACATTTGGAGTTAGCACACAGAGTATCTGTTAGCTCAGACACTTGAGACTAGAAGGATTGCAAATTTTAGACCTTTTCAGACAGGGAATACTTGGATAGACGTTGAGTATTCCTAACCTAGAAATCAAAAATGTGTAGACTTTGAGTGCCCTTAACCTAGAAATCAAAAGAAAAGCATAGATTTTGAGTATCTCTAACCTAGAAATCAAAAACACTGCAATCAGAAACCTTTGGGCATCATGACGACACTCAAAGCTGCTGGAATGTGGAGCTTCGAATTTTTCAGATTCAGGATGCTTGACTTATTTCAGTGTCAATTGCAAATGTCTATACTCTTTGATTCATGGAGGAGATGTGATGTCTCTCCACCTCCACAAAAGTGTGGCAGATGACAGACATGAGAAGACACTGAAACACAGTTTGTGAAAGGGGAAAATGGGAAAGGGTCATAATCTGAGGCTGACAATTATGGCATGTCATTGCCATGAAGTGTTATATATGCGGGGAAAAGAACATGTAAAACAAATTTGCCAGCTACCAAGAGAAAAGCAAAATGCATGGCATGCATAACATAGTCCCATTGATGTGAATAAAACAGAACATAAATGCTAGCACATGCAGAAAACATTTCTGGAAAGGGTCCCAAAATTTGGTAGATGAAAATGTAAGAGTAAGAGAAGGGATTACGGTAGACGTGAAAGCTGATTTCGATAAGATGTGCTGACTCCTCTCTTGGTCTACACGTTATCTGTGGCAGTAGCTCAAGGTGTCAGCTTTGTTGGATAGAATGTACCTCTGGGGAAAAGTCTTGACCCCACTTCCTCCTCCTCCTCTTCTGCCTTCACGTCTTTGCCTCCTGATGACTCATGTAACAGGAGCAACCTCCTGCTTCAAGCACCGTGAGTACGACTATGTGTCCCCTGCCATGAAGCACCCTGTGCCCTTCAGAACAGCAAGGCAAATAGAAAGTCCTTTTCCCCTTAAGTTTCTTGGCTCAAAGCATTTTTATTGTAGCAACAGAGGAGTAACTACAACAATGCCTAACAAAGTAAAACTCAAGACGAGATCTGAAGTTAGTGGAGCTATTTAAGCTCGTGTGTGTGTGTGTGTGTGTGTGTGTGTGTGTGTGTGTGTGTGACATTATGATAGATCCCTGACACATACTTGTTCAATGAATGAGCAAATGAATGGTGGGCATGTGCTGTCATGGTCAGGCCCAGGTGTCAACTTGACTGTTGAGGGTTTGAGCTCTGGGCACAGTTGTGGAAAATTAGTGGTTGAGTTAAGCCCAGAGCAAACCTGAAGGAGATTGTCTAGCTGCTGGGGAAGACCCAGCCCATGGTGGGTGGGATTAGGCCTTGGATAAATTACAGAGAGCTGGGAGAGAGTCGGCGTCCTTCCGTATACTTGGCCAGACATGCTGGTCTGGCAAGTAAGGATTGTCCATCTCTCAGCCATTATGCAGTGATGTTGTGGCCAGTTCCCTCAGCCCTGGTGTTGGTGCATGCTCTCCCATCAAGCTGGACTGAGAACTGTAACCAGACATCGTAAGAGAATAAGCCCCTTGTTCCCTTAAGCCGTTTGATGGTCATTTATGAGCAACCATGCAGGCTGACTGCAACATGTGCTGTACTTTTTCTTCCTAAAATCCAGCAGAGAAGATGGAGGGCAGGGCTGTGAAGCAAAGCCAGAGAAGAGACAGAGCAGTCTGTGTCTTAGAGTCTTCAGCCGCAGAGCAATGGATTATGCTTCTGCCAGAACACATTGGTTTAACAAGAGTTATATAGGTTTACCCAAACTAGATTGTGGAGAATGAAGTAGTTTAGGGGTAAGTGGTGGATAGAGTGGGGAAGGAAAGGACATGGGGGAATTATTGGAAGTTATTACATACACCATGTGGATGATGGATGTGGAGTTAGAGAGCATATGGAGGTAGGCCATCAAGATACTAGGAAAGAATCAGCTCTGAATTGGTAGCTAGTTCTTCTTACACCTGATCCAGGATTCTACAGGGGGCTCCTCAAGTAATATAGACCAACTAGCAGGATCCAAGCTTTGGAAGGCAGCTTGCCGGGAAAGCACTGTGGAGAAGATGAAGAAGGCAAAGCAAACATCTTCCTCGCATCGCTGACAATCGCAGTTCAGACCGTGTGTTAAGAGCTCTTCTCCCAGTGGCACTTCTTCCTGGGCTCTCATTTTGTGCTGTTACCCTGGGGCGAAGAGAGAGCATTCTCTGAAGACTGATGGATCTAACAGCACAGAGGAGAGAACAGGGGTTTCAGTTCAGGTCTGTCCTGTCCGGGGATGGTGCAAGAATCAACGTCAACTCTCTGGATGCCGAAGTCACAAAAATCAGGGCTGGGTATTTTAATTCTGTATCAGTGACATCGAGAGGGTTTAGTTTTTACATTTTTTTAAAATTAAAATTTCAAACTTGGGCCTGGGAGATGGCTCAGCGGGTATGTCTGTAACACCAGATCTGGAAGGTATAAACTGGAGGATCCCAGGGACTTGCTATCCGCCACATTAGTTGAAATTCTAGCTCCAGGTTTAGCGATAGATTTTCTCAAAAAAATAAGGTGGAGTGTGACAGAAAGGGAAGACACCAGGTGTTGACCTCTGGCTTGCATATATGCACCACAATATAGCATTGAATCTATGTAGCATTGTGGCATGGCTACTTGTTACTGCTCTTATTCAGACCTACATGAAAAAGAGCAATAACTTGGGCAGAAGACAAACTGTAGTTCGGTGAGATTCCCCCACTCAAGATACTAGTCCATTATATTTTGATTCAACTTTAGGCAAGCTTGGAGGACATGGGAAAAATGCAGCTAAGTGTTTTATCAAAGAATCACTCAAATTGCTCCTAGTCCAGTTCCCAATGTAGTAGTTTTTGCTCCCCTCTGAAACTTATGAGTTAAGCTTTAACCGTCCTTATTTTTCTCAGCATTGCTGTCTTCCAAGCTCCTATAAAAATAGCCAATTAAGCTGTGCTTAGAACATTCAGTGGTTTCTCTAGTTTGAAGTTTCAATGTGCTCCACACTTTTCCCACAAAATAGTTTCAAAGGCACAAAAACCACAGCATAGCCAATGACCGGGCTATGTTCTCTGTGCAAAATCCTCTTATTCATTACTTGCTGTCAAATTCTGTTACACTTATGCTTCCGTTGCTATAAGAAAACAATCAGACCAGCTGAAGTAACTAAAGGGATAAAGGACTTATTATTTGGCTTCTGATTCCAGATGGTATGAAGTCTATATCACGGGGAACAAATGGTAGCAAGCAAGACAGCCAAAGCAGGAGGCTAGTTCATATTATAGCAGCTATCAGAAGATAGACAGCAGGTGGAAGAGATTAAAAAAATAACAGGACCAGGGGCTGGAGGGATGGCTCAGAGGTTAAGACTGTGCCTCACAAGCAGAAAGTCCTGCATTCAGATCCCAGGTCCCATATTAAAAAAAAAAAAAACAGGTAGAAATGGTGGCAGCCTGCACTTCTGGCTCTGGTGGGAAATCCCAGAATGAAGCAAGAAAGAAGTACGAGCAATCCAGGATGATTCCTGAAGTCACCCTTGGTCCTCTACAGGGACACACAGTGCCCCCCCCCCCCACAATAAACAAACAGATAAATAAACAAGAATTTAAAAAACAAAGAAAAAACAGGGCCAGGTTATCTAATTTTCTAGCGATGTGCTTCTTCCAGCAAGATGCCCCCTTCTCAGAGATCACATTACCTTCCCAAGCAGTGTCACTAGCTGGATATAAACACATGAGTCTGTCGGGGACGCTCTGCATTCACACTGTGACACCGAATGATGTCATAGGGTTTCTAAAGTCAGAGCACAGTTTTATCCACTGTGTTCAGTGATGCTGATGCTAAAGTAGCCTACTGCATTTCCAGTTGCACAATGTAGTCACGTGTATACAATATACAGAGATGCACGGTACAGTAATAAGACTTGATACTGACAATAAAGGACTATCTTTCTAGTTAAATATTTACCACATTATGCTTTTTGACATTATTTTAGGGCATAGGTATGTTTGGTGTAACAGTATGTGGCTACACAGGGGCCTTATGTACCTCATGAACTGTGTCTTTGTACATATGTATACCTGTGTATGTGTGTGCAGGTGCACATGTATGTAGACACAAGTGTGTGTGTGTGCATGTATGTGTGTATGTGTGTGTAGTGTTTGTAGGTGCATGTGTGTGCATGTAGGTGTAGGGAGGTGCATATGGGGATCAGAGGATAACCTTGGCTGTCCTTATTCTGATGGCGTCCACTTTGCTCTTTGAGACAGTGTCTCTCGTGGACCTGGAATTCTTCAGGTAGACCAAGCTGGCTGGTCAGCGATCTGTCTCCATCTCTGGGATTGCAAATCCCTGCCACTTGTCTGATTATTTCTCTCACGTGTGTCTGGAGATTAAACTCAGATCCTCAGGCTTGTGAGACAAATGCTTTATCGACTAAGCCACCTCCTCAGCTGCATCTTCTTATGACCTCAAGAGGCCACATTGAGAACTTGACTTCCACCATCTGTATTTATGCAAATCATGCCCATGATGGTTACACAGTAATGGAATTGGCCAACTCTGCAGTTCTCAGACCGTGTCTCTGCTGGGAACACCTGACTGTACTGCGATTAGCATATGCATGATCACCTGTGGGCACTGGAAACTATCAAATGATGCATAGAAGTTCCTGCAGTTGCCTGCTATTATTGCTCCATTTTGGTTGTCTCCTTGGATCATAATGAACTGAGGTCCATACTCTTTCATAGATGTCTATGCGTCTTAGATTCTTTGTAATCTACAGATTTTTCTCTTTAACTCCCTATTTTTTTTAAGCGTCTTGAGGTTATTTTATAGAAGAAATTACATGACTCATTCTGTAGATTCCCACCCCAAGATCTTGCTGAGAGCACCCTGGAGTGGCATTTGATAGATAACACATCCCCTGGGCTTCCTATAATCAGTAGTTGGATGCTAAATTTTCATTGAATCTATGATCAACACTTCTGAGTCAAGATATTTTGTTGGTGTTTCTGTATTCTCCTATTAGGAGGTACAGAGTGTCTGCTTGTCTCTTCCTGAACAATAATTGATCATGGCTGAGATGCACTTAACATTTAGGACTGAAAATCCAATCTTTTGTTATTACACATAGAACACTTCCATGCACAGAAACATCCCGTTATAAACCAGCTGGTTAACCTAAGTATCGGTTCTTACATAAACATGATTACAGCTTAATACCCTCCCATTATTTACCTCTTCTTTTTGTGCATGGTGATTGGTTCTGCAGTGGTTTCTGAGATGACTGATGATAGCTTTTAAATCTCATGGGTTTAAAACACATCAGATGCATTCCGTTCTTAGCCAGTGGGAGACTTTGAATTGCTTTGAGTCCCGTTGACACAATCCTAGTCATCTTCAATAGCTTCTTTGCTTCCTGGGATGACAAATTCTCCAAGCTCATCTTGTACATTTCCAGACTGAGACATGGCATCGGTTATTTCTCCAAGGGCCCCTGGCTTCTCACAGTGAGAAATGGCATTTGGAGATACCAATCTCAGCACAAGGAGCTCAGTGTTTCTGGTATGTCATTTCCAGGTCTTTCCTGAAAATAGAAAGAACCAGACATATGTATCATACTGATATGCATTGTACAGATAGTTTTTTATTTCAGTTCCGGATCACAGGGGTCTTTAGCTACCTCTATCTCTCTTGGGCGTGTATTTGCTTCCTCCCATGTTGCAATTCCTGGTATTCACTGACACCCACTGAGTTGCTCATATGATTTATGTCTCAGCCCAGTGTCAGAATATTGATGGCAGGAGAATCACCACAACACAGTTACTGGAAACAAGTTGCTTTCCCAGTTCCTTAGGATGTATCTCAGTAGACGCACATAGCAAAACCGCTGCGATTTACACCTGAAGTAGTTTCTCTGTGTGGTTGTATCAGTGATTCTGGTTACACATTTATGCGCCACTTCATTTTACTTTGCGTTCATAGGCGTGCTTCTCATAACAAGAAATATTAAAACGAGTCTCTGCCATATCTACTCAAGTCCTTTTTACAAAATTTCGATTTTTATTTCTTAACTGTGGATAGACATATAGATACCGAAATAGAGAGATGATATAGATATAGAAAATAAACAGATAGGCAGATGATAACTAGCTAGCAAGGTAATAGATACAAAGATGATGGATGAATAGGTGATAGATGATAAATAACTGACATGATAAATAATGACAGAGAGATGTTAGATAGATGACAGATAGATGTTAGATAGATGATATAGATAGATGGTAAATAGATGATAGATCATGTATTTATAGATAGATGATTGATTGGTAGATGGATGATATATGATCTATAGATAGATGGTAGGTAGATGATAGATCATATATTTATAGACAGATGACTGATTAGTAGATGGATAATATGTGATCCATAGATAGATGGTAGGTAGATGATAGATGGATAGATTGGTAGGTGATAGATAATAGATGATGTTGTTTGTGTGTCATTTGCAATCACAGTTCCCATACCCTAGATAAACTGTACTGTATTTATGCTTGGTCTGTCAATCATCTGGTTAGGAGTCCCACCCTGGGGGAATCTGCGACACCTGAAGAAATGGGAGGATCTTGTTCTTTCACCTTCTCAGAAGCCCCTTCCTCAGTCTTTTCCTGCAAAGCACAATCAGAGCAGGAGTCACAGGGCTTCTGACATGTAAACTGCAAGAAGATACCTGCTCTTTGAATCGTGAGCTCAGAAAGAGAAACTTTCCTTTCCTCTCTTTCTTCTTTTTCTTGTTCTCCTTCTCCTTCTCCTTCTTCTTCTCTTCCTCGTGCACGCATGTGCGTACAACAGGCTACTTGAGTGTATGTGTGCCTGCAGAGGCCTAAGGGTGACATCGGGAATCATTTTGGATTGTTCTACCTCTTTATTGCTTTGTTCTGGGGCTTCCCAAGCTCCAGCTTCCAGGACCAGAGACGTGCA
This sequence comes from Typhlomys cinereus, assembly GCA_023101885.1. Lineage (NCBI taxonomy): Eukaryota > Metazoa > Chordata > Mammalia > Rodentia > Platacanthomyidae > Typhlomys > Typhlomys cinereus. The sequence goes on along the minus strand of JALPQD010000588.1, from coordinate 1,071,368 downwards.
CGTTGCTTCCATATTCACCCAGCATTTTAAGGTGGGTTCTGGGGATCTGAACTCAGATCCTTTTGCTTTCGGGGCAAAGGCTTTGACTTCCGAGTCATCTCTCCAGCCCTTTTTCCTGTGATTTCTGCTGGCCCCTGACTTTCCCGTTTCCCCAGCTTGTACTCCGGATTTACTGCCAATCCTGTTATTTTGTATTTTAAAATGAATATTGATTTACATCCGTGTCACTCCCTCCCTGCCTTATAATTCATGGCCCGGCCCAGAAAATGACCCCCACCCCTAGATGGCGCCATTACCATTGCTCATCAGTCTCCCACAAGGAAGACCCAGAGGGGCAGTTAGAGAATTTGCGAGCCAAAAGGAATTAGGATGTTAATACCCAAAACCTTAGAGACCCGGGCAGGTAACTTCCTTCTTTCATACAGAGAGAAACAGAGGCCCAGAGAGATGAAATGATTTGCCCACGGTCACGGAGTTCACTGGGGAAACACTTGAGACACTCAGTCCAATTATTTTTCATGATAATTTCTCTGTAAAGCAAAGTTCATTTTCCTCAGCGGGCTGAAGTGTGTCTGCACATTGCTGCCTTCTCTCTGCAAAAAAGAGGAACAGGGTGAGGTACGGGTCAGGGAAACTATGCCTTGAAGAAGTCCTCCCCCCCCTGCCCCGCCCCATCTTGTTATGCAAACGTACTAACCAGGATTCGGGGCTGATCACTATCAGAGTGCGGGGGCTGCAATGCACCCTGTTGGGAGTTGTGGGGATAAGGAGGAGTTTGAGGAACAGCTTCTTGCCCTCAGGGGACTTCCAAACTATTAAAACAACTTTGAATTCATTTGCAAGCCAAATATGGCTGAAAAAATATGTGTCAGCGCTTAAAATAGCAATGGATTTCAGTGGCATTAGCTGATTTTCATTACCCAAACCCTAGGCGATGTAACCACGGTTACTGTAAGATGTGTACGTCTAAGAAGGGGCTAAGCGGACACTGCCACTTTCCCGAAGGTATATATGCAACGCACAGAGAAGCTAGATTTATCCTGAGGGCGGGGTGGTCTGAGGCCAGTTACCAAGAAGCTAGCACAGGTGGACGAATATGGCAGAATGCAGTGTAGACATTGGTCCCTCATGCAGTCACGGTTTCTTTTGTTTGTCCTGTGCTTACTAAGAACCTGCAGAGCGTACCCTTCAAAGCTGGTCTGCCTGGGTTTGACCTCTGGCTCTCCTGCTTTGCCGGCTAAGAAAGTGACCTGCCTACCCTGGGCCTTAGTTTCCTCTCTGGCATGATGGGACCCTGGGCCTTCGTTTCCTCTCTGGCATGATGGGGAGATCGTGCCTACCTTGTGGTTGCAGGTGAAACCAATGTGAGTTAGACCCACGGGAGAGCTTTAGACCAGTCCGCTGCTCTGGGGCTGTTGTTTTGTGCTGGGTGAGCTGCATTTTAGTGGACACTGCCAGGAGTCCTGAGTTCTGGTTCCGCTCAGCCGCCAAGAAGCCGTGTGAACACGGGTGTGTTACCTTTCACCCTGTTCCTCAGCTTCTTCACTGGCAATAGGAAGGTTTTGTTTGGCCTCCTGACTAAGATCCATCCTTCATCGGGCTTCACCACTTCAAGGGGTCTGCTCTCTCTTCAACACAAATATGCTAATGACAGACATTTCCCCCCACTTCATGTGTGTGAGGGATGTGTGCGTGTGTGTATTCATGCTCACTTATGTGGCCTCATGTGTGCATGCATATGCATGTAGCTTGATGTCAGGAGTCATCCTTGATCAAGCATTGTCCTTATTCTTTGAATACAAGGTCTCAAGTCAAACCCAGAACTCACGGATAGGGCTGGTCTAGACAGCCAAGCTGCTCTGGGGTTTCCCAGTCTCTGCCTTCCAAGGGCAGAATTGCAAATTGGCTGCCACACCCACCTTTTATTTTCCATGGGGTCTGGTGAACCAAACTGTGTTTTTGGTTGTGTGGCAAGCACTTTAACTACTGAGCCGTCTTCTCAGCCTCAAATCTTTATAGATTAGGAGCTCCTTTTTTGAACTTTCATTTTTGGAATTTTTTTTTGGTTGCCATATAAGAAATGGTTTTCACTGTGGTATTTCCTGTTTTGTTTGATTGGAGGGTACTGGGAAATTGAACCCAGGTCCTCATGAATGCAAGGCAATTGCTCTATCCACTGATCTATCTGTATAGCCCAGAAACTCATGGTTTAAATGTCCCTTTGATGCCTCTCAACAATAAGGAAAACAAAGCCATTTCATCCACCACACTGGCTTTCTCGAAGCAGGTTCCTCAGAACCCCCATTTGATGAGTGATTAAAAAATTAGATTCTTGAACTTCCACCCAAGCCCACTAAATCAGAACTGTGAAAGTGAGACTTATCTCATGTAATAAGGTCCTCCAGGTTCCCATGGGAAGTCCCGCTTGACAAAACACTGGACAAGAGAAAACAGTAAAAGAATGGCAACATTAGGACAGATAACGAGGGTTCTCAAACTTGAACCCACACACCGAATGAAAATGAGTTAAAAATGCAGATGCAAGTTCAGTATGTCTGAGGTGGGGGCCTGCATACTTAACAAGTGTGGAAACTTCTGGTTCATGACTATACTTTAAGCAGCGAAGTTTCAGAGTGTTAGACGTGAGGTGCGGAACGTTGGGGGGAAAAGCCCTTCATTCCTCCCATCCCTAGTTTATCTACAAAGAGGGATGGAAGGGTTGGCCCCTCGCAGGTTTGTCAGCCGGATTAAACCAAATAATGTATGTAAAGCAGCTTGCGCTGCCCCCTAGCACAGCAGCGCCCCCTAGCACAGCAGCGGCTCCCAAAGATGCTTTGAATAAACAGTACTGTAATAAAATATCTGTTGACCTAGACTCCCAAGTGGATGGATGCTTGAGAAGGTGCAGTTTGCACTGATCTATAAGTAACTTTTCCAGGAGGAACTTGATCGCCCTGTGCTCTTGGTCAAGGACAGAAGAATTCCCAACCAGAACTGTGTTCTCCAAGTCCCGCAGGCATCCGCTTTGAAATTGTTTGATTCAGGAAACGATGGGCAAGGTGTTCCCCAAGACCGTTGATCACCAAGCAGCACAGGAAGATAAGAGCTTAGTGGGGTCCTTCTCCTTGGTCACTTTCGGATAAATGGATGCTGGGAGGCTCAGACGTCCCCTGTGTGTTAGACGCAGAGCCAAGTCATCAACTACATGAGCAGGAAAATCTAATTCTACCGTGGGGCGCATGTGCTGGGAGGCACGTGGGGCGAGAAGCTTGGGAGGCACAGACTGCTGAGTCAGACTCACAGCTCTTTGAAGGCGGCCGAGGCTCTCGTGAGAGAAACACCGGTGACCAATGAACCAGCTCCCTTTCCGCGTGGGGCCTGCGGCTACAACCTGACCTGGATTTAGATTCTGAAGTTTTCGTTTATTGAGTTTGGAAAATGCAATTTGAGAAACCCGTGCTGAGCATCCATCCATCACGCCAGACTCGGTGCTGGGTGTGGGGACACAAGAGTAGCAGGACAGTTCACATCACAGGGGTGCTGTACCCCTGCCCCCCCCAACGGGGATCCATTCCCGGATACCTTCTGTCATGGTTTGTAATGTGTCCCCCACAGTCTCACGTGTTTAGGAAGGTCATGGCACCTTTAGGAGGTGGAGCCTTGCTGGAGGAAGGCAGTCACAGGAGGTGGGCCTTGAGGTGGATGAGTCCTCCTGGAGAGGTCTCTGCTCTTGCGACAGGAGTCCGGCAGCTCTCAGCCTCCCGGATGGGTGTGACTTAGCCTGTCTCCAGCTTCTGCCACCGTGCCATGAAAGATTAGATCTCCCCTCTGGAACCGTAAGCTGAACAAATGTCCCTTTCTCCCTTAAGTGGCTTGACTTTGGATATTGTCTCAGAGCAACAGAGAAGAATAACTAGCACTGCCCTCCCAGAGGAAGCCTGGAAATTTGGATAATACCAAATCTTGTAATGTGGTCTCCTCCCCTAGACATAGGTATTGGCTGCTTCTCTCACGGTGGTGGCAAAGTACCTGTCAAAAGCAGGAAAGATGGGGTGATATTGGTTTATGGGTTACAGCACATCAGAGCAGAGAAAAGATGGTGGGGGGAGCCTGAGGCAGCTGGTCATGTGGCATCCATGGTTGGGAACCAGAGAGCAATGAATCCTGGGTATAGCTATCTGTTTTCCTTCCTTTTTTTTTTTTTTTTCCAAATCCAGTCAAGCTGGTTGGCAATGAAGACTGACCATCGCAAGGGACCTTCTTGGGAGAAAATATCACCAGTAAATGAGACCTATTGATTGATTATCATTCTGATTAAGCAGAATGATAGCCGTATGTTTCAGTGTACTCTCTCAAAATAATTTATTCTACGTGCTCCAATTGCCAGCGTCAAGACGCTGCACTTTGGGCCATGATGAAGTAAACTAAGGGCTCTTCCAACACAGGCCCAGGGTGTTCTGACAACTGCTGAGATACAAAGTGATTGTGTCTCCAGCCACGTGTACGGCCCTGATGCACTGAAGAAAGGGACCATTTGTGTCCCAGGAAAGATAGCATAAGATGCCCTCATGTGGTTCAGGGTGTCTTGCTGTTTAAAATTTAGGAATTGCTTCATTTGGGGTTTTTTTCTAATTGATACTTTCAGACCACAGTTAACTGGGATGAACTGAAACCACAGAAAGGGAAACCTTGGTTAGACCAAGGCTTAGATGTGGCTGGAGGAGTGGCGAGCCAGGAGTGGAGGAGCAGCCGGCCAGGAGGACACTGGCCACTGGCCAGCCGGCAAGCACAGGCCTGAGCTGGCACTTCAAAGGGGAGGAAGAGCATGCGTGAAGACCCTCGAGTGTGTGCTTGCTTCATCATGAAGACAGATAAATAAGCAGCATGCTGGTAAGCTTTGTGTGTATGCGCATGTATGACTTGTGTGGTTGTGTGTGTGCATGTGTGTCATGTGCATATGCATGTGTCTGTGTGTGTGCTTGGCTTGTTTGTGTGTGTGCGTGCTTGTGTGCATGTGTGTCTGTGTGTGCTGGTTGTCTGTGGGCATACATGTGTGTCTATGTGTGAGTATGCTTGTGTGCCTGTGCGTATGTGTGTGCCTGGTTGTCTGTGTGCATGCATGTGAGCCTGTGTCCCTATGACTGTGTATGCCTGTGTGTGCACGGATATGTGTCTATGTGTGTGTGCATGTGTGCATGTCTGGGTGTGCTTGGTTGTCTGTGTGCATGGATGTGTGCCTATGTGTGCCTGTGTGGTTTTTTGTGTGTGCATGCATAATATGTGTCTGTGTGCCTATGTGTGCTTGGTGTATGTTGCATGCAGATGTGCATGTGTATGTGGGTGTATGTGTGCCTGTGTGTGTGCTTGATTATGTGTATGCATGCATTTGTGCCGGTGTGTGTGTGTGTGTGTGTGTGTGTGTGTAGGCTGGGATGAGCGATGACCCTGAGTAAGGCCGAAGAGATGAGTGATGATAACAGATTGCGCTTCCCAAGTACTTTCTTGTGTTAGTTCAGGTGCTGTTCTGAGTACTTTGCCTGTAACAATTCCTTAAGGCTCATCGGGGCTCTTTTTTCTCCATATGTATGTAGGTAAGGGGTGTATGAATGTATACATGTATGCTCACACATGTATGTGTGATGCGTGCTTACACATGTATGTGCGATGTGTGCTTACACATGTGTGTGTGGGTGTGAGTGTATGTGCAGGCCTGAGGAAACACTGAGAATCACCGTCCATCACCTTTTACCTATTGCTTTGTGCTTGTGTCTCTAATTAAACTCAGAGCATGGCACTGTAATTCATCTGACTAGCCGGCTAGCTCTGGGGGTCTAAAATCATAGGAAGCCCCCACACCTACCTGGCATTTTTTAACATGGGATCTGGGGATCAGAACTCTGATCCTTTAGCATGTGCAGCAAGTGCTTTCCCCTGAGCATCCCAAACCCCTCGCCAAAACTCTCCTGTCTGCTTCACAGATTATGAACCCGAGGCCGACAAGAGTCTAACTCAGGCAGCACTTCATCTACCAGGAATTTCAAATGTCTGTTTCCTAAACACTTGAGCTCTAAGAGCGTAATGTGGGGGCTCTTGCCTTGCATGTCTTGCTTTTGAATCTATGCTTCCATCTTGTGCTTTGCCCCCTCCACCTTTCTCTCCTCATTCCACCTTCCTCCCCTCGCTCCACCCTGACTATTACATGGAATATTAGAGAGAATTGAAAGTCTGGCAACAGTCACAGTGGATTCTTGTGCTGCCTGGACTCCCGTGTTCAGCCAGTGAAATTTTGCTCACATTTTTCTTCATTTGTGGTGACATCGAATAGAAATTCATTCCACGCAGCACGGCAGGGTAGTTATGGATAAGGAATCGGGTGGGACTGGACCGGATGTCAGCTTCGCTTTCCATCATATGTCCTGGTGCCTTAGAAAGCCACCTGGAGTAAGCTAGATCACAAAGTAATAAGAGCAGGTCAGACAGGAAACACACGAGAAATGGATTTCCTTTGTGAAAATATCTTTATTCCCGTAGTGTTCAACTGGGAGAGGGACGAAGCACGTTGCTTCTCCAAACCAAGGAAGTAGAATGTAGTGCTGGGACAATTCTGGCAAACCTCAGGTGTCCTGCCTGCGAAGTGGGCATGATAGAAGCTGCTTTGCTTTGTTACTTTTAGCAGAGCTAGATTTGTGGGAATCAGTAGACCTAGCATGTGCAAGCGGACCCACTGTGTGTTTACAGCCCATATGAGTTACTTTCTTTGCTGCTGTGATAAAATGTCTGACCATAAAATGTCTGACCAAAGCCAGTTGAGTAAGGTTTGTTTTGGTTGAAAGTTTTTTTTTGGGGGGGGAATCTAAGAAGGCAGGAGGGCGTGGTAGCCATCACCCCAAATGCTACTGTTCACCTCACTTTCTCCTTTGAATGCAGCCTGGGATCCCCTCCCCTCCACACCATGGAATGGTTCTGCCCAAAGTTAAGGTGGGTCTTCTTACCTCAGTTAAATAATCTCTCACCAGCCTGCCCTCAGGTTTGTCTCCCAGATGATTCTAGATCAAGTCAAACTGACCGTCGATATTAATCATCGCTTGATGTCAGCATAAGAGGGCGGAGGGAATGAGAAAAGTTCCTGAATGAAATTTCTCGTGCTGCAGCTAGAAGAGCAGCTATTTTTTCTCATTTCAAAAGGGGTTCCAAATTTAGCTCCGTGCATATCTAGTGTATATGTTGAATAGGGAAACCTTATCTGAAGCCCATGGGGAGGAATCAATGAAACAGCCTGTGCTTTCCTCGCTGCTGTGATAAAAATATCTCACAACACGCTCTCGGCACATGGCAAAGGCCCTGAGAAAGTTTTTAATCTTTATTACTCTAGGCCAGGTTGAGGGTTCTGCATAGCTTGGATTTTAAGTGCCCCCCTCCCCCAACAAAGATCCATGTTTTTCCCCTCAATAGCCAAGAGCTATTGAGAGGTGGTTAAAATGTCAAGGGGTGGGGCATTGTGGGAAATCTTATATCACTGAAGGCCTCCCCTCCAAAGGGATCATGGATTCTCACGTCCCCTTCTCTCTCCTCGGCATCTCTGCGCTGAGCTGCTGACTGGCCACGGGCACTAATGTAGCAGGTTTGACCCGTCCTGGACTAAAGCCTCTAAAGCTATGGCCACAAGAAACCTTTTTTCTTGATAAGTTGGTAGTTTCAAGTATTCGTTGCACATGAGAAAGCTGTTTCTGTGCTGGGGAAGCCAGGAAGAAGCATGAATGGGGTGCTCATATAACTTGTCATTCAAATGAAAGTTGCAATTATCAAAACATTAACAATGACTGATACCAATTGTCCCCAGCAAGCCAGGACATGCAGTTTCCATTCCACCAAGTTCATGAACTTACCAGTAAATAGAGAGTTATCCACAAATGCCACAGCCCCCGTGTTTCACGGGTATCAAAGGCACACGCCTCTCCGAGGTGCAGACAATAACCTGCCTAGTTATTGTCTCTTTCTTTCTTTCTTTTACTGAAGGCAAAATTTCACATAACAAAAGGTCTTGGTTTGCCCATGTGATTTTATTATAATAGAATTTTTCTTCGCGAGTGAGTGGGCAGCTATGGGGATACCGTTCTCTGTGATGTAATAGTGAAATCTCTCTCCCATGGAGGGAGAAAAGACTTGTGTTCTAAATTACAATGTCACCAGGAAAGAAAGCCAATTAATTTCAGACTCCACTAACCTGGGATTTGCATTACCTTAGGCAGAGGCTGGGACTGATATTCCCTTTTGCATTAACTTCAGGTAAAATTAATTTGTAAAAACACTGTTTTCTGTTGTGCATGAGAAGGAGGGGGCTAGACAGAGAGCTGAGGAGACATTAAGGCCACCGGGTGACACTATCTTACATGTTTTGGCTCTTGTTATGACTCAGACTCTGGATGAAGCTTCTTGTGCATCTATTACTTGCTTCTCCCAACAAAAGAAAATATGGTTTGGCGAGGTTGATAGTAGACTGGGAAACTGAGACCCAAGAGAGTTTCGTTGCATTCTGCACGGTTAGGAAGTGTTGAGATCTGAACGAGGGTTCTTCTCACCAAAACTCAGGTTGAGAGATGCAACCTCATAAATGGATTGGTGCTTTTCTCCTGAGAGATAGTGGCTCCCGGTCTCTCTGTGTGTCTCTGTGTCTCTGTCTCTCCTTCCTACTCTGTTTCCCCTCTGCTTTTCTACTCTACAGAATACTGTACAAGGCCCTCAGCAGAAGCTAAGCAGAAAGTCTTAACTTTCTGGACCTAATATACATCTTTCCTGCTTTAAAAATTTTTTAAAAAATTTATTTATTTGGTCTGTGCATTCACGTGCCCATGGAACCCTGGATTGCTCTACTTCCTTTTAGCTTTGTCTGGAGTTCCCCAGGCTCCACCTTCCAGGGCCGGAAATGCAGGCAGCCGCCATTTCTGCCCAGGGTTGGGATCGGGTCTGAGCTCAGGAGCTTCTACTTGCCAGGCAGAAGCTTAACCGCTGAGCCATCTCTCCAGCCCTCTTTCCCGCTGTGGATAAATGACTCCGTGTTGAATATTCTGTTACAGCAAGAGCAGACCAGCGAGGGAGTGTATTAGGATTCTCTGGAGAAACAGAACCATAGCGTAGATGGGCAATTATAAAGGGAGACTTACGGGCTTATGGAAATGGAGGCTGGGCCATGCAGCAACAGAGGTCTTCAGGCTGGAGAACCTAAGAAGCCAGTAGCTGCTGGGTCCAAGGAGCTGGGAACCACTGAACAAGAAGGGCTTTGGGCCAGTCTGACACTGAAGATGAATCTGAGCTGAAAGACTGATGAGCCAAAGTCTGATGTCCACGGTGATGGCAGGAAACTACAGTGGCCCTCGCTCGGGGAAAGCGGAGCATATGTGCACTGGAGAGGGCCTGCCTGCTTCCTCATTTATTCTAGCCTGGCCCTCAATCAATTAGATGGCTCCAGGCACATTCAGGGCGGGCCTTTTCCCTCCAGTCCCTGTTCCACGTGTCAATTCTCCAGAAGCATCCTCAGGACCTGCCTCGAAGTGGATTTTACTAGTTCGTCTCAATCTGAACAAATGGGTGGTTAGTATTAACCACTGAGGACAGTGAGAAAAGCATGACATTGAAGAACAAATCTCTGTTCTCCACTGTATCTTCAGAGGTGGCGGCTGAAGGGGGAAGCTGTGGTGCTGAGAGAAAGTGCGCTAAAGGATTATCCAGTTTATCGAGAGGATGCAAAAGAAATAAAAGCAAGAAGTCCAAATCTTACATTCATTGTGATGGCATAACATACAGCTTTTCAGTTTGTGCATGAGTGTGTGTATGCATGTGTGTGTGTGTCTATGTGGGCATGTGTGTGTGACTGTGTGTGCATATGTGCATGTGTGTGAGTGCATGTGTGTATGTGTGTGCATGTGTGTCTGTGTGTGCATGTGTGTGAGTGTGTGTATGCATGTGTGTGTGCGTGTGTGCATGTGTGTGGGTGCATGTGTCTGTGTGCATGTGTGTGTGCAAATGTGTGCATGTGTATGCATGTGTTTGTGTGTGCAAGTATGTGCAAGTGTATATGTGTGCACATGTATGTGTGTGTGCACATGTATGTATGTGTGTGCACACGTGCGTGTGCGCTCGTGTGTGCATGTGTGTGGAGGTGCAGGTGCAAGTGCATGTGGGGGTCCAGAGGGGCATACCAAGGGTCCTGCTCTGTTACTTTCAACCATGCTTCCTTGAGTCAGGATGTCTTTGAACCTGGAGCTAGACGGGAGGCCACAAGCCCCAGGAACCTCCTGTGTCTCACCCAATGGTGCTGGAATTGCGGTCACGTGCACCTGGGATCCAAGCTCAAGTCCTCGTGCTTGCGCAGCAAGCGCTCGTCCCCACTGGGCCATCTCTCAGGCCCCCACCCCAGCCTTTCATTTTTGCCTTTCCTTTGTTTATGAGCAACTTATGACAGCTCATATTTGGTGCCTTGCGCATTCACCAGAACTCATATCAACATTCATTCGTTTACTTGCTGAGTGAGTAAGTAAACGTCTACTGCAGACCCCAGGCACAGCAGGGATAAACTAGGGATAAACCACGAAGAGAGCCTACATTGCTCTTGCCTTCCTCAGTCTCACAAGCTGATTCTCCATCACACCACCTTGTGACCAACAGTTACAGAAAAGACCAGCCTATCTTGCAGGCCAAAGAAGCCTGAAACCCTCACAAATTCATCTCATAGTCTTGAGTAGGGCGGGGCCTTCAGGCAGAGACTAGAAGGAGAGATATGCTGCTGATAAAACAGGCAAAAACAGTGTGTCTTTTCATAAAGTATGCATGAAAAATGCAGATTCTGGGCACTGCTCTTAGAGGAGAAGATTTTGGGGGGCAAGCACCTCAGATAGTTGATTTATGTATGCATGTTCAAGGAATACTTATTGACCTGTTACTATGTGCCAAGCCTGGCCAGGATGCCTGTGTTCAGAAGCTAAAGAACTAGACAGGCTCTTTCCTTTGGGGGGTTTACAATCCAGCGGAGAAGATAAAGAAGCAACTGGATGAATAAGCAAGAATATTCGGGACTAGGAAAAGTGATAAGGAATGTACCTTTGGAGAGCTGTAGAGGGTGGTCCTGAGCAAAGGACCTGAGGCCTGTTCATCCAGGAACAAGGAGCAGGAAGGAGGACAGCGCTGTGCTTACGCGGGATGCAGGGGCTGGAGAGATGACTTGAGGGGTAAAGCCCTTGCCTCACAAGCAAAGGGAGCTGAGTTCGCATCCCTAGATATCATGTAAAACACGCTGGGTGGAAACGGCAGCAGCAACCTGTAGTTCAGTTCTGGAAGGCAGAGCCTGGGAAACCCCAGAGCGAACCAATAAGGAGGTAGAGCAATCCAGGAGGATGTCCAGGGCCATGCTTGGGTTTCCATGGGCACACTCTCAAGCGCCCTCTGGGAAAGAAAGAAGAGAGAGAGAGAGGGAGGGAGGGAGGGAGAGAGAGGGGGGAGGGAGGGAAAGAGAGAAAGAGAAAGAGAGAAAGAAGAAAGAAAGCAAGAAAGAAGGAAGAAAAAAGGAAGGAAAGAAGGAAGAAAGGAAGAAAGAAAGAAAGAAAGAAAGAAAGAAAGAAAGAAAGAAAGAAAGAAAGAAAGAAAGGAAGGAAGGAAGGAGGGAAGGAAGGAAGGAAGGGAGACAGTGAGGGAAGGAGGGAGGGAGGGAAAGGAAGAAAGAAAGAAAGGAAGAAAGAAAGAAAGAAAAGAAAAGAAAAAAGAAAAGAAAAGAAAAGAAAAGAAAAGAAAAGAAAAGAAAAGAAAAGAAAAGAAAAGAAAAGAAAGCCTGCAGGATGAGCTTGGGAAGCAGACAGGCCTGGGCGTATCCTGGAGCCACCATTACCCCAGGGGCTTCATCTGAAAAGCAGAAGGGAGCCGTGGAAAGCCTGGCGGAGCAAAGCCAGGCATGTCCTTGACATGTGTGGCACTACCGGCTCAGGGAGGCCCTAGCCTGGCTCTCGAATTCAGGACAAGCCTGACATGCCCTGGACATGTCCCAACAGAGGACCATGCAGGCGGAGGGATGAACAACCAATGGGAAGCGGCCGTCTAACCTGCCCCTGCAATGGACACCTAGTAAACAGTTAAATGACTGGTGGCTGTCCCAACGCCCAAACGCCCTTAATGACTCTGAGTCCGTGGCCAACTCCTCCTCTGCCTGCTGCTTCTCGCCTGACTCCCGGGGTCTGGGTGGTGACCCCGTCGCTGACTCGCCCATTGGCCTCGAGCCCACGAGGCCCCTGCCGTTTCCCCTCTTCCCCCGGGCTGGCCCGGCAGAGGATACGGCAACAGAAAGCATGGTGGAGCAAAGCCATGCTAAATCTTTTCATGTCCTCGGACGTTCTGGCCCCAAGTTTGGCCATAGAAAAGCTCCTGGAATCTCACTTTCTTGTCCTCCTCACCCCACGCATCCTTCCCTTGGAGAAGCCAGCGTGTGCATGAGTGACCCCCTCCCTGTGACCCCTCCCCTCCCTCTCTATCACTGTCAGCAACCAGGGGAAGAGGGGACGTGTTGATAAGGCCTGGGGTGGGCAGCTGAAGCCATCACCGCATCTAGCAGTTGCAGCTCACCGCAGAAGGGCCGCTGCGTCCCGAGCAGAGAAAAGGCAGCTGTTTGCTCTGCTCTTATTAAGGACTTAAGCCTTCTTCACAGTGAAGAGCTTTCATAAACAAAACTGGAGATTACTGGATGTTCCCACAAAAGCTGTTTGTGTAACTGACGGCGTCTGCAGACAGGGGAGTTCTCTGCATTGGCCACCGCTAGGAAAAAATGCTCCGCCTTGAGGTCTGAGGGGTCAGGGGGCCAGGGCAGAGTCCCAAATCGCGCGTGACTGTCTTTCCTGAATCCATTTTGTTCCTGAAGACTTCCTTGTCTTCCCGGACAGGAGCCTTGAACTTAGGGAAATGGTCCTAGCCAGGCTCCTCCGCGGTCTCTACCTGACTTCTGATTCAGCCCTGAATTCATCCAGTGTGGTGTGTCAGGGCAGCTCTGGCCACTCTGGAATTACGTGCTTGGTGGTTTCCCTCCAGATGGCAGTGTTAGGGGTCTTCTTGGCTCATTCCTGTCAGGTATGGAGACTTTCCAGAATCTTCTGGAGAACTCAAGCAACGCTACATGGTTCTTCTTAGCAGTTCTCTAGCAGACACTGCTACACCTTTTGTCTCAGGCGAACCCCCCAGCAGCTTCTTTGCCGGTTGCCCTGTTTTTGGAATATGATCCTTCTCATCCCAACAAAGACTGGACTTCACAGGGACAATAATTCCACAGAAGCCATGCAAATGCTCTGTCCTAAAGGTTTGCAATGGAGACTCAGAGGGGGACAGCCTAGTTTTGCTGGCTGCTAAACCCAAAGACATCTGCACTCTAGCTCTTTGATACCATTCGGTAACCACTAAACACTGATCGTTTAAAAAGTGACCCATCCAAACTGAGCTCTACTTTACATAAAAGCTGTATCCAGATTCCAAAGACTTCCTATGAAGGAAAACTTCAGGTCATCTCATTAAAACTACTTCAGTATCGCATGGTATGTCAAAGACTATTTTCAATCCATTGATTAAAATGCATCGTTGAAGCAATTTTTTTTTTACCTTTGTCTTTATCTTTTAAAACTGTAGCTACTCCGTGAAAAATTGAAATTCCATTAGTGGCTTGCACTGTATTTCTGTTGGAATGTGTTGCTCTCGATCCTGGCATATGTCCCTAGAGAGGTCAAGCCAACCGCAGAGAAGGACAAGCGAAGCAATATAGATATAGATGCCCGAAGGAAGCGCAGCGAAGGGGGGAATTGGGTTTGTCAGGGGCGGGGGGTGGGGAGGAGGCCAAAAGAGTCAGAGTAGATGGGGGGGGGGAGTTATCGGAAGAATGAGAAATGCAGAAAGAGGGTGTGGGAGCCCTCCTGGGTTCCGGTGACATTTCAGTTCTTGGTGCCAATTCAAGGCAAGGACTGTCAACATTTCCCATTATTGGGTTCCAGGAAGCAATTTCAGGTAACAACTTCTTCTTATTTTCTCCTTTTCATAGGCTTTGTGTATGGATACATGCATGTGCATATGTGCATGTAGCTGAGCGTACATGTGTGTGGGACACATGTGCATGTGATAACACAGGCATGTACAGGCCTGAGGGTGATAATAGGAATCATCTTGCTCCCTCTCCCGCTTATCGTTTTGAGGCTGAGTCTCATTTAAATCCAGAGCTGGCATACAGGATTAGTCTGGCTATCCAATTGGCTCTGGGGGATCTCCAGGTTCTAACTTTGGGGGCTGAAATTATAAATAGGCTGCCACTAACACTCTTATGTGGGTTCTGAGGTTCTGTAGTCCAGTTCTGTGTGCATGGTAAACGCTTTAACCACTGAGCCGTCTCCGAATCTGAAGCTTCTCCTTTTATTCTTACCATATAGTTAAGCTTAGCGGTCATGATGAGATGCCTTTCTGAGGCATGAAGAACTAGGTATTGCTAAAATGAATGGATGTGGCTAAAGTGCATCGGCATCATCATAAAGCATCAGGGTGGCAAACACCTAACATGTATGTGGCCATAACATATGTGTTCACGTCCCAGACAATGTGAGACCGCCCCAATTAGAGGCAAGTCCTTGGAAGTCCTTTCAGTGCTAGACCTTGGATTGGATAGATTACAAATGGCATAGGAGGAAAATTGCATTTGCCATTTTTGGGAGGAAAAATCACCGAGGTAGAAGTCATGGGGACCCAGATTTCAGCTCTTGCTGACATGCAATTGGCCTTCTTCTGGCGCTCATCTCGTCCGTAAGATGAATAACGCCAGTTACTCTCAGGGTTGCTGTGAGATACAGGCACAGTACAGGGTACAAACAAAATTCTTGGGAACCAACGTCCAGATGCGAGCGGCTGCTTTCCCAGGCCTTCAGCGCTCAGAACTGCTCAGGCCTCTGAATGCAGCTGAGGACCAAGAAGCACCGATCACGAGAACGGCGGCTTTGGGAACAATGCTCTGTAAGTGTATTAAATTAAATGGGGCTGTTTCTACAAGCCAACAGGACCCATCAATTTCATAGCTTCTCATCTTATTTTATTTTCATTTTATTTTCAGTGTGGAGGAAGCTGGCACGGAGAAGCGATACTGACAAGGGAGGTTCTGGAAGATGACTCATCTGGAATTTGCTGGAAGAGCCTGAAATTGGTAAAACTTCAGCCTTTAGAAGAAAGATGGTGTGTGATGAGTGCATGTGTGTTGTGTGTCTGAGCGTACTGTATGAATGTGTGAGTTTGCTTGAGGATGAATATGTGTGTTTGAGAGCGTATGTGTGCATGTATGAGTGTATGTGAATGAGTGTGTGTATATCTGTGTATGTGTCTTTGTGAGTGTGTGTACATGTCTGTATGTGACTGGATGTGTGCATGAAAGTATGTCTGTGTGTGAGTATATATGTTTGAGTGTGTGTGCACGTGTGTATATATTTGTGCGTAGGTTTGTGTGTATGAGCAAATGTGTGTTTATGTGAGCAAGGGTATGTGTATCTGTGTGTGAGTCTGTGTATGTCCTTGTATGCAGATCTCTGTGTATGTGTGTGTGTATATATATATGTGTATATATGTATACATATATATGTATATATGTGTGCATATATGTATATATATGTGTGAATGTTTCAGTCTCTATGTATAGCTTTCTCCCTACAGAATATGATTTTTGCAATGAAAGGCAAAGAAGGACAAAAATACTCCTTAGGACGGAGGGCTAGCCTGCCCTGCCCTGGGTGTAAGTCATGCTTCTTGTAAGCTGCTTAAGCACTTGCTGAGAGGGAAGAGCTGCGGATCAGCCAAATAAAACTACTCATAATTTTGACAAGAATGGACAACAACAGTTTTTGTTTCGAATTGCCTTTTGCATTTGCCTAATAAGTGCAAGTTAGACTTATGAAATGATATGGTCTGATTTGGCCTCCATGTATGAAATTCACTAGTATGCACCTTCAAACCCTGGGAAACTGTCCTTGTGGCCATTGCTGAGTATGTGAATGACCAGGGGGGCGGTCCCTCACCGAAGATCCCGCAGCTGCTAAGTGGAACAGGTTTTAGTCTGAGAGACTGTGAAGCCCACTGCACGGGAAGTTCTGAAGGGAGCATCAACTATCCTCAGAGCAGACATGCAGAGCGGAATCTCAGAACGGAAGAGGAGCTTGGGGACCGTGCAGTTTATTTTAGAAATGAGGCGCAGTTCGGAAAGGCAAGCGGGGCTTGTCAGAGGCTGTGCAAACAGTTTGTGGGGGACCTGAGAGGGGACTCAGGCTTCCTGACTCCTGCTTCATCATCCACTCAACGTGTTCCCTTGCTGCCTGTGGGCCTGTGGTCTGTCCTGCCCATGGCCGCTGGTGCCTGCTGGGGATCTCCAGAAGTGTGTATGTAGCTATCAGGATTGCCTGGCGCAGCATCAGCTCTAGGGTGAAGATCCAGGAAAACTGGCTGCTCAATTTGAGACTCTGGAAGCCCCAGAATGAGAGAGAGAGAGAGAGAGAGAGAGAGAGAGAGAGAGAGAGAGAGAGACAGAGAGACAGAGAGAGACAGAGAGACAGAGAGAGACAGAGAGAGACAGAGAGAGAGAGAACAGAGAGAGAGAGAGAGAGAGAGACAGCAATGATGCACCTCTGAAATCTATGGTCAAGGGTTGCAGAATCTGGGGTCCGTTGTCTCAGGTGACAGCAGCAGCAACAACTTCTGCTTAAGAAGAGTGGTATCGGGGCTGGAGAGGTGGCTCAGGGGTTAAGCCTTTGCCTTGCAGGCAGAAGGTCCTGAGTTCAGATCCTAGATCCCACGTATAGAAGCCGGGCGGAAGCGGGGGCGGCCTGCGCTTCTGGTCCTAGTAGGGCGGAGCCTGTGAATCCCGGGGCAGAGTAAACAAGGAGGAGGTGGAGGCAGTCCATGGTGGATACCGAATTCATCTGTGGTTTTATACACACACACACACACACACACACACACACACACACACACTTGAATAAATAATTAAAAAAAAAGAAGAGTGGTCTGTATATGAGCTTCCTCCAGATTTTCATTCCTTATGACCCCCAGATTATTGGCTGGTGCCCCTAATATTTAGGGTGAGTCTTCCCCCCTCGGTGTACTGACCACAGTCTAAGGTCTTTGGAAACACAGGTGGCAGACAAACCCATGTGTGCTTTAGAAAGTTCTATGCCTCTTTTAATCTAATCAAATTGACAAGCAAGCTAACTACTTCCTTCCTTCCTTCCTTCCTTCCTTCCTTCCTTCCTTCCTTCCTTCCTTCCTTCCTTCCTTCCTTCCTTCCTTCCTTCCTTCCTCTCTCTCTCTCTTTCTGTTCTTTTTCTTCACTAAATCCTTTGTTGTGATTCTCGAATGTTATCAAATCAACATTTTAAGAGAGCTTGTGTATTTCATTTCATGTTTGGGGAAATTTTAAATTTTCTTCATTGTTCTATTGATTAAATCTGTTCTTTGACAATTTCACACGTGTACATAACACATACTAACCCCACCTTATCCTCTCCTTCTCACTCAGTTGTGAACTCTACAAATGGCAATACCAACCTGCCAGATAAGATGCGCCCACTTGTGCAATAATGGTGCTATTATGGGAGGGGCAACCAACCACTCCCTAAGTAGACTTGAAGCCCACTTCACAGGCAGGAATCCATGTCTGGTACTTTCCCGCCCACCCCTGTCTCCCCACCTTCTTCCCTACAAACCTCTTTCTTGCATTCATAAATTCCTGTCTGTTTGCTTTGTTTGTGGTGCGGTGTTTAACCAGGACTGTCTTGGTGATTGTGGGTACAGAACCCTCCATTGCAACCTGGCGGGCCCAGCAGTGAATTCACAGATGAAGACCATAGCTGGTCCTCTTCCAGAATCTACCAACAGCCAATAAGTCAGCGGTAAGGATCAGGAGTCTGTGAGCCCATCCCCAACCATGACTGATGGCCAGCAGGCCGGTCTCCTGCAGATGTTCAAGACACAGTCTTTGCCCAACTGTCCAGTAGCCCAGATGCAGAAACCAAGATTCATCCATGCTCTGCTCAAAGCAGAGTAGAAGGGGAAAGCTAAGGGAGATGTGAACAGGATGCTGCTGATGCATAAAGAACAAACTGTCCTGACGGAATTGGAGAATAGATTATTTCTTACCCAAGGAGAATGCCAGACAAAGAGACCAACAGAAACTATGAACGTGAAATGGAAACCTTTGGAACAGAAGAGGAAAATACATGAGTAGCTCAGTGTATTCACAGCATGTACTTCAAGAGGAAGAGCAGCAGGAAATTAAATTCATTGTGTCAAACAAGACACAATGCAGGCATATTAACGCTGTATTGATTAATGTCCTCCCACCTAGAATGGATTAGGAACGCGCGCCTGGTGAACATTTGTATGCATAGAACATTGAATACTTTTTGAATGACTGAACAAATATTTATGAACCCTGACCTAGGAAGGCAGGGTTCCATTTGTCACCAATCAGTGTCAAGTCCAGAATGGACATATGTGTGTACATATATGTATATGTAAACTCTTGTATCTTGCATGCATGACTGTGTGCACACTGGCTAAATGAACCTCATACAAACTTCTCACAGTCAATATCCAACCAAGAGCAACGGGTCTAACCCACTAGAGAAGGGAACGCTCTCGAAGTAAAATGTGGTGTCTAAAGATCACCAACCACATTGCCCACTCTAGATGTGTGACATGACCAGGGGCTGCTTTGGGAAGAGAAGCCTCAACACTGGAGAAGAGGAAAAGAAGAGAAATTGAACAGGGAATTCGTGGTCGTCGGTCCTGTTCCCTGAGAACAAAAAGCAGAGACAGAGATGTGAAAGGGACAGATTTGCTCAGACTGGGAAGCAAAGTTGGGTAGGAACCAAGGGAAGGCACACTGTAAATCACATCCTTACAGATGGCTGAAACACCACCTTCATCCTGTGATCGTCAGACACAGGTCCAAGCCGTCAGGTGCAGACCGGAGGCAGAGCTGTAAAGAACTGATCATGAAGGCAAGCCCTTGGGCGAGCCTGTAGGAGGTTGTTAATTGATGTAGAAGACCCGGCCCATGGTAGGTGGTGCCTTCCGGCAGTGACCAGATAAAGAGAAGTGTAAGAAAGAAAAGTGCATACTCTCTCTCCATCTGCCTCTCCTTCTCCCTCTCTCTGTCTTTTTCTCTTCTCCCTGACTAATATAGTTGTCATAGTTAAGCACAGGTGTCAACTTGACTGTTGAGGGTTTGAGTTCTGGGCACAGTTGTGGAGAATTAGTGGTTGGGTTAAGCCCAGAACAAACCTGCAGGAGATTGTCTAGCTGATGGGGTGATACTGAGAGCCAGTTGAGGAAGTGGGTATCCTTGTGTACACTTGGCTAGACATGCTGGTCTGGCAAGTAAGGATCATCCCTTTCTCAGCCATTATGTAGCGATGGTGTGGCCAGTTCTCTTGGCCCCGGTGTTGGTGCGTGCTCTCCCGTCAAGCTGGACTATAGACTGTAACCGGACTATCAGTGAGAAAATAAACCCCTTGTACCATAAGCCGTCTGATGGTCATTGATCAGCAACCATGCAGGTGGCTGTGACAACAGTCCCCATAGTATGAAAAAAACCAAGCTGATTCACTGCCTCTGGATGTGAGAGGGATCCCCACTTGCTTGCACCAGGGAACCCCCTGACTTCTAGTGGCCATTCACGGAGCACGACTCAACCTGCATCTTGCTACCTGGAATAATTAACCCTGGAGAGTCATAAAGAAACGCCCATAGCCACCGCAGGGTAGACCACCCAGGGAATATAATCCGTCACTGCTCCAGCCCCAACACCACGAGAGACCCTCAGATATGCACTAGGGCAATTGCTCAGTCTGTTAAGTGTTGTCGTGCAAGCCCGCAGACTTGAGTCGGGTCCCTAGCACCCACACAAAAAGCAAGGTGAAGCGGTGCATATGTGATCTCAGTGCTGGGTGGGCAGAGATAGGACAGGGTCCACGGGACTTGGTGACCAGCAAGTCTTGACAAATTGGTGAGTTTCAAGCTCAACGAGAGACTCAGTCTCAGAAAAAAAAATGTAGAGAGTGATTGAAGAAGATGACCAACATGGACCTTTGGAGTCTACATATCTGAGCACACATGTAACGCGCTCACACCTACACATGCATGTGCACATAAAAGAGACCCAGGGAAGAACCACTCTATTGAGCCCTTTATGAATTCCTGACTACCTTAGTCTTATGAGTTTATTGCTGTAATAAATAAAAGACACCCCCAAATATAGGGGATCTTACTGGTTTACATCTTCAGGTCAAAGTTCCTCATGGCGGAAGAGTCATGCTAGCACCAGATGCCAAGGGAACTGGTCATATCACATCCACATCCACATCCACATCCACATCCACATCCACATCCACATCCACATCCACATCCACATCCACATCCACATCCACATCCACATCCAATGGAAGAGCAGAGAGGCAAGGATCGGTGTTGTATAGTTGTTTTCTACCGTGTCGGCTGGGCAACCATGGAACCAGCTTCCTCCATCTCATCCATCTTATCCTGCCCAGGGAAGGTATATTAGTCAGGGTTCTCTGAAGAAACAGAATCTATAGAATGTAATATAAATAAATAGGTTATTAAAATAACTCACAAAAAATAGTGCCCTTCAAAGTAGCTGCCCACAGCCGCCTCGTTCTTGACTAGAATGTTTCACAAAGCCAAAATATCCTGAGACGGTCTCAAGCCTTTGCAGGGTCGGAGACGCTGGGCTCCAACATCTGTGAAGAACAGCTGGGCTCCGACGCCGGCGATGAACAGTGAACAGCAGCGAGGCCCAGAGACCAGGCTCCAAAGGCAGCGGGAACAGCAACAACGTGATGGAAAAGGTGAAGCTCCAAGTCAGCCAAGGACAGAGGCAGCAGCAGCAAAGAAGGCCACGATGCTCTAAAAGCAAATGACGTGACAGAGTGGACTGCACAGCAAGTCGACACCGGATAAGGGAAGAGCAAGTCCCTCCTCCTTGTACCTCCTATTATCTGATCCACCACTGGAAAGTACCACCCACTATGGGCTGGGTTCTCCACAGCAATCAATCAAGTACCAGCAGACTTATTCAGGAGCCATTCCAACCATTAACCTTCCACAGCTGTGCCCCAAACAGCCTGCAACTGTCAAGATGACACCAAAATGCAATCGTTAACAGAAAGGTCCCACCCATGTGGGCTGGGTCTTCTCACATAGACACACACATACACACAGACGCATACTTACAATGAGACATACATACACACAGACATACAGACGCTCTGTTGCAGTTTCTCTGCATGCTGCTGATAAAATCAGGACAAAACAGCTTAAGGGAAACAAGGGTTTTATTTTCTCCTATGATTCCTTGTTACAGTTTGTTGTCCAGCTTGGCAGAAGAGCATGAACTCTCACCAAGGGGCTAAGGAAACAGACCACACTATATCCACATAATGACTGAGAGAAGGATGATCCTTACGTGCCAGACCAGTATGTCTGGCCAAGTTTACAGAGGGACGTCCACTTTGTCAGCCAGCTCCCTCCATCTTATTCACCTGTCCAGGGACTAGTCCCACCCATCATGGGCTGGGCCTTCCCCATCAACTAGACAATCTCTTGCAGATTCAATATGGACTTAACTATTAATTCTCTACAAATGTGCCAGATCTTGAACTCTTAACTGTCATATTTACACCTGTATCTACCATGACACACACACGCACACACACACACACACATACTCACACACTTAACATACACTGCTGACCCAGAGAAACCATGGAGTTCAGGTTCATAAATGGTTTCTACGGTACGATCCCATGATTTCCACATAACAGCTGGGCCTTCCCATCAACTAGACAATCTCCTGCAGATTCAGAGTCATTTGTGAGCCTCTCGAAGCTCTGGGGATATAGATGGGGTTAACAAGGGAGAGAACGAGGGTAGAAGTGAGGAGAACCAGAGGTTCCATATAATGAGGTGAGGAAGAGGAGCTGATATGAATGGAAGTGCTGTTATTAAGCAGACGTGTGAGTTTTAGTTGACTTATCTGTGTACAGGTCTGACTCCTCTAGCTAGACCACGAGATCCACAGCAGTGGGGGTCAGATCCATTTCTCTGCATTACTCAGTGCATTAATCAGGCTTGCCACAGTAGACAAACTATCCAATCATCTCGTGGCTTCTTTTACATTCTCGGGAGTCCGAAGCCCTCTGCAGGTTGCTGCTGCTATGATTCTGGCAGCAATCTGCTCTTTCCATCTTCCCATTCCAGGATCTGAGGGTGAGCTCAGCCTCCTCAGGGATGGGGAGTCCTCAGAAAGAAAGGCAGAAGCGGGGCGCTCCTTCAAGCTCTGGTCTCTGCGTGGCACATATCACTCCACGGGCCACACCTCAACATGTGACCGAACCCGAAGTGACTTAAGGAAACGCAGCCAAAGAAAATGGCAGGGGGAGAATGTGCCAGCCTCCTAATGGGCAAGTGGACCATTGCAGGCAATCACATTCCCCGTCTCCTACCTGTCACGTCCTGTGCCAACCAGGCTGGTAAGATAAGATCCCAACCTGGAGGAGAGAGCTCCAAGGAAGCACCTTCTGGAAACAGGACATGGCTTATTTTGGAATAAATAATAAAGATATGAAACATATGGGAATTGTTAGGTTCACAGACTGCTCTTTGGAATGGGCGGTTGCTAGGGGCCTGAGCAGTTGCTAGGAGCCACTCCCTTGCCTCTTTGACAGACAAGTTCCTCTGTTTTTGTGATTGTACATGCCTCCTATCTCCGGCAGAGGAGTTCTTCCCTTTTTTGTGCATTGGGTGCCCTCCTATCTATTCTCAGGTCTCCTTTTTGTTTTTTTCCCAAAAACAAGCTAGGTTATCATTTCCCCCTAGATTCCTGCCCCCGGAACTGCAGATGTCAAGTAATTTGCCTTAAGTCTTTTGTTTCCTAAATAAAAACCAAGCCTGCTTTTAACTTTAAATTAAATTCTAACTAGAAATTTCATGTTCAGTCATACACAGTAAATAGACTTGTTAGCCAGAATGTATACGTTGATTTTAAAGAAATTAGAAAACAACTTCTAGAGTTCTAAAACATAGGTGGGTAAAATTCCCTAAAAAATATGACTCTTGTTAAACTAATTCAGAAATTCTACTATATGAAACTATGCCATCTGTTCATTAAAATCAGTACACAACTATTTCTTATAGAACACATAAGTTAATAAAAATATAATTTCTAAAATTAATACACAACTATTTCTTATAGAGCACATGAATTAATAAAAAATAAAAATAAAATAAATGCTAATATAGTTCTTACCATTATAACTTAATATAGGCCAGCTTATATGATAACGGCCAGAATTTGATATCCTCAAAAAGAAAAAAATAATGTATAATATGCGCCCCTTCCAACAGATTCACCTTTACCATTTAAAATTTTTTTTATTATTATTATTTATTCAACTGTGCGCATGTGCGTGTGTATGTGCGCGCGCGTGTGTGTGTGTGTGTGTGTGTGTGTGTGTGTAGAACCACGGACGAATTCGCGAACCACCATGGACGCCTCCACCTCCTTCTGCCCCGGGATTCACAGGCTCGGCCCTACCAGGACCAGAAGCGCAGGCCGCCCCCGCTTCTGCCTGGCGTCTATACGTGGGATCTGGGATCCAAACTCAGGACCTTCCGGCTGCAAGGCGGAGGCTTAACCCCTGAGCCACCTCTCCAGCCCCACCTTTACCATTTAATAGAATGTATAATAGATATAACACAAATTGATAAGAAGTTCAGCCTCGGTGTATTTTAACTAAATCTCAAATGAAGTCTTTGTCAAATGCAATGATACAGACTTAGATTTGTGACTGTTTGGTGGGACATTGTAAAATAGATAGACTTAAAGAGACTGAGGGGCTGGGAAAAACCTGTTATAGGGCTGAGAAAAAAACCTGTTGATATGTGGTAAGGATTTGTTTGGGTCTCACCCTCAAACAATGGGTTAGGTTCTTAAAGAATGCTTATCCTAAAGGTGATTCCTGCTGATTAAAAGGACAGGTGTCTGTCTGCAGGTACAACATTCTCTGTCCAAAATTTTTCTAGTATAAAAGCTGCTACAAAATTCCAATAAAATAGATTCAGGTTCACACAGCCCAGAATTGTGTGTGGAGGGGGCGCATATTATACATCCGCCGACTCTTTGCCACACTTGGTCTAGGAGAGCCCTGGACTGTGAGGTCGCAGCATGGACTGTGCTACCTACCAAAGTAGCTCTGGAGCCCAGTGTATCCCGGGACCCAGGAAATGTCTGTGAGTTTAATGAAGAAGGAATGAGTATGACCAGGGAGATGGGAGAAAATCACAGGATGAGGAGGCTGTGTTCGAGAAAATATAACCTCATAGTCTTCAAAACACAAACTCACAAGCAACGGGAGGGATGCTGAGCTCCTATACATAGACTGCACATATTTTCAATCTTTTTTTTCCATAGGAATTTCATGCACTGTTCTGCCAGCCATGCATCTTGCAAGAGAATTCATTCGGGCGCTTATATTCTGCACCCTCTCCATCGTTCCTGCCTCCTTGCTGGTGGGTTTATGTAGGTGTCTCAAGACAGGGTCACTTTGGCTTGAGAGGAGAACGGAGATGCTTGTTCATCGTCTAGCCTGAGCAACTCAAACCCCTGCAAAGACAAGAGTGACTGTAAAACCATGTGCGGGTGTGGTAGGAAACAAACCACTCCCTACATCTTTTGCTTGGAACAAAATCGGATCACTTTCTCTTTGGAGGGGGTCTGGGCACTGCCGAATTGAAGGCGGGTCTGGAGGGGTTTCAACTGGGAGAGAGAAAAAAATGGAAGTTGACTGGGCAAACAACAAAGCAAACGAGAAGGTGGGTGTGGTGTGATCCAGAAATATCTGTGTAAGCCATGTGTTAGGCTTTTCAAAAAATATCTAATCCAATCCTAACGAGAAACTGTAGGGAAATGGACTGGTCTATGAGGTTTAAACAAACACTAAATAGGTCTTGTAGAATCTGAGTGCAAAATTAGCTATGCATAACTTTTGGCAAAGGCTGTTGATGAAATTAAAATACCGCTCACCTGCTTCTGAAAGGGAGTGTGGTCATTGGTGATGTCTTTGGGGGACTATGACAAGAATCCTTGTGATGATTTCTCTCATGGTCACCCAGTGTGTGAAGCGCTGCTTTAAAAAGTAAACAGAGGCCTCAAACTGTATACAGAGGGGATGCTTGAGCCAAGCACACGGAACAACCAAGCAAACACCAAACACGGAGAGCTTCTAAATTGCATTCCAAAATGGCTGTGTAGGTGTGAGCACGTGTGCATGCTTGAATAAGTGTGTGCATGCATGTGCGTGACTACACACACACACACACACACACACACACACACACACACACATACACATTTTCATGGTAAATGTCAATTGTCCCCCTGCAGGCTCATGTGTTTGAATATTTGGTCTCCATCAGGTGGTAGCATTTGAGGAGATTATGGAGTTGGAAGATGTACATACCGGAGGGTGGCTGGGAGAGGGGATGAGTTTGAGGTTAGATAACCCAGTTCTGCTTCCTCTATTCTTCTTTGTCCTTATTCCTCCTCCTCCTCCTCTTCTTCCTCCCCGCCCCCTGCGCCCCCTCCCTCCCACATCTCCTGTGGCTGTCGTAATGGGGACCTACCTGCCTCCTGTCTCAGCTACCGTGCCTATTGCCACAGTGTTTTCTGCCGTGATGGGCTCACACCCTTCTGGAACCATAAGCCAAGTCACCCCTTTTCTCGCTAAGTTGCTTGGGTCGGAGTACTCTATCACAGCAACAGGAGAGTAACTGCAATACGCACACACACACACATACACACATGATGTGGAATCATTTATGAATTGGAACCCGCGAGAAAAGTGATTAGTAAGTGATTACAATACTTTTTTTGGGGGGGGGAGGATGTAGCTAAGCGGCTCACATGACATTTCACCTACCTTCCAAAACTGAAGCAATCCATAGCATGTCTGCATTGACATTATCTTGGACCCTCTGCGCGGGCAGAGCGGAGACATCGTCTCAGCTGAAATGCAGTAGACCGCCGCTTCAAGCAAGAGCGTGTGGGTGAAACCCAGTTTGGTCTCGTCCCTTAGACTTCCTTCGTGACTCTGGTAATAGTTCTGGCTGAAAGGATGGGCAGAAATGTGTCTCTCTCACAAACAAGCCTTCCTGGGAACCAGGACCTGGGACTCCAGCCACCCCCAGTTTCTCTGGTCCCCCAAAGCACACAAGTTGCTTGTATGCTGGGGTCTTTCCGTGACAGTCCTTGGCCTAGTATATGTATTCGTTCTGCTCTTTTTTTTCTTCTGAGGTCTCTCCTGCCCTGTCCACAGAAATACTGGCCTCGCCCTCCCCAGGCTATCCAAATTGTGTTCCTCCTCTCTTCTGTTTCTTCATAGCATCCCATTTTTTCCTTCACTATTTTAATTCTCAATGTGTTTAATGTTGTTTCTTCTCTTCTACCAGGCTGTAACGACAGATCAGGCTTCCCCAGCATCTAGTAGGACGTTTGGTGTATGGATCCTGAGAAGACAGTTGCTGAGTGCATAAAAGATCTGCTCATGGTGGGTTTGTAATATCTAAGATTGTTT
The DNA here is from genome assembly GCA_023101885.1 of Typhlomys cinereus. Classification (NCBI taxonomy): domain Eukaryota; kingdom Metazoa; phylum Chordata; class Mammalia; order Rodentia; family Platacanthomyidae; genus Typhlomys; species Typhlomys cinereus. Next base: position 1,044,678 of record JALPQD010000588.1, on the reverse strand, counting down.
CTCTTCAAAAACGGAAAGACAGTGAGCTGGCTCAGGGTTTAAAGCCTTTGTCTCGCAAAGAGACCAGAGCTCGGATCCCCAGACCTCATGCAAAAATGTTGGGCGCATATGTCAGTGAGCTGCAATTCTGGCCCTAAAAGCTGAGAAACCCCACAGTAAAGCAATAAAGAGGTGGAGCAATCCAGGGTGATTTCAGAAGTTATCCTTGGACCTTCACAGCACACACACTCAAATACCCCCTGCAACACAAGCAAAAAATAGATACATAGATAAATAAGTAAATGGAAAGACTTTAGGAGATAGATCTTAGAAGTGTGCACCCTACACTCTAGAAAACACTAAGCCCAGGCCAACTGATAGCACTGCAGTTATTTTTACTCCGTTCTATGAATAACTTATCTATTCTTCTGTCAATCAGCATTGGACGTATTTCCAGTTTCCTTGTATAACAAACAACGCAGCCACGGACATTCTCACGCATCTTTCCCTGTGCACATTGGTACCGATTTCTCTACAGGCGATGCCAGGCACGTTGCTGCCAGGGACGAAGACAGGCGCTTTATTTTGACAAGGTTGTGCCAATGTCTTTTCTGGGGTAGTCTCCCCAACCATCGATCCCGGTGGCATTGCCCGAGCGCTTCCCTTTGCTCTCCTTCCTCGGCGACATGTGATGTGATCAGATTTCTTCACACCTGTTAGGCCTGTGGACCGAAGCAGTGGTTTCCATTTCACAAGTCTCATCTGTGTGGGTCAGATGCAGCAAGCCCAGGGCGCACGCTGGATGAGGCTTGCTGTCTAGATGCCAAGCCAAATGCAGGCGTGTGTTGTGTGACCCTAAAGGGCAACGCAGGCGTGTGTTGTGTGACCCTAAAGGGCGATTCCGGAACTGAAGCACCAAACTAGGTGCCTACCCTCGAACACTGGAAAATTTTGCTGAAGGACCTGAGTTTCCGTATTTTCCTGCATCTGGAGCACTCTGGAGAGCTCTTTATTTTCTCCCTCGCTCAGAAGCAACTGCCTCTCCTTGTCCAACGTGGAATGTGTTTGGAACTGGCGACAGACCCCGACTAACCCGTATCTTGTGCTTCTCTGAGCCTCTTGGCCCTGGAAGGCTTTTTTTTTTTTAGTCATCTGCCCTACTTCAACCCTTTAGGAAGCAAAGAACAGCCATAGACCTGAGGTGGATCACTCCTCGACCCATGTGTGGCCACCAAAGCAGTGAGTATAGGGCCTCTGGGTAAAGGCTGTAATTGCTCCTTGGCTCCGAGTCACTTGAACCCATAAGCTGTGCCCATTCTTACCCCCACATCTTTTATTGATTTATTATTTATTTATTTATTGCACACGTAGGTGTGTCGGTATAGAAGAGGCACTGCACATGCCTGTGGAGGCCGCAGGTGACTTCAGGGAATTATCCTGGATTGCTTTCCTTTTCTATTACTTTGCTCTGGGGTTTCCCAGGCTCTGCCTTCCAGGGCCAGAGCATAGGCTGCAGCCACTTCTGCCTGGCATTTTTTTTGATGTGGGATCTGGGATTTGAACTCAAGTCTTTTTGCTTGTGAGACAAAGGCTTATTAATCCCTGAGTCATTTCCAACCCTTTTATTCCACATCTGATGTTCCTCTAACTCCAGACTTCCAGAAGCTCTCTCTTTGATCCTGTACCACTAGTTATTCCTAACATTATTTTTTTTTTCATTAAATTCTTTGACTTTTTTATCCTGGATACTTCTACCTCCTTTTGGCTTCACGCTGGGATTTCCCAGATTGTGGGTTCAGAGCCAGACGTGCAAGCCACACCCATGTCTGCCTGGTGCTTTTACGTGGGACCCAGGATCTGAATTCAGGTTCCTTTGCTTGTGAGGCAGAGTCTTAACCCCTGAGCCTCTCTCTCCAGTTCCTCTCTGACAATTTCGTGCATGTGTGTTATATATTCTGATCACACTCCCTCTTGTTTGTTCTCCCCAAACACACACAAAACTTTCTTGCCCATGTTCAAGTCTTTTTGATTTGTGACCCACGGAATTTAACCAGGGCCGTCCACGGTTTTCATCCTTATTCTGATTATGCAATACTTGCCTCCATTTTTTTTTGTTTGACAAACGCTCTTGGAGATTTGGGATCATATGCTTATGTGGCTGTCTTTCTGTTGTTCATATATTTGTTCTTGATCCTTTGCAGTACCTGCAAGAAGTGACTTGCACTTGGGAGTGTCATTCATTCATTCAATTCATTCATTCGTTCCACAAACATTTACTTAGTGCTCACGTTATAGGCACTACAAAAGGCACTATGAATATGAGATGAAGTTAGCACCTTCCAGGGTCTGACAGGACTGTAGAGGTAAAGGTGACATTTGCTCATTTATTCATTCTTTAAGCAATAACTGTTTATCAGTTGTTTCCTTTGGTTCAGATACTGTGTGGCATGGTTTGGATATGTGTTTCCCTGAACAGGATCATGTGTTTGAATCTTTAATTAGTGTTTACTGTTTGGGAGGTTGTGATACCTTTAAAAGGTGGCACCTCGAGCTGGAGAGATGGCTCAGGGGTTAAGCCTCTGCCTGGCAAGCGAAGGTTCTGAGTTCAAATCTCAGGTCCATGTAAGAATGCCAAGTGGAAATGGTGGCAGTCTATACTTCTGGCTCTGGAAGGCAGAGCCTGGGAAATTCCTGAACAAAGCTCAGAGACAAACAGTGCATTCTGACACACACACACACATGCGTGTGCATGCGCGTGTGCACGCACACACACACACATTAAATAAATCAAAATTTTAAAAAGAAGGTGGAACCTTTCTGGATGAAGTGGTGTCACCAGGTCCTAGGGGGCAGGCCTTGAGGTTTGGTAGCCCAGCCTTGTTTTCTCCAGCTTATTTATTCTCCCTGCCCCTGATGACCATGGTGACCTTTGACCCCCTGCTTCTGCCTCCAGGCACACTCTCTGCTATGCGATTCTCACCATAATGGACTCTGTCCCCCTTGGAGCCATATGCCAAATAAACCTTCCTTTCCCCTCTAAGTCGTGTGTCTGAGAACTGTGTCTCACAGCGAGAAGAAAAGAAGCGGCAACACTGCAATACTGTGCTGGGTGCTCAGAAGCGCGACAGCAGGATAACCGTGAACGAGCAAAGGAGACAGGTGTTCAGGGCCTGTGAGCCCAGCAGCTGCCCTGGGGTGGGATTTGGGGTGGGGAGGTGCAATGACACTTAAGCGGAGATATGAAGAGAGGAAACTGATAGCAAAGGAGGGAAGTAAGCAGGAGTATTTGCCACGTCCACCTCGCAGAGTTAGTCCGCGTGGATGTTTGCAGTGGGCGGGAGGCGGTCAGGTTCAGTGTCTCAGAAGGAAGAGTCAGTGGGGCTGGGGTGTTAGGAGCAGTGCCGGGGCAGATGCAGCAGGAGATGTAAGAGACAGACCCCCAGACAGACGAAGGTCTGGGTCATGGTTTGAAATGTGTTTGGCAAGGTCATGGCACCTTTGAAAGGTGGAGTCTTGCTGGAGGAAGGTGGTCACAAGAGGTGAGTCTTGAGGTCCATGAGTCCCACCTGCCTCCAGGAGGAGTCAGCCTTTGCAGCAAGCAGTCTTGCAACATTCAGCATGGAAGATGGGAGTGATTTAGCCTGACTCCAGTTTGGCAGCCAGCCATGCCGCCTCTGCCTGAGACTGTATCTCCCCTCTGGAATCCTAAGCTAAATAAATTTCCCTTTCTCCCTTAGGTTGCTTGACTTCGAATGCTCCCTCACAGCAATAGTTAAGAGTAACCGTTACAGTCTGGAAGCTGAAATACAGGTATCATTGAGCTCTCTAACTACTGGCTGAACCAGTGAGCCTGTGAGTGAAAATATGGCTGACTCTGTGTGTGTGTGTGTGTGTGTGTGTGTGTGTGTGTGTGTGTGTGTGCAAGAGGGCACTTGAACGTGTGTGCCTGTAGAGGTCCAAAGGTAAAATTGAGAATCATCCTGGGTCGTTCTACCTCTTTATTGCTTTGCTCTGGGGTTTCCCAGGTTTTCTTTCCAGGACCAGAACTGAAGCTGCCACGGTATCCGTCCACCATGTGATATTTGGGGATCTGAATTCAGGTACTTTTGTTTCTGAGGCAAAGGTTTTAACGCCTGAGCTATCTCCTTAGTGCATGGATAGATATTTGAGGAATTTAACGTCTATTAGAGAAGACAGAGAAGGTGTATAATAGACAAGACACTATTCTTTAACCAGGAAGGGATCGATGGCTGGCAAACTTTTCAGAGACCTGCCACCTCTATGCCTTCCAGCATGCACTGCAATAAGAGGAATCCGATGAGGCTGGATTTGTTCAAGATGGACGGCTCTCCCCCTCTGAAGTGACTGCAGAAAGGAATGGCTTTTCCCAGCTTCTACTACTACGGAAAAGTGAAGAATTGTGACCTACGGAGGATTAGTTGAACGCTTCCGTAATGAACCAGCCCCAGGTCATTGACAACAGTTGGCGCTTGACCGTAAGGAGCGAGTCTTATTTCCTGAGCTCGGGCCTCGCTAGGGCACCTCGAGGTTTTTGAGCAAACAAATCCTAATAAGCACATTATTCCCACATCCTCTGCAGCACTGAGTCTAACGGAAAGCTTCCTGCCCCGGGGTTGATATTCTAGGTCCCACGGACTGCAGGCGGCTCCCAGGCGCACAACTGAAATCTTAAACATCCTTGGGGACAGTTCCGTTTTTGACCCAGTGCCGCTTGTCACACGGAAGGGGCTTTTGTTCCTCTCAGAGTTTATTACAGTTGACTCCCGAAAACTCCAGCTAAAAAAGTGGGAGACCTTGCTGGCTGCTGGACAGGTGTTTTGTTTGTTGTTGTGAGCATATTGATTAAGAGAAAGAGGCTTCTGTGGTGATAAGATTTAGTGGCATCTGGGCCCCTTGCCCCAACTGTCTCCCCTCTTATCAAGGGTGGTGGAAGCCCTCACTAAGAATGTTAGACGACAATGTCTCTTCTCCTTTCTGATCCATCCCTAACTCTCACTATTTAACCTGTACATTTTGTGTGTGTGTGTGTGTGTGTGTGTGTGTGTGTGTGTGCGCGCGCGCGTGTGTGCGCGCGCGCGCAGGAGGGCACTTAGTGTGTGTTCCTATGGAGCCTCAAAGGACGCATTGGGAGTCATCCTCCTGTATTGCCCTATCTCCTTATTGCTTTGCTCTGGGGGTTTCACCCATTCTCTGCCTTCCAGGGCAGAAATTACATACAGGCCACTGCCATCTTTGCCTAGCATTTTAAAGTAGGATTTGGGGGTTCCAAACTTAGGTTCTTTTGCTTGCAAGCTAAAGGCTTTATTTAACCCCTGAACCATCTCCCTGGATCTGCATTTCAGTATTCGATTACATTGTTTGCTATATGAATTTCTTCATACACCTATGTCTTGGTTCTCTATGCAACTTGGTAATTGGCCAGTAACTATTTTGGAATGGATTAGTGACATGTACAATTCAAGGGCAAGGACCGATCTCTGTCTCTCTGAATGCTCTTTGTATTTAGAGTCTATTGAAACAATCATAAGAAATGATTAAGAAATATTGTTGAAAAAAGTCAAAAGTATATAAAAACGATTAAGAGCATAAAATATGGAAACAGTAATACTGAGTTGACAACTAAAGACCTGGGCAAATTCAACCACTTTTCTATGTCTTGGTTTCTCCATTTGTAAAATGGGGATTATAATAGTGTTCACCTAGCCAGGTAGTCATGAGGCTGAATCAGTGTGTGTGCCCAGAGCGACCCACCGCTGAGCTGGAAGCAAGGCTGCAAAGCTGTACTATACAGGGACATTGAGCTCTGAACTGGCAAAGAAGTGGAGGGTTTTGTTGGTGTTTAGACTTGGCCTCCAAAAGCAAAGACTTTCAAGGACCATCATTAAGGGAAGCCACAGGTAAAAGAGCAACAAGTGTGAGACCAGAAAGTAAACAAAAGTGAGATGAAACAGGTAGATAGATGTTCCTCACGTTCCTACTCTTCACACCAAGTCAATATAGCTGCTCTCTCTCTCTCTCTTTCTCTCTCTCTCCTCTTCTCTCTTTCTCTTCCCATTTTCCTCGAGAAAAACATGACAGGTTTCCCACATGATAGGAACCTAGATAAGTGGTTGCTTCTTCTGCTGTACCCATTCTGGAACTTTCGATAATCTCCTTTTTGTGTGGATGGGAGCTGTTAGCTCTAGACCACTGTGCACTCCATCTAGAATTTCATGTTATTGTTTGCTATTTATTTTCATGATGATCTTTTTTTAAACTAAGTAACACCCACTTTTCCATTAACGTGAAATCTTGTAAGTTTCCTTTCAAATGTGCTTTAGTGTTGTTTTATAATATTAAAAAAAAAACCTTAGTTGAAAATGTAAGAGCTTGAAGCGGGACATTAGTGGGCCAGACACTCTCTCCTGGACACGAGACGAGGCCTGTCCTATGAGCATCTCACCACGAAAGGGAAGGGTCTCAGGAAGCTCCGTACCTCCCTGAGAGACTCATGAGGACAAAGACATTGTCCTCAACGGTTCACCCACTTGTCCGTGACGCTCGCTGCAGCACGGATCATGGCAGGCACATGACATCAAAGGCAAACTAGAGGAAGCACCGTGGGCCGCACAAGTGAAAAGACTTGAAAATAGGAGGGAGTGTGACAGGGAGATGAAGGGTTGTCAGGGGGAAAGGAGGGGGGAATGGGAATGGGGACTAAGGGGTGAGAAAAAAGAAAATTATTTATAAAGTCAGATTACAGTAGAGATGGTTATATTTGTTCCCTTTCCATTATTAGGGCAAAATATCTGAGAAAATCAATGTAAGTGGAAGAAAAAAATGCACTTTGGCTCCCGGCTCAGATACTCAGTTCATGGCCACGTGCTCCTGGCAATGTGGAGCGTGGGGCGAGGTAAGTCGTGGCGGGATATGTGACGGAAGAACTGCTCGCCTCGTGGGGGCTGGGAAGTCAGAAGGAAAGATGGGGCAGGATTCCTAATAGGCCCACCGTGATCTACTTCCTCCAGTAGACTCGGCCTCTAAAGATTTCCACTCCCTCCATTAACACCAACAGCCAAGTGTCAAGCTTTCAAAATATGAACTTTTTGGGGGGGGAGGGTTCCATTTGAAATCCAAGCTGTGGGCTAGGGAGATGGTTTGGTGGTTTAAGCTATTGCCTCCCAAGGAAAAGGACCCGAGTTTGGATTCCTAGATCCCACATAAAAGTGGCCCGTGGAAAGAGCAGCGGCCTGCACTTGCAGCCCTGGAAGGCGGAGGTTAGGAATACCCAAAGCAAAGCAATCCAGGATGATTCCTGATGTCACTGTTGGGCCTTTACAAGCACACACACTCAAGTGCACTCTTTACACATAAAAAGAGAAAAAAGAGAAGACATAAAGGAAGAAAAGAGGAAGAGAGCAGAAAAAGAAGGAGAGGAGGAGGAGAACAGGAAGAGGAAGAGGAGCGACGGGGGAGGAGGAAGGAGAGAAAGAAGGAGAGAGGAGGAGGAAGACGGAGAAGAGGAGAAGGAGAAGGAGGAGAGGAGGAGGAGAGGAGAGGAGAAGGGAAGGAGGAGGAGGAGAAGGAGGAGAGGAGGAGGAGAAGAGAGGAGGGAGGAGGAGGGGAGGAGAGGAGAAGGAGGAGGAGGAGGGAAGGAGGAGAAAGAGGAGAAGGAGGAGGAGGAGGAGGACAAGGAGGAGGAGGGAAGGAGGAGAAAGAGGAGAAGAAGAAAGAGGAAGAGGAGGAGGGGAGGAGGAAGAGGAGGAGAGGGGGAGGAGGAGGAAGAGAAGGAGAAGGAGGAAAAGGAGGAAGAGGAATAGGAGGAAGAGAAGGAGGAGGAGGAAAAGGAGGAAGAGGAATAGGAGGAAGAGAAGGAGGAGGAGGAGGAGGAATCCAAGCTGTAACAGGTTCAGGACTAAGAGTCTCGTGGAGGAGGAGTACTCAAGAGTAGTTAGGTAACCCTGGGGGTGTTTAGAGGTGACCCAGTGCTCTACACACCAGCTTGGCCTTGAAGTAGCTGTGCAGCCCCACGAGCTCCCTTGCGCTTGCATAAGCCGCCCGCACCCTGATCTGCAAAGCCGATGCGTCTCGTCTGCACCTTGTGACGCGCGCCCAGGGAAGGTGTCAGAGGATCGCCTTCCATGGCGATGGTGGAGGGCTGACTTCGCGCCAAAAGACCTGCTTTTCGGAAAGGTGGGCGACGCTGAAGCCGAACAGATGCATGGTGCCAGAGACGCGTGGCAGATGCATTCGTTCTCTGCCTATCATTATTCATGCTCGCCGGCCCCGCGTTGCCACCCTTATTTTAGCTGTTCGGCTCGAAGTTCCAAACGTGGTCATTTCAGACTCTTCCTTGTTACCGTTGATGCAACGTGACCTTGAGTCAGAACCTTGTTAAAACAATGTTTTTACCCCGTTTAAAGAACTACACCAGAAGGGGAGGGCATATAGTCTAGCAGATAAAAAGTAATCATTTTGCAAATGGGTGATGGACCCCTCCCTCAGTGAGGTTTCCTACTCTTATTACATCTACCCTTGAATGTGCTATTACAACAAGACTCCAGTTTACAGCTTTTTGTCTCTGGCCAGGGGGTGACATACAGTGCCCAGCAGAATGGAGTGAAGGGAATTGCAGGAGCAGCAAAACTGAAAAAGAAAATCAACAAACCACAATCCAGAACTTCAGAGACTCTATATCAATCACATAGAACTAGGACAGCCTAATCTCTCCCCATCCTGAAGCTCAGGGACATTTGCGGAAGAGGGGGCGGTAAGATTGTAAGAGCAAAAGGATGGGAGGAGCAACGATTTGCAAGATTCTCAACAATAGTTGGGGCCAAAGCAATCATAATGGAACTTTGCATGCCCTGCGCAATGTCCAGCGCACTGTTGCCCTCATAAAGTCTAGCATCTGTTAAGGGCACCGAGACCCCTGGAGGCAAGGGATTGACAGCCATAGTAGTGATCTTATGCTTAAGGGGAACAAGAGAAAGGGCTTATGGAAATGCACTGGGTCCTTATATGTCATCGGAGAGGAGGACCCAGTGGAGAGTTAGGCGCACACAATAATGGACTCTCTGGGAATTGGGGGGGGAGACACTGGGGGAAGGGGAGGGGGGAGGGAGGGAACTGGTAAAAAATTTTAAAATGTATAATTAAATTTTTAATAAAAAAAAAAAAAAAAAGAACTACTCTGCCTGGTCTTACTGTTCCTATTTCTATTATAGCCATCGCCTAGCAATACGCTTTTAGAACGTACCAAGAACTCTGCAAAGCCCTTGAAGCATGTTACATCGATTAATCTTGCAACCATCTGAACAGGGAGATATAACCATCACTTTTGCTCCACAATGAGAAGACTGGAGCTGGGGCTGATTGAATGACCTGCACAAGGTCGCAGAGACCGTGTGCGGCAGAATGGAATTCAAACACAGGTCTGTTGGATTTCAAAGCCTGTGATCTGAAACTATGGCACTTATATTGGTTAGTGGTTTTCCTATTTCTGCAAATCATACAGTAAAAATGAAGGCCTTAATAAGGACCAAAACATTGAATTTTTTTTTAACTTAACACTCATAACATGTTAATAGAATGGAGTCGTATCTAGTCCTCAAAATGGCAAGCTGCTGTGTGGCTCTGGGCATAGCATGATATCATCTTGGACTTTTAACTTAAAGGGTGGGGTGAAGCTCTGCCTCCGTTCAGTAATGATTTGAAATATTTTAGCTTGGAGGGAGACTCCTGGAGGCTCCCACGGTTCTATCATGAAACATTCTGTTTTAGAAGGAGACGAATCAGTCTTAGGAAGTCCCTAAAATTAACGAGATTCCCTCAAGTCCTAGTCCTTTATCACTCAAGTCAACTTCCCTGAATCAAGATTTGGAGAGATTTCCTGAACATCTTGAGTCAACTGCCTGAAGTAAGGTCCCAGGGCCACATGTCTGTAATGGTTTGCCAGTCATCTCAGTGGCCTTGCCAAGAAAAATCCTCCCCAAATTTTGTGTGATTGTCTGGTTGGCATGAGAGAATACAGGTGTGTGGGGTATGCATGGATGTACAAGGGCTACATGCACGTTTGCATGTGCAGAGACCAGAGAAGGATGAGGTCACAGAATCCTTGCTCTATCACTCTCTGCCTTCGTCCCTTGAGACAGGCTCTCTCACTGAACTTGAAGCTAAGGTGTCAACCAGAGATTTACCACCTGCACAGACTGGGGCAGGTTATAGGTATATGTGGGCACAGTCAGCTTTTTACACGGTCACCAGGATTTGAACTCGCGTCCTCATGCTGGCACAGCAAGCACTCTTACCACTGCACCATGTCTCCAGCCCCAGGCTTTTCTGAAGTCATGCTAATGAGATTTTTATCTGTCAAGTCACTGAATTCCATCCACTTGCTAATAACCGATATGTAATTGCCAGTAATTACTCCACCCCCACCTCTGTCATGCATCCCCCTCATCTCTCCAGGGTCTCTTTCCCTGATCCTACCCTTCAAGAACTACAAGCGGACTCCTTTGTCATGTTTCAGGTGGCCGTTCGAAGGCTTGTGCATCTCCCCTCATCTCTTTCTGATCCTCCTCCTGGCTCCACCACATTGACAATGCCTCTGCTGTAAGTTTCCGCGTCTTGGCATCCCTTCATTATTCCTTTACTGTCTTCGTCCCAGTAGCACGGACGGCTAGTTGACTCCTATCTCTTTTCCCAGAGGCCTACAAGGGCCAGAGTAGCCATGTCTTCCTGTCTTGCAATCCTGGCTGAATAAACAAATAAGCAGTTTGGTTTGAGTCGCAACTCAGTGGGGCTTTCAGAGCTGGCCCTGGCTTTCCCCCAAGCGTGTTTTCAGGATTTTATTCATTTTACACTCCAAGGAAGAGCACAATCAGAGTGGATGGATAACTTGCCTCCAATCACAGGGTAGGCAAATGACCGAGGACTGATGGCCTCTGTCAGGATTTCTGCAGGCTCAGGGACGGGAGGCAGGGAGAGACACTGACTCCACGAAGCCCCGAGGAGCTGGAGACTCGGATCTTGGAAGTCTTACCCCAGAGAGCTGCAGCCCGTCTGTAAGCAATTAGAAGGACAGTCATCAGGATTCAAGGCTGCCTGACTAGCGAGGTTCCCGAAATTAATTGAGATGTCATCTGTAATCTCGGTCCTCCCAGCCTGGCTGGATCAAAATTCCAAAGCATGAGGGAATCTTTTTTTTTTTTTTTACTTTTTGTCAAAAGAAATCAGAATACTTGCATGTGTCAAGAGAACACCTTCATGGAGGAAGAAGTGGAAATGAACTTCTGTATTGATTTCTAAATGATTTTTGAAATCTGTAGATCTTCTTGGAACAGATGTGTCAAGATGGACGGATGCCAATGTCCTGTTGAAATCTGGGATGCCTCAGAGGCTATAAAAATAAAATTCTGAACACAATTATTTTATCCTGGCGGAGGCCGGATAGCCATTCTGGATTGGATAAAAATATCTAATTGGCTGGTGGACAGAGGCCCCATGCTGCTTTCCAATTGGTGAGCTTCTCACGTGGCAATGAAATGGAATCATGAGATCGTTATTAGTCATAATTATGGAAATAGTTTCTTCTGGGTTCTATCGCTTTTCCAAGGTGATTGCCTGCAATGGCTTTGGAAAAACTTGTTCCCTGGACTGGAAAGACACTGTGAAAAGAAGATTTCCTGACTCACGACAAACTGATGCCTTCAGACACAGACAGGATGGGTTGCTTTCTAAATGACTGAGTTTACAGTCTTTTCTTCCCTCTCTTTCCCCTCAAACTGAATCTCTTCCGCTGTGTTGGAGGTCGCGGAAGTGAGCAGGTCAGGTAGAGATGTGTCTGTAGTCCAACTTCATTGCTGGCGGAGGGGCACTCTGCCAAAGGTGATGGAGGCTCAAGCAGTGACCATCGCAGAGGTTCATTTCCTTTGAAGGCAGAGAGTACAAACCCGTTACTCATCCCCCAGCCTTAGTGCATGAATCCTTTGTTGCTCTTTTCCAGCTGTAATTCTCTCTCTCTCTCTTTTTCTCTCTCTCTCCACGTATGTGAGTGTGGGGACATCCACACCACAGTGCACTTGTGAGAGAGATTCTAGGGATTCTACTTTCTCCACTTCATTTCCCATCTCATTGTAGGAGCACTGGGATTGCAAATATGCACACTATGACATCTGATCTATCTATCTATCTATCTATCTATCTATCTATCTATCTATCTATCTATCTATATATCTACCTGTCTGTCTGTCTCTCTGTCTGTCTATCTATGAATGACTCATTTATATATGTGATACATATGAGGTGATATATATAAAACAATGACAGGGTTGCAGTGCATTTGCTGCTTGTTTTGGAGTCCTCTAGAATGCAAATCTGTCCTGGGAGCCATTTGTTACTTGCAAGTAATAAGAACAATGCATAATAACTACAAAGCAATCGCTCCATGCCAATCAGGCAGTCCCCAGAGCTCTACTGCATGCACACTATATCGCGAGACATGCAGCAAGGAAATTGTTGCTCCTACCCACATGTCAATTCTGTTGGAAGTGGAAAGCAGGCCCTGAGTGTGGGACATTAGACACAGAACAGTGAAGGAATTACAATGACTTGTTCATTCTGGAGATTGGGGTCTTGGATGAGGAGTAGAAACCGCAAGAGAGAGGTCCGGCCAGCATTTCAGCGGCGTGGTCTGGGTCAGCAGAATTGGCACAGTCCTGGAACATGCACGCCGTGTTGCTGGTGTGAATATAGGGCTCAAAGAACTTAGGGAAAGGAGGTACTTTATTCTTGCTTACCATTCTTGGTTACACTCCATCTGCATGACAGGAGAGTCTGTGTCAACATCGGGAGACAAGGGAACGGGGTCACACTACGTGCTCACAGAGCTGAGAGAAGAGTGCATGTCATGCTTGCCACATGTCTGCAGCCAAAATACCGAAACAGTTCTCTGCATCTTCTCTATCTGCTCAGGGAACGGCTCCCCCCACTGTGGGCTGGGTTTTCCCACGTTAAGTAGACAATCTCCCGCGGGCCTTTCCAGGGCCAGCGTTCACTACTAGTTCTTCAAAGGCGCGGCCCGCAGCTGTCAAGCTGCCACCTTCACCCAACGGTCACAGCTACAGACAGTCAGAGAGCCTGGGGAATATGGCTGAGCAAGCAGATTTCACAAATCAGGCCCTGATTGGGACTTGTACTCAGGTTTGAGAACCTACTTTGACACCAGGGGGAATTCTTTCCCCCGTGATATTCCCAGTAGCAAGATGAGCTGCCGTGGCCCGTGGGGTAAACTATGCGGGCAAGATGGCGCCAAGAAGACAGTGGAGGGATGGGACCTCAGCCTTTCTGAACGGAGTGGGTCAGCTTTCTGTCGCTGGAGTAAAACACCCAAGATGATGAACTGATATGGAGGAAAAGATTAGTCTAGAGGGTCTAGTCTGCGATTGGCCGAGTCCATTGCTCCCAGCCCTCTATGGTGGAGCAGGATGAAGACGGTGGGGAAGGTGCGATAGGGCAAACAAGCAATCTCAAGGCTGGGGATATGCTCAGGGGTTAAAGCTTTTGCCTTACCAGTCAAAGGATCTGAGTTTGGATCCCCAGATCCCATGTGAAAATGTCAGTTGGAAATGGCAGTGATTCGTTCCAGAAAGTAGAACCTGGGGAACTTTAGAGTAAAGCAATAAGAAGCGATAGAGCCATCCAGGGTGATTCTGAAGTTACCCTTGGGCCTCCACAGGCACATATATTCAAGTGTCCTCTTGTACACACACATAGACACAAACTATGTGGACTCATTAGCCAGGCAGCAAAATAAGAAGGAGGAGGAGGAGGAGGAGGGGATAAGGAAAAAGAGGAGGAAAAGGAGAAGAAGAAGGAAGAAAAAGAAGAGGATGACGAGGAGGAGAAGGAAGAGAGGAGGGGCCTGGGTTTCCCAGTCCTATTTAAAGGCATCTGCCCAGTGACTAAGGGTCCATTCTATAAGTCACTTCCTCCTAAAGGCGCTGCTTCTTCACCTCTAGTACCACCCAAGGGACCACGCCTTTACCGCATGGGCTTTCTGGGGAAATCTAACAATCTAAACTATAGCACTAAGCTTAGTTAGCCATGAAATACTTTTTATAATTATGAGCTACTGATAGAATACTAATGGGAGTTGGTAAGGTAGTGCATAATTGGATGAAATAGATTGCGGGAAAATACTTCCAGATGAAATAATTGCTGCCAGAGCCGTGCAGAAATTGTTTCTTTACTTTAGAATGCACATCTAAAACAAATTAGAGTAAGAAGATCACTTTAATTTATTAATGTATTAATGTGAATGTTGTGAACATAAACATCCCCCTCCCTCATACTTTGGTAATGTATCGTGAATGGGAAAATAAAATGTTCTAGAGTTCCCCGTGATACTGACCAGGTGCTCTAGAGAAAGTAGGCTGGGGGGGGGGGCTCTAGAAAAGCAGGTAAAGGGGCTTGCTGTGCACATGTGATGTTGAGGTTCGATTGTCAGGAAAGAATAGATTCTACAAGGTTTTCCCTCTGAACTCCACATGCATGACGTGGCTTGCACACATGTACAGACACTCAAATAATAAAATCTTTTAAAAAGAAGCAAGCAGGAGATGGTTGATAACACACTTGGAGGTCTCCACCTCTTCCATGTCTTCTTCTCTTTATCATGATTCTGTTCCTCTGTAGGCTACTCCACCTGGTCCCCAACTCTCCCAGGACCTGGATATTTGGCGTTCCCGTGTCCTCCCCTCACCCTGTCCTCTCATTCTTTCCCTCCATCCTGTTCCCAGGAGGCCATCCTGGCCCCTCCCCCTCCCACCAGCCTGTGCTCTTCCTGAGAGAACAGACCATCTCTTGTGGCCTGTGCGACAGGGTGACATCTGCTAGCAAATGTATCTGTCTGCTTTTCACGGAAATCTTCTAGAGCTGTTGCCTGTGTGTGAGAGAGGGTTCTAGAAGTGAGACTTACTTAGGGGTCCAGTGTGAAGAAATTCTTCTCGGTCAAGCCTGGCTTTGATTGAGCCTTTGTTGCGGTCAGTCTGCATGATTGCTCATAAATGACCATCAAACGGCTTAAGGGAACAAGGGGTTTATTCTCTTACGATTTCTGGTTACAGTTCTTAGTCCAGCTTGACGGGAGAGCATGCACCAACACCAGGGTCGAGGGAACTGGCCACACCATCACTGCATAACGGCTGAGAGATGGACAATCCTTACTTGTCAGACCAGAATGTCTGGCCAAATATACAGAAGCATGCCAACTCTCTCAACTAGTTCTCTGTGATTTATCCAGGGCCTAATCCCACCCACCATGGGCTGGGCCTTCCCCATCAGCTAGACAATCTCCTTCAGGTTTGCTCTGGGCTTAACTCAACCACTAATTTTCCACAACTGTGCCCAGGGCTCAAACCCTCAACAGTCAAGTTGACACCTGTACCTGACCATGACAGCCTTTATCTGGAAAAGCTCTCTAGAGTTCCATTTACCTCAGGACCCATAACTGAAGAGCCCCAATTTAGCCAGGATTTGATGTGGACCAGGGAAGACAGATGTGTTCTGACCTCAAACCTATTGTGGTCAAGTAAGTATTCAGCCAACTGCAACCTTGGGGCCATAATTCCATTGACTTTTTCTCCCACTGGTAAAGAGGGGAGAGGGCAGACACATTGCTTTGCCTGAAACTACTGAGCATGGGCGGAAGGCTGCCTGTGGTCACCGGTTATCCAACTTATTATCCAACTTATTTTCCAACATGATCCTGTGGCCTCATTCATGGTGTGGATTTGCATGATCTAGAAGCGGCCTGCCAGGCTTCTTCGAGATCATCTAAAAATAAGCAAAGCCCCAAGGATCATGCCATTAATTTGAAGGAAGGCAGATGGTACCCAATAACCTGATTTGAATTGCCAATAAGCTCCTCATCATCTTGCTAAGCACTTGCCGTGAAATTTTAACTGACGGTGTGTTAGGTGGTAATGGAACGAGCCCCAAGAAAAGTTATTCTGGGCCTTGGGACAGTGAGGGATCGGGGGTGGATGGGTGGAAGTTGTCACCCCTTCAACACACCATCTTCCAAAGAAAGGGGATTTCAAGCTGGAGGTAGCTTTGATCCTTAAGAGCAGAATGTGGAGCAAAGAAATGGAACAAGTTGTATAATTTCCTAGCCAACTTCGTCTCACATATTGCCACAGCCCACCACTCCTGGGTGTGTGGCTGATTGAGCACTGCAAACCCCCAGGTGGGTGGGAAGAAAATCACGGTCAAGGGAAAAGAAGTCATGGCCAACAGAAGAAATGGAGGTGATGGTCCCAGGAGAAGCTACAGAGATGAAACAGAGGTGTTGGCCTAGGACCCTGCCTGCTGGCTCTTCCTCTGATAAGATATCACAGAGGAAAGGTTTGAAGGTCCACAGTGTCGCTCTATGCGCCCCCTTCAGTGGGGACCAGAATCCAAGACTCCAAGGTTTTCCAGTGTGGTTTCCACAAATGTCAACCAACTTGTTCCTGGCTTGTGTGCTCCATGAATGGTTTATTGATTTTTTTTTTCTAATTCTGTGGATTTGTTTTTGAATGTCAAAATGAAGTGGCTGAGCAGGAAGATCAATAAGGTTCTTTCAACCCTAAGATTCTCTAGTGTGTTTCATGACGTGGGAAAGGACCCCTTCTGTTTTGCCAGGGCAGACTGTCAGGTCCCTAAATCAGCCTCTCGGTTGTGTTAATAGGGTCACTCGGAGAGGCCACTGGTACCAGAGCAGTCTGAAGTGTGCACGGCCATGTCTATCTCAAGAATCTTCTATGTTCATAGACCCATTCTGCCCCAACAGCTCCAATACAATCCTGCTTTCATGTCTGTATGCATGTAAGTCTTATGCAGGTGGTCACAGCTGTTGCATTGTGAACATGACAGCACGTCACAACCCGAAAAGAGCGTGTCCTGGTACTCCTCCCCCTCCCCTGACTCTTACAGTCTTTCCGCCCCTCTTCCAGGATGTTCCCGGACCTCAGAGTAGCTAATACAGTTGTTTACTTTAGGGCCAAGCACTCAGCAGATCCTTATTCTTAGCAGCAGTTTGATGAGCTTCTTTGATGAATATCTGTTTTATCACTGCCCACTCTAAAAGAGGCTTCTCTTGACTTGGGATGAGACTCATATCCATCTACGAGCTGGAAAAAAAAGCATAACTTTCACCTCAAAGGAATAAGAGCCAGTTTATTTTGAAGTCAAATATAAGTGACCATGGCCCAAGAACACAGATTTAGGTTGCCCCAAATTCCATGTGCTGTGCTGTGGTAGCAGTTTTTGCAAGTTTTATATTTACAAAGAAAGTCATAAATCAAGGCATTTTTCAAGTGCATTGGTGGAAACATCAGGTAGACTGGTTACAGTAAAATGAAATAACTTCTGTTATAGATTTAGATGTTATTATCTAAGCGTATTCTTAGATTTTTGGTTTGTGGAGGCTAGTGATCTGCTAAGTTCATATGCTTCTGAAAGTTTTACTGCTACTCACAGGATGTAAGGACAGACACAGAGGAAGGACAAGGAATGGCTATTAAAAGGGGGCATAAAGAGCGCCCAAGATAAATTGCAATTAGACTCTGAACCTGCAATATTACAATCCTCTCCACGGCCATTGAAATTCTCATCAATCAGCCTAGCCAGTCGGTGCAGCTTCTTTCCACAAATTTATATTCACGGGGCATATTATAAATATTGAGAAGACAATTTAATTATACATCTATTTAGCAAGCATAGGTAGTAGGTTTCCCCATAAGATACATGATCGCCTTCTTATAGTCTTTTTTAAAATCTTATATAAGAGTCAGAGATAGAGACAGAGAGATGGAGAGACAGACAGACAGAGACAGAGACAGAGAGACAGAGAGATGGAGAGACAGAGAGAAGAGAGAGACAGAGAGACAGAGATGGAGAGACAGAGAGAGACAGCGAGATGGAGAGACAGAGAGACAGAGAGATGGACAGAGAGAGAGAGACAAGGCACACATGCAAAAGAGCATTCATGTGGAAGTCAGCTGATGAATTCCAGAAGTAGTTTCTCTCCTTCCACTACATAAGTTCCAGGGATTGAGCTCAGATACATAGATGTCTTTGTCTGCTGAGTCATGTCATTGGCCCAGCTAAGTACTGTCATCAGGCTTATATGCATCCCACAGAGTAGGTCTCACATCCAGCTTGGAAGCAGTCGGTTGCTTCCAGAACAGTCATGCTGCTGTTTTACCTAGAGCAAGGCTCAACCAGTAGGTTGGTATTGTATTACCCAGGGTCCAAAACTGGGTTAGATCACTGAGGGCTTTTCTTCCCCAGTAGTCTGCAAAGCACCTTCCAGAACTGTGAATCCTGGTCAGCAAGGAGGAAATTTCAGTTCAGCTGCAGTTTGGTTTCTCTGTGTCCTGTATCCCAAGCATGTGTTTTTGTAAGCAATAGGGTGTTACCATTTAGTTGTGTTGGGCAACCAAGAGCATGACAATAAGTTGTATTGGTTTGGGTCCTTCCTGGCCAACAACTCCCAGGAAGGTTTCTTACATCTCGCACTGGAATTTTGGTTTAAAAATCTGTGATTTCTGGGGTCCGTCTTTGCCCTAGTGGACATATTTCCCTCTTTGTGATCTATTCCTCAACTTTTTCCCACTTGAATAACCACCGCTTCCCCATTCTCGGTTACGTGATAATGGTCAGATGGCATTCTTTATTGGAGCTGACACCTGATAATGTGTAACCAGCCACACCATTGCGCGCGCGCGCGCGCGCGCACACACACACACACACACACACACACACACACACACTGGCCATTGTCAAGATTGAGAACCTCATTGCAGCCTGATGAAAATCAGTGTTGGAATTTTTGTCAGAAAAGTAGAGAATGAAGGTTTCATTTCATTAGACTCACTAAAGGGCACAGATAGAAGCTGGAAGTTCTATTTGAGGGGAGCCTGAGGATAAAGCCAACGCAGAGGATAAAACTGAAGAGAAAATAAAGAGAGATGAATTCTCAGCGATACATGCCAAAGGGTGGATTTATACCTGATCTTTTCGGTCCATGGAGGCAATGGATTCTCTAGTTAGGCTGTTTTGAATTGTGTGTGTGTGTGTGTGTGTGTGTGTGTGTGTGTGTGTGTGGCTTGTCATAACAGATTATCCAAACTAACAGCCTCCTTGTATCCAGGGTGATTGATATTCAGGAAGAGCAGACAGTGACTCGTGCAACAAAATAAGAAGCACAGTGGCATAGTTAGATACAGGCGTCAGCCTGACAGTTGAGGGTTTTGACCTCCGGGCACATTTGTGAAGAACTGGTGGAAGTTAAGACCTGAGCAAGCCTGCGGGAGATTGTCTAGTTGATAGCGACTAGTCGGTAGCCCATGGTGGGTGGAAATAGGCCACTGGGCAATGAATAAGATGGAGGCACTTGGTTAAGGAAGTTGGTATGTTTGGCAAGTGAGGATTGTCCTTCTTAGCAAGCTTGTGGACTTGGCATGGCCAGTTCCCTTGAACCTTGGTGTTGGCGTGGGCTGTTCAGACAAGCTGGACAAAAAACTGTAACCATACAATCCCAAACCGAAAGAAAACCCCTTGTTCCCTTAAGTTCTTTGGTCATGAATTTATGTGCAAAGGAACTGCAGTGCGCAGGCATAGAACGTAATCCACCCACCAGCTTGCCGAGAGGAGGCGCCGACAATGCCGCTCTGTTGTAACTGAAGCCCAGCTGTTGGGCTGCAGCTTCTCCTCGCGGAATGGAGGTGTCTGCATCGGGCCTTAGGGAGGCAGAGTCCTGGAGTGGGTGACCAGAGTTGTCACGGTTCGAATGCGAGTGTCCCGCACAGACTCGTGTGTTTGCAATTTTAGTTGATGTTTGGGAAGGTCTCGGCATGTTTAGGAGGTGGGGGTCTTGCTGGAGGAAGGGCTGTCGCAGGGGGTGGGTCTTGATATTTCTGTTTGGTCGTTGTTCTTGTCCTTAGCCTGGCCCTCCTGGTGGTTTTGCCTCTGGCTCTTTCCACCTCCAGGATGGCTGCTTTGACCTGAGCCACGTACCTTTTCTACCTTGATGGACTATGTAACCAAGTCACATAGGGGTGCAGACTCCAAAGCCCTCTCCTGATCCACTCTTCCGGATCCCACAGGAGGGGCCTGGAATTTCTTCCTTTAAAAGATTCCCTGGCGTGCCTCGCTACTTGTTTTTCACAGCACTGGAGAGCGCAAACTGAAAGAGGAAAGACGTGCTTTGCTTCGCGGCTTCACGGTCACTTAGGCAGCACACGGTGGCTGCAGGAGCCTGCAGGTGAGGAGAGCTGCTCTCTTTGCAGCAGACAGGAAGCAGAGAAATGGGCTGATGGGGATCGGGTCTCATGTTCAGAGGCATGTCTCCAGTGACCCACTTCCCCCCAAGGTCCTCCCTCCCAAGGTGTCTAGAATCTCCCCACATAGCAGGATTAGCTGGGGACCAAGGTTTCCACACATTGAACCTGCAGGAAGACGTGGCATATTCAATCACAGCACAGGGTGTAGAATAAAGTTGAGCTCCACTGTAACAATGATGGGAACTCCTGCACGGAAATTGGAAATTGAACCCAGTTTCTCTATTTATTGTAGCCTGACCCTGGGCTACTAACTTAATCTCCTTTGGCTACAGCAGTCTTATTAGCAACGTGGGACCAACAATTTCTGATAGGGCTGTGGGAATAAATGAGATCATGTGTACACACAAAGTGCTTAAGCCAGGAATGGCAAGAGAGTTCAACAGGTAAGGCGTCTGCTCGATAACCTGACGACTCAGGTTCAATCCCCAGAAATCCACATGATAGAAGGAGAGAAGTGATTTCCGACCATTGTCCTTTGGCCTTTCCTGTGTGCAATCTCTATCTTTTTTCTCTATCTTTCTGTCTCTCTGTCTCTGTCTCTCTCTCAACACACAAATAAATAAATAAAATGCTTTTTGCAAAGTGCATAGCCCATCCTTTGTGAGCAAAACATTCAGTAACTTTGTTATTATTAAAACAAACCTGGCTGGGGAGATATAGCTCAGTGAATGTAGTGCTTGCCGCGCAGCCTGAGGACCAGAGTTCAGATCCCCGGATTCCCACAAAAGCCTGGCAGACACAGAGGACACTTGTGATCCCAGGACTCCCCAGAACCAGAGAGCAACAGATTTGGCAGGACACCTGGTCATGTGCGAAGCCCTAAGTTCATGCTCCAGCACTTCAACAAGTAAGTAATAAAGGAATAAGTGAATGAATGAATGAATGGGCAGATGAATCGGATGCAGTAGTCAGAATGCCGAATCGAGTCCTGGCTGTCATTGGCTAGTTGCACAACCTTGCGTTGCTGTATGCATCAGTTTTCTCATTCAGAAGATAGAGTGATAACCACTCTCAGCTTTCTATTTCTGTGGGGCTTGCGGGTGGTGAATCAGATCTGGAGTGCAAAGGACTTTAACAACACTAATTTCATTACATCCGTTTCCTCCTTTCCAAGAATGTAATGTTTCTCTCTTGTGCTTTACTTTTGCATAGCTTAATTCTTCTGAAATACCCTCCTTCTTGCCCCTGCCTCGTTATTTGTATGTGTGTGTGTGTATCCATGTGCACTCAGGGGTGTGTGTGTGTGTGCGTGTGTGTGCATGTGCACTCAGGGGTGTGTGTGTGTGCATGTGTATTCAGGTGTGTATGTGTACATGTGCACTCAGGGATGTGTGTGTGTGTGTATGTGTGCAGGTGCACATACACACGTGTCATTTGGAAGTCAAGGGCAGTCTTAGCTGTTGTCTCTCAGTGGCCACACACCATGTATTTTAGGCAGGGCCTCTCATTGACTGACTAGTCCAGGCTGGTCAGCCAACTAGCCCCAGCCCCATTTGCTTGACTCACCTGCCCAGCACATTGAAAGTCAGGGTGGTGGTGGTGGGGTTGCAAGCTTATGTCACTAATCCTTTTTAAAAGCAGGTTCTGGGGATTGAACTCAGGTCTTCATGTTTGAACGGCTACCATTTTACTGACTGAGCTATTAACCTTACTCCCTCGCCTTATTTTTTATTTATTATTTATTGTGTGTGTGTGTGTGTGTGTGTGTGTGTGTGTGTGTGAGTGTCTGTGTGTGTGTGTATCAGAGGGCACTGTGTGTCCCTGTAGAGGACCAAAGGTAACTTTGGGGATCATCCTGGATTGCTTCTACCTCCTATTTGCTTTGCTCTGGTATTTCTTAGGCTCTGTCCAACAGAGCCAGGAGTGCAGGCCGCTACCATTTCCACCTGGCATTTCTATGTGGGACCTGGGATCCGAATTCAGCTACTTCTGCTTGTGAGGCAGAGTTGTAACCCCTGAGCCATCTCTCCAGCCCCTCCCTCCCCTTATTTTTAAATAAAGAAGTTAGATTCAGACCTTGAGGTTTCGTCCTGCCGTCTTCAACGCGAGCTGGATTCTTGAGCTAGGAGTCTGGGAAGGGAGATGGTGGAGGTACTGCCTCGTGCCACAGGTCCCTAATTCTCCTGCCGACGACAGCCAACGTGCTTGCAGAAATGTCTGAAACTTGAAGCTGACATTTGCCAAGTGTCAGAGCCTGAGCTTAAACGGCCTCACGGAGCCACGGGAAACCTCAGGGCCCCATGTGTTAAGCAAATGAAGAAAAAGCTGCCATCTTGAGGCTGTAGGTCATGCTGATGGATGGAACCCTGGAGGATGGGGGTGTGTGCTGCCCGCCACATCGGCGTAGGTACCGAACACTCCGGGCTCCTTGCAAGCTCTCAAATGAAAAGGGAAAAAGGAAAGTGGAGCAAGTCACATGATGGTCAAATAACTGCAGAAGCAAAGTGACGTGGAAGCGGAAAACGTCCAGACCCAGTGTGCAGACTTGGCCTACTATGTGTCCATGCTTGTCCAGGGACAGAAGTCTGTGCGCATGCACCTCAATCATTAAAGTCGAACGCGATCTTGCATGCTGCCTTTAGCCTTCACGACGCGAGTGTTTAGATCCCAGGATCTATAATGTATCCACAGCGGCTTCTCTTAGGACATTTCCATCTCGTCTGCATTTCCAACAGTGGGGGGCACCGGGCTGACATCTGCAGTTGAAACCAGGCCATGCTGGGGAACAGTTGGTAAATCCAGGTCACTCTCTTCTCTCCGGAATGGGTGCGGGGCTGCATATTAATTTACAATTACTCCTCAAGCTGACGGCCAAGGTTTTTCTTTCGTCAACACTTGGACATACAAATTAGGTGATATCGGATGGACAATGAATATTTCATTTCCACCTTTCGTGGTGGTGTCAATCTTCTTAAATGAGACGAGATTAATATCAGAAGTGATTCATACCTGGTGAGGCATTTGAGTCTGGCCCCCTCAGCCCCACTCTGCCTTTTGGTTTCTGCCGGGCATGGGCATGGGTGCTTTAAAGTGATCTGTTTCTGAAAGGATGGCAGAGCAAACTCATAGAGAAAATATATAGATAGATAGATAGGTAGGTAGGTAGATAGATAGATAGGTAGGTAGATAGACAGACAGACAGACAGACAGACAGACAGACAGACAGACAGACAGATAGATAGATAGATAGATAGATAGATAGATAGATAGATAGATAAAGGCAGGGAGAGAAGAGGGGAGGGACAGAGAAATTTTTAAATATTCCTCATGAAAAAAAAGAAAATGTTACAGAAGCAAGAATTGATGAATAAAAATTCCAACAGGACAGTCACAGAGAGCTGGCACTTGGCAAAATCTGACTCAGATATAGGCAGGGTGGGGTGTCAAGCAAATAGGGCTGGTTGGCTGACCAACATGCACTAGTTAGACGATGAGAGACCCTGTCTAAAATATATGGTGTGTATCCTACTCTGTAACACTGATGATGTTTGGAGCATTGGCATAAGAAGGTGCATTTTTACTACTTTGTTCTTTCATGTGGCGATGGTTACCTGTGAGAACCCAACTAGACCACACCCTCCCTCCAGTTCCCTAGAGTCCCATTGGCCCATGGCCTCATTTGTATCATGGCTATTGCTGTAGCTTTTTTTTTCTGCATGTAAGCACAGGCTTTCTGAACTTTCTAATGGAGGTGGATTGTGGAGTTAGCAGGCGGTTATTTTTGCATATCTTCCTTACATCACGAGCACACCCCATATGCAGTTCTAGGAAGCATATGGTTTTCCATGTGCCCGACTGCATTCTGTTGATTTACTTTTTTCCTTTTCCTAAGTTCTCCCAGATCCCTGTGGAATAAACACAAGCTGCCTTTTGGGAAACAGCTTTAAGCAAAAAAAAAAAAAAAAAAAAAAAAAAAAAAACCAATATGGGGAAAATAAAGGGCTCCAAAAAGCTGTAAAGCGACCATATTGTGGATATCCAGTTGCGCAGTTCACAAAGATCGTCACTTTTCCTTTCTTTTGCATGGCCTATGGTGAGCTTGGATGTTGTTGTATTGGTGACTTTTCTTGTGGCCAGGACAGATTGCCTTAAAGAAAAGACTTAGAGGGATGATTCTGCTTCACAGTAGCACTCGCAAGTTGTGAAGGTCGATCTTGAATGTTGGTTTGATGGGATTCAGAATCAGCATGGAGGCAAATCTCTGCTCATGTCTTTGGCTTTGCACGCGCATGTGTGCGTGGGTGCATGCGTGCACGTGTGTGTGTGTGGTGTGTGTGCTTGCACGCGCGCGCGTGAGTCTTTCTCAGCTAGGGGAAAGATAAATCTGCAGAGGAGTTTTGCTCGGAGGACCAGCTCTGCTTAGGAGACATTGGTAGGAAGCTTGCCGAGGTCAGAAAGCCTGGAGATCAGGCGGTACCAGGAATCACACCAACTTTTCCTGCAAGGAACTAGCGCATTCTAGCTGAGGCTGTAGATTACCCTTTGGCCTGTGTCCTGGTAAAGCCGGCTGATTTCAGCTCAGGCTGGGGGTTTTGGCTGGAGGATGAACGATCGGGCGGAAGAGTTGCTCCTGCCTTCCTGTTTAGAACCGATAAGGAACGGGGGATGGAACCCACATTGACCCAGTGTGCTAATTTTCATCCGCTGTCAATCACCTTCGCCCCCACCTGCCATTCCCACGACTTCCCTCTCACCTAGCATTTCCACTTGACTTTGTGGACCTATCTCTCCTCCTAGCCTCCCATCCTTCAGCCCTTTGGAAGCTTACTCGTTCTTTGTGCCATCACAGAGGTTTTCCTAGGGGAAGAGTGACTGTGTCTGTTAGTGCACAAACTGGAATGCTTTTGTAAGTTAAGGAGTGCTAATTACAATCACTGTCTCTGGTTGGGTTGTGGTAACAAAATCCTACAGACTCGGAATTTATTTCTCCGAGTTCTTGGGGATAAGTCTGAGATGAGGGCATTGGCATGTTGGGTGTATAGTAAGAGCTTGTGTCTTGGTTTGGAGAAGGTGACACTGTGGAGTGGTGGAAGCAGGCACCTGTCTCCCTTAGGAGTCTTTCAAAACGACACTCATCCAACCCACAAAACGTCTGTCTTCCTGACCTATTCAACTTTCCCAAAGGTTCCTCTTCCCATGTCAGGAGTTAGGATTCTAAACTAATTTTTGTATGTGGTGTAAGGTGAGACACAAGGTTCCTTTCTGAACATTTATCTTGTGCCATTTGTGAAAAAGACTCTCCTTTTTCATCGCTGTATCTTAAGACCTTTGTAGACAACTGACTTGACCTATTTCTAGATTATCTATCCCCTTGTGAGACATAACATTTGGCTCGTGAAGACTCTACCTTTCTTGAGCACGTGAACATTTTGCTGTGGTTATCATCCCTGAATGTCAAACACAGAATTCTGCAACCCACGAACATGGGTTTATATCAGGAATTCTGGAGATGGGTTTCAAGGGTCAGGGTTTGGGCCTTGAGCCTCAGACTGGGGTTGTATCTACATCACTGATCTTTTTTATTGTGAGCTTCCTGGTTTTTCCAACTAAGCAGCCAGCACATTATTCTTCTCTCCAGCTTGTGCATCACATGTCACTGGGGGACTTTTCAGCTATCCTTGATTGTGCAAACAGATCTAATAAGTCCCCTCTCACAATTACGTCTGTGCTATTAATTGGTTCTGTGGCTCTGGAGAACTCTGATGTGCTGTCTGCCTGAAGGATGGACGAGGCCTCCAACACTGGGCAGTTGGCAGCTCTGCCTCAGCCTTCAGTTCCTGCTGGCCAGAGCCTCAAGGTCAGAGGTGAAGGCCCGGGTTCTTCCTGAGTCTTTCCCATCTTGCATGACGTGGTCTTTAAGATACTCAGGACAGGCCAGAGTCCCTCATGGTCCTAGAGACATGTGATTCCTGATATTTTTCTGATAAGCTTTCTGTTCAGTCTATTGTGTTTCTCTGGCAGTTACAATATTAAATCTGATGATAACTTATGATAAATAGTCACATAGAGGTACTGTTTAGAGTCCTGGCTGAAGTCTAATATACCTTTGAATAGAACATTTTTTGCATGTGCATATACGTGCGTGCGTGCGTGCGTGCGTGCATGCGTGTGTGTGTGTGTGTGTGTGTGTGTGTGTGTGTGTGTGTGTGTAGGCCCAAGGTTGACATCGGGAATCATCCTGGATTGTTCTACCTCTTCATTGCTTTGGGTTTTCTCAGGGCTGGAATAGCAGGCCACAACTGTATTCATCCAGCATTTTTATATAGGATCTGCAGATCTGAACTCTGGTCCGTTTGCCTGGGAGTCAAAGGTTTTTACCTTTCAAACCATCTCCCCAGTGCCAGCTAGAGCCTTTTGGAACCACCAGACAAGTGTCAAGTCCAAGAAGTCCAATAGTGACGGTTCTTTGAGATGAGGCTTTGAGATGGGACCTCGAAGTGGCTCCAGCTACATCCTGCTTTTCTCCATGACTGCCAAGTTGCTGGTTTTCACTGTGATTTGGGGCTGCAAATTTTCAAAGCTACTAGACCTCGAGACAAAGTGTGGGGATGGGAGTAGGGCAAACGAAAACATTCCAGAGCACATGCCCTGGGGAGAATCAAGTTTTTCTCCAGTTACTTCTCCCATCTCGTTTGGTTAGTTCACAGAATTCTGGGGGTGTGCACGGGGAAGGTTGATCTGACCATTTTTATTTGTTCTCATTGCTCTTGAGAAGGGGGGGGGCCTTTCATGAGACTTACTCTGCTATCCTGCTGTCTTCCTCCTTTGCTTTTAATTTTTCATTTCCCTGATGAATGATAATATTAGGCATCTCTCATTCGCATATGTGTCATTCCTATAAATCATTTAACATGCCTAACCTATAGATGTTAAGCATGTTAAACACAAAATGACTCAAGCTGCCCCACCCCCCCAAAATTCAGTCAAAGAACCCTTCACAGCTCCCAGCCCACTTAGATAAGATGCCCCACTCTCTCGAGGACAATTCCACGGCCCCCAGCTTGTCTGTGGCTCCCAAGGATTTTCACCCACCCAGGGCGAGCCCCCCTTTCCATCCCAGTATATGCCCCTGGCCTAAGGTCACACTACTGCCTCCTGCTTATCCTGATCTCAGACCAAGCCCTCTAAGAAACCTCAGAACTAGATCTCTCTCTCTTTCTTGCGCTCTTTTTCTCTCTTTCTGCCTTCCTCTCTTTCTGTCTCCCTCTCTGTCTCTCTCTGTTTCTCTCTGTCTCTCTCTCTCTCTCTTCCACTCTCTGCTTCTCTGTCTGTTTCTGAGACAGCCATGCTGCATGCTGCTCATCTATTTGGTCCTCCTGCTTGCTTGACAATAAATCTCCTTTATATATTATGTGCTGGTTTTGGTGTGACTTTGTATCCCCAATCATCCCAAGGTAGGGGGTCCTCCCAAAACCCCCCACAGTGACTGTTTGGATCTTTTTTCATTTTGCAAAAACTAAGATAATAGATTTTTGCTTTAGCGAGTTTTAACATTTCTTTATATATTTTACATAAAATCTTCTACCAAGGATGCCTTAACATTATTATTTCTCAGTATTCAGTATGTATTTTGAATTTTAAATTATAAAGCAATTTTATGAAGCCTAGTTTATCATTGATTTTACACTTGCCATTCATCTTTATGTCGTCTCTAAGAACCCTTCCCTAACTCAATGTCACATGATTTTCTTCTAAAGGTCTTATCATTCTACTCTTTTGTTTAGATTTCTGATCTGTTTTGAGCTACTTTTTGTATGTGGTGTGAGGTTTATTTCTAAACATTTATTCTTGTGCCATTTGTTTAAAAAGATTCTTGTGTTTTAGTCAAATACCTAAAGAAAAAAAACCTTTGTAGATAACTGACTTGGCCAATGTTATGGGTCTATTTCCAGATTCCATGTTCTATCGCGTTGTTCCCACTCTGCCTTCCATGATTATCACATTGTTTGACAACTATGGTGTTGTAGTAAATCTCAAATTGGGCATAGAAGACTATGTCTGCAATCCTAGCATTTGGGCAGAGGAGACTGGGAAGACAGTGAATTTCAGACCAATTTGGGCTACATAATGAGCCCAATAAATAAATAAGTGAACAAGTAAAAGGGCAGTATATGAAGTTTTGAAAATGTACAGTGAATTTTGATTCTCCTTGGTATGTGTGGATTTAGCCTTCTGAAGGCTGCCTTGGGTGTCCCAACATAGTTACACCATTTTGTCCTCCACATCACAAAATATTCAAGTTTCTGGTTACTTCTGAAGCTGGTCAACATTTATGTTGTCTGCCCTCTTTAATTTGTTCATTCTAATGTGTCTGAAAAGGAATCTCACTGTTATTCTAATTAACCTTTCCTTGAAAATTGTTATTGCGGAGGCGCTTTTCATTTGCTTTTTAATCTTTTATTTTCCTTTTGGGAAGTGTGTTTTGTGAAGCTTTTGAGGGTAGGGTTTTATCTTTTAATTATTGACTCTTTACAACGTTTTTATATATACTAGACACAAGCAGGTGTTTGCGGACACTTTGTATATAGATTTTATGTAAGACAGTTCCTTCCTGATGCTGGTTTCTTATTTTCATCTATCCTTTGATCAGTCTTAAGTTGTTAATTTTAATGAGACCTCGTTGATCTTAGTGAGTGCTGTTGTTTTAGATTAGGAAATTATTTGCCTTTCCAGGTTTCTGCATTATTTCCTTCAATTTTCTTCTAGACCCCCACACCATTTGTATGCTAGATCTGTGGGTCACTTTGAGTTATATTTTTGACTACTCGATGATTTCTTTCTCTTTTTTTCTGATGTCTGTCACTGCCCTGGTCCTGTCCTCCTTTGACCCATCTCAATGTTTCTTTTTAGTATCATAGACAGAGAAGTGTTTGCTAATCAGAGGGCAAGGAGGGGAGGGTCACCACATCCATCCAGACATAGCCAACAGTGGCCATGACCAAGACAGCAGGAGGAAATGGGAGAAGAGGAAGTCAGGTTGTTTGTCTGGATGGACATAGGTCTCCCATCCACCCATCTGCTTGTATACAAAAAGAATCAGCAAACTATGACGGATAACACCATGGATGGTGTTGGAGCTTCAATTTGGTCTCTTCTCACAGATTTTGCAATCTTGTGAAATTAGCTAAAAGACTTGACGTGCAACTCAGTAATAGATCATCTGCAAAGATACTGTGCTTGATCTTTGGAACATACATACACACATACACACACATGCACATGCATGCATGCATGTGTGTTTACACACACATGGTCATCAGTTAGATTATCTTTAACTCTAAAATTGTGTATGTGTATGTATGCATGTGTATGTATATATATCCATGTGCCTCTGTATCTGTGTGCATCAGAGGGCACTGTGTGTGCCTGTAGAGGCCCAAGACTGACTTCAGGAATCATCCTGGATTGCTTCTACCTCCTTTTTGCTTTGCTCTGGGATTTCCCAAACTCTACCTCCTAGAGCTGGAAGTGCAGGCCTCTCCCCATTTCCAGGTCCTTCTGCTTGTGAGGCAGAGTTTTAACCCCTGAATCATCTCTCAGCCCATTTAACCCTAAAATTATGTTAGTCTATATTAGCTGTTCCTCTAGGGGTCCGGAAAGGTGGCCAGTCAGTTGCTGATATCAAGGCGCTGTCCTGGATTTACCTTGTTTGGGTCTCCTGTCACAGTATAGACATTCATCATCCCTTACCTCTCAATTCTCTGGACCTTCATAACTCTCTCAATTCTCTCCTTCCTTTCTGATCAGTTTTCCCATAACTCCATTACTGCCTCATTGCCCGGATCTTAAAGGCTCTTACTATGGGTACAACCTAGTTACCCATTTCTTTGGGGTAACTCTTCCATACGCACAGCTTCAGGATCTAAATACAATTTAGCTCATGCATTTCTGCCACCCAAAGAAAGTTTTTCCTGAATTCTGAGCTTATATAGTTCATTTTGGTCTCTTTATCTGTACCTAGCCATCATCTAAATCCAAACTTTGCTCATTAGCATCTTTTTCCAAATTGTCGTCCCTCTTTGATTACTTATTTCAATAGCTGACACTACATCCCACCCAGCCTTGCAAGTCAAATGCCAAACAATCATTCTAGACTCTTCTGACTCCTCGATTGTGCATGCTCAATTATCACAACCTTTCCCTTAATGTGTTTAATGCTCATATCGAAACTGAAATCCTCATGACAAACATGACAGCAGTGTGGACAATTATGGCAAACGTAGCAGGAATGGCTCCTAGAGTGTTTGGAGAAAGTGTTTGGAAGAACCGAGAACATTGAGTTCTGGCTATTCTAGGGTGTGTGATATGTATATATGTGTGTGTTGGTGTGTGTGTGTATGTGTGTGTCTCTATGTGCATGTGTATGTATCTGTGTATATGTATATATTTGTGCATGTGAATTTGTATATGCATATATGTGTATCTGTGTTTATGTGTATTATATGTGTACATGCGTGTGTTTGCTCTTGAATCAGTGTAGGATCTGTGGTAGCATAGTAGACATGAAACAGCTATGTCATGTTCTGCCAGATGAGATGTTTCTTATCTTTGAGCTTAACCACGAGTAGTAGGCATTGCTGGCTGCCTGTTATGTGTTCACCTCCCTTTCTTCCTAACAAAAGATATCTCCCCATGTAAGAAACTGGCCACTCCCAGCTTCAGAGGTTGGACTAATAGATCCATCTCTGTCTCTTTCCCAGACATTGGTTTGCAGGGAAAACAAACCGACTCTAGTACTTTAGGAGACTGTGTCGAAGGGTTTCCAAGAGACGTTTCCTCACTATGATTTCCTATCAGAAAACCACCAGAAAGGATTGTGGAGTCTGGATTATGGGGTCCTACCTGAAATTGCTGTGGCCATTTCAATTCCAAGTCTGAGGCTGAAGCAGCCTTTGGGGGCAGAGTGGGGAAAGGCAAGGATTCTGGATGACTGCGAGTTGCTAAGCAACAGTCACCACCCAGTCCATCATCTTCATCAAATACGCAATGCTATGTGCTTTATGTTTAAGTCAGTTGAGCTAGGACTCAATGCCAATAGCACTTTCATATGCCATGAAATTGAAGAATGAAATAATATCCTTGAATTTACTGGGGAATCTGTGACTAAGGGACCCCCAAGAAGTGTGACCTCCATCATTATCATCATCAACATCATGTATTTTTACAATCTGAGCTGCTACCTATTTTATCATGTGTGATTGCTCATCTTTATCCCTCCAGCCTAGAACTTTACAATCAAGTGCATGGATAATCCTTTCAGATCTTTGTAGTCCCACAAGTCTTTATATAAGCCACCCATTTTTTTTTGTTAATCACCACCCCCCCCTTCCTACCACCCACACGGATTCTTTCAAAAATGACCAAATGCTATCGCTATTTTGAGATAATAATTAGTATCATCTTCACTGGCTTCCTCTCCCATGCCGAGGGAATTACCGCATGAATAAACAGGAACATGGTCACCATGTGGCCTTTGCTCCGCAGTGCTGCTTGGAGACCAGCCTGGCATGGAAATGACCAGATGTTTGAAGCCTGAGCTGCTAGTGAGTGAAATAAATAAGTCAGCCGACACGCTTCCCCTCTGCATGTCACTCTCTGCGCTACAAAGCTGTTGCTGCCGGGAGTCTCATATGGCATTGATTACTCTCCCGACTCCTTCTACAACTTGGAGTTGGAAGGTCCTGGAAGACCAAGGAGACGGTACAGGTGTGCGAGTGCTAGGGACTATCTGTGGTGCCCCTTCTTGCGAGCAGGGACTCTCAACTCCAATCACAGCCCTAGAATGCAGTGTTGCAGTCCGCCTGCATGGTTGCTGATAAATCACCATCAAAGGGCTTAAGTCAACAAGGGGTTTATTTTCTCTTATGATTATTCAGTTACAGTTCTCCGTCCAGCTTGACGGGAGAGCTCGCACCAACACCAGGGCCGAGGGAACTGGCCACACCATCTCTACATAATGCCTGAGGTAGGAAAGAAGACACTGGCTGGATATGGGGTATCTGATAGCATACAAGAGGTCAGTGGGATGGACTTGAATGTGTTCAAGTGTACGAGGGGAGACGCGGGTGGATACAGGATCTGTCTGGGGCTTGAATTGGACAGCACTTGGTGCCTGATCGGATGGAAAAGGGAAGGAAAGAGTGGGTACCTAGGGTCACACTCCAGGCTCTGCCCAGTGCATCTGGGTAGAGAAGAAGGAAGAAGATGCCATTAATTGAAGAGATCCGTGAAGGAGAAGCGGGACCCAGGCATCTGCCTAGTTCACCAAGGGGCATTACTAGCCCCATTACTACTTCAGAGCAAAGTAAAAAAGATGCAAGAGCATCTGTTTCCTGCACACACAGTGCTGTAATGAGCGCCTGTTTGTGGGTATCCGACTGCTTCTGTAGAACACGATTCTAGAAGCCAGATGACGTGACAAAGGGCTGAGCATGCTTTGAAGCTCTTTGTACTGTATTGTTAAATCGCTCTCCAGAATTCGACTTCAATCTATCTGTCTTGCAGTAGAAGCTACCACAACCATTTTTGGTTCAATAAGCACCAAACGGCCCCAAGTCAGATGTCAATTTTTTTTTTTTAAAATCTCCATTACCTCCACATCAAGATCTGTCCACTTGAAAGATTCCCCTTGTTGAAGAGAGTTTTGTGACGCTGGTTACACGTTGACCTTTTTTACTTTTTCTTCAGAGGCAAAGGACTATTCTTCAAATGTGTGGCTGACATCTAAGGTAGAAGCCTGCTTGGCCCCACTTTTCCTCAGTGCGATAAAAGGTAACTTGCAACCGAGTCCCATTATGTCTATAATATTTGCAAACCTCAGTTTCCGGCCATGTCTCTTCTGTCTCCAAAGAGACTTTTATTTTATGTGGTACATCCATCTCCGGCCACTCTCGACAGCCTTTATCTCTAATCTGGTGCTTTCAGTTGCTAACTAGAAGCAGTCAAAGGAGGGAAAACTTGGGTCACAAGCACAGGTGTATAACATCGGTGAAGCCTTGTGAAGTTTCGGTGTGGCGCAGGGAGATATCCGGCTCTGAAACCAGCAGCCCTGGGCACGAACTGGTACCAGCTGCATCTGCTGAGAGCTGTTTTTTCTTCTGAAGTTGCGTGGCTGCCCTGATTTCATTTTTCCCTAGACAATGGGCTTTTTGAAAATCCTAACAGATCCGGGGAGATGGTTCGGTGGCTAAAACCTTTGCCTCTCAAGCAAAAGGTCCTGAGTTCAGATCCCCGGATGTCACGTAAAAACGCCAGGAGGATAATAGTGGTGGCTTGTGATTCTGGATCCGAAGGCGGAGCCTAGAAAACTTCAGAGCAAAGTAAAAAAGATGCAAGAGGAATCCAGGATGATTCCCACTAGAAATTCACACTCAAATGTTCTCCTGTACACACATTTGCACATACCTACACCTACCCACATGCAAAACACACACACACACATACACACACACACACACACACACACACACACACACACAAATACACACAGAGGAAAGAAATAAAATTACAGCCAAGCCTATCAGATGCTGAGTCTATTCCCTAGTACAGAGAAGGTACCGGATAAATAGCATTTGCTGAAGAGGAAGTAGGTTTATGTCCACATCACCCCTGAATACGCTCAGTCTTTCCTGAAAGTTCACTTGGGACGGAGCTCCCTCAGATCATGTAGATCCTAAAATCTGTTAACATACAAAACGAATCCCATGGGTTGAGGAAATGGCTTAGTCAGTAAAAATACTAAGCATGAAAGCATGAGGGTCCAGGTTCAAACCCCCCACAACTCATGTAAAAGCCATAAAAGCGTCTCTAATTCCAGTGTCTCCCGTGAGGAGAGGATTCTCTCGACAGAGAACCCCCTGGCTCGTGGTCCTGCTAGCCTGGCCAACACAATAGAAAAATAACAAAAGAAACCCTGTCTCAAAACATGGTCAGACAGACAGCCAGGGCACACTCTGAATTCTACATGTAAGTCTTGGCACATGTTATGTCCACATTTATATATATGAACACACACACACACACACACACACACCTGTTCATAGCTGAACAGAAATTAAATAAGAGATGCCCAAAAAAGTAAAAATAGATTCAGGCAGTTCCTTTTCCACTGCCTGCTTTAGGAAGTTAAGATAGACCAACCCTGTGGGCCTATGGATGAAGTGTGTTGTATGGTTTATCTCGTCCTCTAGCCCCATGCCTTTCTCCCCTGCTGTGTAGACCTCCTGGAAATTCTCTCTCATACTAGGTGCAAATGTTATCTTCCAGATCTTCCTGTTGAACTCCAGATATCTTTGAGTAGAAGATTCTAGACATTACCACAGGCTCTGAAGTCAGGTGATTTGAGAGAACACACCAGCCCTGTTTTGCCTTTAGTCACATGGTCTCGGGTTCATATCTCTGTGTTTTACTTCCTTTATCCATATGATGGACATAATGATAAAATTTGGGAAGGAATAGATGGGGGAGTAAGTACCCAATCAAAATTAGCTATTGTGAGTAGCTATCAGCCAGCAACCGCTAAGAAGGTAGTGTGGCCATTCCCTCGAAGTGTCAGATTCGTTTGCACTAGAGCGAGCCTACCATAATACCGTACAGACACAATACTGTTCACGATACTGTATATAATCAAGCATTGCAACATAAGGACATTTCACAGATGATATAATGAAATGCAAAGTAATCAATCAGTCTTGAGCAACATGGCTGTGTCACGGTAACCTCAGGAAACAGGGTATAAAGGGCGAAGGAGATGGCTCAGTTGGTAAAGTGGGTGACTCGCAAACATGAAGACCTGAATGTGATCCCCAGAGTATACGCTAAAAAAATCCCGGTGTGGAGTCACATGCTTGTAAAGACTCTTATTGAACCAAAAATGGTTGTGGTAGCTCCTACTGCAGGACAGATAGATTGAAGTCGAATCCCGGCACTGTGGCAGGGAGACAGGTGGATCCCAGGGCTTATTATTTAGTCAGCATAGCAAGTTCCAGCCAGTGAGCGACCCTCTCTCTAAGAAACAAGGTAGACGGCACCTGACAAGTGATTGCCGAGGTTATCCTCTGGTTTCTACATATGCACACGCATGAGCATGCCCACCTGTGCACACATGAACACACACAAGAGAGGGCTGGGGATGGAGCTGCGGCATGTGCAGAGCGCTTTCCTGACATGCACAAGGCCCTGGGTTCATTCTAGAGAAAGAGGGGGGAAGGGGAGGAGGATCTACCACACGCCTTCCCAGATGACGTTTCTGTCTTTCCGAGCTAATGGCGGGAGCCCTTGAAATCCCACTGCGCTTTCCTCACGAGACCTTCTGTGTCAGACAGTCTGAACGCTCTACATCTCAGGGCAGGACGGATGCCTCAGCTTGGGAAGCAATGTCATTGCACGCGCACAGGCTGGAAGAGGATGCTGTTCTGCAGCTCTTGTGGTCATGACTCGGCATTTCGGGAGGAGACATCATCTTCCAAAACAACACAGGTCACTTATGTAGAGACGGTCGATCCCGCCGAGCTCCGCAGCCAAGTCTATTTCTGGCTGCGTGCCTGGTGGCATGGAGAAAATACCACGGCTGCTGTGTATTGGGTAGATTTCCATCTGCCGGGCATTCTCTGGGTTCCTTGGGGAGGTGAGCCAACAATCTGTCGATGCCATAGATCTAATGTCCAAATAAAGGTTTCAATGCAAGAGTCTTTAATAATTGCTTCTGTACTTTCACTAGCCGCTGACAATGCCTGACATAGAAGCCCTTGTTTCTCCCACTTCGGGTGTTCTGCCTGACCAAGTCAGAGATTCCATGACTTCAGGTTGGTCTACTCTGCATCCAAAACTAGTCCAGAATAAGCGGAAAAGTTCCAGAAAGAATTAGCATAATCCAGATGAAGCTGAAGTCACAGAAGAATAGTTATAATGACCTCTACGTGCTAGAAGTGTCATAATTTATCTTCCCATGACAATGTCTTCTTATACTGAATAATTACAGGACCTAAACAATTTGAGGAGGAGGTTATTCCAGCTTGCAATTTTTAGTTACATTCATCAGCATGGAAAGAAAATTCATACCAATACCAGAAGCCCAAGAAAGAGGGCAAACCACGGGATTGCTGAGAAAAGGACATAACTTTCTACCCACCAGTTTGCCAATGCACCAGCCCAGTTCTCCTTCCATCCTCTCTACCTGCCCAAGGAATGGTCTTACCCACAGTGAGCTGGTCTTCCCACATCAGCTAGATAAATCTCCCGCTCTGAACTTTGTCTCAGTTATTAATGCATCACGAATGTGTTCAAAGTCTCATCCTTCAATTGCCGAGTTAACACCTGCATCTAACTTCTACACTGCCCCCAAAGTGAAGGCCTTAATGGATAGTGGTATTCCCATTTTGTTCATTCTCAAAGAAACACAAAAAGATGGCAGAGCAGCTTTTCTTAGGCTGGTACAGCTGGGAAGTGGTAGAGTTGAGTTTCAAATCCAAGCAGAGTCAATTCTCGTTATTGTTCATGACTGTTATGTTTTATGAGGTGACTACAAGCACTGAATTGGCCAACGCTAAACCATGGCTCCCAGAGGAAACGCACAGATGGATTCCTGAGAGAGTCGGATCACGTCACCATCCCTAACTTCAGTCAGATGTGTTCCCACCCCAAGACATCTAAATTAGCCTATAGTAGGGCTGTATCAATGTTGACCTTATAACCAACCATTTTCTGAGTCTTTTCTGAATGGATCGCCTCCAGCCCGTACCACGGGTTCTTGTGTTATCAGTCACAAGTGGGTTAGCACTTGAGCCAGCTCAGGGACCATTTTAGCTTCGTCACCAATGAAAAGCAGAGAAATAACAGCGGTACGGTGCTAATAGGCTGCAAAGGGGACCTGTGCTCGCAGTATGAGAGCTGAAGAAAAAGAGCACAGTGCTCCCTTCCTGTGCCCCCTCAGCTTGGGATGTGCGTATTAGGCGGCTCAGAGTCTTGGCTGCTCTGAGGACGTCTG
Source organism: Typhlomys cinereus (assembly GCA_023101885.1). NCBI lineage: Eukaryota > Metazoa > Chordata > Mammalia > Rodentia > Platacanthomyidae > Typhlomys > Typhlomys cinereus. The sequence continues at coordinate 1,007,325 of JALPQD010000588.1, read as the reverse complement.
TGGAGATGCCCTGGGGAATGATTTTGGAATAATAACTTTTAGTAAGTAGGGGGATCCTCAAACAATGAGGGTGGACTACGGTCTTAATCTTGGGCTGTCCCTTACACTTTGCTGTGGTCAGCAGTCTGTGAATGCCCTCTAGTGACCTCCAGTGACCCTGCCTCCCAGTCTTGTTGCACATGTGACACGGGTTTTATGTCGCCGTTACTCTGCACGTTGCCAATTAATTCACAACCACAGGGCTCGTGGAGCAGGAAGAGGGTATACGCTTCCTTACACTTCTCGGTTGCTGTTCTTAGTCCAGCAACACTAGGCGTCGAGGGAACTGGCCACACGGATCCCCACGGATCGCTGAAAGAGAGAGAAGTAAACCTCATTTGCCAGACAGCAGATCTGTCCAAGTCTGCCACACTGCTTGAACCAACTCCCTCCATCTTACCCACCCGCCCTGGGCTGGATCTTCCCACATCAGTCCATCTCCTGCAGCCTTCTCAGGGTTTGCCTCTGCTATTATGTCTTCACAGATATGCCCAGAGCTCAGCCCTCAATTGTCAAGTCAATACCCATGTCTAACTAGCACACCTTGGTCATGTCAGTCCCCTTGAGTGGGTGCTAGACTTATTTGTCACAAATAAAATGCATCTTAAAGTGACAGGGTATCACTTTCAAGATTCAATTACAAGTGACAGTCTCTCTCTCTTTCTCTCTCATTGTCAAAATCCTTTCTTTCCTGTTTGTTCTGTGGGAAGTTGGCTGAGAGGGTTTGAGCTTATCCATGGCAAGAAATGGAGGGAGTCAATTGCAACATGAAATCTTTATGACAACAACGACAGTGAAGAAAATCTGCCAAGAGGTACACGAATGAATTCCCTCTCCTCTGGACAAGACTTCAGAGGATACTGCAGCCCAGGCAGACATATTAATTTGTAGCATTGTAAGAAGTCACAGGACTAAAGATAACAAACCAAGCCAATACATGGCTTAACCATCAGAAAAATAGGAAATGCTACAGGTTAAGTGTGTGTGTGTGGGGGGGGGATTTTGTGATAAAACTGCGGACAAGCAGTGAGCTACCTCCTCCTAAGGCTTACCTGTTGTACTCCACACGTTATGAGTGAAGGTCCTTGTATGTTCTGTTGTCTTTGTTCTCCACGATGATAAACAGCTGTCACTCAGTAAGTTTTGGTAGCTTGATTGGATCACATAGCTAGAGGCGGATTTGATCTCAGATGCTATCAACCCAGAGCTCCAGCTCCACTCGACCTGTACAAATACCAGGGAGCAGAGATGAGGATGATGCCCTCCTGGTACTGGGACCACCTAGGGTGTCCGAGGAACAAGCAGCCCACAGGCTAAACACACTGAGATGAAACGAAGAGACTGGTGACCCGCGGCATCTGCCGGAGCCCCTCTGGTCTTCATCTGCAGACGAGCCGCCTGAGCCCAGGATCATGTCCATGGTGTTACCCACAAAGTCAGCCAATCTGGAATCTAATTAGATGAGTGTGCGCGGTGCCTCCAACAGAGGGTAGAGATTGGGAGTATGAACAACGGAAGTTCCCCTCCTCGCGCTTCGGGAGGTGGGAGTCTGGCATCAAGCCCAACTCCTTCTGGCTTAGATGATGTCTTCTTATGGTGGCTTACGGGGGGGGGGGAGGGAAAGAGAGAGGGAGAAGGAAGAGAAAGAGAGAGGCTCCTTTTCTTTTTCACACGTGTGTGTGTGTGTGTGTGTGTGTGTGTGTGTGTGTATACAAGAGGCAAAAGGACACCAGTGTATGTGTCTGGGGAGGCCCAAGGGTGACCTCAGAAATCATCCTGGATTGCTCTACTTCCTTATTGCTTTGCTCTGGGGTCCCCAGGCTCTGCTATCCAGGGCTGGAATTGCAAGCTGACTGCATATCCTCCTGGTGTTTTTATGTGGGATCTGGGGATCTGAACTCAGATCCTTTCACTCATGAGGCAAAGGTTTTAACCCCTGAGCCATCTCCTCAACCCATTTTCCTTTCCTTATAACGACACCAGCTATGACCTTCTTGGGCCTCGTTCATCTCCACGAAAGCCCTATTTCCAAACACCATCCTATCAGCGCTTAGGTTTCCAACACTGGAATGGGGGATTCCCATTCAGTCTATAACAGAAGCCAATGCATAACCTTTGGCTGTGGCCAAGGCTTTGTAGAGATTAAGATCAACACTCTCCTGCTAATGCTCAAGGGACTGAAGGGGCATCCAGGGGTCCAGTCGACACATCCCTTTTCTCCCTCTTCAGCTTCTGAACAGACACATGAAAACCAGTAGTTCCTGCCTGGGAAATATCTCTTAGGAGATATAAGTGCTGTAAACAACCCAAGTCACTCTGACCTCCTCCTTTGACAGAAGGGAGCCTACAGCTCAGAAGAGTAAAGGTCCCAGACTTGGCGAGTGGTAGAGTCAGGACGAGGGCTAACTCTCCTGATCGCCTACGTCTGGCAGGGCTGGAAAGTACGTGTCTTATGCTGGGCAAATCTTTACAGTCTCCTGAGACCATGGGAGTTGGGTGTGTCATGTTAGCTGTATGTCACCAACACATGTATGCCAAAGAGGATGAACTTAGAAAGAGAAAGGGTTTATTCTGGAAGCCTCAGCCCACAGTCAGGCACTGCTTTGAGTCTGTGGTGAGCCACATGGGTAGACCACATCATAAACCACTTCCCTCCCCAAGGAGGAAAGTGAGAAAGGACGATTTGAGAGTCCCATAATCTTGTTTGAAGGATTGCCGCCCAAGGATCTGAAAAGCTGCTCCAAGCCCCACCTCCTCCTAAAGTTCCACCGGCACACAGTGGACACCACCCTGTGGACCAAGCCTTTAACACATGGGCCTCTGAGGGACACCCCTCCAAACCAAGCAGGAGCCGTGTGTGTGTGTGTGTGTGTGTGTGTGTGTGTGTGTGTGTGTGGTTGGCCACACATGGCTTCAAACTGCCACCTCTGATTCCCTCATCCACCAGTTTCGTCTCCTGAGCCCCTCTTCCTGCAGCAAGCAAAAGTCTTTTGCAGCTCCCTAGGGTAGGAGCTGGCCAGCTTTTCTTCTGAAAAGAACCAGCTAGTAAATATTTTCGAGTCTGCGGACCAGATGGTCTGTGTCTCAGCTCCTCAACGCTGCCACTGGAGCTTAAAAAGTAGCCATGCCAACATGTAAACAAAGGGCGTGGCTGGGCGCCAGCTGGGCTTTATTTACAAACAGATGGCAGGCTGGATCTGGTCCAAGGGCAATGCGCAGAGTCCCTAGAATTGGGACGTTACTTTTGTCCCTGTCAAACACCCTTAGGTGACCTTCCTCCTTCCTCTTTCTTCTCTCACTTTGTCAATTCCCAGGCCCCAAAGACCAGGACTTCCTCCAGCTGTCAGCCCGCCCCCCTAACCTTTCATCTTAGGGCTTCTTTTTTTTTTGTTTTGTTTTGTTTTTTTAACGTGGGACTGGGGATCCGAACTCAGAACCTTCTGCTTGTGAGACAGAGTCACAACCCCTGAGCCATCTCTCCAGCCCCTCATCTTAGGGCTTCTATGTGGCCACTACAACCACCTTGTCGTCTTGTTCCATGCCAGTTACTCTACTTGATGCCACATGGAATTCTGGGACTTCCTTTAAAAATCCTTGTTGTTAATGGAGGCTGGGAACTAGGTGGATATGTGGTTGAGTTCATTTATTTATTTTGCTAAGAAGAGTTCCTAACTCGTGGTCAGTAGGTGGATGGGAAGAGTTTCTGGAATCCCTGAATTTTTAGGCACAATTATGTGCGTATGTAGAGGGAGAGGGTCCCTAAGTTGTGTCTCATTTTTAAAGGCACACACACATACCACAAAGTTGAGTTTGAGTGCACTCCCTAGACTGCAGATCTGTCCAAGTCTGCCACACTGCTTCCGGGAAGATGACCGCATTGGACAGATCTGGTTTTTTCTGTCAGCCCTCGCACAAGTACAAAAAGTGCTTCCTGTCACTGTCCAAGTGCTCTGTCTGATGGTAGCGACTCCCAGAATTCATTGCTTTGACAAAATGGACAGGCGAAAGGGGTCAGATACACCTTTCCTGACACAAGTTGGCTGAGGCTTAAAGAACTTTGCCCAAGGTTATGATAGAGCTTAAGTAACTCATTTACACCAGGTTTACGTGACAAGTAAATTTCAACCTTTTCATAAATTCTCCAACCCCTGAATAGATGGTTGTAAGTTTGCACAAGGAGAAGCAAACATTGCCACAATGGAGGGTACAGACCTACCTGACCTCCTTGCTTCCAATGTGACTGTGAATTGTTCAGAGCCCTAGTTGTCAGAACAGGCCTCAAAGGAAGAGCCAGCCTCAGAATCCGGGGATTCGTGTCTTGAGAGGCTGTCATAGTTACATACAGGTGCCAACTTGACAGTTGAAGGTTTGAGCTCTGGGCACATTTGGAGAGAATTAGTAGTTGGGTGAAGCCCAGAGCAAACCTGAAGAAGATGGTTTAGTGGATAAGCAAGGCCCACCCTATGGTGGGTGGGATTAGACCCTGGGTAATAGAATAAAATGGAGGGAACTGTTTGAGAAAGTTGGCATCCTTGTGCACACTTAGCCAGACGTGCTGGTCTGGCAAGTAAGGACTGTCCATCTCTCAGCCGATACGTGGAGATGGTGCGGCCAGTTCCCTCGGCCCTTGGTGTTGTCGTGAGCTCTCCTGCCAAGCTGGACTGAGAACTGTAACTGGACTATTGTAAGAAAATAAACCCCCTTGCTCCCTTAAGCCGTTTGATGGTGATTTATCAGCAATCCTGCAGGTGAACTGGAACTGACTAAATTCATGATCCTTGGAGAATCTTGTCTGTCGGCCCCACTGCCATCCCCAGTGATTCCGGCCCAAGCGTTCAGGCCCTAGAGGGAAGCACTGTAACCCCTGGAGTCCTACCGCAAACCCTTGTGATCACACCTGGCAGGGCAATTGTTCTGCGATGCCCACTTCCTTGTCTCTGACCTGCCGGTGACTCAGAAGCGCTCCAGGGCTGGCTGATTCCATCCTGAGCGTGACGTGACATCGCTCTCTTTAGAAGCATACCTGTTCCCCATTCGAGCCCAGCCCCCGAGGATAAGAACTCTGGTCTTTTCTCTTTCCCAATTCCTGGCACGCTCATGCATACCGAGCGAGTGAAATGTATCAGCAATCTTTAATATCTTAGTGTGCATACTTCAAGCTCTACATTTGAACTTTCAATAGTCTTTTCAATACAAAGAAGCAAGGGCTGCCTCTCTGCTCACCCTCAAATGGCTGGCGCTTGTGGGCGCGTGGAGTTAAATGCGGGTTTTTGCACCAATTATTTTCTACCGCTTGGTGCTTTGGGCACTCCTGTCTCTCCCCCTGCAGGAGCATTTCAGCCATAGCGTGGGAGGCCACAAGAACTCTATTTCAGAAGGTGAGCCAATCCGTTCAAGCTGACAGCTTGCTTGCTTTTCGGTCAGTCCCCAGTTGCCTGTCCTAGACCCGTTCTTTCTAGAAGCATTCCCATCCTCCCCATGCATGAGAAATGAATGCGCTCCTGCGGGTCTGCAGGTGCAATGCGTCATTCTGAGCGGTAACAGGCTGCTGCGCTCTGGCTCTGGACATGTCCGGAATGCTCAGTGGCGGCCCCGGGTTTCTCCAGACTGAATTCTCTTCAAATGGATGTTGTTTATGCGGGGGTGGTGGAAAGTGAGTAAAGCCGTGTAGTTTCGTGGAGATACTTGTTCTAATCAAATATTTCCAAGTCCAGTGTTCCAAATCTCATTATGGTTTTACTATGAGAAGCAATTGTGTGTGTGTGCGCGTGTGTGTGCGCACGCGCGCGCTGGATTAATATAGCTCCTAATCTGTTAGAATCACTGAAAGCACCACTCAGGAAAAGAGAAACAGAGGTCAAGGCACCCCATTTGTGACACAGAATAACCCGTGACCAAGGACTCCCCTGGAATGACTTTAAACTGTAGTAAAATTTCAATACTTAACAGTACTGACCTGAATCATCAGCCGGGTCTGAGCACTGACTTGGCTGTCCCGTCTCCACGTCTCTGGGCATATTCATAGACTTCTTAAATCTCAGCCTGCAGTGGAAACTCTTAATATTATTTCCTTCATGTGGTTACTTATTGGAAAAGTGAAAGGAAATAGAATATATAAGAATTCTTGCATGCCTGGCATGAAATAGGTACTTAATAAATTAAATGTGAGCTTTTCATGCTTCGGGTTTCCTTTCATTCATGGGGTGCCTTTCATGAGCCAATTCTTGGTTTTAGGTATTAGAATGAAACATTGCTTGGACAGATGGGAATCCCTCCCTTCACGCCCACGAGGTCAGATGAGGAAAATTCAGTTGCTACTAGGTAAGTAGTCAAGTGCTTTGGGGACAGGAAAGCAGGGGACAATGCTGTAGGACAACAGGGTGCGTGAAGTTTGTTTTCCTGGTCGCCCCTTGGGCTGGGTGGGCTGCAGGCACAGGGTGAGTGTGGCCCTCAGGCAGCCTCTGATGACTTCAGGGGTAAAAAGAGACTAGTACTGGCCCGGGGATGTGAAGGCAGCAGTACTCGGAAACGAGACATGCAAAGGATTCTTCCACAAGCACATGGGATTTTTTTTTTAAAATCCTCACTCTTAGTGGAGGTTGGGAAGGAGGTAAATTTGTGAGTGGTATTTATTTATTTATTTATTTTATTTCCACTCATACAAACTTAACAGGTACACAGGTCCCCTCCCTCCCTCCAATCTCCCACTGCCCTGTGCCCCCCTCCCCTCCCCCTCCCTCCCTATCCCCTAGTGCCTCCCCCTCCCTCCCCCTCCCCCAGTGCCTCCCCCTCCCATCCCCAGAACATCCTTTAATGTGCATGCCAAACTCTCCTCTGGGTCCTCCTCTCTGATGAGGTGCAAGGACCCAGTGGCATTTCCCAGAACCGCTTCCTGTGTTCCCCTTAAGCATAGGAACACTACTATGGCTGTCAATCCCTTGCCTCCAAGAATCCTAGTGCCTTTAGCAAATGCTAGACTTTGTGAGGTCAATAGTGTGTTGGACATTGCGCAGGGCATGCAAAGTCCAATTATGATTGCTTCGGCCCTAACTTGTGTGGAGTATCTTGCATATCATTGCTCCTCCCATCCTTGTGCTCTTACACTCTTACCCCCCCCCTCTCTTCCGCAAATTTCCCTGAGCTTCAGGATGGGGAGAGATTAGGCTGGCCTAGCTCCAGGTGGTTGATATAGAGTCTCTGAAGTTCTGGATTGTGGTTTGTTGATTTTGAGTGGTATTTATTTATTGCTGCAATTTGCATGCATGTTGCTGATAAATTCATGACCAAACAGCGTAAGAGAACAGGAAGCTTTTGTTCTGGCTTGCAATTGTCTGGTTATAGTTCTCAGTCCAGCTGAAGATGAGAGCACACACCAACACTGGGGAGTCGGGGAACTGGACCCACCAAATTCACGGGATCGTGGAGAGAGAGACAAATCTCACTTGCCAGACAGCGGGTCTGGTCAAGGCATGCTGAACAGCTGAAGAATGCCAACTTATTAAACCAACTTCCCCCATCTTATCCACTTGCCTGGGGAAGGTCCCACCTATTGCCTGAGGTAATGGCTCTTTCCATATCAATCAGTCTCCTGCAGGCTTGTTTAGGGTTTGCTTTAATTACTAGAGCTTTTCAGATGTGCCGAGAGCTCATTGCCAAACTGACACCTCGGCATCTAACTGCAAGTTCATTTCACTAGAAAGATCTCCTAGCTTGGGATCAGTGGGTGGGTGGAAAGAGTTTCTGGAATCCCTGATTTTTGAAGCATAGTCATGTGCATGTGTACAAGGAGAAGGTCCCTAAGTTGCATCCCAGTCTCAGATGAACCCCCGCACACCATGGGGTTGAGTCTGCGTGTATCCCTGATTCCCAAGACGTGCAGGCTTCTGTCAGCGGCCCTTGCATAAATACAAACAGCATTGCCCCACAGGTGCTAGAGCTGAGTTAAGGCTTTCAAGCTATAGGGCTTTTCTTAATTCAGATAGTTTTCAGACCTGAATTTAAAAAGAAAGGGTGATTTTAGGAGTGTTGGCTGAAATCCTCACCAACTGTTTAGATCAAGGTCTGTGGGTATAATCTGACTATAGAAGACCGTTTCAGAGTCGACCACCCACAGAATTTCTCCGAGCATGCTCTGTTCCCTTAAATCTCTTTCACATATTCCCTGATTCTTCAGATTGAAACCTTGACATTGAGCTGATTCCTAGCCAGAGACAGAATCAAGAGAAAAGCCAAAACCTGGATAATCAGCAAGATAGATGACTAGAGATGATAGACCCCAAACACGGGGGGGGGGGGCTTAGGTAGCAAAAATCCCACATCTCCTTGCCCCACACTAGCTTGTGTTGCGTGTCTTCATGTCTGAGCGGCTTATCAAAGATGGCGGCCAGAAGCTTCATCCCTTCTGAGCCCTTCAAATGTCTGCAGTTTTGCTGCCTTATCAGCCAGACAAACAGAGATAACTGGAAAGAAAATGTCAAACTTCATAAAGAACCAACAGAATTAAATATAGATGAGTGGCTGCTGAATTCTGCCGGCTGCCCTCTCACTTTCCTGTTTTACAAGAAGGACTTTGGTTAACGATTTTTGACTTCCTCGGGTCTGGTGGTCTTGAAGGAAGGAAGAAAGAGAGTTGTATTCAGAACAGAGGGAGGGAAAAACAGAAACAAAGTAAGAGCTGGGAATTAGGATGTCCACTGAGAATCATAGCTTCATCTGTAGGTCCTTCCTGTTTAGAGTTGGAAGATCTAAGGTAGTCCGTGGATCATGTCCACTTTCTAACGTGTATTGTGAGACGTAGGAGTCTAGGAGTGACAGGCTTTCCAAAAGACTCACGTTCATTTCAGAATCGCTGAACAGAACAAGAGACTTCTCAGTATAAAAATGAATCTGATTAAACCATACTTTCTTGAGACGCAACCAAGCAGTGTTTTGCACAGTCCTCTGGAGGAAGCAAACGTCCCGCTGTCCCGGCTGTATGTAAGAATTCCGATGGGTTGTGTGGACGCATGTGGCACGTCGGAGATCTGGCAGTGTGCTTGCTCAGAAGCCACCTGGACCAGTACTGAGGGCTGGATCTGGGATGATATCCAGAATTCCCAGCTGGGAACCTGACCCTGGAGCACGCAGGGCCAACAGACACAAATGTCATGAAGCTATGGGACTCGAGGCGCTTCCACGGGGTAAACCACAGGGCTGGGGCATGCTGGCCCTGCTGCCTTCCTGCCCTCCCTCCCGCCTCTGCCACGTCCTTCAGGTGATAGTAACCAGCTCATTGGAGTAGGCCAGTCCTGATACTACACGCCAGCCTTCCCCGGAACACTTAGCAGGTTGATAAGGAAGTGTAGGACATAAGGGTCAAAATTCAACACATATGTCATACCCTGCAAAGACCACCGGTCAGATGGGGACCACGGCCATAGCTCTCCTGCTTTGGCGATGTTTTTGCCCTTGTGGTAGGTTTTTGTTGTCGATTCCACACATTTAGAGCAAAGAGATTCCATATGATAACCATTACTGCTGTGTGAATGAGTGTGTGTGTGTGTGTGTGTGTGTGTGTGAGTGTGTGTGTGTGTGTCTTCTATCAGATCTGGATTCCCCAGGCCCTTGTTATCACACGCCGGCCAACAGCAGACATTTACTATCCGTTGGTTCCTGTCTTTACTGGGCACAGTTTCTGTTCCCCCAGGCTTGCCATTGTGTCACGTGGGCTTGGAAACCCATATTCTTCTCTGGAGTAAGTGTGGTGGGCCCCAACCTTCCTCCTGCTGGCTCCTGTCTAGCACTGGCAAGACCAAGGCTCCGGCTAGGGAAAGACATTCTGGACGACCTGCTCTATGCTTTCTGGACCACACAGCTGGCGGCTGCTACCTGCGGAGCTCTGTCAGGCATGGGGGTTGGAGATGGTTCCCTCGCATGGAAACAAGAGAGCCCACAGGCCCCCACTGAGGACCTGCGTCTAAGTGTCCATGACTAAAGCAACCTGCCTGTTGCATTATGTTTGCCTATCGCCCATAAGTTCATGACTAAACAACTTACAGTTTTGATTGCAGCTCATGGTCCAGCTTGGCAGGAGAGCTCGTAGCCAACACCAGGAGTCAAGGGAACTAGGAACCTTATCCACAGGGGCTGCTGAGAGAAGGGTAAACCTCTTCACCTGCCAGGTGTGAGTCGGCCAAAGTCTACCAGAGTATGTCAGACAACTGAAGCGGCTTCTCCATCTTACCCACCTGCCCAGGGAATGACCCCGCCCACTGCAGGCTGATAGCTTTCCGCTACCCTCATTGAGCAGATCGTCTTCCCCAGGCTTGCCCAGGGTTTCCCCTGACTACTCATTCCTCACAGATGTAGCCAGAGCCCAGCCTTCAGTTATCAAGTTGGCACCCGCATCTGACACGTTGACCCATTTCATTTGTGCTGCTTTGACAGAACCCCTCAGCCCAGGGGATCGTGTATGACAAGCATTTATTGCTCTCAGTCCAGCCGGAAAGCCCAGTTCGAAGCATCTGGCAAGGGCTTGCTTCTCCTAGGCATCCCTTCTGGGGTCTTCTTGTAGCTGGAAGGGAGATTCATCGCTTTCCATCTCAAAAGGCGGTTGGCAGTTTTCTCCTGGAACCCTTTGATGTGTAGATGAGAAAAATGCCACCTGGCATTTTTACATACGACCTGAGATCCAAACTCAGGACTCATCCCAAAGCCTGGTCCCTGGTCGTCAGTGAACCAATGATGAAGGTCCAGGTCTTCGGGTTCTCCTCTAGGAAGACCCTCTCCTCCCACCCCTCCCTTTTCCCGCCCACAGCGGAAGCGTGTCACCACTCTATCTACCAGAGGCCCCACCATTTGTTCACACCAGCTCCTTCCCTGCTGCTCAGTGGACTTGAATCTCACAAATACTGCAAGTGTGAATTGCCGCGGGTCACATCTCCGGGCTGTGTCTCAGGCAGTCGATATTTTCCCAGGATGGTATCTCTCAGCAAGACTTAAGCCAGTGAGTGAAGTAGCCAGCCGATCAGCGGGTACTCTTTAGTCCCCTGGTCTTTGCTCAGCACTGCAAGCCTTTGCAGGAAGCATCATGTGTAATTATTTCTATGCTGAGCGATATCCAAGAATTCCCAGATATCCCTGAACTCCAACTTTCAAATTTTTAAGAAATATTTATCCATTTATCTATTTATTTATTTATTTGTGTGTGTGTGTGTGTGTGTGTGCGTGTGTTATCAGAGGACACTGTGTGTCCCTGTAGAGGACCAAGGGTGACCACCTGGCATTTTTACATACGACCTGAGATCCAAACTCAGGACCTTGTGCTTTTGAGACAGTCTTAACCCCTGAACCATTTCTCCAGCCCAGCCAACTTTCAGCTTTTAAACCGCACTTTGAATTTCACCAACGCAGTAATATATTTAGGAACGATCTTTAAAATTCCTTTCCAAAAGATCGAAGTTTTTTTATTTTTTAAACTGTACCTTTGTCGGGCATGAAGTTAGTCATAGGGAGTCTGCCCCATAGGTCCCCCCAAGGCAGAACATTAAAAAGAAGCAATGGGGATCACTTTACCTTCTTATTGCTTTAGGGTTTCCCAGACTCCTTTCCAGGGCTGGAATTGCAGACTGATGCCATAGGCTCTGCACATTTTTTTTTTTACAAGGATCTGGGGATTTGAACTCAGTTCCTTTTGCCTGTGAGGCAAAAGCTTTAACCTCTGAACCATCTCTCCAGCCCATCTAATTAAACCCTTGACTGTTGATGTATTACTGTGTCCCACCTGAAGTCTCCTCTTTCAAGGGCGGGAGAAAATGGAGACATAGAACTTCTGCATTCTCTCAGCATGGAAGCCAATCAGGTCACTTTTCCAACACACCCACTCATCCACTGATCGGTCAATTCCCCTGAGCCTTCATGTCCAGCGTTTTTATTGCTTCTTGATACAGACACAGTTGGTGAAATATAGAAATACATAGACTACATATGTATTTCTATAAATATATAGAATACATAGAAAAATATAGAAGAGGCTTTGTCATCTGACTTTGAGAATTAATTCATTTATTTATTTTCATTTACTTCATTTTGGGGGGACAGGTTCTTTCTATGTAGCCCAAGCTGACTTTGACTGCATGATCTCTTGCTCCAGCCTTCCAAGTGCCATGATTTCCACATGCCACTATATCTGGCTGCAGAATTGTCCCTGATTCCTGTGGTCGCTTGAACATTCATTATGGGACGACCTGTGTATCTACTAATATAAGAAGCAGTGACCTATCCCCAGGGCTGAAGAATGAGACACAGACACAGTCTACTAAAAGAATCACCTGCATAAATGCCATTGCAATAAACGCAGATCACAATGTGACAGGACCTATAAAAGAGGAGTGTGCAAGAAATAGTGGTTGTCTTGGTCTCACGCTACCATTTTGAGATGAATATGTCACCCAAACCATTGAAGAGAACAAAGAGATTTTTACTCATGATCACAGTTTTGAGTGCTAGTCATTATGGAAGGAGTATTCCAAAATCAGGAGCCAAGGGAACTGGCCATATCATGCCCACAGAAAGAGAAAAAGGGACAAGGACCAATGTGTAGTACCTTTGTCATCTTTCCAATGTCAATCAGGTCTCTCTCCATCTCGTTCACCTGCCCAGGGAATGATCCCATCCACTGTGACCTGAATCTTTCCACATCAAATAGATCATCTTCTGCAGGAGTTTGCCCACACTAAATAACTCTTCATAGGTGTGCCTAAAGGCCAGTTATGAACTGTCAAACTGACGCTCATAACTAACTGCCCATGGTTGTGGCATATTAGGTTACTGTCCCCCTAACTTTCTTTACTCCTTTGTGTACGGAATTGTGCATTCACACCCTCTGCTATATGCATTCTATGGCTGATAGCAACAGCAAGCAAAACATACATCTTGGGCTTGCCTGGGTGACTTCCTTTGGACAATTAAGACCAACTGCCAGCCTGAGCACAAACTGAAATGCCTAGGTGGTTTCTGTCAGGCGTCTCACACCGTCAACCTAGCCATCAGGTATATGTCACACACAGTATTGCTTGTTGAGCCCAGATGCTGGAATAAACACCCATGGAGAAGATACAAAACTACAAATTGGAGTCTAATCGAGTCCAGCCGAGTTCCCTTAGTTGACAGGCAACCTGCGTTCCCAGGAGTGCCAACACTGTTAAGAGTCTGGGTCTGGGATGTGCCCCCAAGACTGGCATGTTGTCCCCCAGGGCAGTTGAGTGCAGATGGAACTGGTAGTGCTGACTGCCGGAAGTGGGCAGGTCTTTGGAGGGTGCGCCTGTTCCTAGCCTTCCTGTGAGTGCCAGCACTTACCAGTCAATGCGGGGTCCCACGCGGGGGATCGGTGGGAATTAAACCAAGCCAGAGTTGGAGGGGTCTCAGCCCTACTGAGACTGAGAACTGAGACTGAGTTTATTCTAAATTACTCAGGTATTATACGTGATAGCTGGGCAACCATCCAAAGTCCTCCCTAAGAGCCCAAGCAGCAAGATGAGCATAATCTCATAAAAACAAGAAGGAATAATAACAAGAGAACATTCCATGGGAAACTAAATTATTCTGACTAGCTTACTACTCAGACAGTTAGCAATTTCAAGGTAACAGCAGCTTCGAGGTAGACTCTCTTTTGCCACAACTCTGAGAATATTCAAGCCTGTTCCCAATTAATAAATCACAAGGTGGGAACGCAGTGACCTGGTCAATAGCACTTCCCTCCTGAGACTGACCACAGTGCAGGCATGTGTCCCTCCCAAGGGGACACAGAGCAGGAACAAAGACGTCCAAACTGCTGGCCTTTGCCGCTCAGATCAGCCAGTGCCCAAAGGACCCCGAGAAGACCTGGACCAGCCCCCCCCCACCTTCCTGCTTCCCGGTTGTCACCATGTGAACAGCTCCGCTGCATCATGCCATGTCACGTGACCACGGGTTGGACACTCTGAAGCCAGGAACCAAACAGACCTTCCCTGCAGCAAGCCGTCTGATGGAGAGGTTTCAACACACTGATGGATACTCCCTTTTGTGAGGGGTTGTGATTTGAGAGGAGGGCTGTTGTAAGATGTGGCGTCCCCCTCCCTTAACAGAATGCTGGGAGTACATTGAAGGGGGCTACATGGCTGGGACTCTTCCCAGAATGCCATCTGCCCGGTTCTCAGCTGGCTTAAGACAATTAAGGAAAGAATCAATACCAGTGAGATCAATGGTTTATTCCAGTTTTGCTGCTCCTGCAGCATCCCTTGGCTCCATCCTGATGGGTATTGGAATTCACCCCCTGGCCAGAGATAAAAACCTGTTAAGTTAGAGACTTGTTATAAGAGTGTATTCAAAGGTAGATGGAATAAAAGTAGGAGATCGTGGTGAGAGAGGGGTCAATCACCCATTTGCAAAATGATTACTTTCTATCAGCTGCCTATAGGCCCACCCCTTCTGGTGAGATCATACCCCATCAGTTGCATATGATCAGGAAGGAAAGTCTGTGAACTTAACCAGATGTCTCATTACTTACTTGCAGTCGTTGATGGTGGCCTATTTTCTCTGCTGTAACATAGTCCCCTCTCTCCTTGTTTCTGGTGGGGCCCTCCTTCCCCATCCCTCTTGCTTATAATCTTTACAGAGATTTACAGGTATTACAGAGATTTGTCTTTGAGTGTCTCTAAGTGGGTTTTGTACTAAGATCCACCTATTAGGGAGTACATACGACACTTAATTTTCCATATCTGGGATACTTCACTCAATATAATTGTTTCTAATTCCATCCATTTCCCAGCAAATTGCATTGATTCATCATTTTTGATGGCTGAGTAGTATTCCATTGTATAAATGTACCACATTTTCCTTATCCACTCGTCAACTGTTGGACATTTGGGCTGATTCCATGACTTTGCTATTGTAAACAGTGCTTGTGCTATCGAGGTGAATTTTTGCTGTATGGGGGGTTATTCCCAAAAGTGAAATAGCAGGGTCATAAGGCATTTCAATCTTTAATTTCTTTAAGAATCGCCAGACAGCTCGCCAGAGTGGTTGTATGAGTCTGCATTCGTACCAGCAATGTAGGAGAGTTCCCCTCTCTCCACATCCTCTCCAGCAAAAAATCAACAAACCATAATTCAGAACATCAGAGACTCTATATCAACCACATGGAACTGGGCCAGCCTAATCTCTCCCCATCCTGAAGCTCAGGGAAATTTGCAGAAGAGGGGGCAGTAAGATTGTAAGAGCACAAGGATGGGAAGAGTAATGATATGCAAGATACTCCACACAAGTTAGGGCCGAAGCAATCATAATAGGACTTTTCATGACCTGCGCTATGTCCAACACATTATTGACCCCACAAAGTCTAGCATGGACTAAAGGCACTAGGATCCTTGGAGGCTAGGAACTGACAGTCACAGTAGTGTTCCTAAGCTTAAGGGGAACACAGGAAAGGGTTTCTGGGATATGCCCCTGAGTCCTTACACCTCATCAGAGAGGAGGACCCAGAGGAGAGTTTGGCATGCACAGTAAAGGATGCTCTGGGGATTGGGGGGGAGGCACTGGGGGATGGGGAGGGAGGGGAGAGGGTCGGGGGGGGGAGCAGGGGGTCGGGGGGAGGTGGAGGGAGAGGACCGGTGTACCTGTTAAGTTTGTATGAGCGGAAATAATAATAATTAAAAAAAGTAGTTAAGTAGTAAAAAAAAAAAAAAAAAGGTTTATTCCATCCACCATAGGATTGGAAGCCAGACCTGGTCAGAGACCAGCCTGGGGGCGTCCTAGCAGGGTCTGCTCATACCTGAACCAGGTGCCTTGTGTCTACAGGTATTTCTGCTCCATCAGCAAGCGGGATGGAGTGGCCTGAAGCAGCGAGGGCACACAGTTTGAAATGCACGGAACGTTCAAATTTCACTCAGCTGCAGTGGAATTAGCGCCGCTGAACAAGGAAACTAGCAAAGCGGCCCGTGCCGCCCTCCTTGGTTTCCCAGTGGGAATTTTCTTTCATTGGATATTCTTAGCTGCAAAATGGTGCTGCAATTTAATTTTCATTTGGTGCAAAGAATAGGCAGGAATGGTGACAAAATTGCATGAAAGAAACTGTAATCCCAGCACTTAAGAGGCTGAGGTAAGGCGATCACAAGTTAGCCTCTGACATGGGTTACATTGTAAGACCCCGGCTCAGCAAAGAAAAGCATAAAAGAATTTTGTTTTTTTTCTCTGCTCATCCATCCTCTTGTTAATTTTACCTGGGAAGTAGGAAGTAATGAAGAAGAAGCACTATGAGTTAGATCTTTCTCTGGCACAGACTTTGAATCCACGTAGCATCGAGAATAATAAAAAGGGGTGCTAGGTAGATACTTCAACTAGTTAAATCACTTGCTACATGAGCAAAAGGACCAGAGTTAAGATTCCCAGATCTCCTGTAAAGATTTGGAGTGGATATAGCCGCTTCTCTATAATTCCGGTTCTGGAAGAAGACGTCTGAAAGTTCCCAGAGCAAGCTGGTAGACTAGCCCTATGGGCAAGCTCTGGGTTTTTTGTAAGAGACCCAGCTTCCAAAGAAGATGAAAGAATGATCAAGGGTGATTCCTGATCTCAACCGCAGGTCTTCATTGTATACACACACATACACACACACACACACACATACGCGCGCGCGCACACACACGCACGTGCAGACATACCTGTACAAATGAACCCTCTCACATACACATGCAAATGGAAAAGACATAAAAATAATGAAGAGGAATTAATAAAAAAGGAATTTAAGGACAGCTTCTGTACTTGTAAAATAAAACTAGTGATTATGCTTGCATCCCGGGGTTATGAGAAGCCAATGAAATAATTATGGGAGGTCTTCTCCGAGTGTCTGGCAGAATGAACAGTTGGTACACGACAGAAATTATCGTAGGGGAATTCTGTTGATGTGGCTCTTCCCAGGAAAGCAGATGGTCATTACAGGAAGACAGACCCTGTCATGACATTTCCTATGACCTTTTTATATTGGCAAGAAGAGAAGCCTACCGCAGGACACAAATCATGATGAATTTATATGCCGTGTTTATTAACAGTTAAACTTTCTCCACTTTGGTTCTCTAAGAGCAATGTAGGTCGGTGACATGGAAATTTTGGTCTCACTGCAAAATGATCACTTTGTGGACCTTAATTTGGCGGAGACCGAACAGACTGGGTCTCTGCAGGAATGAATTGTGGGTAGACCTCCAGGTCAACATGCCTCCACCTTGGTTCTACCCCCCACCTCCCATCCCCCCACATACACCAGACCAGAGTAACAGCAACTCTGCAGTCAGCTGCCAGAGTGAGATGTTCTTCCTGCAAATGAAGATAAGGAGAACATTCCAGAAGCCCATGGGTTGCTCAGGTGGCAGGTGTTCTAATTCTCAGATATTCTCATTTCTTGATGAGAGAGGCCCAGTGTAGGACAACCTTGGAATAATAGAAACCGAGGCTACGGAAGACAGTTAATTCTTTTGAGAAGCTGCAAGTCGACATTGGTAATGACCTTGTTGGTTCACGAGAATGACTGTGCTCAGACATATTCAGTTGCTTACCTTAAAAGATCCTGCAGAGTGTGTGTGTGTGTGTGTGTGTGTGTGTGTGCGTGCGTGTGCGCACGCCCCCACAAGCTCATGTGCAAATGCATCACATCATATGGTACACGTGTACAATCACTTAGGCAGGTACATCTTGTCTGAAATGAAAAGCAATTATAACTTCCAAATTACAAGAACCAGTCATTTAAAATACATTTCCAATCCATCCCCTGGAGACAGACAGAATAATTTCCCCATTTCTAGACATTCTGTTGCCTAGTCCTTTAACATCTCCCCGGGTATTTCAGAAGGTATTGAAGTTAGACAAGTTTACAAATTTGTTTTCTGCGCCACAGAGCTTGGAACTTGACCTCTCCATTCACAAAATACTCTTGTGCTCCTCCTGGCTTTGGCCAGAAAAGGAGCTGATAAACTTAGAGTGGGATAGGAAAGCAAGGCCCAATAGCACACAAGAACAATGAAGGAAGAGTTACCTAGTAAAATTTTACTGAAGTTTTAAAAAGAAAAAATAAGACATCTTATGTCTCCTTTCCAAGGCATAAAAATAGGGAATGTGTATCATCCAATACATAAAACAAGGAAAACATGTCCTCCAACACACATGGTGGGAAGGAAGCGTGGGAAAGCGTGAAGAAGAGAGGGAAAGAGAAGCCCAGGAGTGCTTCAGGTACCAACCACACAAACGTGTGAGTGGCTGATATTCTCAGAGTGGGGCGTGGCTTGTTTGTTACCCTGTCAAGACAGTTGAGAGATTTTCTGCTTCTAGGCTCTTAAAGTCAAGCCAACTTAGAGTGGGCCTCTAAATTGGTCTAGGGTTCTTGTCCTGGGGAACAGAGGTTTCTTGTTCTCCTTAGTTGGAATGGTTTGGGGCTGTTTGGTCCCTCTTTAAGGGGTACTCAATAATGAGTGAGGCTAAATTTCCCTCCCTCTTCCCTCCCTTCAGCTGTGTGATAAAATACCCTAAACCAAAGCACCTACACGAGAAAGGTTTCCTTATTTTGGCTTGCGGTTCCACGAGAGGATGGAGTCTGTCAAGTCAGGGGGACGCAGTGCCCCAGGCAGGGAAAACTCAGCAGCTGGCTCACCCGGAATCCTTACTCTGGAGGGAGGGAGAAAGAGAGAGAGAAAGAGAGAGAGAGAGAGAGAGAGAGAGAGAGAGAGAGAGAGAGAGAGAGAGAGAGAAATTGGGGGTCTGGACCACAAACCACAGTTTATACCTGTGTTTCCTCTAGCAAGACTGCACCTCCTACAGACACCCCCTCCCTCCCTCCCTCCTCCCCTCCCTCCCTCCTTCCTCTCCCTTCCGTCCCTCCCTCCTTCCTTCCCCTCCCTTCCCTCCCTCTCTCTCTTCCTTCCCTCCCTCCCTCCTTTCCCTCCCTTCCCTCTTTCCCTCCTCCCTTCCCTCTTTCCCTCCCTCCCTTCCCTCTTTCCCTCCCTCCCTTCTCTCCCTCCCTTCTCTCCCTCCCTCCTTCCCTCCCTCCTTCCCCTCCCTTCCCTCCCTCCCTCCTTCCTTCCCCTCCCTCCCTCCCTCCCTCCTTTCCTTCCCTCCCTCCCTCCTTCCCCTCCCTTCCTTCTTTCCCTCCCTCCCTTCTCTCCCTTCCTCCCTCCCTTCCCTCCCTCTCTCCCTCCCTTCCCTCCCTTCCTCCTTCTCTTCTTCCCTCCCTCCTTCCCTTCCTCTCTCCCTCCCTCCCTACTTTCCTTTCTTCATTCCTTGTAAGACAGGGTCTCACTCTTACTGGGTCCATGCTGGTCTTGAACAGACTGCAGAGGAATTCTGAAAGGAGTCTGAGAAGGAGGATCCAGAGAGAGGTGGAGGTGGGAAGAATCCTGAAGGATTCATCCAGACACCACAGGACTTATTCATCACGTGACACAGACTTCCACCTGACTGTTTCTATAGTTTTCCTAAAGTGTAATTCCCTTACATCGACTTTTGCAAATACACTGAGTACTGTACAGGTTTTCAATCAATCACACATCATAAAACCATCACCACAACTAAGACGTGCAGCCTTTACATCATCCTTCAGATTCCCTCCTGCGCCTCTAATACGCGCCTTCCTCCCTGCAAGACGGTAACCAGCATCGTTATGATCGCTCTGAATCAGTCTGCTCCTGATTCATGTAGATTCCATTTCTTTGTATTAGGTTTCATAGCTTCTCATATACTGAAACACATACACACACGTATGCATGCACACACACATGCACGTACATGCACACACATATTCTGGGCTAGATAGATACAGGTGTCCAATTGACAATTGCAGGCTAAACTCTGGGCACATCTGTGAAAAACTGATCGTCAAGGCAAGCCCTGAGCAGGCCTGCAGGAGATTGTCTGATTGACATGGGATGGGAGGGACCATTCTCTGGGCAGGTGGGTAAGACGGAGTAGTTCAGTGTTTGGGCGTTCTTCTGCACGCTTGGACAGACTCGAGGTCTGGCAAGCGAGTGTTGCACTCTCTTATCAATGGATATGGTGTGGCCAGTTCCCTGGGCTCCTAATGTGGGGTGAACTCTCCTGAGGCATTAGACCCAAAAATGTGACAGGACGATCGGAATTCAGAATGAAACTCTTTGTTCCCTTTAGCTGTTAGGCTGTGAATTTATCTGGCAACATGCAGGGAAACTATGACACACCCTGGCACACATATACAGACACAGAGAGACACACAAAGGTGCACATATGCACAGACAGACACACACACATATGCACAGAAGACAGACACACACACAGACACAGAGAGACATACCCAGGTGCACATATACACAGACAGACACAGAGAGATACACACATATACACGGGCACACACACACACACAGACACAACCAGATGCACATACACACAGACAGACAAATACAATACCCAGACTTACACAGACACAGACAATCAGATATAACACACAGACACACAAACACACAGACAGACAGATACATATATATGCACAATCACTAATAGTTCCTTCCTTCTACAGTAGAATGCCATGGTGGAAATTCACAGCACTGTCTAGTCTCCCATACGTGGGCATTTAAATTCTTTTCTTCTTCAGAGCTATCACGAATAAAAGCATTTGAATTTCTGCTATGCATTTTTCACCTTTATACACTATGACTGCGGTCACTGAGTCGCTGGGTGGCCGCACACGTAACTCGTTGGAATTGACAGTTTCCTGTGGTGTTTCCTGTTTCACACACCCAGGGCTGATGAACGCCCCAGGGGCAAACGTCTTTATCAGGGTTTAGCATTGTTAGACTTTTTTCCCCTTAATTTTAGACATATTTCTGCAAGTGCGCAGTAGTATCTTATTGTGCTTTGAATTTTTATTTCCTTGATGACTAATATTATTGATCCCTTTTCCAAGGCTTATTGGCCGTTCCAAAGGTGTAGTATTTCTTCTCTTTCATTTTCTCACTTCAGACGGGTAATGTGTGGCTGTAACAAGATTTGCAGGAGATACACGTCACACAAGAACGTGAACACCAAAAAAAAAAAATCATGCCTTTGGACTGGAAAAGAATTTGGCTTACTATTTCCTTTATGAAGTGTCTGTTTAAGAATATCTCTATTAAAAGTCCTGTGGTTTAGGGCTGGAGACTTGGCTCAAGGGTTAAGACTCTGCCTCCCAAACAGAAGGTCCTGAGTTTGATCCCAGGTCTTATATAAAAAATGACAGATGGAAATGGTAGCAGCCTGCACTTCTGGCCCTGATGGGTGGAGCCTGATAAATTCCAGAGCAAAGCAACAAGGAGGTAAAAGCAATCCAGGATGATTCCCCAAGTCACTCTTAGTCCTTCACAGGGACATACAGTGCCTTCTCACACACACACACACACACACACACACACACACACACACATCCCGTGGTTTTAGAGGACTGATCCTAAGGACTTACACATCCTTGACAAGGATTCTACTGCTGACAAAGACCACCAGGCTGCACATGGATTGTGTGTGCACATGCACATATACACACATACGCATGCGGTGCGGGTACATGTGTGATATATGGGGGTGCATGCTTGCATGTGTCATGGCGCCCCTGTGGAGGTCAGAAGGCAGCCTTCGGTGTCCTTCGGGACAGACTTTCTTCTGCACTGTGTATTCCAGGCCAGCTGGACCCGAGGGCGTGGAGTTTCTCCTGTTTCTACCTCCCGTTTCCCATAAGCACACAGGGATTACAGATGTTTGCACCACTGCATCTGGCCCTCGAGTGGGGATCTGGGAATCCAAACTTGGGTCATCAGGCTTCTGCTGCAAGTGCTTTATGTCCTAAGCCATCTCTTCAGTCCTCAGACATTATTATTATTATTTACTATTGCTGCTGTTGTTTGAGATAGATCTTGGGCTATATTTGCTGTGATGCTCCAAGCCGGCCTCAAACTTGAGATTCTCCTACGTCCATCTCTAGAGTTGGAATTACAGCCGTACCTCGCCATGGCTATGTGTTTGCTTTTAAAGTGTTGGCTTTTATGAGTGGTTACTGCATGTGTGTTTACCATAATTGTTATTCATTTGCCACCTTGCTATTTCTCCATCTTTCCCTGCCTTCTTTTGGATGAGCTGGAGTTGTTCCACTTCATTTCATCTTTCCTAATGGCTTTGGCCTGTACCGCTTTGTAGTACCTTTGCTAGTCACTCATAAAGAGATTATACTACCCACCCTGTAACGTATCACAGTCACTATCATTCTATCTCATGAACCACGGTAACGCCTCGCCGTACTCAATTCCTTGCTCGCTTTTCTCCACTATACCATTTGTTATGCATTTTACTTCTAATGTGCTATAAATCTCTAAACGTTGTTAGAGATGATTTAAACTGACAGTGATCTTTTGCAGATAAAAAATTATGTCATCTTTTGTATTTATATGACTGTCTATCTTTTCGAGTGTTTTTCGTGGTTACCTGCTGATGCTAACTTGCATCTGTCTAGATTCAACTTCAACCTGAAGACTTCTCCTTGGTATTTTTGCAATATAGGTGCACTGGTTACAGGTTCTTTCATCTTTTATTTCCTGGGGGGGAGTGGAGGGGAAGAAGGGGATTGAAGGCAGGTACACGGGCACTTCAGTGTGTGTCCCTATGGAGGCCCAAGGGTGCCTTTGGGCATCAGACTGGATTGCTCTACTTCCTTATTGCTTTATATTAGGGTTTCCCAAGCTCTGCTTTCCAGAGCTGGAAGTGGAGGCTGCCACCATTCCTGCCCAGCATTTTCATATGGATCTGGGATCCAAACTCAGGTCTTTCTGCTTATAAGACAAAGGCTTTAACCCATGAGCCATCTCTCCAGCCCTTGCTTTTTGTTTTCTTTTTTTTTTTTTTACTCTCTCTTACTTTTGAGACCCTAACTACCCTTAACAGTAGGTGAGTTTACATTATTCTGTTATCTCTTCAAATTCATTTTTCTCTATGTGCTTTACATTTGAACAATCTCTATTTAAAATTATTCATTTATTTGAGAGAGAGAGAGAGAGAAGAAAGAGAGACAGAGAGAGACATGCATACATGTATGACACGGTGCACAGGTGGAAGTCAGAAGAAAACTTTCAGAAGTCACCATATGGTCTCCTGGGATTGAACTCATGTTGCCAGGTTACAAGCAGAACCTCTCACTAGCCCTCCTTCTAGTTCACTAACCTTTTTCTCTGTTCTTTCTGGCCTCTTAAGCCCATCCAATAGTCAGTCTCTCTCTTTCTCTCTCTCCCCCTCACCTCCTTCTCCTTTCTCTATCCCTTCTTTTTAAAATATGGTGTACATTATTTATAGGATTTGCCATTTGGCTAAATTGAATAGTTTTTATTTATTAAAATTTCCCATTTCTGATGTGCTCCTCTATTCTATTCTGGAGAAAAGAACCATTTCCAATGCTTAAGTCCTTTTTCTAGAATCTCACTATATGACTTGGAACCTCATCTGATCCACGGACATGTTTCGCCTTCTCTGGACTCAAGTCGAGTGTCTTTCTGCTTCAAATATCATCCTTTCCACGGACTGCAGACAGTGTGGGAAGGACCCGTAGGGGGGAGTAGACTCTGAGTCCTCCAGACAACGTCACTCTCGTTTCAGGTGCACCTGTCCGGGCCAAGCTCAGCGACATCAGCAGGAGCTGGGCCCAGGTGGGCTGTGTCTCCAGGTTTAGTGCCCCTCTGGATTAAGTGTCTTGAAGGGGAGGGGTAGGATCCTTTCTGGCAGGTAGAGATCTAGGTCACGAGACTCTGAGACCACCCACAATTTCATATATGTAGTCAACGTTTCTTGATCATAAACATTGACAACCCACCCAAAACATCCCCCTCTCACCATGTGTCTCCTTCCTTCCTTCTTTCCTCCCTTCCTTCCTTCCTCCCTTCCTTCCTTCCTCTATCCTTCCCTCCCTCCCTCCCTCCCTCCTTCCTTCCTCCCTTCCTTCCTTCCTTCCTTCCTTCCTTCCTTCCTTCCTCCCTTCCTTCCTTCCTCCCTTCCTTCCTTCCTCCCTTCCTTCCTTCCTCCCTTCCTTCCTTCCTCCCTCCCTTCCTCCCTTCCTCCCTTCCTCTATCCTTCCCTCCCTCCCTCCCTCCCTCCTTCCTTCATTTTTCTTTCTCAGTTTTCTTTCTTCTTCCTCCTCCCCCTCAGCTCCTCCTCCTCTTCTTTTCTTCCTCCTCCTCCTCCTCATTTCTTCATTGCCCATGAGTCCATTCGGCGCCAGCCACATGTGCATGGGTATGAAGCCATCCACTGGCACATGGACAACCTACCGGTGGCCACACCCACCAAAAACAACACTGGCCCTCCCCCCTTCCCCCCACCAGTGAACATCAGCACCCAGGAGCTCCTCAGCCAGGAGTGGGGTTCCTCACGAACCCTCCCCTCATTCCTACTCAGACCTCCCTTTGTTGTCTAACCTGATCCAAACTTTCTGATCCTTCCACGTATGGAAAGCAACTCCCATGAAGGAAAGAGAATTGCTCAGGGGTGGGCAGTAGACTCCAGTTTGTCCCACCAGCCTGGGCCTGGCTCCGTGGTCCTGTTGCCAGAAGCTTCTTCGAGGCCCCGGGATGGTTCCCTGCGCTGTGTTCACTCCAGACAAGCCTTCAGGGGCTGCGGCTGTGCTCTGTGCTCGCGCCTCGCCCGTCTCCTCCAGGGAACAGCCGACTAGGTTCTTCATTTGCTGCCTGCGCGGCCTTCGGTGTACTCAAAGAGAAATAAGTTGTTGAGTTTTGATGGCAGAGATCTCGAGTCTCGTTCTGATGGGCACAACAGTTGATTCCTTCAGCGACTCACTTTATTTAAAAATAAGGTGATTAATGATTCACCAAATTAAAATGCATAAACAGATGATTTTTTTTCCCTCTGCAGTGCCCAAAGCCAACTAACTCAAGAAGTTTCGAAGACTATACTTTTCTGCCTCCTTGGAGATAGGGAAAGAGGGGAAGATTTAATGTATAGATGGAAAGTTAGTTCATATTTATGAAGGGAGACATCGTAGTATGTCCCAGAGAATCGGCTTGGTCTGTAAATCATTGTGTGTGTGTGTGTGTGTGTGTGTGTATGTGTGTGTGTGTGTTTAAGCCCAAGGGTGACATAGGGAATCATCCTCGATTGCTCTACCTCCTCATTGCTTTGCTCTGAGATTTCCCAGTTTCTACCCTCCAGGGCTAGGATTACAGGTCACCTATTACCACCTGGTATTTGTGTGTGTGTGTGTGTGTGTGTGTGTGTGTGTGTGTGTGTGTATGAGGAGAGAGATCTGGGGATTGAAGCTCAGGTCTTCCTGCTTGTAAGGCAAAGGTTGCCCCCCCACCCCAGCTATCTTCTCAGCCTGCATCGTTCATTCTTTAACATGCCAGAGTGCTTACTGTGAATTTACACCTTGGTGAAAGTAGACGATCGAGAGCGCGTATTGAGAAACGTGGGGCTGAGATCCCAGCCAGGCTGGGGGGCGGGGGGAGCAGAACAGCTAGGTGTTCACTCGTTCCTGATTTAGATGCGTAGCTGGAACCAGGAAATGAGGCATCTGGATACCACGTGTCAACCGCACACTCTGATAGCTAGTTCCGGTTCTCTGTTCAAAAACGGAACCTTCGGACACCTCTCGGGTAGGAACAGCCGGCAAGGACAATCTCACAAATGTGGAAGGTTTAGTGACCCTGAATGTCCCCCTGCTTTACATCCACGTCAGTGATACCCTCTGTTCCCTTGCCTGTTCCATCAGACTAGATCTGGGAGTGCCATCAGACTAAACATGGCCGTGGTCTTAGCTCTGGTGCCCGCCCTTGGACCGCAGCTTGAGTAGAACCGATGGGATTCTGGGTAAGTCACCTTGTATTCCGTAGGCAATGGCCCACTCTGAAGGCCGCTGCTCTTGAAGTTCCAGGGTGCCCCCTGAAGGGAGAGTTACCTGTCTTTCTCTTTAGTTCTTACTTCCACTCCCATCAGTTTCACCCACACCCACGTGCTCCCTCCCTCCCTACTGTAGTTGCCCTTCATGCTGCTGATAAATACACGACCAAATGACTTAGGGGAACAAGGGGTTTTGTTCTTTTATTATTATTTTTCTACTTTTACAAGCATATTGAGTATTCATCCCAGCTTCCCTCCCTCCCCCTCCCCTCCATCCCTTCCTTCCCTTCACCATCCCCTCCCACTCCCTCCCACCTTCCACCTGTCTGCTTCTATGGACCCCAGGGTTCACTCTGACCTGTCTTACTCGTGTGGGGGCTCAGGCCTCCGTGGTATATCAAGTTACCTCTCTTAGGCCACCCCACTGATATGTGCATTTCCCTTCACTCATCCAGCTTTAGACCCAAAGGTTTCTGCTGTAAGTTCCCGTTCTGTGGGTGTAATAGCAGCTGCCTACAGAGCCCTTTGATGTACTGTCTCCCTACCTATAGGTTTACTGACCGTCCTCCCTATTGATCTATTTCCTTCAAGGGGCTTTATTCTTTCTTATGATTGTGGTTACAGTTCATAATCCAGCTCGGCAGGAGAGTCCGTGGTAACATCAGGAGTGAAGAGAACTGACCACACCTTTTGCACAGGCATTGCTGAGATACTTTCTGTCTGGCAAAGTATGCTGCAGTCTGCCACAGCACTGAACTCCCTCCATGTTACCCACCTGCCAGGGAATGGCCACACCTACCTTGGTTGACACCTCTGCATATTAATTAGACAGTCTCTGACAGACTTCCCCAGGGCTTTAACTACCAGTTCTTCCCAGATGTGCCCAGAGCTCAGCCTTCAGTTGTCCAGGTAACACCCACATCTAACTAGTACATTCCCCTCCCCTCCTGCCCCTTCCAACCTCTTGTCCCCCCTCCCCCCACACCCTTCTCCTTGTTTTAGTTCTTCCACTTTTCACATCTTTATTTCTGTCTCTGAAATAATTCAGTCCTATTGACTTCCTTTATTGTACCATGCTGATTAATGTTGATTGACATTATCTTCTTTTGTGTCTGCACAGCAGACACACGTGCTCAGAACCTTTAAGAGATGATGAGGATAATGATAATGATGATGACTACAAAGACAATAATGCTGGGGGCACTCCGCTTACTCACATTCTGTTGGAGACTGTAATTTTCTTTATCTTCAGATGGGGAAGCTTGGTTCTGAGAGGTTAAGCGAACTGCTCTAGGTCATTCACTCAACAAGTGCTACAGCCATAACTGTAATGCAGGGTTCGTACTCATAGGCTCTAACGTAAAAATTCTCTCTCTCAGCCCCTCCCATTCTTACCCTGAGCTTGATGGTTGGGGAAGTCACCAATGTTCTTACTGCTCAGTTGATCAGAGACCAGAACTGACCAGAACACTCCAAACTGACAGATTTGCATCTGACAAGCCTCACAAACTTATATCGCAGCCCATGAATCTCAAATTTCTAGAAACTGATTCTTCCCCAAAGCTGCACATGTCTTCTTACTGTAGCCTTTCAAAACTCCCTCGCCATCAGATCTATGGAAGAGGGGGAGACCAGGGCTCAGAGCAGCCTCGTTCTAGAACCCTTTTCTGCTCTAGCAGGATGATGCAGAAAGAACTTCTGTAAAGGGGTGCTGGGAGCTAGGAACCCAAGGCTGGCCCCAGGTGCCATCCCTTGTCAGTGGTCACAGCACACTATATTAACAAATGGTGGTCTCTCAGGCCCACCCTTCCAAAGTGCTAAAGCCATTTCTGTCCCTGGTGGGTGGAGCTAGAAGCAGCAGCGGCTCCCACTGATGGTTTGAAAGTGGTTGAGGGGAGAAAGAAGTTGAGTTCTTAGGCCTTTAGAGGAGGATAGTTCAGCTTTGGGAGGGAACAGGATTGTGTGTGTGTGTGTGTGTGTGTGTGTGTGTGTGTGTGTGTGTGTGTGTGTTTCATACAGATACACACAGGAAAGGCTAGAAAAGTTATCTGGCAGAAAGCTGGCGAGTTTCCATGACTGGATTAGCAGAAGCAAACATAACTCATCTCTGACGGCTGTGTACTCAGAAACCCAAACAAAATCAGAGTTCTGATCGCAATGCATGGTGGGCACACCATTTACTTTAAAATACTTCCGCAGAAGTGGTGCGGTATGTACGTATGCAAGTTAACAGTAATCAGCACTCTAGAAATGAGTGGTTAATTAGTATTTCAAGAGCCCTTAGGTGAATCAATACTTTGAGGTTAGCTAATTAGCATATGAAATGTTAGAAACATTTTTTTTTAATTGGTGAAATTAGTTGTACTTAAGATCAGCCAGGAGTACGTAGCTTTATCACTTTGTGCATTAAAAAAAAAAAATCTGCTCCGCATCCGTAGCAGAAGCAGAAGTTCCGTAATGGTCCCACTTCCCACTTTGAAGGGTCCCTTTCTGTAGGAGCTTTCGAGGGGCTTGTCAGAGGCACAAGGAGGAGGAGGGTTTTCTTCTAGGATACAAGTCACTGCATTTAGAAGGTAGAGGGGGAAGATTCTGACGGCTGTGAACGAACTCTCCTGTATTCGCCAGGGTTCTCTAGAGTCACAGAATCAACAGAATGGTCTCTTTGGCCACTCTAGAACCTGTGAGCAATCAATATTACCCATCACAGTAGGACCTCATAAAAATCAAGAATTTGCATTTTAAAGGAAATTTAAGAATATAAATAGACAAAGCCTGAGTTCGGGGAGGATACATTCCTGTCCTGACTGTTGCGTAACATTTTTCCTGGGGAGACGGCGGCCGCACGAGCATCTGCTCACCCCAGATAAGATCGGATGAAAGTCCAAAGTAAGATTACGCCTCCGCTCAACTTGGTGAACCAATGAACTTTTGGGGGTCACTTACAGGAGAGTGAGTGAGGGTTACTTCTAAGAGCAGAATAACTCGAAAGGCGGCTACATCATCAAAAAGCCCACCCCAGCCTGGGTGAGACCCACAGAAGCCCCCCCTCCCCCCCAGTTCTCTGCTGCATGACTTGCAGAGTCTCCCCCAGTCTTCTGTATCGGACAGAGTCTCTCGCAGACTTACCGACCTGCCAGCCTGTCTCCTCCCTCCAGCAGCCATTTGTTGGTTCTTTACTTTGGAGACAGCCCTCCCACCCCATCGAAACCTCTCTTTTTTGACATTTTAATTAATTCATTAATTAGTACATTTTTTGTCTAATTATACAAGCTCAATAGGTACCCCTTCTTCTCCCTCTCCCTCCCTTCCCCCGTTGTCCCTCATTGCTCTCTCCCTCCCCTCCTTCTTTTCACCCCTTTTTCCTTCCCTCCTCCTTTCTCGGTGCTTCCTGCTTTCTCCTTCCCATCCTCCAGAGCATCTGTTTATGTGGGCGCTGAATTTCTTTCTGAGTCGGCTACACAACTGAGGGTTCAGGACTCGGTGGCATAGCTTGGGGCTCCTTCTTGGGCTGCCCACTAGTACGAGAACTCTATTATGACTGTTGAACCCCTTGTCTCTAAGGATCCCACTGCCTGAAGCCTTCTCGCCTGTGATCCCTAGGGGGTCGTTGACATGTCAGCCATTGCACAAGTCAGGCAACATCCAATCACATTGTGACTATATTCTGGCTGCTGCAGTCCTGACTTGTGTGGAGTACCTTGCATATTGTAGGTCCTCCCCATCTTTAGGATGTTGTGCTCCCTCTTCTGCAAAGTTCCCTGAGCTTCAGAATGGGGAGATATTTGGCTGGTTTGGTTCCAGGTGAATATTGTAGGGCCTTTGGTGTTCTGAAATATTGTTTGTTGTTGTTTTCAGTTTTGCTGTTCCTGCAACGTCCTTGGCTGCATCCTGATTGGTTGTTGAGCTCACCTCCTAGGAACTTCTTGAGACTAAGGAGCTGTTTACTTTCTGAGCTGTCCTTCAAAACTGAATGTTCCAAATTGTTCCACCATGTCCTCCTTAGGTTAGGCTGGGGGCAAATTCCAAGACGACTTTACGTTTTATCTGGAGGAAAAAAACCCCACGCAACACTAACAAAAGAATTGCATCCTGACTGTATCCACCACCTCCCTTACCTGATAATACAGTCAACAGCCCAGCAAAAATGGCAAAAGACTGCAATGGATCTGTCAACCAAAAAGATTAGGAAATGGCCAATGAGGATGCTTGCATATTGCATATTGAAAGATGCGTGATATCATGAGTCCTTAAGGAAATGCAAATGAGAGCAGCAGGAAGGTTTTCTTATACTCCCATCATGCTTTTGAATCCTTACCAAGCCTCTGGCCCCACTCAGAACTCCTGTGTTCTTGTCTGAGTCCTTCCCAAGACTCAGCAGCGTTTTCATTTTCCTGTCTTGCAGACAAGGATACACAGTGGTTACACAGCTGAGGGTGGCAGGCTTCTACCTCCACCAGCTGGATTCCGGTGCCCACAGCATCAGGCCACTCCAGCATGGACTGAACTTGTCGGCCCCGTGGATCATCCAGCTCAAGAGTCGGCACTCAAGTATGTGTTGAATGGAAGCCACCCGCCGCAAGCTAGGATTCTGTGGACACACTGTCTTGTCATTACCAAGCCTGTGTGAAGGGGTGAGTCATGCCCACTCATGGTTTGCTGTGGTTTGTCCCCTGCAGACTCATGTGCTTCCATCCTTTGCTGGTGTTAATGTTTAAGAAGGTCCGTGGCTCCTTTGCCAGGAGGAAGGTATGTCACATGGGGCACGTCTTAAGCTTTGGTGACCCAGGCCTGCTTCCTCTCAGTTTGCTCCTCCTCTCCACCCTCATGACATTTGTGGTGACCTGAACCAGCCTCCTGTTTCTACCTCAACTCAGGCCTTCTGGCGTGTGATTCCCTCCATAATGGACTGCATCCCTTCTGGAAGTACAAGCCAAATATATCTCCCTTTCTCCCTTATGTCGTCCATGAGTATAGTCCTGCAGCAACAAGAGAAAAGTCATTGCAGCACGGTTTAAGTGATTGTGCATGACGTCTGTTGCAGTTCGCCTGGGTAGTTGCTGATAAATGACCATCAAACGGCTTAAGGGAACAAGGGTTTATTCTCTCTTACGATTCCTGGTTACAGTTCTCAGTCCAGCTTGACAGGGGAGAACACACCAACACCAGGGCTGAGGGAATTGGCCACACCATCTCCACATAACACCCGAGAGAGGGACGATCCTTACTTGCCAGAGTAGCATGTCTGGCCAAGTGAACAGAAGGATGCCAACTTCCTCAACCAGCTCTCAGTATTTTATTCACCTGTTCAGGGCCTAGTCCCACCCACCACAGGCTGGGCCTTTCCCATCAGCTAGGCCGTCTCCTGCAGGTTTGCTCTGAGCTTAACCCAATTGCTAATTCTCTACAAATGTGCCCAGAGCTCAAACCCTCAACCATCAAGTTGACACCTGTGCCTAACTATGACAACGTCTTTTATTCAGTATCAGCAAACTTCACGAGTTAAGGATGGGTTCTCTCTGCTGCCCACACTTCCCCACTTACACCCCTGTCTTTGGTCACTTGTTTTCCTTTCCCTCCAGGCGTCAATGTGGCCTCCCCTTGCCTTGTCCATTGGGGAGCACACGGGGAGGCTGACCTCTAAGGAAATGGCCATCCAGCACAACATCTCCTGAACTCCAGAGCCATCCCTTGTCCTAACTGGTTCCAAGGACCTTGCTCTGCCACTGGGCATCCTCGGTGGGCATTTATTTCCTCTAGCACAAGAGAGGCTTCAGAGCCCTTGGCATTGGCTCTGCACTAAGTCTCTCCAAGGATGCTTCCGCCGAGGAGACAGCCCAGCAAGCTAAGGCCAGAGGCTGTGGAGCAGGGAGCCCCACGCATGTGGCCGGGACAGACGAGGCGCCCGAGCAGGTTTGCCTCCTCTCCTGCTGAGAGGGGAGGACCAGGTGGAGCTGCACTTGCTCTTCACTCTTGGATCCACACTGAGCTTGCCTCGTCTGCCAGGCCATATGGTTTGCAGAGAGGCAGAGTCAAACTGGGGTATTGGCAGATGGAAGGAGCTGTGCTGGAAATGACAGAGTCTAGCAACTGGGGAGGTAGCGGCTGGCAGACGAGGATCTGGGGAGGGGAAGAAGATGGAGGGAGACAAGAGACACAGCAAAGGGAGATGCTCCCTAGGAAAGAAGGAGAGAGGTGGCCGTTGTCTTGGAGAGGAGCAGGCTGGGGAGCCCCTACTGAGGGGTGTGTACAGTCTGCCCACTACTCCTTCAGCTTTCATATTGCCTACATTTCTGTGCTGCATATGTTGTATTTATTTAATATTTTTTACCTGTATGACTCTTTTCATTTTTGTGTATATGTGTGCATATATGCATGCATGTATGTGTGGGTGCATACGGGTGTGTGTGAATGCACACTCACTCATATGTTGCACATGTGACTGGTGACCTGAGATTGATGTCCAAATTCTTTCTTCGTCACTCTTCTACCTTATTCTTTGAGGTAAAGTCTGCCAATCAGAGCTCCCCATTTTCGCTAGTCTGGCTAGCTAACTTGCTCCGAGGTTCCGTCTTCTCTGACTTCTGAGGCTAGGTGCCACGCCCACTGGGCAATCCTGTGGCTTCAGTGGATCAGAACTTCAGGCTTGTCCTTGAGCACCAGTCACCCCTGAGCCGTCTCCTCAACCTCTGTACTGAGTTTTGAAAAACATAAACAGTTTTATCTAAAAAGAAATTATCACTACCACATGTGGGAAATCTGTCATAGTTGGATGCAATCACAGTCATAAGTCAAAGAAAAACAACACAGTATTAAATTCTAAGTGGATATCATTGCCTACTGAAGACTCTGGCTATGGGCCTACTCTTTCATTTAAGGAAAAAAAAAAAAAAAACAGAATTAGTGTTTTAAAGGCCCCATAGCATCAAATTGGGACTTCTTTTGTGACAGGAGCTAAAAGTTTGAAAACAGGATGATTTCTTTTCTCAACGTGTGACTCAATTGTTGCTTAATGCAATGATAGATTAATGATGCAAGTTGTACTGGAACATTCTGGAAAACACGGGGGAAAGAGACAGAACAAACATGTCTCTAGAAATGAGGAGCCAGACCTTCTAGCTATCCACCACCATCTTTCTATCGACTTGGACATGAGTCTTTAACCTGAGTCTCAGTTTTCTTACCTGTTGGAAGGCCTGGCATTGAGCTTCCTCAGAAACAGCAAATTATTTCCATCTTTTGGAGTTTGCATGTTAAGAGGGATTCTGAAGTCATCTCCAGGCTTGCTGGGGAAGAGTGCCACGATAGATTTGTGATGTCTACCTCAGGTGCAGAGTTGGGAAAGGATGAGTGTAGGATTGCCATCTGCCAAGGCCGGATGAAGAAATCTCTAGGGTGTCCCTGATTAGAACCATTCGTCAAGTATGATTTACACACTCTTTCAAGAACATGTTGGATTGCTTGTTTATTCATGACTAATGGGGAAAAATAGACCATTTTTGTAAAAGAAAGGTAAGCAATCCAGTTCAGACCGATGAATGTTTATTGAGTATCCATCCACACTGTCTGGACACCCTAGACTTGGAATACAAAGATGAATGACAAAACCTAGTCCCTAACCTGGAAGAGTTCGCTGCCTTGGACAATGTGTGTATAGGAAGGTCAAAGATAGCCGCATAGCTGAGTTTCAACATGATATTGTGGGTGTTATGTTAGAGGTACAAGCAAGATTCTGGACAGCTCAAGGTTCAGTCACAGGGGTCCTGGAACCATATCCTGACTTGGAGGTGGTTGAATGGGCACTCTGGAAGTTCTGGGGGTTCATGGAAGTGGGTCGTTATGGGTTGAACTGTGTCCCTCAAAAAGTTAATTTTTGCAGGGGCTAAAGAGGTGGCTCAGAGGTTAAAGCC
The DNA here is from genome assembly GCA_023101885.1 of Typhlomys cinereus. NCBI lineage: Eukaryota > Metazoa > Chordata > Mammalia > Rodentia > Platacanthomyidae > Typhlomys > Typhlomys cinereus. The sequence goes on along the minus strand of JALPQD010000588.1, from coordinate 973,492 downwards.
TGTTTCCCAGCAAGCGCTTCAGAATTCAGTAGAATTTTTTTTAGAGATAATTAAGTAAAGTTAACTTCATTAGATTGAGCCCTAGTCTGCTATTACTGACATTCTTTTTTTTTAAAAAAATTACTTATTTATTCATTCATTCATTTAGAGAGAGAGTATCAGAGGGCACATGCATCCCTGTGGAGAGCCAAGGGTGACTTCGGGAATCATCCTGGATTGTTTCTACCTCCTTGCTTCACTCTGAGATTTTCCAGGCTCTTCCCATTAGAGGCAGAAGTGCAGGCTTCTGCTGCTATTTCTGCCTGGCATTTTTACCTGGGACCTGGGATCCAAACTCAGGACCTTCTGCTTGCCAGGCAGAATCATAACCTCTGAGCCATCTCTCCAGCCTATTACTAACATTCTTATAAAATGAGAAATAAGAGGGCTGGTGATGTCATTGAGCTGGGAGAGGGCTTGCTTAGTATGCACGAGGCCCTGGCTTCGAAACCCAGAGCTGCACATACCCAGCACGGCAGCCCCACACTTGGGAGGCTGAAACAGGAGGCCAAACAAGGATCACGGTGCCATCTAGACCAGCCTGAGCGACAGAGTGAGATTCTTTCTCAAAAGCCACAAGAAGTCAAAAGGACAGGAAACAATAAAAGGGGGGATTTGGACACAGAGACAGATACCCACCGAGGGAAGCCAAGGAGAAGATGAGAATCGTTCTTCTCTCGTAAACTTTGGGAGGAGCCCACCCTGTCGACAGTTTGAATTTGGACTTCTCGTCCCCAGAAGTGCCAGAAGGTAAATCTTTGTGGCTGAGGCCACCCCACAAGGGGAGCTTTGTGACGGCTTCAGCAAGTGTGTACACGGATGCGATTGAACCAAGACGGGCTAGGATGCACACTATCCTGTGACTGGCATTTAAGAAAAGACGCGGCAGGGAAGCACGCACGTGACGCGGATGTGACAGGCTGGCTTGGCACTTCTACGAGCAGAGAACTGCTGAGGATTTTCCAGCCACCTTTCCTCAGGAAAGACATGGAACCAATCCTCCCTCCACTTTCGCTTTCTGCTTGTAGCCTCTTCAGAATCCCAAGAGAATACAATTTGCTATCCCAGAAACTCACTCTGTGGCTCTTTGTTAGAGAGGCTCTAAGAGGCTAAGGTGCGCGGCCTTCTTTATCACCCCCTCTCCTTTTGCCCCATCCCACCCCGAACAGCCCCTGTTCCTCCTCCTTTGAGAAAGGGCTCGCAAGCGAATGATGTGGGATGCCCTGAGGAACACCATGTTTACCGGATGGAAAAGGAGGTGGCCGTCATTTGACAATATTGACCCATAGTTTCCCCTTTTATTTTTGTAACTGCCCCCTCCCCTCCCCACCACTGTTAGTTCTTGTTACTTAAAAAAATATGATAGTCGCAGCTTGGCTTTGAGTTTATGTGAGGACAGATAGGAGGACATTAGCATGGATGAGAAAATACCCAGAGACAGACAGGCCAGACCATCTTAGTGCATGAACTCTGGGAGGAGAGCTGTGGAAGTAGCCTGGGCCCCTTTGGCCCAGCTTTGGCTTGTCCAGCACCACTGAACTCCAATCTACAGAGACACAGAGAACAGAGAGAGACATTTGACTTGATTGACATTTGCTTCTACCCAACGTCAGAATGTGATGTGTCTGGGGGGAAAAGAGGGTGAGAAGAGAGACCCGCAATTTACAAGTGAAATTCCATTCAGGAAATCCGTAGACTCATTTCACATTCAGAGGTTGAGCAGAGATAGATACCTGCTGGAAGAGTTTGATTTCTGCCCCCCAGGGAAGTATAAGCTCAAAATATGATTTGCATATTCAAGAGGTTTTTTTTGATAAATTTATTGAAGTATGACATATATGGAAATCAGAGCTACACGATTTGATTAATATTTATGAAGTAAACTCACCTGTATAGCCCACATCACCGCCTTTGCAGACTGCTTCATATGCTCCTTCTGCCACAACCCAGCACTCAACGGGGAATCACTTTGCTGACCAGTTTTTATTGGACCTAACCTTCCTATCAATGGAACAGAGGCAAACACGCTCTTTTGCATCTGATGTCTTTCGTTGACTGTGCCTGTGAGCTTTATCCATGGTTCGTGCGTAGCCGCAGCTCCTTCTCTACTAACTCTATTGAGTGCGGCTATGCCAGAGTCTATGTATTCTAGGCAGACACATAGGTTGCTTCTGGCTTGGGGTTATGGCATATAGTGCCTCTAGGGATGCTTCCTTGTATCTGTTTCTTTTTTCTTTTTTTATATTTTATTTATTTTGTGTGTATGTGTGTGTGTGTGTGTGTGTGTGTGAGAGAGAGAGAGAGAGAGAGAGAGAGAGAGGACACTGAGTGTCTCTGTGGCGGGCCAACGGTGACTTTGGGAATCGTCCTGGATTGCTTTTATCCCCTCCTTGCTTCGCTCTGGGATTTTCCAGGCTCAGCTCACCAGGGCCAGAAGTGCTGCCTTTTCTGCTTGGCCTTTTTTTTTTTTTTTTTTTAACATGGGACCTGGGATCCAAACTCAGGACCTCCTGCTTGTGAGACAGAGTCTTAACCTCTGAGCCGTCTCTCCAGCCCCTTTGTACCTGTTTCTGATGCCTATAGATGGACAGTACTGCTGGGAACAATTCTAGGAGGAGAGTGAAGTTCTGTTTTAGCAGATACCGCTAACTACTTTCCAAACTGGTTGTAGCAACCTGCATCCCCCACCAGGGGCGCATCAGAGTGGGTCTCCCCACATCCCCCATTAGGGATGCATGAGACCGGGGTCTCCCCAATTCCTCACCAGAAGTACATGACAGCGTGTCTCCCCATATCCTCTACCAGGAGTACATGAGAGTAGGTCTCCTGCATCCCCCACCAGGGGTGCACCAGATATGGGTCACCCCGCATCCTTCCCAGCATTCACTATTGATCCTTGTCATTTCATCCACTTTACTTGGTGGTCAGATTTTGGCCAGTGTATTTCTAACCAGGAAAGCGCTTACGCCAAGATTCTGCGAGATCTTTCTCTAGTTACTTCTTGCTTTAGGTAGCCTAATCCTTCCTCTTGTTCTCTTCTTTTGAGAAACTTGAGGGAAATAGCAACAACTGTTTTCACCGCTGTAGAATATTGGAACAGAGGAACACATTCTCTCAGAACAGAGGAACACATTCTCTCAGACCCCTCCATCTCCTTCCCCTTACACAGATGAGAAAGTGAGTCGCGGGAACTTTCTAGACATCTGGTGCTTCAGGCAGGAGACGGCTTAAGCCCCATCCTGCGTCCACTGAGTCTTCTGTCTCCCTGTGCCATCTCTCCTTCACGATTTCCATGCATTACCTCAGAACCGGACAGTAGTGGACACTCTCTGAAGAGTGTGGCAGACATGTGGCAGTCGATGGCTAAGCCACAAACCCTCTCTTGCACAAACTCACCTCTTTGAGTGACAAAGACAACCTGAGTCAAGGGTTTGTAGCCAGAGTAGGTCAGCCGGATCGCCAACCCTGTGATTGGCTGGGACTTGAAAAGGGACCGTGTTTCAAAACTTCTGGAAACATCCCTGATCCTCACTTCTCATCATTCTTGGCATTTGCCCTCAAATTGTGTCCTAGTTTTCAGATAAAGTCTCTCTCTCTCTCTCTCTTTCTGTCTCTCTCTCTCTCTCTCTCTCTTGAGTCTTGCTATGTCATCCAAGGTATCCTTGAACTCCTGACTGTAGGATTTCAGCCATACATATTTCTTCTCTTCTTTCCCCTCTCCCTTGTGTCAATAAGTGGACTTTGTCCCTTTTTCTCATATGAGATAATCCTAACATTTAATGTTCCCTGTCTTCTGTGTGACGCACACTGTATTATTGAATGCTCACAACAGCCCACGGGACCAATATGATTTTATCTCTATGCTTTAGATGAAACATGGGAGCTTTTGAGACATTATCTCTTTCAAAAAAACTCACGAAGGATCTGAGCCAAGACTTGGACTCAAGAATTCAAATGCACCTTTTGGACCAGGCCCTACAGCTTCCGTTCCGCTGCACCGTTATCATGGGGACCAAGTGGGGTATGAGGGGGAGTGTTGGCTCAGGAACCTCGCTTTAAGGAAGCCACATACAGGACAATCTGAAGCTATAAAGCTGGTGTGTTTCCCTGCAGAAGGGAGGGAGTGTTGTTTAAGCCCAACGATCCTCTGGGAGCACTTCAGTGTTTGTTTTTGTAGGATTTACTGCTTAACTGTTGGGAGGGGGGTTGACAGAGCCACAGATGCTCAGTCAAGGGTGTTAGGGTGTTAGCCCTCCGTGATGATTGGGAAATTAGATAAGAGATCATTTCAAATGCCTTCTCCGAGCCAGAGCTGTGGGACGGGGGATCCTGGAACCGATTTGCAGGCGGGAGCAGGGGAAGAGGTGAATTGGAAGGGAATCAAAGGGTGCAGAACAAATTCAACAGCGCTTCCTGCCTTAAGACAAAAAAAAAAAAAAAAAAGATAGGAGGCACCCCGGCTGTTCTCCTCCCTGGGAACCAAGAGGAGTCTGAGGTCGAATTAAAGTGGGAAACGCAACGGGAAAAAGTCAAATGCATCTCAGACCCTGATGGCCAACCAGACAAAGAGTCGGATACGCTTAGGGCAAGAAACAGAATCCAGAATCCACAGATGCTCAGGCGGATTGGGGTGATGGCCTCGTCTTCATCCCTCTACTCTGGCACCTGGGCATCACCTCAGACAGCCCCAGGTTGATCCTGCTTCTCATAGCCTTTGCCAGCGGTTCTAATAACCCTGTTTATGCTTGTCATTCTTTGCTTGCTCATAGTTTATCATCACCCAACAGATGCCAGATTCTGAGGAAGCTGAGTGTGTGTGTGTGTGTGTGTGTGTGTGTGTGTGTGTGTGTCTAGACATTTGGCATGGATCTACAGAGTGAATGAATGAACTGCTTGTAGAGCCCGGTATCCATCTGGCTAATGATGTAAAGAGTATTCGGACTTCTAGTTCCTACTGAACAATACCAGGTTTAAAATGGAGTCAAATCAGTTTTCCGAAGGCCAGTCAAAGCCGAGAGCATCAGACATCCCACGTGCAAACCATTCACGCAAACAAAAATCTGAAAAAGAGTTAATGAGATTGATGTCTAAAAAAATTAACACCATGGCGGTCTTCAGAATCTATTTATCAACGAAAGCAGTGAAAGTGGCTTGAAATGGACACTTGACATCCTAACCATATATGGCAAATAAAGAAGCATCGGCCTGAGAAAAATATATAATAATTCACTAAGAAAGAGGTAGACGGGTATAAGTTAATTCCATAGATATGCAGAGATGAAACAATCCCTGCCTAAACCTAATGAGTGAAGGAAGAAACAAGAAGTTCAGAAGCTATTTTGGGATGAACGAGGACCAAGTACCGAGGCTGAAACTTACAAGGTGCTGCTGTAACGATACTCAGAGGAAGGCTTGTTATTGGAATGCCCGCTGTAGAAGGGAAGGAAAAAAACTCAAATTAATATCCTATCATTCTTGGAGACATTTGGGGAAAAGACCAAACTAAACACACACAAAACAGAAAAAAAACACATTAAAGGCTAGACTGGAAAGTAATGAGGTCGGAAAAGAAAAATGATAGCCATGAAAGCAAACGCTAGTTCTTCGAAAACATCAAAATAATTGATCAACATGTATGTGGGTTGACGGGGGGAAAGAGAGAAGACTCATTGCTAGCATCCAAACTGATACTGAATCTTAATGAATGGTTAAGGATTCCTACAAATGGCTGTATTCTAATAAATTAGACAGACTTATATGACATGCATCTGAGTTGTCTCAAAGAGAATCAGACAATCTGAACAGAACTCAGAAGGAAAGAGGGCTGAACTAATAATTACAAATTTACAAAAGTACCACAAAGATAAACCTTAGTCCAGATGGTTGCACCGCAGAAATCTACCAAATATTTAACGAAGAAGTCACAGAAATGTCCCACAAACTCCAAAAGGACAGAGGGAAAAAACTCTTCCCAGCCTCATTTTATGTGCCCAGTATGACCCCAAATGACAGTCATTCAACGACATCAGAGGAAGGGATGAAAGGTCGTTTTGTAAATATAAGGGTAATATTCTCCACAAAACACTAGCACACTGGATCCAGCATGATATGGACTTCAGAGAATCCGATTTTATAATTGAAACGAGGAGACCACTCTCATGCAGTCCCGCCTCTATCTGTGATTGACAGGCAGACCTGTTGAGACCGTGGCCCCTGTCAGGCACCTCCTGTGGTATGCATTCAGCTTAACAAGTTGGGTGCTCAGAAAGAGTCAGAACAATAAGCATCTCCTGAAAGACTCAGAGGAAATATTAAATTTGTACATCTCGTTTCCCTCAGGGACCTAGGCCTCAGACACATCTTAGAGAAAGAACACAGAAGGGGGCCTGCTAGATGGCTCATCGATTAAAGATGCTTGCTGTGCTAGCCTTGAGGATCCGGGTTCAATCCCTGGAAACCATATAAAGGCAGATGGAGAGAAGTGGCTACAAAAATTATCCTCTGACCTATACACACATACCACATATATACATATTCATACACACACATACATACATACACACACATACACTCACAAATACACACATATATACATGCATACATACACACAAAGTATGAGAGCTAATTAAGCAAATTGTTTTTTATTAATTCCTTTTAAACCAAAGTTGGTATTGTCCGCGAAGTATAGCTGAGCAGTTGTCAGTTCTTCACAAAATACTTGAGAAGATCTCGGGACATTTATCACACAGGGTTATAAGAAGAAGGAAATAACTGTATCTTCTTCCAAAAGCCTGAAAAAGAAAACCAAGAAAATTTTATTTTGTTCATATTCATTGTCTCTATGTCACCTATTTATTTAAATTTGTACTTTCCATTAATATTAATATATTATAGGTATATATTAATAATAATTATATTCACAATTGGATATTTATTAGTATGAACAATAATATTAGAAATCATTAATATTTATTTATTCACTTATTGTGAGTATACAGGTATGGTGCTTGTGTGGTATATATATGTGTGTGTATTTGTGTGTATGAGTGTGTGTGTGTATGTATGTGTGTGTATATGTATGTGTGTGTTTCAGAACATCCAATGTACTGTGTGTGTAGAAAGGCAGTAAAGGCACTGATTACATACCATACAAAGAACCTACAAGTAGAAGCTCCGAGGCTGGTTCATCAACTCAGCAAAGCCATTCAAATTTTTCTGACCTTCTTCTAGCTATCTAAAAAGTCCATTGTCCTTGACTATCAGCGTTGTGTCTTCTGACTCAATACCTCGATGCGATAAAGTGGATCCCTGCCATAGTTGGGCACAGGTGTCAACTTGACAGTTGAGGGTCTGAGCTCTGGGCACATTTGTAGAGTTAAGTTGAATAAGCCCAAAGCAAACCTGCAGGAGATTGTCTAGCTGATGGGGAAGGTCTAGTCCATGGTGGGTGGGACTAGGCCCTGGAATAAAATACTGAGAACTGGTTAAGAGAGCTGGCATCCTTGTGTACACTTGGCCAGACATGCTGCTCTGGCAAGTAAGGATCGTCCCTCTCTCAGCCATGATGTGATGGTGTGGCCAGTTCCTTCAGCCCTGGTGTTGGTGTGTGCTCTCCCGTCAAGCTAGACTATGAACTATAACCAGTAATCGTAAGAGAAAATAAATCCCTTGTTCCCTTAAGCCGTTTGATGGTGATTTATCAGCAACCATGCAACGATGGGTCTTTGCACATAAGTTAACATAATCAAGATGTTTCTTACAAACATTCTGAGGCTAACCTTAATCTAGATAATCCTCACAGGTGTTCCCCGAAGCCTGTCTCCTAGTGAATTTAAATTCTGTCAAGATGACAATATTAAGTACGATAACCAATACCTAACCTCCCTGACCTGTTCCTTCATGCTCCTTCCTGTTTCCCTTCCTCCCCTAAATTAAATTAATACCCTCTGTTTTCAGCTCCCACCTTACACGGGCACGCGTGTGCACACACACACACATTTGGATTCATCTAAGAGAAAGTTATTTGAATTTTGTCTTATTTTTCCCATTTTCCTCTCTTTCTGCCTCTCTCCTCCCTCTACACCTCTTCCTCCCTGCCCCTCATAATTCACTTTCTACTTCTCTCCTTTCTCCACACACATGTAAATCTAGATTTCCCATTTCCCACACAAGAGCAAAGAGAAGAACACCCGTCACTGTCTTTCTAATTCTGGCTTATTTCACCTACCACGATCTGTTACATCTATTTTTCCGCAAACGACGTGATTTCATTCATTTTTGCAGCCAAATAAGATCCACATTCTCCATCCATGTCTCCACTGCTGTGAACAAGCCCGGCAATGAGTGAGCAAGGGTCTCTGCAGAAATGTTTAACTGTCAACTTCTTGGAATTTATGGGGCACACAGAGGCCTGGGCAATACCTTCTGAGTCTAAGTCAGTAAAGGTTGCAGTAGGTGCGATTTGGGGGACCCTACCTATGTCCTTGAGTGCTCCTGTTTAACCCATGCATTGTTCTGGACAGCCACGTGTGTACTGAGTAGCCCTGTTATGGGAAAAGGGATAGACCCCAAACCCCACTTCAGTCCACCATACTTCCATACAGGGAACTAGATTTGTCCCTTGCATTTACCTGACCTTGAAGGTTCTAGACCAACCACTTTGGGCATAGCCAGGGGAAAAAATACAGTCAAAAGAGGAGGAGTCTATTGCGGTTAGATATAGACACAGAATAACATGGTCAGCCAGTGACTTCCACTTGCAAGCCCACCCTAGTCCATGTGCCCCCCCCCACTATCCTGGCACTTTCTTTTCTGAATCCCTAAAATCAACTGTTCCATTTTTGTTCTGAGTGGATTTCTGCTTAGGCAGAGCCCAAGAGTCCCCGTCAAAACCCAAGTCGGGCAACAGCCTGGTTTTCTTTGCCCTGGACATGAGGGTCTTCTTTCTGTCTGAACATGAAAGTCTGCAGAAGCAAAGGAAGTGGACAGAGCTGTCCCTCCAGCCTCCCAGTGCCAGCCTTCTACAAAGGCCGGCTAGAAAGGCCAGCCCTATTTTGGGATGATTACCCAGAAAGGGTGACTAACGCCTGGGGGTTCACTTTCCTCTCCGAAATGTGTAACGTCTGCGCAAGCCTGAGCCTTGTAAATGAAAGGCACTAACCATCTACTTTAGTTTCAGCACATCAAAAGAGGCTTGCGGAGACAATTACTTGCTGAAGGGGCATGAGACCTTGTTGGACTTGACATTTATTTTATCTTCCTTTGAAAACAGTCAAAACGGCACCGTTGAAGATTTGCACTTCTATAATCTTTCGCCTAGATGATTACCACAAAGAAATAACAGTAATAATGAAAAGAGAGGGGAAAAAAAAAAAGAGATGAGCACTGGCCGGTGACTTGGGATGTTTCTTACCCCAAAACACAAATCCAAAGCCTCATCGGTTAGAGGGGTTCGTGATCCCCTCTGCCTGTGTTGGCCGGAGGGACGGTGGAGACTTAAGTTGAAGATCTGTGCCTGGCTCCAAGCGGGGGCAGTCTGCTGCAGGGCTGGACATTTATTGTCCTCATGTGGACCTGCCCTCCGCGTGTGGAGCATGTGTGGAGGTTACAGGACAATTCAGGTCTTTGCATTCCACCTTGTTTGAAACAGATTCTCACACACCCTCTTCCGTGACCTCCTCCCACGGATCTGGGATAGTTTTCTCGAGAAAGAGGGGCTGAGCGGCTGGGCTCCCCCCCACCTAGGCTGTCCTAGCTTTACCCGGTCCTGGACGCCAAGGCACATTCCCACGGTGGATTCCGACCCTCTGAGCTCATCGCCGCGCTCCGCCGCACCGAGTGCGATCAGGAGCCACGCGATGCTCTTGTCAACACCAGACGTTTGTGCTTCTTTTTATGATTTGATTTCTAAAATGTGTGTGTGTGTGTGTGTGTGTGTGTGTGTGTGTGTGTGTGTGTGTGTGTTTCAGTGCATATACTTGGGTACATGTTTGCCACGGGCATGTGTGGAGGTTACAGGACAATTCAGGTCTTTGCATTCCACCTTGTTTGAAACAGATTCTCACACATCCTCTTTCTCTCTTTCTCTCATACATACGCACTCTTTCTCTCTGCCTCTCTCTCTGCCTCTCTCTCTGCTTCTCTCTCTCTCTACTCTCTCTCTGCCTCTCTCATACTCTTTCTCTCACACACTCTCTGCCTCTCTCTCTCTCACACACACACTCTCTCTCTTTCTCCCTTTCTCTCCTTAGACTAGCTCTAACCCAGGAGGTTCCCCTCTCAGCTCCCCATCTCTCTGCTTATTAGGGTGTCAGGATTCAGACACACACTTGACTTCGTGTGGTTTCGGGACATTTGCACTGAGACCCTCATGTTCGTACGGCTTGCACTTCATCTGTGGCTCATCTCCCTAGTCCTTTTTCTCTCTCTCCATTATGTATGTATACATGCATTGGGGTACGCGTGTGGGTATGCACAGTCACATGTGTGTGCAGATAGGTGCCCATACACATGCATGCTCATGCGTGAGGTGACCCCCAGTGGAGGCTGAGACTCATCCTGGATTACTCTCACACTTACTCTTTTGGGGCAGAGTCCCTCTTCGGATGCAGACCAACCCATGGGGCTGGTCTTGCTTGCGAGCGGGCTCTGGGGATCCTTCTGAGGCTGGGCTTTCAGGTGGACTGCTACAGCCACTGGGTATTTTACAAGAGATCTGGGGATTCGAACTCCAGTCCTTTTGTTTGTGTGGGAAACACTTCAACCACCTCGCTCTTTCCCCAGCCCCTCATGCTATGTCTTCACTCCTGCTCTGGTGCTGTAGATGCTCACAAAGGCCCAAGGCGTCAGGCTTTCTGCTTCTCCGATGCCCGGCACCGGGACAAAGCTCAAGGGAACGTCGAGTGTCATTATCTCAGGAATGCGGCAGTGAGGCAATGTCTTCAGATTCAGAAAATGCTCCGTCCCCGTGAAAGAATGTGGCGCGTGGATTTTTTTTTTTTTTAAATAAGCGGGCAATAAAGAAAAGGATGATTGCTTGGCTGTAAGGCAGATTTCTTCCTTTCTGGAGAAAAGTCCCCCTGGGAGCTCACTCCCATTTTCCCTTCTGGAAGCCTCTATGAGCATGTGGGAAGTCAGCAGGGGGCTGCGGAGGGTCTTAACGGGGCTGCAGAGACCACCTGGAAAGACCCCACAGCTCCAGCGGAGCAATACAATAGCTCCCCTGTGACGTCATCCCCACTTGCTCACTTGGAGACCAAGGAGCAGGCCAGTGTTCTTGTCCTAGGTAAGCGGAGACTGTCCTTGAGTGTGCAGGAGGAGGTCGCCAGCAGCTCACCGCCAAGCCCCTCCTCCCAAGCCAGGGCCTCTGCAGCCAGGCAGTTGGCTGCCGGCAACCAGCCTCCTCTGGCTGATAATGATGCCAACAGAAGCCTCGCTGCATTGTGTACAAATACGTGAGGCTGTGGCCGATTCCTTTGTATCTCTGGATTCTATTTTGAGAGTGGGTCGATCTATGCAGAGCGCTGGCAGAATGAGCAGTCAGAACAGGTGTGTGGTAGAAGCATCTCCTGCGGTCTGTTTGACTAGGATTTTTTTTAAAGCAGGCTTCAAACGCTGGGGATGGGGGGGGAGGAAACAGAGAAAATTTCAATTTCCTTTTTATTAAAAACCATCAGAGCCACTCCCAAATTGAAAGAGTGATTTGAATTGCATTACCCCTCTCAGCCATTAAGACGGGTTGCTGATGAGAATTCCCCCATCCACAAAGGGGATGAAAAGATGAGGAGAGGGGAAGAGAGAGGGAGAGAAGGGGGAGGGGAGAAGATGGAAAGAGAAGGGAGGAGGGAAGGAGAGGGGAGGGAACAGGAAGAGAGGATGTGCAAGCATGAGGACCAGAGTTCAAGTCCCCAGTGCTCCAGTACAAAGCCGGGCATTATCACATATGCGCCTGCAAACTCAGGACTGTGGGTGGTGGAAGCAGGAAGCCGGCTTAGGCCTCTCTGCAGGATCAGTGAGGCCCCGTCAAGGGGGTGAGGCAGACGGGGCAGGAACTGGTGTCTTTCTCTGGCACCAGCATGACACACCCTTGCCTGCTGCACACGGTGCAGAGAGGGAGAGAGAAGATGGAGGAGGAGGAGGAGGAAGAGGAAAAAGAGGAGGAAGAAGAGAGAAAAGAAAAAAGAGGAAGAAAAGGAAAAGGCAAGATAAGGTGGAGTTGGGGTTGGAGGAGCCAAGAAGGACAGAATCTCAGCCCTGGGCTGCAGGCTGAGTCCAGGCGTCATTAAGAGTTTGGGCGCGAATTTCCTATGACGCTTTTGCATCCTGAATTCATGCGCTGTGTGGTTCCCGGGCCACAGGAGCATTTACGGAGATTTTTATCAAACTGCAGCCCCCCCCCACCCCCGAGGCCCATCCTTGGGTTTTTCAATCCAACACCTTCAGGAACCAGGGCCTTGCAGCTTGCGTGGTGGGGACTGGCGATTCTGACCTGTGACTGCGAATGTGGCATCATAAATGCCAAAGCATCAGAGCTCATGACAATTGGATAGCTTGCTGCCCGCCCTGGGGCCTCTGCTGGTCTTCTAAGGGGTTCTCCTAGATGGGCAAGTAAACGGGTCTCGAAGACAGGATAAGGAAGAGTCTGCAGATCTTTTCCAGTCCTTATTCATTAGCTCTGTAGCATGGGCACGTGTCCCATCCACAGAACAGAGACGGTAAAGTCAGCCTTACCTACCTCATTTGGTTATGAGAGTTAATGTGTGGGGCATTCAGTGTTAGACGTAAGAGTATTTGTGTGTGTGTGTGTGTGTGTGTGTGTGTGTATCAGAGAGCACTGCGTGTACCTATGGAGCCCCAAGGATCGGGAATCATCCTAGATTATTTTATCTTGTTTCTTTGCTCTGGGGTTTCCCAGTCTCTGCCTTCCAGGGCTGGAAGTACAGTCCGCTGTCATTTCTGCTCCGACATTTGTACCTGGGATCTGGGGTTTGAACTCAGGGCCTTTTGCTTGTGAGGCAAAGGCTTTAACCCCTGAGCCATCTCTCCAGCCCAAAGTTAGCGCTTTCATCAACTCATCCAGAAACTCCAGACCCGAGCGTTCTCCTTCAATGAGCTCCCTGAAGCGTGCAGTGTCCCAATAATATGATTGTCTAGCTTCAGGATCTCCAGCTGTGCTTGGGTGGTGGGAATACACCACTCTCACCCCGCCCCCCCCTTCTTTCCCTCTCTGGCTCACTGCAGAAGGAGCAGTCTGCACATGTGCAGAGGGAGGCTCCGTCCTGAATGGGAATCGTAGGTGTGACAGTGACAAGGATGCTTGTGACCCCCCCTGGGTGGAGTCAAGCGCAGCTGGGCGTGGCAGGCACAGAGGCCAAGGACCAGGGGAGGGGAGCGACCCCAAAGCCCCCTTCCAACCCTTGGTCCTGGAAAGATGTCTTGGTATTGATAACTCTTTGCTCCCCTGCCCTCGTCTCTGGCTTCTTTCCCCCTAACACGCACCCCTAAAGCCTCGTCCCACTGCCTGCCACCCAAACTCCTTCTTTCCTGCCCGTTCTCAAACCACTCATCCCCCCCCCAATGGAGTAAGTAGACTCTCCAGTGTCAGTCAGCTTTTGTCTTTAAACAGATATGCCACTCTGCAGTTCACCTTTACATCAAAGCATTCTTAGCAAATACCAATAGAGGACCATCCTCTATCTGGACCAGGTTAGTAAGTAGACTAACTAGGGACAAGGGGACTCATAGGAGCAGCTTGCCACCAGCCAGCAGGTCTTTGACTCTTCTTGTGCTGGTCAGATTTCTGTGGCTTTGAGAAAATGCCTGAGACGATCCACTTACAGGGAAGAAAGGCTGATTTTGACTTGCAGCCTCAGAAGCCTGCAGTTGCTGGGCTTTTATTTAGAGCCTGGGGTAAAGCTGTGGAGAGAACATGACAGAGTAAAGTTGTTCACCTCATGACAGCATGGAATGGGGAGAGAGAGAGAAAGAGACAGAGAGAGAGAGACAGAGAGAGAAAGAGGCAGACAGACAGTTTCAGCTTCTCTTGCTGAATGAACATAGGACTCAAACAACGTAAAGGAACAAGGGGTTCATTCTTGGTTGTGATTCCTGCCCTCTGGGGACTGGGTCCTTCCACGCCAGTTAGATAATCTCCCACAAGTTTGCTCAGGGCTTCCGGAACTTAATAATTCCTCATAAATGTGTCCAGTGGCTCAGGCTTCAATTGTCAAGTTAACACCTGTGCCTGACTGACTGCGGGGGGGGGGTCTCCCAAAAAACATCTTCAAAGCCTAAATCCTGTCTATCCACTTGGCCTCCCTTTCTTTTTTAACATTTTTATTTATGTGTGTGTGTGTGTGTGTGTGTGTGTGTGTGTGTGTGTGTGTCTGTCTGTCTGTCTGTCTCAGAGAGCGCTCAGTGTCTGTCTGTTTCAGAGAGTGCTGAGTGTCTGTCTGTCTGTCTGTCTCAGAGAGCGCTCAGTGTCTGTCTGTCTGTTTCAGAGAACGCTGAGTGCATCTGTGGAGGCCCAAGCGTAGCTTCAGGAATCATCTGGATTGCTTCTACTTCCTTTTTGCTTTGCTTTGAGGTTTTCCAGGTTCCGCTTACCATTTCTGCCTGGCATTTTTTACTTGGGATCTGGGATCCGAACTCAAGACCTTCTGCTTGGGAGGCAGTGTCCTAACCCCTGAACCATCTCTCCAGCCCCATGGCCTCCCTGCCCAAAGACTCCGCCACCTCTTCCATAATGACTGGAGCGGGATCAAGCCCTCTGGCCCATGGGCCTTTCTGGAACATTCCAAGTCCAAAGGGTCCTGCTTTCCTTTCTCGCCTTCCAAAGCAAAGCAGCAGGGAGTTTCCTTCCCACAAGGGGAAGGCCGCCTTCCCTGGCGCTCCTGTCAGTCTTGTTACCCAGCTCCTGGCAGTGGTCGGCTCAGCTCGGATCTGAGACAGCTGTCATAATTTCCTCCTGTCTCCAGTTCACGTTCTAGGGAGTCCATGGCCTCCCTTCTGGGCGGGGCCTGGCCCACGCTGCCTTGTTATTCTGGCGTGGATGTTTCAACTTGTATACTAGCAGAATCCTCAAGGCCAGCACTGCCCCCTAATGTGTCGTTAATGTGTTTTGACCAAGGGGTGTGTCTTCAGAGCCAGTGTTTTTAAGCAGTGTTTTTACTGGCTTTGAAAAAGACTTCCTTTTTATTTGAAAGGGAAAGTTATGTCAGCGTCAGACAAAGAGGACAACTGCTAGATGTAGATTCCAGGGACTTTCCTAGCAGGGGCTAGAGATGACTGACCTTTGACGGGGAAACCTCCCAACAGTCAGGTAACGGTGAGAGAATGCTGCAAGGAAGCAAAACTTGGGATGGAGAGGGGGAGACAGAGGGTACGTTCTCTTTTATTCAAGCTACAAACAATGGAGCTGCTTTCAGAGCTTAATAAGTGGGAAAGACCATGTGCACCCCAGAAAATATCTAGAACAGTAATCAGCCTCTTGTTGTTGTCAATAAAGTTTTATTGGGACAGCCACACTCATGCTCCCAATAGTATTTCTACCTTACAACAGCAGAGGAGGTGTAACTGAGTCGGGATAGCCACAGAGCCGAACATCTCAAATCTCATGCTTTTTATAGAAAAAAAAGATTTAGCCAACTCCTGGTCTAGAAAACCATGCCTTGCTGGCCAGTATATCATAAACTCCTTTCCTGAGTGACAGAATGCTTTTTTGGGAAGCACATTTCACATGTGGAAGCCCACGACAGTCCAGGGGCGAGGTGAGGAGGGACAGAGGCCACAGAGACCACTATCGCAGCTTGGATGTGTCCAGAACTCAGAGTGGCATAGCCTGCGGTTTGAATAGAATTTCGCAGCGCGTGCTGCTTGAGAACAGAACACGGTCTTCATTCCTCATGTGTGTACTTCGGGGCTGGCCCAGACAGCAAGATCAAGACAAATGTAATGCGTCAGTAATGGGATTGTGGCAGCTGGAAATACTGACTTAAGGTGAGGCTCTGAGCCAGCCTGTAGCAGATTGTATCACTGGCGTGGGAAATCCCAGTCCACCGTGGGCAGGCCCATTTCCTGGATAAGATGGAGAACTGGTTGGCGATTTGGCAGACTGGCAGGCTGGAAAGTGTGTCCTTCTCGCCCCTTTCCTGTGGATGTGGTGTGACCCGTTGCCTGGGCTCCCCATGTTGGAATGAGCTCTCCTGCCATCACGATGGACTGTGACATGAAACCGTGAGGGAGAACGCCTCCTTGCTCCCCCATAAGCACGGTTGAGTTCCTCATGCAGCTTTCTATCATTCAGACTCCCCACAAGAGCATCCTGCACCCAGAGTGTCTCCATTCCCTGTGCTATTGGATCCTGACTTTCAGTCATTTTCTGACAGCGCCACTGCACCGTCATCTTTACGCCGGGCTCTAAGCGTGTCCTCGCTGACTGCCTTCATCCACCTTCATCTATCGCTTGGTTTATTTAAAAAGGAAAATTCTGATTTTACAGTTTATGGTTTTGTTTTTCTCCCCATGATCGTGTGTATGTGTAGGGTTACGTGCATGCATTTGTATAGGTATACGTGCCTGCATATGTGTAGGGGAACCCGCCTGGGTATAGGTGCACATGCATGTAAATGTATGGGGTACATGCATATGTATGTAAAGCAATATATACAAACCTGAAGAGATGGGTTCGGGGTTAAGATCTTCCCCAGAACTAGAATTGACCTGAGTTCACATCCCAGATAGACAGTTCAAATGCCAGGCAGAAATGGTGGCTGGCCTACACTTCCGGCTCTGGAAGGTGGAGCCTGGGAATCCCAAAGCAAAAATAAGGAAGAAGCAAATAAACCAGGATGACTTCCAAAATCATCCTTAGGTCTCCACAGACACACACAGTGCCCTTTGATGAACACACACCATATAGACACACACACACATGCACACATGAAATAGAGATACATGCATGTGTCTGTACAGGGATAAATGCATACGTATGTAAAGGGATATATAGATGTGTTTGTGTGGTGGTATCTGCAAATGTCTGTGTAGGGGTATAAGCATGTGTGTAGGGGTGTGTGCACGAGTGTAGGGGTGCATGTATGTGTGTATACATGGCACTCATCTGTATGGTAGGAAGAGGGTTTATTCACACAAGTGTCTGTGTGTGTTGAGGTCTAAGGGTAATATCAGAAATCGTTGTTGATTGTTCTTCCACCTTATTCTTTCAAGGTCGGGTCTCTGATTAAACTCAGAGAGCACTGAGAAGACTAGCAAACACCCAGTTTGCTCTGCGGATTCCCCACTTCTGTCTTCCATAACTGGAATTATAGGTAGGTCACCATGCCCACTAAGTATTTCACATGGGCTCTGGGGATTTGAACTCTGGCCCGTTTGTTTGTGCAGCACATGTTTTAACCACTGAGCCATCTCCCCAGCCTCTCATGCTTTCATTTTTTTCAAGCCTTTTTATTGATTTTGTTGGAGATCAAACCCAAGATGCCCAATGCATCTTATTTTATTTTTACCTGAAAAATAATGCATATATTTAATGGATGAAATGCAGTGTGATGTTTTAAAGATGTATGTGATTTTAGAATGGTCTGATCAGATTAACTAGCTCTCCATCACCTCAAATACTTAGTGTATCCTTGTGGTTAAGAACATTTGAAGCATATTCTCCTATCTCTTTTGTTAACCTTGACCATCATGCCGTGTGATACATCCATTGGCAGCACCTCCTCACTATGCACCCACAGGAATTACGCTGGCCAGCACCCCAACACTCACATGAACTCCCATGTCTTCCCCGGGCACACATTATAAAGACTCAGGTCCATACGCTACAGCCTGTGGTGGCTGCCCCTCTTCTCATCTCCAATCTCCCCAAGTGCACTACTTCTAGTCCCCCCCCCATGCTCCTGCTGACCAAAGACCCTGTGTCCACACTGCCTCTGTTTCACATGGTCTTTTCTAAATAGCCTGGTCTGGTCTTCATCCTGTGAATCCGAGACCAAAATCACCTTTTGGAGCAAGAGTGACATGCAGCCATCAGGGTGCTTCAAGGCACCGTGGATGTCCCCTTGTGACTCGTCACGTCGCTGGCAGCTTCATACCTCTTCTTGCAATCCTGTGATACCTATCGCCATTCACCAGACCCTAACACCAGGAACCAGGTCTGATTCTGTCTTCCATGTAGCTGTGTTCTTAGAGTCTCAAGCAAAAGGCCAGCTCTCCAAGGTATATGAATTGTGGGCTGAGTTAAATTACCTTTGGCTTAAACTCGCTCTCTTTGAACTTCCTGTATCTTAAAATACCTATCAGCCCCTGCCTTTGGCCTTCCCTTAAGTGGCTATTCCCAGCATGCAACTGAGGTCCAGCCTCAAGCCATCACTGGCCCCATCGCTATCTGTGCCATTCTCTGGGCCCATTCGATGTCTCTCGTTGCTAGGCCTTTGTTGCTAGGCTGTGGCACTGCCCGATGTGACGGCCCCGTAGCCCAGGCTTGCTCCCTGATTCCAGCCCAGGTCACATTCTGCTGCGCACCTAAGGGCTGTACTTCCTTTCATATGCTTAACTGCAATTGCTTACCATTAATATTTTAGTACATGTACCATGTGTGTCATATATCAGGGTCACTTGAAGGAACATTTGGGAATAAGTCAAAACCATCCTCTATGCATCTCTTCAGATGTCGTGCAAGCACAGGTCATTGTCACACTTGGGAAATTGAACATTATCACAATGTGATTACATAGATCATGCTCACACGGCCCCTGTCACAGTTACTCTTTTGGCTGCTGTGAGTCAACACTCAAACTCAAGCAGCTTGAAGGGAGAAAAGGAGAATTATTTGGCTTTACTGTTCTTGAGGCAAAATACTGTCCATTATGGCAGAAAAGGCATGGCTGGGTGGCAGAAACTGGAGGTGGCTTAAGTCACTTTAGATTCATGGAGGCGGAGAGATCTAGCGGCAGACTGCAAGAGCAGATTCCTAGCAGAAGCAGGGCAGGGCTATCCAACCTCAAGGTCCATCCCCTGTGACTTGCCTCGCTCCAGGAAGGCTCCCCCTTACAAAGGTGACATGATCTTCCCGACCCCAGCTGAAGATGCAAACCCTGTGAGGGACAAATCACACACGAACCGTCACAGTCCCCAATCTCCCCTGTAGGAAGAGCATTTGCAGCTTTTCCCTTTGCATCCTTTCCTTCTTCCTGATATCGCAACTCATTCCTGCCCCATGCCTATTTCACATCTGATCTGCCATCTCCGTTTCTTCCTGTCCACACTGAGTGGAAGAAGCTGAGATCACCATGGGAAGCTGTTTGCCGTCTTCCTGAGCACACACCTCTTCTCTCACTGCTGAGCGCCTCGAGGGAAGGTGAGCTTGTGACAATGTGGCCATGTTTTTCTGATGAGATAGCCCCAATGCTCCTGATGTGATAAACGTGGGCAGAGCCTCTCCTGGCTCATCTCTCTTGAGCTCAGCATAAACGATGAGTGTTATGCCAAGCACAGCTTCCAAGTGGGTGGAGACATTCTACTGTGCTAGAGCCAAATTACTATACAATCCTCCTGTCGCACCCCCCCAATGTCACCCTCTGCAAATCCCACACAGCCATCAGGATACTCCAAGGCACTGTGAATGTCTCTCTTCCAACTTGTCATAGCTACAACTTCATACCTGTCTTTATGATCACTAGACCTGAACTCCAAAAGGCAGGAACCATGTCTGGAATCTGCACTTGATTAATTAATTTTCTTTGTTGCCATGACAAAATACTGGATCAAAGTAACTTAAAGAAGAAAGGATTTATTTTGCCTCACGGCTTAAGAAGAACGACAGCCCATCGTGGCGGGGAAGGCACGGGGGCGGGGCCACTTGGCAGCTGGGCATGTCGTGTGGATACTTAGGAAGCAGATAACAAATAAGAGGTAGAGCTGGTCTATGAAATCTTAGAGCCCACCCCCTCCCCTGGTGAACCCCTTCCGTAAGCAAGACTCATGCTGCTAAAAGGTTGTCCAACCTCTTCAAGGACATGAGCCTGGGAGAGACATTTCACCTTCAAACCACATGAGGTCAACGGTGTGTCTGTGTGTGGGGACTGGTTTGAACATTCCCAGGGCACTTTGAATACTGACTAATCTGAGCAGTAAAGGTCAGCAGTGTGAACTTCTTTGTTGCTGCTCTTTGTCCCTTTTGGGAAGTCTTGCTTATGCTGTAATCACTCTCAGGCAGGAAGTGTTATTGATTAGCTCACTGTGTTCTCACCTTGCGATTTATTAATTGATAACAGGCCTGAATGTTCCCAGATCTGTGGTAAAAGACAGTCTGTCTTGAAGCTGCTTGAGTCTCATTTGAAACTGATAATAAGTTGAATACTAAGCTAGTCATAATAACTTAGTTTCCCATTGAATGTTTTCTTGTTACACATTCCTTACTTCTTGGTTTTATAAGATTATGCTATTCTTGCTGTTTTGCCTATTATAAAGGACTTTGACTGGTTGCCCAACTTTCAAGTATAATCCCTGAGTAATTTAGATTAAACATTCTTTTTTTAATTTTTAAAATTTATTATTTATTCAATTGTGCGTGTATGCATGTGTGCGTGTGTGTGTGTGTATGTGTGTGTAGAACCACGGACGAATTCGGGAACCACCATGAACGTCTCCACCTCCTCCTTGTTTACTCTGCCCCGGGATTCACAGGCTCCGCCCTGCCAGGACGGGAAACCCAGGCCACCCTCGCTTCCGCCTGGCGTCTATACGTGGGGTCTAGGATCTGAACTCAGGACCTTCCGCCTGCAAGGCAGAGGCTTAACCCCTGAGCCACCTCTCCAGCCCCCAGATTAAACATTCTTAGTGTTCAGTCTCAGTAGGGCTGAGACCCCTCCAACCCCAGTCAGGTTTAATTCCTACCGATCCCCCCTGTGGAAACCCTTCATTGACTGGTAAGTGCTGGCACTTACATCCATGGATAAGGGACTAGATGGATCTTTCTGTCTAGAACCTCTTCCTTAAGGAGAGAATGAGACAGGTAGTGGGAAGCTAGGGCATCACTATTAGGGACTATGTGGTCCTAGGGCTGAACTTGGAGAAGGGACATTACTACATGGAGACACTTGCTCATGGAGACACCAATCCCACATCTATCTACCAGCATGTGGGAGTATGTTTGTGTTTAAATGTGTCTTTGTACAAAGGGATCCCATTTAAATTGCAAGTGCTGTCAGAGAACCCATTGATGGACAACTCTCTGCAAATGAAGAACTAACAAAATAAAAAGCAGAAAAATCCATAAAAGTTTGGTTTGACAATATGAAAGTAATATGAATAAATAATTGCAGCCATTATGTGAACTGTTCATTTTGTCTAATTACCATGCAGCACAATAATAAGATTTGTCATTAAATATGTCAGATCCATTTTGCTGTTAATTTATTTGATCACAACTTCGAATTTTGTTCTCAAATGTGCCGCTGATGCTGTTTGTTGATCACACTATTGCTAGTGGACTCAAGTATTTGAGGGCAATTTACCCATCAGGCTCCTGTCATGAAAAGATTTACAGTGGAGAAAGTTTTGAAAGCTCTTCATTGGTGTGTACGGTTCACAATTTCTTCCCATTTGTTTCACTTTTTGACCACATGCCCCCAATCTTGGGGAGGCCAACAAGTAGGAAACCTTGCAGAATCAGGACCCGAGGCTTTGGCTGAAGATTTCCTACCATGCTGTGGCAGATGAGGATGTGGTTTCTCATTCAGTAGATAACTTGATGTTTCAGCCTTGGGCATCTGGTTGCATTTAATTAATTGCATCTATTACTTGCAATATTATTTGTATGGATTGCACTGAAGTGCTCTGGAAGCTGCTTTGCTGAGCAGAGATGGAAATATGCATTCCAATATCACATGACGCTAACGGCATAATGGTTCACTCTGCTGGCCAGATAACATCAGCCATGTGCTGTGTCGTGACGTGTTCCAAGGACTCCATACTGTGCTCTCTCATAGGAAAGAACAAGGCTAGTTCTCCACTTCCTCATCTACAGTTGAGAAGTCCTGGAACTTGCCCAATACCATAACAGTCCAGTGACTGAAACAGATGTTAGCTGAGGTCATGGGATTCTCTCCTGTATTTCATTTTCTCCTCTTCTTCTTTCTCCTTAGTGTATCCTGCAATAAACCAATCTTAGTTTAGGCAAATAGGGGAATTGAGCTGCTGAATGCGATGAGCAACAGAAGATGGACATTGAAGTACAAGACGTGGTATTTGATTTGCTGGACTTTAGTCTTAATATGACATTTTCTTATTGTCATGACACTTCAACTTTGATGTTTTATTATGTTGAAGTATTTAATTTACTTTAACTCGATAGACTTTTACAGCTTAAAGACTAAACTTTTAAAATGCTGGAGCTGAAGTTTCAATGAGAGAACTTATTTAAAATTTGTCTATGAGCACTTTTCAAGTTTTAGAACTAATAAAAACTAAATGTATTTACATTATAAAGCAAATTTAACACCTGTTGGGGTAAGGATTGAAGGTTACAGCTCAAGAGTGATACAGTTTTGTGTCAAGTTGACAAGGAGTGAGGTGTCTTCCTCTATTGCTTTTCATTTTAATTTTTTTCAGGCAGGGGCTCACCGAGCCTGAGGTTGACCAGTTGACTAAACTTTAAGCACCCTCTCATCCTGCCTGTGGAGAACTGGATTGCAGGCTATCTGTTATGCCTGAATGTTTTTTTACATGGGAACTGGGGACCTGAATTCAAATCATTATGCTTAGACAGCAAATGCTCTGCTCACTGAGCCCCAGCACTAGAGACCCTAGTTCTACCTCCGAAGACCCCCCAGAACAGGGGTTTGGCATGTTTTCAGAAGAGAGAAAGAGAACTTTAATAGCAAGGTCAGCTTTTAAGTAAGAGCAAGAAAAATGTCCAGAACATCACCCGGCTGTTGGAGCGAGACCCCAACTTCACCGTTGACCAGCCTCCCCCCCCTTGCACAAATGACTTAGCCTTTTCTGAAGCTCTGCTCCTTACCTATAAAACTGAAATAATAAAAGGTCCCTGTTAAGAGCGTGCCAGGGACTGACCGGGTAATGCATGGGCAGCATTTAGCATGCGGCTCGGCACAGAGCAAGCGCACGATAAATGCGTTAGCTATTAGATTATTATAATTAATTCACAGCATAAATACTTGAGTGCCCTCTCTGCGGTGCCTCTCGTGAATTCCATTTCAGCCTCTCCTGGCTTCGGGCCACACTAGCTATGGCTGCAGCATCCATCTCTCCACCCGTGTCCTCCCCCCCCCTGCAATGCACTCTTCTCTTAAATCAGGGGCTTTTTGACAAAGGAGCTTCAGGGATGTGTTTTGGGGAAGCGCGTTGGTCCATATGGTCAGCAGGTCTCTTGAGTGCCCTGGGCACCTCTTTAAGACTCTCCCCAGACTGCTTGTCTCACCACAAAGGGGGCTGAGGAAGGGTATGAGCTTCCCTAAGTGCCTGCAGCCTTCTGTTGTCACGCAGGGGTCCATCCTATGCTTTGCAGTGATGTGTTTCTCATGTGACAATGTCCTTCCTATCTGCCACTCATTCTAGCAGCATCTGATGCTTTCTGAACCCTCCCGCACTGTGTGTAAAGAAGCAGTTGCAGTGGCTTTATTTACAAACAAGCTGGGGGTGATTAAGCTGGGGTGAAACTCATTGCCCTAAACCATTTAGGAGTACATGCTCAAATAGAATCAATAACCAAAACCGTATTTGTTAAAAAAAAAATAGGTCAAGATGTATTCAATCCAACCATTAAAGAACAAGCGAAAACTTTATTGTTCAGATGTATCTTGTATGGTGTGGGGCGGTTGCATGTGGGTGAGTAAACATGTGTGCAGATATATGTACATGAGTGTCTTGAATGTTTGTTCATACCTGTGGAGGTCCAAGGGTGATGTTAAGAATCATCTCGATTACTCTTCCACCTTATCAATGTGAGCCTGAGTCTGTAATTCATCCCACACTCTATACCGTTACGACTATTCTGCCTAGCCAACCTGCTCCGGGGATTCCCAGGTTCTGTCTTCCAGGCTGTAATTACAGATGGGCACCACATCTGACCGGAGTTTTTTAGAAGGGATTTGGGGACCTGAGCTCCGGTTCTTTTGTTAGTTTGTGAAGCAAAGGCTTTAACCACTGAGCACATATATGTATGTATGTATGTATGTATGTATGTATCTATCTATCTATCTATCTATCTATATCTATTTGTGCTATCTATCTATCTATCTATCTATCTATCTATATCTATCTTGTTGATGTTGGGTGATATTGGGTGATGAAGGTGTCTTCCCCAGGGTTGGGGTAGCGCCATGAAGACAAGCGAGGAAATGACAAGAAAGAGCAGGTCTAATAGTGCTAGAGACTCTGCAGGTTCGGAGTTGTGGGCAAACACACTTCATCCAGAGTGCTCGGGTGACAATATTCTATCAAGCGGTGGCGTCCGCCATGGAGCTGAAGAAAAAGGACAGGCAGATGGAGACCCAGGCGTCCTTCCCAGAGGAGGCAGCCAACTCTTGGAAAGTGTGGCTAAAACACTTAGGTAACTTCTTCCCAAATGGAGAAAAGTAACTGAAATCCAGAGGTCTGGGGCTGCAGCCCCCAGAGGTTTTATGTCTTATGGATTCCACATCATACTCCGCAGTCGTACAAATAAGAGTTTGAATTATCTTTCTGTGAAACTGACTCAGCAGCAGGAGAGGCGGCCTCTAGCCTGTGACTCCACGAGGACATGTGCGCTGGAAGACGAGGCTCTGGGTTGGTCCTGAGATAGGGGGCTGCTCAGCCAGGAGCAGGCTGCCAATCATTAGAGCTGCCAACCAGCTAATGGGGGAAGCCCTGGGGTGGGCGGGACCCACATAGGGAAAATGAGTAACTTCCATCAGAATGATTTGGGTGCAGGTCTTGGTGTTGTACAAGATGGAGTAAAGGACGTCGGAAGGGATCAGGAAGTCCTGGCAAGCCCAAGTGTGCTGCTGTTCATGGACTGTGGGTTCCTCAAGGGGAGGCGGCACCCTGCCTTTTGCTTTGGGGCTCTGTGAACCAAGGACTCTGGAAAGTTCTCTGCAGGGTTTCTGACAAGTTGCGACTTCTTTTCTGAGTGGAAGCAGATTGTCAGAGTGTGGATCCCACAGCATCTTCCTCTGACAGATTGGGCGCGATGATTCCCTGAGGTGGGGGAGTTTCGAAAGCAGAGGAAGAAGGGAAGGGGGGGGAGGTGTGCGGGGAAGACAGCTGGCGGCTTCAGTGTGACGGCGGGACAGCTCCTGCAGATGTACCCAGAGTGCCAGCTGCCAGTTCCTAAGCCCTGGGTTAGTCACCAAATCCAAGGACAAGCAGATTATACAAGAAGGGCCCCCCTACCCGCCCCCCCCCCAGAGGCTTCCGGGCATGGAGCTTAGCCACAAGAAGAGCGCGTTTCTCATGTGAAGCAAATACTCTCCTCATGCCAAATTAAACCAACTTGATCAAAATTTGTAATGCAGAGGAGCGTAATTAAATTGAAGATTTTAATTAGGCACGGTTTTGATGAAACTTAACGGGAGCCGGCAGGAAGTGTCTGTCTATTAAACATAATCCCGACTGGCGAAGAGCTCTTCGGTGGATGGTCTTTAGTGGTTGCCCAACTCTTGGTTTCTGCCAGACACTCGGTCAGCTTGGAGTCGAAGACAGGGGGTCGGGTATGTGGGAAGGGACAGGGGCAAAAGGGGAAGGAGAATGGAAGAGAGACTTTCAGCACCCCGTGGGGGAGGTGTCGCTTTCAACAGAAAGCTGGGGCCAGACATTCAGGGTGCCCAATGAGCTGCTTTTCATCCACAGGAGTTGAGAAATGGCAGAGCTATGCATGGCAAAGTCTCCATGCAGGTTGAGTGGCACCTCCCACCAGGCTTTTGGGTTAATTGCTTTGCACCTGCCTACAACCTTGGCTGCACGACATTTGAATTTGCCCCTGATCTCTTAATTAAAAAAAAAGAACAGCCAGAAGGGTGCTGGAGACAGCAGTCTGGGAAGCGTCTTGCTGCTGGTGTGCAAACTCAGAAGAGCTGAGGCAGGTCAGCTTCTCTAGTGTAGAGAGACCCAAAAGTGGGCCACCAGCTTGTGACCAAGCCTGATGGCTTAAGTTGGATGGCCCAGTCCCCAGATGGTAGAAAGAAAAAATTGACTCCTGCAAGTTGCCCTCTGACCTCCGTAAGTGTGTCCTACACACACACACACTTAGAAATGGGCCCTCATTGCAAGAATGAAAGAATGAATACGGCATCAACAGATTGGCCATCCACTCTGGGACCTCCTGACCAGACATGTGCACTTGCAGGAGACCTGTGAAATAGGTCACTATGGTTGAGGATTTCAGGAAATAATATGCCTGCCTAGAGATGATTGGAGGCTAGTGCCAGACAGGAGAAGGGGAGCATCTTTACTCAATGTTTTCCCCACCGATAAGTCATCTGCGCCCCAGCAGGTATACAGCCACCTGCCAGCAAAGACGTCCCACATGAACCCCAGTGGGCCACACAGAGAAACAGCCAGGAAAGGAACACTGCGTGGAAAGGAGAGAACGTGTGTCGTGGGAAAGGTGGGGAGGATGGAACTGTGTAGTAAGGAGTGAAGACACATACATGTATTATATTTACTTATGAAAGTGACGAAGAGTGAAAGAAAAAATAAAATAAAAAAACCAAAAACAGGAGACAGTCCATGCCAGTTGATGTTTTATACAAAGTGTGGGAAACAGAAATCTTCCCTTCTTTTGTTTCTGTCTTATTTTCTTCGTTTACGTAACAAGCGTTCCCTTGGGACTCACTGTGCCGCCAGCACTACACACTCTGACATATAGTTAGGAGTTTGAGTTCTGGTCCGCTGGACTCACAGACTAACGCTGGAGATGGGCTAGCTGGAATATATGTATGCATGACTTCAAAAAGTTCTGGAAAGGAATCACAGAGAAGTCACACTTCGGCTGAGATCACCAGCAAACCACAGCAGAAAGGACCAAATCCAGCCTGTCGCTTGTTTTTGTAAATAAAGTTTCATTGGAACATGGCCATGCCTTTACATATTGTCTGTGGATGTGCTTGGTGCCGTGGTAGAATTGAAGTTGAGGAGGTGTTTAGGAAAGCTTTTGGCCCCCACTGTCTAATGTACTTGCTGTGTGGCTTTTTGTGACAGGAGCACTGACCACTACTGGCTTAGATGGTCAGGGCAGTCTCTTGGAGGGGCGAGGTTTTAGCTCAGGCCTGGAGAATTCAGCTAAGCGAGTTCTACCTGGCATGTGAAGGGGGGTAGGGCAGGAATGAAGTGGGAGGATGTAGTAACAGAAGGACCTGGAAGAAGGAAGGCTACCTAGTTCAGAACTCTCTCTTGGGTTCTGGAAAGGGGTCGATTATGTTTTGTATACCCCCTCCGTATCCCAACCCCCCTGCCTGGAAGCCACTAGAAGCCTTGAAGCAACAGTGTGCTATGACAGACTTGTTCAAAGTGTTCTCGTCACTATGATGAAGGGGGCTTGGGGGAAAAAAGATTCATGGTGGGAGCTTAGACCTAGTTCATGTCAGTAGGGGTGAAAGGATTGTGGACAGACTTGAGGTGCATCTTTAGAAAAAGATGACGTATTAAGGGTGAAGGCTCCTGAGAGAGAGAGAGAGAAGCTCAGAATGATCCCTCCCAACTTCTGATCTTGGAACAGGGGGAGAGAAGACTGAGCCTGAGAAGTAAAGACGGAGTAGTTGATTTAAAACCTCACTAGAGGGCCGGGGGGGGGGGGACTCATCTACCCTGCAATCAGCCGCCCACGACTGGTGATGCCTGTCGGTTACGCCAGCACTTGGGAGGTGGAAAGGCTGAGATGGGAACGTCAGAAGTTCAAGGTCACCCTCAGCTCCATGGCAAGTTGGAGGCCAGCCTGGAAATTCACGAGCGCCTGGACCTCAAGAAGATAAGTACATAAAGAAATAAACGTCCAGTAGCTTTTGTCCTCCTTCAAATTGGGATGCAGGCGAAGCCTCCAAGTGGAGCTGACAGGGGGACGGCTGGATGGATGACCTGCAGTGGAGAGGAGGAAGACTATGAGTCATCGGCAGCCGCGGCCCTTAAGCAGAGGGCAGGATGAGCTCACCTAGGACGGGAGGTACAGAGCCGAGACGGGAGCCGCTGCCTGATGCTGTTCTGCAGTCGGCTTCGCCTGGGATTAGCTTGCTCCTCATTGCTATTTATCGGAGCATGAGGTGGCAGAGATTTAATTAAGGAGCATGCTTAAAGAGAGGCACCGAGTGCTGGGGACGAGGCTCAGGGGTTAAAGTCTT
Organism: Typhlomys cinereus; assembly: GCA_023101885.1. Lineage (NCBI taxonomy): Eukaryota > Metazoa > Chordata > Mammalia > Rodentia > Platacanthomyidae > Typhlomys > Typhlomys cinereus. The sequence goes on along the minus strand of JALPQD010000588.1, from coordinate 945,107 downwards.
TGCCTCGCAAGCAGAAAAGATGTGAGTCCACGTTTGCAGATCCGAGGTTCAAAACAAAAAATGCTGGGCGAACATGGATGCAGCTTGTAATTCTGGACCTGGAGGGCGGAGCCTGGGAAATCCCAGAGCAAAGCAGTAAGAAGGTAGAGCAATCCAGGATGATTCCAGGTGTCGTCCTTGGACCTCCACAGGCACACACACTCAAGTGTCCTGTTGCACACACACACACACACGTACACACACGCATGTACACACACACAGGTGAACACATGAGTATGAACATAAATAAAAGAGATGTCGTGAGTTATTTTTGGCGCATAGATGGTTATTCTGACATGATCGGCCCCCACCCATCCCAGGGAGGTGTCAAGCAGAGGGTCGCTTCATATCCCATGGTGCCAAGGAATACACATAGCAAACGCATTGGCTAAATAGTTTCAAAGAACTTGCTGTCCTGAACACCTGGACAACATTCATCCCCTTTTTCTGGCAAGGCAGAAGTTCTGAGTGGCAGATCCCGGTTGCAGCTGTCCTCAAGGTCCTCTGCCTTCCTGGTTGGATCAGTCTGGAATGGCCAGGGTTTCTACAGAGAAACAGAACCCACAGAAGGAATATGCATCGCGCACTTAAATGTCTCAGTCCCCAGTCTGGGGCTGGAGGCTTGGAGGATTCCTAGAGAGCCTTGGGTCTTCAAAGCCCTGTTGGAAAGCTGAAGAAGCTGGAGTCCCCCGGGTCTCTCTATGTCTGGGCTGCTGTGGGAAGAAGTGACTGTTTATGCTGGAGGGAGGGTCTTCTCCCTTTGGAGAATCTTCCTTAGAGAGACCCTCACAGATCCACCCAGAGGGACCTCCCCAAGTCGATTCCAGCCCAAGTCAAGTTGGCAATCCAAATTAACCATTGCGCTCTATCTAAGGAGATTTATTAAGTCTGATAAGACCCTAGAGACAGCTGTTTGTAATACAGACCCCCTCTTTTCCCTCCCCCAGAAGGCTTTGATTCCGAAACTCATGATTTGGCATTGGCTACAATTTCCTGGGTATTTCCAATGCAAGCCCAAGATCTGTCCTGTCCAGATAACTATATCTTCTAAGTTAACGCCGTTCTGAATTTGTAAAGTGGGTGATGTCATGGTTGGATGCAAGTGTCAACTTGATGGCCGAGAGCTCGAGCTCTGGCCCATTTGTAAAGAATTGGTAGTTAAGACCAGAGCAAACCTGCAGGAGATTGTGGACCAGTGTAGAAAGACGGTTGTGAAGGGGTAGCCTGAAGATTTCGATTCATAAATATCTTTTTGACCAGCATACAGGTGTACAACATTCTGATGTGTGCAGTCTCTCTCTCTCTCTCTCTCTCTCTCTCTCTCTCTCGTGCTTAGTCCCTCTCAACTATCTTCCTAAACACTGTCTCAGTCTAACTTTCATCCCTTGCCATCTGGCCACTGTCTTAACTCCTCGACTGCTTTCTTTGCCGGACTAGTCAATACCAACTCTTGCCCGCCCTTCTTTGCTGAGCAAGTTAATGTTCATAAATGTTCATAAAGCAAACATGGTTCCCTCAGGCTCCTACACCATGAGCAAGCTCTAGCAGCTCTTTATTGTCTGTCCACAAGAGAGCCAATACCTAGCATGGTTTCAGAATGACACGGCTCTCCTTCAGTAACCGAGCTCTCTCCCTTTCTGATTGATTTGACTCTGCCCCCTTTTAAGCCTGAGCATCGGAGGTGATCCCTTCACAACCATCTTCTCCCGCGGGTCCATGCTTGTGACTGTGCACCTGCCCACACAGACCTGCTGTACACGCCTTCCCCACACTCCTCCTGAAACTTGCTCTTTCCTGAAACTGAATCAAATGCATCTGCTTTATCGTTGCTTTCTGCTGTCTTGTGTCTTGTCACATGGATTTCTAGTTAGATTCTGATCCTGACACTGTGAAGTCCTCATATCTGGTCAGTTCTGGTCCTTTGACTCTGGACTAACTCAAAAGTTCCCTGTGTGCTCAGCAGCTAAGACAGAGCTTTATGTTTCTCTCTTTCTCCTTGGCATAGATCCGCAAAGTTCTTCTCAGAACTTTCTTGGAACATTTGCAATGTCAAATCATAGCTATTTGTTTCTTTCCGGCACATCTCTGATTCCTAAGTCAAACTGTGAAGTTGCTCATCTCTAAGACATAGTGCCTGAGGTCAGTGTCAGGCTTGAAGCGAGTCTTCAATAAACACCAGGAAGGATTCTTGGTCCCCTTTCTTGCTGCTGACTTGCTGTATTCATGAGACGGCCAGCGTATCTGTCTGAAGCAGTGCCTCGTCTCCCTTCTGTCTGTCTGGTGGTTGCCCAAGCCAAGCTCTGATCACAGAATCTTGTTTAAAACAAGAGTTTTAGGACTGGAAAGATGGTGCAAGGGCTAAACCTCTGATTTGCAAGCAGAAGGTCCTGAGTTCAGATTCCAGGTCCCAGGTAAAAACACTACACTAAAATGGCAGCAGCCTGCACTTCAGGCCCTGGCTAGGAGAGCTTGGGAAATCCTAGAGCAAAGCAAAAATGAGGTAGAAGCAATCCAAGGTGATTCCCGAAGTCACCTTTGGTCCTCCAAAACACACAGTGACCTCTGATACACACACACACACACACACACACACACACACACACACTAAATAAATAAATAGTTTTAAAAAGAATAATAGGATCTAGAGGGCAGCAGAATGACTCTTTGAATCAAATGCACCTGCTTTATTGTTGTTTTCTGCTGTCTTGTGTCTTGTCACATGGATTTCGAGTTAGATTCTGATCCTTACACTGTGAAGTCCTCATATCCAGACAGAGAAGAAACAGATGTGACCACACGCCAAGCAGCGTCACATTCTTCATCGCCTTCACATTGAAGATTAAAACTGAACAAGGAGAACGAGAGGTCATTGAAAACCACAGTCGGTATCTTTGTCCTGCAGCCCAGAGGGGGACGTTGGGCCCTCCAGGTCCGCAGCTGCATCCCATGCAACATGCATGAAGATGCATATGGATTTTTCTGGGTGTGAGTGCCACAGTCCTTACAAGATTCTCAAAAGGGGGGCCAGGAAGATGGCTCACCTGATAAAGACACCTACATGCAAAACCTGGCAATCCGAGTTCAATCCCAAGAATCCAGAGACAACAAACTTCCGAACTTGATGTCTGATCTCCATATATGGGCGGTGGCATTCTCTCTCTCTCTTTCTCTCTCTCTCTCTCTCTCTCTCTCTTTCTCTCTCTCTTGCACACACACACACATAAACAAACAAACAAATTTGTAAAAAAAAAAAAGAGAGAGAGAGATTCTTGGTGGGGTCTGATGCCCACAGTATTAGAATCCACCAATTTAGGAAATATTTTTGGGTCTTTTTTTAATATCTGAATTTACAATTTAATCTCTGCCTCTTGAAGGACCTTGGAAGTGAGATGGACTTTAAATCTGCATGTCAGCTCCTCTGGTCCTCTATCTTCACAAGCATCTCCTCCCTTGCCCCCCCCCCTTCATCCATTAAGCTAGTCTCAAAGCCAAGAAAGAGCAAGTGGGTATCATTTCTAATAAATCCTGTAAATAAAACTGGCTCCTACTGAATTAGATCACTGTACAGCAATCCCCTGAGGCCCTGGGGATTAAATAATAGACGAGAATGCTTCCACTAAGCCATGCAAATGATGGAAAATATTCCTGCTATCATCATTTACACGGATTACTCCGCGACAAATTGGTTGTTTGAAGCGGATCCCGTTGACGACTGAAGCGCAGTGCAGATGTTCTCCTGGGCTGGGAAACGCTGCAGAGGCACCGTGAGGCCCTTGTTACTGACTCACCCGCTTGCAAATGTACCTAAAGAAATGCTTGATGATGCTGGAGCCAGAACGCGCGTGCTCTGCCTGCAAAGCAGCCGTCTTCAGTCTTTCGTGTCAACCAGTGGAAAGGGTCAGGGGTCACTTAACATCCTCGTATCACAGCAACCACTAGGGACTGCAGGGACAAGGATCCGAGATGCAACATAATGGTGGTGGTCTGGATAGCTTCGTGTCTCCTCCCCCCACACACCCCTTAATCATTAACCTGTTCTTCCATGTATGGTTCCAGCTCATGGTATTATATCCATACTAACACTACCAAAGGGGAAACACTGACATCATTTCACCTCTCTCTCTCTCCTTCTCTCTATGCCTCTGTCTGTCTGTCTCTTTCCCCATCCTAGGTTTTGCTGACTCAGCTGCTGTCTTCTCCTATCTGTCAGTTTCCTTTGGTTTGGGATGCTGGAATCATTCATTTGAATGACACCAGTGATCTCCTAATTGAGTCATCCTTTCCGACTCCAGCTCTGAGAACACCCTCAGCTCTTTCCCATTTTCTGTCCATCTCCTTGTTTCATTCATAATCCACATAGATCTCAGGGTCTTTCCCAAATGAACGCCGAGTGAGTATCGTTGTAAGGAAGCGCCTGGGGCTACACCAGCTCCGCGTGTGACCCGACCACCCTCTCTGCGGTCACCCGGCCTGCTTGGTGGTTATATGCGTTAGCTCTCATCACTACAAATGCCTGAGGTAATCAACGTACCAAAAGAGCAGGCGTGGGTCGGTCCAGACCATGATCAGCAGGTCCACAGGAGAAGCGAATGAGCATTACCCGCCTCATGGCCAGGAAGAGAAACAGAGGAAGGGACTGGGAGGGGTCCCACGGTTGGCTTGAAGGACACATCCAATGACCTAAGAACCCCCCACACACACCTGAATCCCCCATACTCCACCCTGGGAATCAAGCCTGTATCAGGAACCACTGGTTCAAGATCCAAACTCATACAGTTGATCTCCCTGCTTGCCTGTGGACCCTGAAACAGCAAGTTCTGGCTTGGATTTCATTGACAGATATTACCGCTTTCTTCCTTAGTGCTTTGCCCCGTGGGAAATAGCCTGTACATAGCGAACGCATTGACAAATGACTCACAATGCGAAGGCAGCAAACAAGTGCTTTTTGATTGGCAACATGGATAATGAAAAATACAAATTTCTTACAAAGAAAGCAATATTTTCGGTTGTCGGGGAAGCTCAATAAGTTTAGTCCAAAATGCTTTTTCCCTGGATGTCAAACAGCTATGAGGACACAGCTGCAGCTCCAGATGTTATTTCTAATTCCTGCGGTTGATCTACCAAGGCACACTGCATGTGGCACCAGATATATGTACACATATGCTTATATCTATACATATGTATGTGCGAATATACACATATGTGCATATGTCTATCCATATATGTACGCACGTGTATATGTATATATACTATATATGTAGATAGATAAATAGATATATGTGCACTCGAGCGTGTGTGTGTGTGTGTGTGTGTGTGTGTGTGTGTGTGTGTTTGTGTGTGTGTGGTTGGTAATGAATCTGGTACTGGAACGAGCTTTTTCTTATTCCAAAAGAACGTGATATTGTATCATTACCCAGATCATAAGCTGAAACGCACATTGCTTTGAATCCTAGACAACCTCTAAAACCAAGCACAAAGCACCAAGCACTCATTGTCTTAGCTACCTTTTCCACTGCTGTGATAAAATACTCCAATGCAAGCAGCTACTCTCAGTTCCGGGGCTACAGTTTTTCACAGTGGAAAAGTCAAGGTGTGAGGCACTTGAAGCAGCTGGTCACGTGGACTCCAGTCAAGAAGCAGACAGAGATGAACAGGTGCTGCTGTACCCATTTATACCAGGGAATTAGTGGAACCCACTGTGAATGGGGTTTCCCACCCTTATTAATGTAATGAAGAAATTCCCTCACAGGCCGGCTCAGATGGTTCTATCCCAAGGGGTCCTAGATCTCACTCCAAATGGACAGTTTAGATTACCTATCCTATTTACACCCATCACTGGCTAGCCTGCCCGCCAAATCCTTCCCATTCCTGAACTAGGGACAAAAAAAACAAGGAAGTCTTAAAATGGTCTCTAATCTCTAGAACATTGTTTTATTTCTAGTGATTATGTCCAAACTGTAGCAGTTTAAGGTAATTATGTGCTTGTGGCCTCTTTAGTCTTTGGATAGCCAGTATCCATTTATAAAATGGGCACAAGGTAGATTAGGATTGTTTCAACAGTGTCACACAGACAAGTCTATGCTGGCCTTAGCCGCCCTCCAAGATCCCATCCTGGGATAAAGTCCGCTTCCCCATTACAAGCTAAGAGCCCCCAAGACTCCATCATTGACTCTCCGACAATACAGCTTTGACTAGCTTTTTGACAGCAACACCTTTTCAATTGTCTAGTCTTAGTCTTCTCTCTTTCAGTCTGAAGACTCCGTAAAGATGTTACTTATGCTTCACAAAACGCCTGACACAGTAACTCGTGGCAGGAAATATTTGCTTCAGCTCACAGTGTTAGACCATCGTGGTGGACTTCACATATCAGCAGACGAAGGAACACAAGCCGTGAGCAGGCCCAGAAGCAGGTTCAATCTTCCAAAGGCCTCAGCTGGGGACCTGCTACCGTCAACTAGGTCCTACCTCCTGAAGGTTTCACAAGCTCGTGAAATACAGCCAGCAGCTGGGGACAGAGCCGTCAAAATATGAGACAGCAGATCCGTTTCACACATTTCAGATCCAAACCTTTCAAAGTCTCGGCTCCACCGTGACTCAGGCTGTGCACCTCCCTTCCTAGACCGCAGAGCTGGCTCGAGCGGAGGCGCAGAACTGTCAAGAAAGGCCAGTGAGAATCTCTGGGAATGATATTTAAATGCCGAAGGAAAGGACGCTGTATTAGCGTTGCTGTGAGAGATCACCCAAAGTCAAGCAACTTAAGGGACAAAGGGAGATTGATTCAGCTTACCTGTTCCGGAGGGGAGCTACGGTCTTTCAAGACTGAAGCGGCATGGCTGGCAGCAGAACTGGAGAGAGACCCAGGTCACTGCAGGCGTCCTGGAGGCAGAACGCTGCTAGACTGCTTGCTTGAAGAGCAGACCTCCCCCAGAAGTAGGGTGGGACGAATCCACCTCAAGGCCCACCCCCGTGACTGCCAGAAGGAAGAATCCAGGAAGGCTCCACCTCCTAAACGCTTGAGACTGTAGGGGACACAGGTCGAACCATGACAGACACTCTTTCTTTTAGTTAGAATTGGATTTAAGGTGCCCCCACCACCACCCTCCAGCTGATGTGCTATCAGGAAGAGACTGGATTCTCAGGACCGTGACCTTGTCAATAGATTAACTTCCCGACGGATTCGCAATATGATGGAATTATTTGGGAGGTGGTGTGAAATAGGAGGGGCCTAATTGGAAGGTAGGTCCGTGGGGAACTGGGCTGGAGGGGTAAGCCTGGAGACAAAGCTCATTTCTCTCTCTCTCTCTTTTTCTCCCTCTCTCCTCTCTCTCTCCTTCTCTCTCTCTCTTTCTCTCTCTCCTTCTCCCTCTCTTTCTCTCTCCTTCTCTCTCTCTTTCTCTCTTTCTCTTCTCTCTCTCTTTCTCTCTCTCCAGGCTGCTAGGGGCAGCTGACCTTTGACACTCTCTTCTGCCGGTATGACTGTACTTTAATATAGACTGAGAATCATGGGGCCAGCGAACCACGGACTGAAACCCAGAGCCAAAAGAAGCCATTCTCCCTTTACATGGTTTCTGTCAGGTACTTGCCACAGTGACAAAGGCCTGGTTAACACAGAGGCCAAACTTAAAAATTGTAGGTGTGGCCCAGAGAGATGGCTCAAGGGTTAAGACTCTGCCTTGCAAGTAGAAGGACCTGAGTTCAGATCCCAGATCCCATGTAAAAATGGCAAGTGGAAATGGCAGCAGCCTGCACTTCTGGTGCGGTTTGCCTGCATGATAAAAGACCTGATAAAGGACCATCAAACAGCTTAAGGGAACAAGGGGTTTATTTCCTTAAGAAAGTCCGGTTACAATTCTCAGGCCGGCTTGAAGGGAGACATGCACCAACACCAGGGTCCAGGGAACTGGCCACATCATCTCTACATAATGGCTGAGTGAGGGACGATCCTTTCTTGCCAGACCAGCATGTCTGGCCAAGTGTACACAAGGATGCCAACTCTCTCAACCAGTTCTCTGTGATTTATTCCAGGGCCTAGTCCCACTCACTATGGGCTGGGCCTTCCCCATCATCTAGACAATCTCCTGCAGGTTTGCTCTGGGCTTCACCCAACCATTAATTCCCACAAATGTGCCCAGAGCTCAAACCCTCAACCATCAAGTTGACAACTTCCGTCTCAGAAAGATGGAGCGTGGGAAATCTCAGTACCAAGCTCAAAGGAGGGAGAAGCAAAGGATGATTCCCAAAGTCAGCCTTGTTCCTTCACAGGTACACAGTGCCCCCCTCCTCCTTGACACCCATCTTGTAGGCATAATGCTGCGGGCCGTGCTTTTGCCCAGGAGAGATCTTATCTACAAAATGATGTCAGCAGAGAGAAGAAGTGAGAGGGTGTGATTCCAGAAGACATTTTCTGAGTGAGACTTTACATAACCAAGAACTGTTCTAAGCGCCTCGTGTGTGCACTTACCCATCGCCGCTCCGTAAGCTCCTAGCTATGGCCATGACTACCAGCGAACACCATGAGATACAGCTTAGGTCCAAACCACCTGTCTCTGGAGCCCAAGCTCTTCCTGGGGTCAGCTTCTCCCAGGAGGAGGGAGAGGAGTCTAAATGAGGAAGAAGGGAGGCACCGTCCCTCAGACTTCACTGGGGCACTCGCTGTAGCCACTTCTCGATTTTCAGTCAAGTGACCCAGTATATAAGTTTGTTATGGAGCCAATTCAAACTGGATTCCTACTTCTTACAACTTGCCTGGAACATTCCATCCCTTCTACCATCTTTGGTGTAACTGTGTCTAACTTTTTGTCGCTGCTTTGGCGTAACCAATAACAATCTGTAAAACATTAGCATGTTGTAGAAGTTGTGAGACCACACAACGGATAACCCAAAGAAAATACGCTTGCAGGTAATACAACAAACTTAGATGACGGGATGTTTGTTTCCTTCCCGGCCTTTTTCTAAACAGTTGTGTAGTGTGCGTGAATGCATCAATGAAGTTACATGCATAAATTCTAAGTTCTTGTTTTTATTTCTTGCTGTTGTGTGTGAGGGGGAGGCACGGGATGGATGCATGTGTGCCCAGAATGTCTGTGGAGGTCACAGAGCAACTCTTCAGAGTCAAGTCCTTTCTTCCACTTTACATGGATTTCGGGACCTGAACTCAGGTCTTCAGACTTGTGTGGCAAGCGCCTTTACCCTCCGAGCCATCTCACCGGCTCTGTATATACATTTTTCTCTTACTTTTTGTTTATATTCCTCTGTGTTAAATATCCTGACAACATAATTTTAATGACAGCTTCATTTGGGTTTGCACACAACCAAGTATGTTTGAGTGTTGACACGCATGCGGACATGTTTTCTCTATGCATTTCCTTCCGCTTGACCCATTTCCTGCTTGAACCTTCTTCTCTGGGCGTGGGAAGGATGCGTGAGACCTCTGCCCAGGTGTTCCAGATCCTCGTGGCCAGGCCTACAATCCACACCATCTCCTGTGCCATCTCAGCCTCCCAGGCAGAGGCGGAGGCCCCTTGATGCCCCTGACCCAGCTGCCCATGAGCAGGAGGTAGCTGGGCTCTGGCACCAGCAGCCTGGAGCTGAGACACGTCTACGCCTCTGTCACAGTGAGAAGATGGTCGGTCATCATCAAAACATTCAAAAAGTAAAATAAAGAGAATTTCAGTGACTGCAGGAAGAGACGTCTATCTATTTCTGCTAGATAGACTGAGAATAATTTAACCTGGATTAATTAACTCTGTGTCTGTGTGCGTGTGTGTGTGCGTGTGTGTGTGTGTGTGTGTGTGTGTGTGTCTGTCTGTCTGTCTTCATGCACATGAGCAGAAGGTAGCTGGAGCTCAAACATGCTCAGGGCAACGCCTACGCCTCTGTCCCAGAGCAGAGAGTCCCAACCCAGGAAAGCGCAGCAGTTCCAGGTGGGATTTATTCCAAGGCAGTACTACGAGTTAGCACAGTAAGAAACCTCCCGTTCCGGCTTCACAAACTCTGCACATCAATAACAATTTGCTTGGCAAAGTCCTGGGTGCCGGGTCTCAATATTCTAACTGCTGGGAGGAAATACAAGAATAATGTTGAGAAATTGGATTAAAATACCAAGTAGCTCTTTGTACCGAATCCCTCCCGGTTAGCACGGTACAAAGGCTCATAACATTTATGAAGCGTTCAGTGCCGCACAAATGGCTAGTTATTGATGTGCAGATGAGTAAAGGAAGTGAGCCGGAGAAGTTAAAACAGTACAACTGCACACAGGCAGATGGCAAAGCCATGCTTGGTAAATTTTGGGATGTGATGTGAGAAGTAAGACGAGGGACTTCTAGGGCCCCATCTGGGTGCCCAAAACAAAGGTTAGAGACAGATGGAGTTCTGGGTATTTCTTAGCAAGGAGAATATGAGGTCAGAGGAGCTTAGAACTCTGCCTTTGGTCCATTCAAGAATAATCCCAAGAGCAGAAGCATGCAGTCAGATTTTCATTCATGCATTTCCATTCTGCGGTTACAATTGCGAATGGCTCTGTTTGAGACTTACCACCAATTACTGTCATGTTGTCAACCCTCAGAACGATCCGTTTCGTTGGTGGTTTTTCTCACTACCTTACAGATAAGCTAACAGTAAGTCGGAGCACTAAGCGTCTGCCGGAAGGTCAAGCGGAGAGCGTGTGAGAGGCGCATACTTGCATCATCGGTCCGCCTTCTTTTCCATATGGTACCTATTAAATTCCTTTATAGATAAAGTCCAGATTAGCCACCAGAGCTAAAGAGAACTTCAGTGACTGCAGGAAGAGACACCTATCTCCGCTTGGTCAGACTGGGAATAACTTAGACTGGATTAATTAACTCTGTGTGTGTGTGTGTGTGTGTGTGTGTGTGTGTGTGTGTGTGTGTGTGTGTGTTCAATGTGTACAGGTGTGCTTACCCATGCAAACACACGCAGAAGCCAGACTTGGCATGAGAATAGCTTCTTCGATCACTTTTCTACTCTATATGTTTTTTTGAGGTAGGGTCTCTCACTGAACCAAAAGCTTCCTGCTGACTAGCCAGTGGGGTCTCAAAGACCTGCTTGTCCCCTCATCCCCCAGCACTGGACTTTGGGCATGTGCTACTGTGCCTGCCTTTCTACTTGGCTGCCGGAGACACACACACAGGTCCGCTGGCTTGTACAGCAAGCCCTTCATCCAGTGAACCGTCTCCATAGCCTCCTCAAACTGGATCCTGAAGAATTCTAGGTTCTGTGCATGTGGTGAGAACGTGGGCAACATACTTTAAGTGGTACAGGATGTGTGTGTGGGGGAGGGCAGAACAGGTAGAGACAGGAGGCGCACAGGAGTGGGGCTCCAGCGGGTGGTTCAGAGGCCACGGTGTCCGGGAACCAAAGCATCGGTGTAGCCGGCTGCCCACGTCTGGGTATGACTAACCACGACCATGAGCCTTCAGGCTCACAAACAGATGAAGCCCCCGTGGAGTGACAAAAAAGCCTAAGATGCCCCCCCATCTCCAGCACCTTCTTACACCTTCTCACACCATCGTTTGCTTCTGTTCACACCAGAACCCAAACTTCCGGAGCAGAGATCTTGCCCCTTGTCCTGCATCTTTGTCCTTTCCTCATAAGAATAATATTCCTAGTGCATGGTCGACCTGTGTTTGCTGAATGAGTGAGTGAGTGAATGGACTAAACAGGCAAAGGGAAGATCCTGTGGTTAGTCAGGGCCAGAAACGATGATGCAAGTTCCACGAGGGCACCCCCCTCCCATCAGTCACTCACCTGGGATTCTCCTTTCTCGCTTATCACTTTCGAAGTGGTTTAGAGTCGAAATCACTTTCATTTTGCCCCAGTGGCTTCCGGGGCTTAAAAAGCAGTCAAAAACCCTTTTGCCGGTAACTCATGGCTTCCTTTTGGCCACCCTCAAATGCTGGCAGGCAAACCACTCGTCCTCGGCCACCACTGTTCCTTGCTGTGCCTGCGGCAGGCATTGCAAATCAGTCACGGCCGTAGAATCCCTGTCAGTACCACACTGCGGACAGTGCCAATCCACAGGAGGCAGCGTTGCAAACAACACTTATCTTTCATCCTGAGCAGGATGCCTGTTGTTGAACCTCTCAGAGCCTGAGTGTCCTTTGTAAGTTAGAAGTATCCAACATACCACACCATCACATCTCTGGGTAGGAAAGAATAAAAACGACACGATGGTTCAGCCCAACTGCCCAGGACATAGTAGGTACCCAAGGTATGATTACTAGTCTCACGACATTGCCGAAACACACAGATATGCAAAGAAACGAACATAACCAGGTCTGAATCTTGAACTCCAAAATCAACTAATCTGAAATGGTCCATCCTCCGACAGAACGTAACAGACAAACCCACTTCCCATGTGGACTTGACAGTTTCTGTTCTCTATTTCCAATCTCTATTCACGTTTAAACTTCTATTAGAAAAGCATTCAAGAAAATGCTTTCCACAATAACAACTCACGGAGGATCACAACTCTCTTCTCTATTCCTCAGGCTTTATGTTTCAGTCAGTCTTCTCCCCAGTGTAGAGTTGGTTTTTTCATTTGTTTTGTTTCTTAAGGACGGCTGTAATCTTGATCTTCTTGTTTGTTTAATTACTTATCTGAGCCAGGGGACTCCATTTCTAGACTCTTTCCACACAAGTGACTCAACCTCTCTTTCACCCAGCGTCTCCTCTCCCCATCTGTTCAGTGTAGATTGTGGGTACAATGCTCAGATATTGGATAGGACATGCTAAACACCCATTGGTTGGAGGAGATAAGAAAATATACAGGAACATATGAAATTAAAAAAAAACAATAGGCATCTTTGACATTGCAAAGGAGAGTTGTCTATAGAGACAAGCAGAATGCAAAGTGTGCAGAAACATACAAAGTGATGTCAATAAGTGGGCAGAGAAAGAACATTGAAATGTAAGATTTAAAGGAAAGAAGGAAATAATCCTCAAATTGTGGCATTATTTGAAGCCCTTCAAAAATGATAGGAAATTTCGCTCGAATAATTCCCTTCCGTGATTATGGTAAGTTGTTGAATTTTCTTGTTTAGTACTGTGTGCTTTTTTCCCCCCTGTCTTTTCTTTTGCAAAAATAAATTAGATTCAATAGTGATTTTTCTCTGCCTTCATAAAAACAACATCCTTCAGGGTCTTCAACGATTTAGAGAGCACATTAAATAAAAACACCTGTAAACTGCACACGGTAGTAAAGAAAACGTGAAAGACGAAATGTAGGCATGCTGTGTGGACAGACATGAAACCAGACTGCTCCCCTTCCTAGAGCTCCCCTGTCGTGGTTTGGGTGTGAGTTAATCCTCCATGGACTCCTGTATTTGCATCCTTAGCTGATGCTAATGTTTGGGAAGGGTGTGGCACTTCTGAGAGCTAGAACCTTGTTGTAGGACCGCGCCTCACAGGGGCAAGCTTTGAAGTTTGGGAGCCCTGCCTTGCTTCCTCTCGCACTTCCTCTCTGTGCTTCCTGGGAGCTGTGGTGATGGGACTCGCTTGCGTGTTTCTGCCTCCAGTTGTGCCTTCTGCTACGGGTCCCCACCATAAATGAGCAATATTCCCTCTGGAACGGTAAGCCAACACACACACACACACACACACACACACACACACACACACACACCTTTCTCCTCTGAGTTCCTTGCGTCTGAATATTGCCTCACAGTAAAAGAAATAGTAACTGCAACATTCCCCAACCAATTCCAAAAGAAATTCTCTGTATCGAAGGATTAGTGAGCAGTGTTGAGTGGACTGAAGGTCTCATGGGAGAAGAAAAACAGGGTTCCCCATAGCAAACACCAAAAACATTTGCTATCAGTCAGTGCAGGTTAAATTATGCTATCACACCTTCCAATGTTCAGAGAACACAGGTGTATTTCTCACTCATTCTAAATACCCACCACAGGAGGTGTATTAATCAGAGGTCTCCAGAGGAACAGAGCCACCGGAAGGAATCTATATTAAAGGGGACTTATTAGGTTGGTTCAGTCAGGGTCGTCCAGCCATGGCTGTCTCCCACTGGAGAGGTTGAGAACCTCTCAGTCCAGGGGGTGATGTCTTGGAGAAATCCCACCCTGACAGTCAAGGGCTGGGGGATTCCTGGAGCTGCTGGTATGTAACATACATGGAACCTCTGAAGAGGCTCCCGCACCAGTGAAGGATAGCAGGGTAGAGACAGGATGGTTAACTCCCTGCAAGACGCAAGGACAAGCGGGACCAAGGCAACAGCCTTTCCTGTGGACTTCCTTGCATTTGGGCACTACTGGGGAGTGAAGGAGAGGGTGCCATTCAATGAGCCTAATGGACAAAGTCCTTCCTAGGCATGTCCAGGGTGTCATCTGATTTAGATTATCCCTCCCAGGGGTCCCCAAAGGCTTGTCCTGGATGATTCTCACTCTTGCTAGGTGGACAATCCACATGGACTTTCAACAGAAGAGGACTGTGAGATTTTGCTCAACCACTGTGCACATCTGGGGAGAAAGGTCGACAGGACAACCATCTTGCCATGTGTTTGCCCGTGTGTGCCCCTGCAAGGGGTTTGGATACATGGTCCAAACGCAATGAATGCCTCTTTTGCTCACATGGTCGCCCAAAGCCAATCACACGGTGGAGAAACCAAGTTCCCCATGTGTTGAGAGGACACCCGGTAATGCCCAGTGGATCTACCATGCCTTCCACTTGCTCCTCAGATATTCGTTCCTCAGCTCGTGGATGACTTAGATCCTGCCTTCACTAAAGCCCTTGGAGCTCCAAAATAGAATATTTTTCTTGCCCCAACATGGCCAGTTTCAGGGAGTACCGTAGCCCCGGGAAACGGTCTACTCGAACGAGGCAGAAATGGTTTGGTTCGTGTCAATAGTTTGTTTAGCTCGCTGGGGGAAGAATTCAGGGGCATACATGGAGTGAAAGAAACGCGTCCTGCGTCCCGTGGGAACGCAGATATGCAGCTTGGGGGGAATGTAGCTACATCCTAACACGGCTTCTCTCGGGATTTGGGAATCTGCCTCTAACAGACCGTTCTCACACCCTAGTGGGTAACGTCATCTGGATGGACCAGGCTTGTTGATCCCTGATGCCCAAGGTTAGCTGTCAGGGTGGGGAGGGGGGTATTGCTTTGTTTTATGAGGTCAAGTGGGGGTTGAGGACCAGGCTGCTTGTTTGCAGAGACCCCCATTAGACTTGTTCTTTGGCCCACAGTTGCGTGAAGAGACGTTGGAGAGCGTCTTACTGGGCCTTGAGAAGCAAGAAGCACAAGGCATATTTTGCTTCCTATAAGTTGACTTGAAACCATACCAACATTCTCTCTTTCTCTCTGTCTCTCTCTCTCTATGTATATTTATCTTTCTGTGTGCCTCTTTTCTCTCTTCTTTTTTTTCTCTCTCTCCTGTCTTTCTCTTCTCTTTCTCCCTTTTTGAGGTGTGTGTGGTGTGTGTGTGTGTGTGTGTGTGTGTGTGTGTGTGTGTGTGTTGAGGCAGAGTATCTCACTGGGACTTGAGACGCATCAATTAGACTAGGCTGACTGGCCAGCAAGTCAAAGGGATCCCCCTGTTTCTGCCTTCCCAGAGACGGAACTCACAAGGCTACACCACCACACCTAGCTTCTTGCATGGGTCCTGGGGACCAGACTCATCATGTTGGTCGCAGCTGATTCTCTAGCCCTGTTTCCCCAGCCTCAGCCATTCCTTACTGTCCAGTGATATCACCTACAGCCCAGTCCCCTTCCTCAGTTCTACGATCCCCACAGGTCGTGGAGGCTTTCCACGTGGAGAAGAGGCATTTGGCACCTTCTTACAGCGAGAATTAGTACATCAATACTATAGCCCTAAGGAGGAAATGCCATCATAACTTTCTTTTGCAAACGAAAACGTGACTCAGACAAACCCAGAGGCCCACGCCCAAGGGCTGAGGTCAGAATCCACCCAGCTCTAGAGACTCCCTGTGCACTCCTGCCACCACACGGCCTGGCACTCGGAGGTTCTGTCCCTTCCCTTCCAGTGGGTATTTTCAGGCATTTACTGGGGCCCTCGCTCCATGGAGCTTGTCTCCTGGGAAACACGGCAGAAGCAACACTGAAAGCTGGTTTGCGGTTAAAACAAATGTGCAACTAATGAACTGGAGCCAGAGTGCCGTAGTGAGATACAGGTGTCAACTCGATGGTTGAGGTTTCAAACTCTGGGCACATTTGTAAAGAATCAGTAGTTGAGTTAAGTCCTGAGCAAACCTGCAGGAGACTGACTGATGGGGAGGCTTAGCCCCATGACTGGGTGGGTCCCCCGTTCCTGAGCAGGTGAATAAGGTGGAGTGAGCTAGTTAAGGACTGGCCAGAGACATGCTTGTCTGACACGTGAGGACTGTCCCCCTCTTACTCCTATGGATATATGGATAAGATGTGGCCAGCTCCCTCGGCCCTGGGTGACGGTGTGAGCTCTCCTGCCAAGTTGGAGTAAGAAGTGTAACTGGACAATCATAAGAGAAAATAAAAGCCTTTGCTCCCTTATTTGCCATTTGGCCATGAATTTATTGGCAATGGTGCACGCTAGCTGCAACCCAGAGCCAGCCTCAAATGTACTTGACCATTTCCCCTTGAAGCATGAAGTATTGCCAGACGTCTCCAAGTGCAGGCTGCCTCCATGATTAGAAATGGAGTCCTTTGAACGAAGGCACGTGTGGCAATGCTCAGCCTAGGGGCTCAGGAGTCTCCTTTGAACTGAGCCAATTTCACCATCATGGTTCAAGATGCATATTCTAGGTCTACACAGACATGCAAACCAGGGATTGGCAAGTAAGTCTGGTGCAGGCATCTCATGAGCGTGCATAGGGGATTAACACTGAGCATGTTGACCAAAGATTCATGGGCTGTGTCTTCATGGATATATGAGCCAGGGAGTGACAGCCGGTCATATGCAAGCATTTCCTGAGCTTGCACTGGGAATTAACATTATTTTAGCCAAGATGAATGTGCTACATCTATGTGGACATGTGGGCCAGAGGGTGGCAACCAGGCCTGCCTGATGTAGGATCCCTGTGATGGTTACTCTTAACCATTGCTGTAAGAGAACAGCCAAAGTCAAATAACTTAAGGGAGAAATGGAGATTTATTTAACTTATAGTTCCAGAGGGGAGAAACAGACTTTCACAGTGGAGGAGACATGGCTGATAGCTGAAGCTGGAGGCAGGCTAAGCCACCCCTGTCCAAGTGGCTAAAGGCTGGGGGATTCCTGGAGAGTCTTTCTTCTTCCCGGTCTTCTGTGGTTCCTTTATCTGATCCACTACTGAAGTTTCCATTGAGCTCTAGGGAGGTTCCGATCGACTCTAAGGCTGGTCTTTTAAATGTGTTGATCTGGATAATCTCTTCAGGTAGTGTCAGCTGATCTTTGTTAATGCCAGCTGTGTCAAGATGACACCCAGGATTAGCTATCAGAATCGCTGGGCAAAATATAAGTGGCAACAGAGAGGTCTTAGAAAAAAAAAATCACCTCTGAGAAGCAGGCATGGGACGCAACTGCATCTTGGATGGAGGGTGTTCCGTGGAGTTGGTGGAAATATCTGAAAATCAACCTGACAGTTGCGCACTGCTGTGACTGTGTCAAATCCCACATATGTCATAGTTTAAGATGACTCATTTTAGACTATATGAGCTTCACTTCGGTAAAAAGAAAAAATATTGCCTCTTCCAAACGCCAGTGGCACTGAAGGGCCGTGTTCAAAGCAGGTGTAATACACACTATATTGGCAAATATTCCTGGGCTGGCTGAACCCATGAGGGAGTTGGCTGTGGAAGCGGGGTTGGGAAACTCACTCTGACCTGAGCACAGTTCCCTTAAAGCCTCCTCCCAAATCTCTTGTTCCGGGCCTCTAAATGGGAGAGAAGAAAACGGAAACAAGCCAAGGGTTTAAACATCCTATGGCTTTGAGGACATGTATAAGGTCAACTGCATCCAACACATGTTACTGTTGCTTATCCCGCGGTATTTGTCATGGCTTAAAACTGTCCCCCACAGGCCCATGTGTGTAGTTGTTTGGGAAGGTCATGGCACTTTTAAGAGGTGGAGCCTTGCTGGAGGAAGGCAGTCCTGGGGGGGGAGGTAGATCTTGAGGTGGATTAGCCCCACCCTGCTCTTGCAGTTGGAAGTTTTGCAGCTCCCAGCTTCCATGAAGGACGTAACTTATGCCATCTCCAGCTTCTGCCAGTCAGCTGTGCCTTTCCTGCCATTATGGAATATATTTCCCCTCCTAAACCGCAAGCTGAATAAATCTCCCTTTTCTCCTTGAAGGTGCTTGGCTTTGAGTAGTGTCTCAACAACAGGGAAGAGTAACTGCTACAGTATTCCAATGCCTATGGCTGGAACCGCTGATGGGAAGCTCATCCATGGAGAGGACGGAGAGAACCCTCTGCCTTGAAACCTCTCGATAGGCAACCCCAGAATGATGGTTTTATCAGGATCTATCCAGTGGTTCCTGCTGGATGACGGAGCTGCCGATCTGATGTCAATTTTGCTGTCCCTCAGTTGAGTAAGGCCAGTCGCTTCTGATTTCATGGTGTCTTGCCGTCTAGCTGCTGAATCTCTCCCTCTCTGCAGATGCTCCGTTTACTCTTATTTTCCTTGCTGCATACTTAACAAACTCAGAACAACAGGGCTGTTCTCTGAGCACCTCCCTCAAGCTCCTGTTCCAACATGGCTGCCATCCCCGAAGTCACTGAGCAGCTTCAAGGACTTCTCCTTTCTTTTTGCTCCTTTATTTTTCTCTGTGTGACAAAGCTTAATAAAGTGGAAGGGAGGGAAGAGGCACGCGTATCTGTCTTCAGGTAGCCAGGTGCCCATCAGTCAGAGCTCTGAGCTTCTGTTGTTACCAGCTGTAATATCCCTCCAGAGGCCCGAGGGGTCTCTTCCTCCCCTGACAGCTGCTCACACTCCCTGTCCCTTAATGGATTAGAGCATACCTTTTTCTCTGCTTTACTCTCCTGCTGCAAGAAAGAACACCCTGGGGCTGGGGTCCTCACAAGAAAAGAGATGTGAGTTCTGATCCTCAGACACAAGTGAAAAATGCTGGGTGTGGCTGGAGCGATGGCTCAGGGGTTAAGACTCTTCCTCGCAAGCAGAAGGTCCTAAGTTCGGTCCCAGGTCCCACGTAAAAACACCAGGTGGAAACAGCAGCAGCCTGAACTTCTGGCCTTGGTGGGCGGAGCCTGGGAAATGACAGAGTGAAGCAAGAAGGTAGAAGCCATCCAGGATGATTCCTGAAGTCACACTTGGTCCTTCATAGGGACACATAGTGTTCTCTGATACACACACACACACACATACGATATATGGAGACCACCTTGCTTCTCTGCAAGAGAAAAAGGACAGGAGGCTATTTCTGCAGCAAAATATATTATCAATTTTTTATCTTCTTTTTTTTTTCTGTTTGCTATTAGAATCTGAGACACAGGGCCCCTCTCCATCACTAACCATCTATCTGGTCCTGCTTGTCCTTTTAGGCTCCCAGATACATGACTCAGCTTTAGAAGGACAAAGAAGGTCTTTCTCGTGACACTGGCCACGTTCAGAAATCTAGAACTTGAAAGCAGCTCCCCTTTCTCAGTTTGAGTTGCTTCTGGTTTGGAAGCTAACGTCCATGGACGGAAGAGAGCAGAGACTTCAGCCGTCCTATCGATTGATTGTCTGCTCTGCAGAAGGGCCTCACAGGCGCCATTTTTCTTGCACTCTGGAATCTGGGCCAAAAGCATCTGGGGAAGTTTCTTCTTCCAATTTGTTCTGCCTGTGGAGACCTTGTCAGTAATGCCAAAAATACCCCCCATGTCTTTGTAGCCATTTTAGAATGTTCCACAACTCTTGTCACATCATCATCCTCTTTGATCCTCACAAGTCTCCTGGGAAATGGGTAGAGAAGCCACCAAGATGAATGCATTGCAAAGGACATTACTCAAGAGAAGTTAAGTAACCCTCTCAAGATCCCTCAGTCAACTAGTCTGGAGAAGCTAGTCCGAATTTCTTTCTCGCCTCTCAGCTTGAGATAGAGATGGGCTCATGACCACAGATCTCAGCCTTTCAACTGCCATCAGAACCCAATTGTAAGTGACCCAAGAAATAGAACTCCACTTCTGGGTGAGTTGAGCCTAAGAAGTTGACCTAACGATCACAGTTGTTCATCTCAGGATGGTGGCGATATGTTGATGGCTCATCTCTTTCCCTGTCTGTCTGATGCCTTTTAAAATGGGAGTGGGGGAGAATGTGCTGGGGGAATGTCCCTTTGATCTGTTTTCAATCAAATCCTATTTACAATATACACCTCACGTTTTCTGATGTGCGGTTCCCTAATTAGCTCACATCTGAAAGCAGATTCACTGGGAGAAAAAAAAGAATTAATTAGCTCGTTCCATTACAAAAAGACACAATTCTTGAGCTACTTGTGGTATGTGGATGATTAATCTCCTTTAAGCACACACGTGTTCATGTTAGGAAGAACGTGTAATGAGAAAGAAGATAGAGAGCAGAGACTATCAGAACTATTGAGTGGTCAGAATGAGAAGCTTCGAACATCTTCACTATCACCTAGGATATAAAAATGAAGTTCTTGGCGGAGTTCTTCTGAGACCTCTCTGGGTCTTCCGCTCTCTTTGCTTTTTGCTCCTTTACCAGTAGTATTTATGCAGATGAAAATGCTTTAAGAGCAGTCAAATGACATTATAAGCCTACTAAAAAGGACGGGAAGAATTGGGCTGACAAGACGGATCAGGGGTTGAAGATTGAATTGGCTGTGTAGTCAAAGACGACCTTGAACTTCTGATTGTCCTGTCTCCCAAGTGTTGGGATGACAGGGGCGCATTAACACACTCAGTTCACGTGTTGCTGGAGATGAAACTGAGGGGTTTGAAAGATGAGCTGTCCCACACAGGCTCATGTGTTGAAATCTTGAGTTGTTTGGGAAGGTCATGGCACCTTTAGGAGGTGGAGCCTTGCTGGAGGAAGGCAGTCACAAGGGGTGGGCTTTGAGGTTGGTTAGCCCTGCCCAGCTTCAGTTAATTAGTCCGCTCCTACAGTTTGCAGTGAGAAGCTAGCTCTCTCAACCTCTACAATGGACAGAATTTAAGCCTCCTCCAGCTTCTGCCAGCCAGCCATGTCTTTTCCTCCATAACAGACTGAATCTTCTCCCTGGAACTGTAAGCTGAATGAATCTCCATTTTCTCCCCCTTAGTTGCTTGAACTTGAGTGTTGTCTCAGGGCAGCAGAGAGAGTAACAGGTACATTGACTGAGCTATGTCCTGAGCTCCATCGTTTACTTTGGAATTTGAAATTCTATTCCAACATATCATGAATGGCTTTTTAAGAGATGACGTACAATAGCCCTGCACTCATGCAAATGCAAGCAGCTCTAAACTCGGTGGATAATTTTTAAAAAGGTAAGAAAGTAGGAGGAGATATGAAAGTAGATGGGTAGGAGGGGAAAGTGTTAAGAAGAAGGTTCCTGGAGGGCATGGGAGACAGATGGGGGGGGTAAATATGATAAGAACATGAATATGCATGAATTATCAAAGAACAAAATTTTAAATGTGTGTGTGTGTGTGTGTGTGTGTGTGTGTGTGTGTGTGTGTGTGTGTGAAAAAACACTGGATGTCCTTGTGAAGGACCAAGGTAGACTTCAGGAAGCATCCTAGATTGCTTCTACCTCCTTTTTGCTTTGTTCTGGGATTTCCCAGGCTCAGCCCACCAGGGCTAGAAGTACAGGCTACCACCATTTCTGCCTGGCATTTTTACATGGGACCTGGGATCTGAGCTCAGGACCTTCTGCTTGCGAGGCAGAGTCTTAACCCCTGAGTCATCACTCCAGCCCCAAACAAATAAACTTTAGAGAAGAGAGAGAGAGAGAGAGAGAGAGAGAGAGAGAGAGAGAGGTGTGTCTGCCCCTCACAGCCTGAGTCTGTGAGTCCATTTCCAGCTCCATGCCTCTCGTGGATTCCATGTCCTGGAGTCCACGAGTTCTCCAGGGCACCTGCCCCTCGTGGTACTCATGTCTGGAGTCTATGAGCTCTGTCCTTTCTCTCCTCTAATAAACTCTATCTTGATCCTCAAAAAGAAAAAAAAAAGATGTAGATTTCATTTGGGATTCCTCTTTAACTGATTGTCCTTACAAGTGGAACACAATATATGAATGAAATACAGTGCAGGGGTTCATGAGTGATGGTCGAGAGCACAGGAATTGGGGGTCTCCATGTACTTTGTGTGCCTTTTCCTGCGGAGACATTAATAAACATTGAACCTCACAGATGAAACCACCAGGACTAGACTAAAGAAATGATTCCACCCAAGCGCAGCTTAGTGAATCAATGGGTCTTGGGGTTACTTATAGACATGTGGGTGACTCAAAGGAAGGGGTACTCTGGAAAAAACCCATAAAAGCTGCGTCCCTAAAGCTTCCTGTACTACTTGAGGCAGTTCTATTGCCGGGCTTGCTCTCCCCAGCAACTGTGTGTGGCTTACATCTCCTTGAGGAGGGGTTGTGTGAACTTAACTTTCCTGAACATCCTGGGTCCATTGAGTCTCCACAGCTTTCTGAATCTACAGGTCTCCCTCCTGCATCCAGAATCCAGAATCCAGAAGGGAATGCTTCTATTCACAGGAAATAGCTGCACAACAAGATGCAAGCACATTTCTATCGTTCTGATTTTAGCTAGTAGGAAAGTGACACGATAAAAACTTTCAGCCTTCAGAAACTCCTGCTGTACAGAGCCCAACCCTCTCCTTCTAGAGATGGGCCGCTGCTGTGAATCGCATATGCCCTGACTTCGATATTTGGATCGCAAACCTCTTAAGAATAACTTAAGAATAAGAATTCCTTTTGTATCTCTAGGGTATGGCTCTTTGGGGACCCTTAAAATGTTCTGATGAAGAGGGCAGGGAAGATGGCTCAGGGGTTTAAAGCCTTTGCTTCCCAAGCAAAAAACCCGAGTTTGGATCTCCAGATCCCACATAAAAATGCTGAGTGGGTAAAGGCTGCAGACTTTTCCAGCCCTGAAGAAAAAGCAAAGCAAAGTGATAAGGAGGTAGAGCCATCAAAGATGATTCCAGATGTCACCCTTGGACCTCCCCAGGCACACTCCCCCAAGTGCACTCTGGTACATACGACTGCGCGCGCGCACACACACACACAAACACACACGCACACAAACACACACGCGCGCGCACGCACACACACGCATACATGTGCAATCTCCAAAAAAGTGCTGTACTGAAGAAAGCCCCAAAGAGGGAGCCCAGCGGGAAGAGGCATGACACGTGGGGGGATACGTGCTGAGTCATGGCCCCAAAAATCTAGAACTGAGTGAGGAGGAAAGAAGGAAAGCAGCTGAGCTTGGATGTGTGTCACCCAAACCTCCCTGTATGGAGAGCGTGGTCCCCAAGTGGCACTGTTTATTGGTACTGTGGGCCTTCGGGAGGCGGGGCCTTCGGGAGGCGGGGCCTTCGGGGGCGGGGACACCTGGGACGGGGACTCTGGGAGGCGGGGTCTCCGGGAGGCGGGGTCCTTGAGAGCATACCCTTCAAGGCGTGGTGCATGGGACCCCAGCTTTCCCTCTTTCTCTTGCTTCCTGGCTGGTTAAGGAAATGGTTTTACTTCACCAAGTACCCCGGCTGTGGTGTTGTATCCTAATACAGAGACCAAAGCTGCGGGACCACTCATTCAGGGGCTGGATGCTTCATACCATGAGCCCAAATAAACCTCAACAATCGTGGGTTAATTGCCTTGGATAATTACTAATCACAGTAGGAGAAATCTTACTAATGCATATTGAGCAAGTAGGTGAAATTAAACATACATATACCTCCAACAGTCCTCATGACCAATGCAAAATGAGCAACTCATTTGGCCCTAGGGTCCTTGCGGTTCTAATTTGCAAACCTATGGCAGTTCATCTGAAGGGACAGCCTTTCTCCTGGCTGTAAGTCCTACCAGAAACAGCCTGCAGGTTTATCCTTATTAAATATCACTGAGGAATAGAATAGCCAATAACTCTGAAAAGCGTTTTGCAAGAGATTAAGCAATGTTCTTTGGATTCTGGACAGACTCTCTGAGATGTAGTGGAGATAACATTAAATTACGACTCAGTGAAAATCTTTTTGAAATAATGAGTAGCAAAATCGTGTATATGGGGACTGCCACAGGAACACTTCCCTCCCACCTTACAAAGCGGAGGTCAGTCTTTTCCTTGTCTATTTCTCTCTCCACGTCTCCCTCATCTTGCCCCCTATCTTCCCCCCTCCCATGGCCTGAGATGGAAGGCAGTGTCTCATCGTGAGGTGGAGACTGAGCTCACCCTCATCCGTGTTGCACCTTCCTTCACTTCAGCCCCATTGGGTAAACAGGCTTGATGTAGCAGGAGAAACAGGGACAGGGTGAACCCCTATTCTTGTCTTGGCATGCTCATGAGGATCAATCATTTTCCATCTTTTTCTCTTCTGAAGACTATGGGTAGTTGGATTACCCAAGGGTCAAAGGTTTTCACACCTTTTTTTAAATCCTTTTGTAGTCTACCCATGTCCAGACTTCGAAACCCAGTCTTTTCTGTAACAAACTACTCTATCACCGTAATGGTTAATCCTGGGTGTCAACTTGATACACCTGGCATTAACTAAGATCGGCTGAGACCTCCTGAAGAGATTATGTGGATAATACAAAGATCAGCCATAGATCTGATGGGAACCCCCTAGATCTCATTGGAACCTCCCAGTAGTGGATCAGATAAAAGGAGCCACAGAACAGAAGACAGGGAGGAGAGACTCTCTGAAGCTGTGCCAGGAATCACATTTCCCACAGGCTGCCCGGGTTCTTCGCTTCTCTCAGCCCTCCAACCCTCCAAGTCTTCAACGAGACTAAAGACTCTCTAGGAATCCTTCAGCCTTCAGCCATCACCCACTGGACTACTGGACTGAGCAGCTACTGGCCGCCATCATTGGACTACGTCAGCCGTAGCTCATGAGCCAACTCAATACATTCCCTTTTTATACATTCATGCTGTTGATTCTGTGACTCTAGAGAACCTGACTAATACAATCACTAAAGTCGAAAGCACCCACAGACAGGGGCCAAAGGAAGGCTTGTGTCTGAGCTCCCATGTAACTTCATTTACAGCAGCAGACGGTAGGCTAGACTTGATCCACAGGCCACAATTTGCAGACCATGAAATACAGAACTCAGCAATAATTACAGATGACACTGCATAGATTCCAGCCTTCTGCATGATTGTAAATGCCCTAGTAGCCATTGTGAGGAGGTTTCCTATGGGGCTCTGTGGGTGAAAAACCTTCCCGCACCATCATGAGAACTGGATTTAGAATGTCCCCAGCACACAGTTGAAAATCCAGTTGCCAGCGTCAAGCCTAGTGGTAAAGGGAGGAGACAGGTGATCCCAGGAGCTTGCCGGCCAGCCAATCCCGGCAGAATCGGTGCACTCCAGTCAGTGAGAGACAGTGACTCCAAGAATAAGGTGCACAGCAGTTGTTGCAGTTGACCCTCTTGCTTCTGTGAAACAGCGCTCATGCATGACTTAAGAGAGAAAGGGAGACTGACTTGCCTCGCAGGCCCAGAGGCCATCGGGTTCACTGTGGCGGGAACTGGATAGTTAGCATGAGGCATGGCTGAGGCAGAAGCAGGAAGTCGGTTCAGCTGCCCGCAGCCATCATGAAAGGAGACAGAATGTTGCAGTTCATCTGCATAGTGGCTGATAAAATCACGACAAAACCACTTAAGGGAACAAGGGGCTTATTCTCTTACGATTATCCAGTTATAGTTTTTGATCCAGCTTGGCAGAAGAGCATGCACTATCACCAAGGGCCAAGGGAACTGGCCACACCATATTCGCATAAGAGCTGAGAGAGGGAGGATCCTTACTTGCCAAACCCAGCATGTCTGGCCAAGTATACAGAGGAATGCTCACTTCCTCAGCCAGCTCTCTGTATTTTATACACCTCTCCATGGCCTAGTCCCACTCACCATAGGCTGGGCCCTTGCCATCAACTAGACAATCTCCTGAAGGTTTGCTCTGGGCTTAACTCAACTGCTAATTATCCACAAATGTACCCAGAGCTCAAACCCTCAACCATCAAGCTGACACCCATGTCTAACTATGACACAGAGCAAGAGAAAACTGAGAGGATGCAAGGCAGGCCCACCGAACCTCAAGACCCTCCCCCAAACGTTAACACCAGCTAAGGATTCGAAAGCATGAGTTTTGGGGGGGGCAACTCACATTCAAACCATGGTAGCAATCAAGGAACACCCCCGACATTGATCTTTGGCCTCTATATGCACAACCCAGCACCCACATACACCCAGTATACATGTGAACACATACACAAGCACAGATATACAACACACACACAGAGGTTTCCTGACAAAATTATTTCAATAATGTATTTTACTAATTTCAATATATACAAAATGTGACTTCAGCATGGAAGCAATACAAAATTTATCTACAAAGTTTTCACTCCTTTTTCATTCTGGGTCTTTGAAATCGAGGGCTGTGTTTTGTATCCCATCCTGAACTCAGCCGTCCCAGGTGTCTAGAGGTTACTGTGACATCCTAAAGAGTCCTTCCTACACTGCTCCTAGCCCCAAATCCATCAAGAAACATAAAGCAACGTGAAGCATCAGGAAACACAAAGCTACCATGACATTCTGAAGAGTCCTTCCTCTCCTACTCCAAACCATCAGGAAACACACAGAAACATTAAACATCAGGAAATGCAAAGCTACTGTGGCGTTCTTAAGAGTCCTTCCTACCCCAATCCTCAGTCCCTGAATCCATCAGGAAACACAAAGCAACAAAGCTGAAGACATGATCGTGAATGTCACTCCGTGGATGTGGCCTCTGAAGACTGGATTATCTGTAGCGAGGATATCTGCGGCTTGACTCTCCTGCTACCCCTCCTCCCATCGTCCTGAGCAGAGAGAGGCGTGCACGCTGACTCCTGGTGACAGTAGAGGGCACAGACTGACTAGAGGCGTCCCTGCAAGAAGCCATCACGGGACAGTGACTTCTCCCAAAGTTCTGCATGTTTCTTCATCGAGGTGTCCCTCTTAGAGGCTTCTTGACAACACCATCTGTTCTCACGTCTAATTTCCACTTCTTCCTGGTGAGTGTGACAGATCCGTGCCCCGCACACGCTGCCTTCAACAGCTTACGCTTGTCACCACCGATCTGTGACCAGTTCTCACGCTGTCGGAAGCTGTGCCGTGTTTATCACGGCGCGCTGGGGGAATAGGTCTCTGTACCAAGATGCTAAGCCGGGCGTTTTCACTGGGGCTCCTAGAGGCTATAGATCCGAAACGTTGAGTTGTTCAAGCAAGTAGCAGCAGGCCATGATAGCAGAATTTCCTCTTGGGAAGCCACCAGGTGACCGTCAGCCGCCTCACATGGAAAGAATCAGGGAGCAGGGAGACAGATATGTGGGGAGTGCTGTGCTAGGTGTCGCCTGCCCCTCCTGGTGTTGATTCCCGCTGAGCCTCCAAAGACAGGCAGGGGTGCTATGCGCAGGCTACGTAAGGAGCAGGGCTCTGTGCTGCGGTTTGCCTGGATGCCCAGAAAACTCCAGAAGGAAGATTCCAGGAGTTCACGCGGGTCCATCACAGGGCCAAGAATGGAAGGAACGCAGGGGAAGATTGGGAGAGAAGTACGGTCCCTTTCCCACACGCCTTCTCTAGTTGATGAGGGAGGCGTGTGCAAGGGGGGAGGGTGACCCCAAGGGGTGGTGGCAGAAACTTCGAGGACCAAGTGAGGCTGCACCGTAGGAACTATGGTGATCGGGGCAGCCACAGCGACCAGGGAAGGGGGAAGAAACGGAGGAAGAGGGAGGAGAGGAAAGCTCTCATCCCAGATCCTATATACAATGCCACAGGGATGTGAAGACCCGCCTCTAATTCCAGCCCTCCAATCAGTGCCTGGGAATCCCCAAAACAAGCACTAGCTGTCCAGCTAGACTAACCCCAAGGGGAGAGCTCTGGGTTTTGAGACACAATCTCAAAGCAATCTGCTCAATGAGTCATGAAGGTTGATTCCTGATACTTTTTTTTTTGATATGTGTTTGTTTGTAGGCACATGTATGTGTATGCACATGCATGCATGCAGACGTCCAAACTCGATGTTGGGCTCTTCTTTGATTGCTCCCACATTTTCATTATTGAGGTAGGGTGTCTCTTGTCAGTAGCTAGCCCAGCTAGCCAGCTTGCCCTGCGGAGCCCCGTCTTTGCTGACTGAGTAATGGTGTCACAGGTAGCCAGCCCCTTTGCCCACCCAGCTTTTATGTGGATGATGGGAATCTGTGGTCTTCACGCTTGCAGGACAAGTGCCTCATCTACTGAGCCATGTTCCCAATTCTCTCCTGCTGCTTTTACTCTTTCATCCTTTTCCCTTCCTTTCTTCTCTCCTTCCTTTCCCTCCCCTCCTTTGCCTCCCATTCTTGTTCCTTTCCCTTTTCTTCCTTTCCCTCCTCCTACCCTCCCTTCTTCTCCCCTCCCTTTCCTTCCCTTTCCCTTCATTCTCTTTCTTTTCCTTCTTTCCTTCCTTCCTTCTTTCTTTTTTCTTCCTTCCTGCTTTCCTTCCTTTTCTCCTCCCATCTTTTCCTCCTGCCCTCCCTCTCTCTTTCTCTTTCCTTTCTTCCTCCTCCATCTCTCTCTCTCTTCATTCTCTCACTCTCACTCTCTTTCTCTCTCATTGTATTCCATCATCAGAAAGCACAAAGACTCTCTCTTGCCCCCTACCTAAGATGTATGAAACAAACAGAACTTCCCAAGGCACCAATTTTGATCCACCTTGGTTACAGAAAGCTTGTGGGAATTTTAGCCAAATCCTGCAAAATTCTAGCTGGACAGGAGAACAAGACCAGAAAGGAACAGCCCCAACTGCTTGGTGCTACTGGGTCAGAGTTCTGGTCACGCGGGATTTGACTAAGGATGAAAGATCTAGCTGTGAACTGAGAGGGGAAAAAAATGCCACCAATCTCATTAAATACCCCTCCCCCCACACCTGCTGACCTTCCTGACAAAACAGCTGTTAGATGTCCACCCAATGGAACAGTTTGTCGTTGGAAAATGGGCAAGCAAATGGGCCGGTGTTGCCTTCTGGGGATTGATGTGGGTGCTCATTGATCCAAAGCTACAAACACACCTAGACAGCAATTGCCAGGCCACCTCCACGTAGATGAACTCCACTCACAGCTTTGGTAGGACACTACCTCTTCCCTCCTTTCTTTTTCTTTACAGAACCCTTTTGTGTTTGTAGATTTCCATCTTGCATTTGTGAAATGAGAGTGCAGACCACCTGTATAATCACATCAACATATGTTTACTAGATCTGAATGACAGCTAGTCCCTGATTCAGATATTGATTTAGATTACTAGGTGTGGGGGGAGATGAAGGATGAATTGGTTCTGAATATGGTAGCCTCTCAGCTTGGAAGAGACAAGCCCCAGCACAGGAAGAAATAGCCATAAATCTTCACGGATGTAGAACCAGACATGGAAGAGTGGAACTCCACTGTAATGTCTTTGCTTCCTTGATAAAAAAAAAAAAAAAGACGGTTCTTGGGCACAGTAAAGGAGAATGAAGCCAAACATCCGATATTTCATTGGGTGTTGCAGTCATCCAATGGAAAACTTCTAGTTAATTTTCTTTCCATGATCGGGATTAAATAGTTCGGAAAGCTAACTTGGAAGAGTAAATGTTGGGGCTGGAGAGATGGTTCAGGGTTTAAAGCACTTGCTTTCCAAGTAAGCGGGCCTAAGCTCAGATCCTTAGATCCCACGTAAAAATGTCAGACAGAGATGGTGGTAGTCTGAAATTCTGGCCTTGGAAGGCAGAGCCTGGGAAACCCTAGAGCAATCCAGGATGATTCCCTTGGGCCTCCACTGGCATACAGAGTGCCATCTTCTAAACACACACACACACACACACACACACACACACACACTCACACACACACACACACACACGCAGAGTAAATTTGTTTTTGGTTTCTGGTTTCAGAGGTCAGTCCATGGGTCTGTGACAAGGAAGTAATGTTGGTGGACAGCACATGGTAAGAAAGGCTGCTTACTCCTGGGGGACAGGTTGCAGAGAGACAGAGAAGAGGAGCTGGGATTCCAGTGGTCCCTCTGACCACACACTTCCCATGACCTGTCTTCTTTCCTCCAGGGTCCACATCCTAGAAGTTCCACCAGCTCCCAGCCACACCACAGGTTGAAGATCAAGGCTTTTGCATGTAGACGTTTCAGATCCAAATCAGATGCCCTGGCAAACGCTAACTGGGTGCCACATCTTTTAACTCACCTGCAAATAATATCAGCTTCCACCGGTAAGGGCTCAGTCCCCGAAAACTGTATTCCCTGCAGATGTCAGTTGCAAGTTCTAGGATGTGACTTTCGTGTCTCACTGACTAGGTCACAAACTGGAGTCCTGAGACTGCTGTCTCAGGCCTGACTCATGTTTTAAAGTTTAATTAATGAATTTATTGCATGCGTAGGAGTTATGTAGGCGTGGTGCACATGCACATATACACTTGTGTTCACACGTGGATTGCCATGTGCTGTGTCACTGCGTGAACATATAGGTGCATGAGTAATAAGTCGAGGCCTGAGGTTGACATCGTCTGTCTTCTTCGGTTGCTCTCCCTCTTTTTTGGAGACGGGGTCTGTCACTGCTGTGGTCTGAACAGGAGTTGTCTCCCATAGACTCATGCGCTTGAATCCTTAGTGGATGCTGCTGTTTGGGGAGGTCACTAGCTCCTTTAGGAGGTGGAGTCTTGTTGAAGGAAGGCATGACACAGGGCGTGGATCTTGAGGTTGGTTAGCTCCACCCTGCTTCTGCTCTGGAGTCTGTAGTTTGCTCTCTCAACCTCCACAAGGTCTGCAGTGACTTGAATCGCCTCCAGTTTCTGCTGCTCATCCCGTCTTTTTTGCCACAATGAACCACATCTCCCTAAATCAAGCCAAATCAAGTTCCCTTTCTCTTTTACCTAGCTTGAGTTTGATTTTTTGTCTCACAGCAGTGCAAAGAGTAACTGTGAAACTCACTGAACATCAGAGCTCACCATGTCAACTAGCCTAGCTAGCTAGTTAGTTCAAGGGATCCCTGTTCTTGCCTCTTAGATGCTGAGATCTCAGGTAGACCACCAAACCCTCCCAGCATTTCTGCAGATGCAAAGGATCCAAACTCTGGTCCTGACGCATGTGTGGAAAGCATGTTTGCCCACTGAGCCATCTCCTTAGCTCCTGCTTAATTTTTTTTTTTTTTTGAGCAGGAAAGGTAACCTCTTTTCTCACCTGTGCCTATTTGTGACCAAGGGGCCTTCAAAGGTGGCAAGTGAAAGACAGAGGGAGAGACAAAGTATAGAAGGAGCTGTGTCCCTGTGGAGTTTGGATGTGTCACCTCCTGGCCTGCAGGTTTGTTCTTGGTCATCAATGTGGAAGTTCTATGACCTTTGGCGGATGTTCAGTGGTTCATCTTGTCAACCTGATGGTATTTAGAATCACCTCAGACACAAACCTCTAAGCATGTCTGCGGGGGGTATTTCAAAAGAGGTTTGACTCATGTCGCAAGACATTAGTGGGCATGGTGGTCGGGTTGGGGGCCCAGCTTGAATGAAAGGGAAAAAGAAAACTGGGAACCAAATGAATCTCTCTTTGCTTCTTGATTAGAGATGCAACTTCACAAGCTGCCTCTACTCCTGCCACCATGATGAACAGCGGCGACCAGAACTGTGTCAAGGGAAACCTTCCTTCTCTTGCATTGCTCTTGCCAAGTGCTTTGTCACCCGACAAGAGAAGTAACTGATACAAGCTGTCATCTTGGTTTCAGTATACAGGCATAGCTGATTAAATTGTCCACCAATCCTCATCAACTCAACCTTCAGACTTCAGGGGAAACTGAAGCTCTGAATCTTCCAGTCATGTGGTTGAGCTTCTTCTCAGTCACCAGTCATCTCATTATTATACAGAAAAGACTCTTCTGGATCCAACCATTCCAAGGAGTTGAGAAGTTATGAACCAGAAACCAGGGCCAGAGGCAACATCGCAAAAACCTAGTCGGCTTGGCATTTAAAAAAAATACCAAGATAGATAATCACAACAGAAAAATATTTCCTGTGTGTGTAATGATAAACCCAACTAAACAACAGCTTTGAACACACACTTGCTTAATCTACCCCACAACTTGGATGTGGCTAGTGCTAGGCTCTTCATTTGATAAACAACAACTCTGAAGCCCAGAGACATTAAAGGGATGGCATCATCACCACACAACCAGTAAGTGTTGATGCAAAACAAGAATCTTGACTATAACCTTTCTCATTATGCAATTCTGACTTGAAAGGCTATGGAATGGAATAAAAACATGAATCAAGGAAACTTCAAACAAACTTTCTACCTCCCCCAATATTTTGAATAGTATTTTCTGAATATCGCTTTCTCTACAATCTATTACTGCACAACACACAACTCATAATTTATAAGCTGTAAGCACCAATGATCCATCATTCTCATTCTAATGATTGACGGGTCTCCAGGGAGAGCTCTTCCCATGCATGTGGTCAGTGGGCTGAAACATCTAGAATGGCCTCCCTCTTTCACCACATGGTCTCTCTTTTAAGTAATGGATCTTGGCACTGTCTAAGGAAAAAAAGACTATTGTATCTCAAGTGGAGAAAAGTGATTTCATCTACAATCAAAAACCTTAGCATATGAGGAGACAGAAGCCAGGTTTCTTAGCCAAAGAAAGGACATTACCAAAGCTCCTACTTCAACCTGCTTCTTCACGGTGATATATTATTAAAAGCATCGCCATCTGAAAATGAGAATTCAGAAAAGTTGTTTCCACAGTCTATTCCCTGTAGAAAGCTCATGGCTGGCATACAAAATCCTGACTCCAGGGTGCTAGGAGTGAAGTCTATGGAGATGGTGAGAAAGGAAGCTGGTTTGGGGAGACGTTGTTGAGCTAGTGTCATGGTTTTAAATGTCAGTTGCCCCCACAAGCTCATGTGTTTGAATCTTTAGTTGTTTGGAAAGGTCATGGCACCTTTAGGAGGTGGGGCCTTGCTGGAGAAGGCAGTCACAGGGGATAGGTCTTGAGGTTGGTTAGCCTTGCCTGACTTCAATTAATGCAGTCAGCTCTTGCAGTTTTGCAGCTCTCAGCCTCCTTGATGGAGGCTTAAGCTGCCTCCAGCTTCTGCCAGCCTGGCATGCCTTTTTCTGCCATAATAGACTTTATCTCCCCTCTGGAGCCATAAGCTAAATAAATCTCCCCTTTTCCATTAACTTGCTTGAGTTTGAATATTGCCTCACAGTAGCAGAGAAGAGTAACTGGTACAGAAATTGATACCAGAGAAGTAGGGTGCTGCTTGTGAGACTAAGAAGACCCCGTACCAGAAAGTGAAGTGTTTGTGAAGCTGAGAAAAGTTGGTACTCAGTAGCGAAGTATGGCCAGTTGCTGTGATGTCGCTTGTAAGCCTTTGCAAATGTTTGTTGGGAGAAATATGAAGAACTTTAAGACCTTGTGCTGGGGAAAGTCTTTGTATTTTGGAGATGAAGCCAAAAGAGCCATTCTAGTACTGAGCTTGGAAGATAATGATGCTGTTAGAGACAGCAGACAGTGGAAGCCCAGCTTCTGATGGTCCAAAGGGAGCAAACTGTTGGAGGGGTGTGTTTGGCAGAGAGTTTGATCAAGTTTTGCCCATGTCCTGAAAGCTCGTCGAAGTTAAATTTGAGTACTTGGAGGAGGAAGCGATAAGGTCATATGATGTGACAGTGTGGCATGGCTACGTTTTAGTGTTCTTGCTCAGAATTATGAGGAAAAAGAGCGAGGGATCAGGCAGAAAGAGGTAAAAACTCTGAGGTTTAATGAGGAAGAATGTGAGAGCAAGTTTTAAAAGAAGGGCTGGGAGATGACTCAGACCGTCTTATGGACAGTGTACACCTAGGGGGGCTATTTAGAACGCTCTCTCGTTGGAGACAGAGACCAGGCCTTTGTGTCTTTACATACCTCTAAGTCCATCCTGGATATGGGCTGCTCTTAGGAGGTAAATCTTGCATGAGACGACCTTCTCCACCATGGTGAGCTTCAAACCAAGGACTGTCCCTAGGGAGCACTGCCAGTAGCTGTAAGAGTGTGATCTTCATCTCCCGAGGTGTCTGGTCACTGTATAACAGCAGCTGCCAGAAAGGTCTTCATGGTTTCTAGTCAATATCAGAAGTTCAACCAGTACTAGAAGTTCAGTCAATGCAGGAATACAAGGAAAAAAAACCATCAGTCATAAGGGCTGCCATGAGAAACTGCCATGATTAACAGAAGATAGGATTACTCTCAAGGATCAACGTACAGGAAACTTATTAGACTGAATAAATAAGGTGATCAAGAAAGTAGCTAGAAATAAGATAAAATAGAAAAATCAATGAACCACCTGCTGAACCAGATGATTATTGAAGAAATTTGCCAATGTGCCCGGGATGCACGCTGAAAATGTTCACAGCTTAATGTTGGTGAGAGCAACATTGTGGGAACAGCCCCGTGTCTGCTCATGGAAAATACATGAATTACTGAAAATTGATGCAGGCAAGCGTATTCAGTCATTAGCATGAGTAGACACTTGCACACACTGCCTAGGTGGATATGACAGAGAGTTTTAAGCAAAAAAGCAAATTACTAGAAGACAATTTGGAGTTAGCATTTTAAAAATAAAAGCAGACTTCCACTATATATTTTTTCCAATAAATTATGCATGCATGACAAAATACTTTCAAAAGCAAGAGACACATAATAAAAAAAATTTTACAATATGGTGACTTGTGTGAGGGAGAAGGAACTTGGAGAAGAACGTGTGTGTAACCTCAGCAGGAAGAGCGGAGGACTCATCAGCATCTGTTTTATAATTATGATCTGTAAGTTGTGTACGTTACAAATTTTACTATTTTATTTATTTTTGAGAGAGAGATCACAGGCATGTTATTTATGCATGTGTCACAGTACATGTATGACGGTCAGAGAGTAACTTTGAAAGTTGGTTCTTTCCTTCTGCTATGTGAGCTCCAAGGATTGAGCCTAAATCAGCCTGATCAGACACAGCTTGGAGATGGTGGAGCAGTGACCGGCT
The DNA here is from genome assembly GCA_023101885.1 of Typhlomys cinereus. Classification (NCBI taxonomy): domain Eukaryota; kingdom Metazoa; phylum Chordata; class Mammalia; order Rodentia; family Platacanthomyidae; genus Typhlomys; species Typhlomys cinereus. The sequence continues at coordinate 909,909 of JALPQD010000588.1, read as the reverse complement.
GTGGAGACTAGGGAGGTCCCTGCTACATCAAGAAGCAGGACTCTTCCTAACACTGAATTTTATAAGGTCTCACAGGCAGGCACAGCAGAAGGTTTGGGAATCTCAACAAAATATGACCAAAGCAAAGGATCTTTGTCAGTTCCACAGTGGGAGGAGTAGAAAAGACCTCATGGTTGATATATATCAACCACCTGGAACCAGGCCAGCCTAATCTCTTCCCATCCTAAAGCTCAGGGAAATTTGCAGAAGAGGGGGCGGTAAGATTGTAAGAGCCTAAAGATGGGGAGGAGCAACGATATGCAAGATACTCCACACAAGTTACGGCCGAAGTAATCATAATAGGACTTTGCATGACCTGAGCAATGACCAACATATCATTAACCCCTTAAAGTCTAGCATGAATCACAGACACTAGGATCCTTAGAGGCAAGGGATTAACAGCCACAATAGTGTTCCTATACTAAAGGGGAGCACAAGAAAGAGCTCTAGGCAATGCCACTGAGTCCTTACACCTCATCAGAGAGGAGGACCCAGAGGGCAGTTTGACATGCACACTAAAGGATGGTCCAGGGATGGGAGGGGGGAAAGGAAGAGGAAAAGGGGGGCGGGAACAAGGGGATTCAGGGAGGGGTGGAGGGAGGGAGGGGAATGGGGTACCTATCAAGTTTGTATGAGTGGAAGAAATAAATAGATTAATTAAAAAGAAAATAACAGACTTCATGGGATGCGGCCAGACATCACCTGCTGGCATGACGGGGCTGCTGCCCCCATGAACTCACTGTCTGCTTCCGTGAGACCTGCACGAGAACTGATATTCCGTCATGGAAGGGGGAAGAGCTCAAGAGGCACTCCACTTCCTTGGGAGTCTATTGAAGGTTAATGTCAGATTGAGGGAAAAGATCTGCTTGCCTCAGTGTCATCCATGCCCCAGCAAGTTCTCAGGCACAGCCAGTGCAGGCATCTCAGATGAAACCCAATGGGTCACACACATGAAAAAGAAAAAAAAAACATGAAAATAAGAAGAGATTGTCTGGGAAGGAGGAGATCTACAGTTAGAATTTAGAATAGAAAGGGGGTGTGGTTGAGTAATAAAGGATGTGGATGATATATATTCATTGTATTCCTATATAAAAGTCCAAAAGAATACTAAAAAGTCCTCTTAGGAAAGGTGGCTGAGAGGCTGGTTGTGAGTACCAAGCTAGGGGAGGTTAGCATTCCCCTACCACCCAGCTGATGGCAAGGTTTCTGAAGGCTAAGGTTTAATTTCTTCCAAAATTAGGAAAGAATCCATCTTGCTGTCTGTGAGGGCTCTGGTACCTTGGTAAATGATGGCTAGAGATGGAGAAATATGGACAATGGGAGTTGTCCAGGATGACAGGGCCAATATACGAGACCCTGTTCAGGCTGAAGAGCCAGGTAGAGCTCTTAGCATCAGGAAATTGACCAGGACAAGGATTCTAACTGTTACATGACCACAGGCTATGTCATAGTGAGGCAAAGGCGTCAACTTGACAGTTGAGGGTTTGAGCTCTGGGCATATTTGTAGAGAATTAGTGGTTGAGTTAAGCCCAGAGCAAACCTGCAGGAGATTGTCTAGCTGATGGGAAAGACCCAGCCTACATGGTGGGTGGGATTAGGCCCTGGAATAAAATACAGGGAACTGGTTGAGAGAGTTGGCATCCTTCTGTACACTTGGCCAGACATGCTGGTCTGGCAAGTAAGGATCATCCCTCTCTCGGCCATTATGTGGAGATGATATGGCCAGTTTCCTTGCCCTGGTGTTGGTGCTGTGCTCTCCCGTCAGACTGGTCTATGAAGCTGTAACCAGACTATTGTAAGAAAATAAACCCTTTGTTCCCTTAAGCCACTTGATGGTGATTTATCAGCAACCATGCAGGATGACTGCTACCAGGCTGTTCTGCAGAATAGTGTGGCGTTGCATGGAGAAAAGTCAAATCAATAAATCGCTGCTGTTTCACCTACCTAATGTTAACCTACCCGTTTTTCTTGAGCCTGAGTGTAGAGAACCAGACCATCAACTTTTGGCCCCTGTGGTTTACACCGGTTCTCCTTGCGCCACCTCTAGGAATGGGAGGCTGACCTTAGACTGGAAAAACACTGGGTGTGACTCAGACCAGGAAGACACAGCCTCAGGTTTTTGTTGGCACTGTGGGAAATCATTTCTCCTTGGGTGGCTGAGTCTGAGGTCTGGTGCTAATGGAGGCCATCTTGTCTCCATGAACGACTGTCTAAGGATTCAGGAGAGAGCAGCAGACAGAGAGGGCTGATCCGCTGCTAGGTGTTAGCTATGCTGAGCATTAGGACATTAGGGAAAGCCCTGCGGTGATAGATGGGGAGGGGGGAGTGTGGAGAAGAACAGATCTGTGGCTCACTTTTTCTTCAGCTACGAACCCACTGTGGGACTCTGGGAAAAAAATATTCAACCCATTGGGGCCTGAAGTTCTTCGTCCATAAGCTGGAGGTTACTAACGACCGTCCTGGGTTGCCAGGACTGAACGTGATAAAACCAGGCTCTCGAGTTTTTCTTCCACTTGATCCTTGTGTGCTTCCCTCCCCATCTACCCTCTGCTCCTCTGACATTGGCTCTCTTTCCCTTCCATCCAAAGTGATTTATTTCAGGGCTCTGGCGGTGACTCAGCGGGTAAAGCACTTCCAGTGCTGGGCTGATGACTTGAGTTGCTTTTTTTTAACTTTACTTATTCTTTGTGCATATGTGTGCGTGCGTGCGTGCGTGCGTGCGTGTGTATCAGAGGGTACTCTTGTCCTTGTGGAGGACCAAGGGTGACCTTGGGAGTCATCCTGAATTGCTTCTACCTCCTTTTTGCTTTGCTCTAGAATTTCCCAGGCTCCGTCCACCAGAACTGGAAGTGCAGTACAGGCCTGTGCCGTTTCTGCCTGGCATTTTTATTTGGAACCTGAGATCCAAACTCAGGATTGTCTGCTTCCGAGTCAGAATCTTAACCTCTGAGCCATCTCTACAGCGTCAATCTGAGTTCTTATGAGTGTGTGAGTATGTGGGTGTATATATATATGTGGGGGGGGATGTACAAGCACTTCAGTGTGTACGGCCTATGAGGTCCAAAGGTGACACTGGAGAACATTCTAGATTGCTCTGCCTCTTTATTGTTTTGCTCTGGGATTCCTAGGCTCTGCCTTCCAGGGCCAGGCTTACTGGCCACTACCATTTCTTTCCAGTATTTTCACATGGGATCCGGGATCAGGTCCTTTTGTTTGTGAGGCAAAGGCCTTAACCCCTTAGCCATCTCCTCAGTCCAACATTCGGATGTATAGTTGCCATGTAAAAGCCAGACATGGCATCGCAGATGTCTACAATGCCTGAGGAACTATGAGAAATGGACGTGGAGACCTGAGAGTAGCCAGGAGTTCACAGACAGACTAGCCTAGCGCAGGCAATCCTAGTAAAGCGTCCTGGTGTCAAACAAGGTGGACATGAGAGGAATGTCCCTCAAAGGCTGTCATCTGACCTCTACATGCATGCTACCCACTCACACATTACACACATGCACATGTACATACACTCGCCCACCACACACACATGCAGACACACACACACCAGAGTGACTTACTTTGCCTCTGCTACACTAAGACTCATACAGAGAAACAGAGACACAGAGATTGAGATTATCGATCTGGCCTGTAAGACAAAAGACAAAAGCAATTTAAGACTCAACCTAGACAAGGAAAAGACCAGCTTCTTTCCCAGAAGGATGCTAACAGTGCCCGGTAAAAGATGGCAGTTCCCTGGGCTTACTTCGACACCGTCAGTCAAACTTCACTTACATGTCATCTGATTGCTCTGACCCAGGAGAACTTGGCAAGAGTCTGAACAGGATTACAAAGGACGCCTCATGGCCCTGTGGTTATGAGGACACCTAAGGCCCATCACGCATCTCGTGTGTCCTAGACACACCAGAGATACCCCTGTCACAAGAGTAGGAAGAAACTTCTAGAGTCTGAAAGAAGCAGACTGTTTAAATGGAAGAGTCTTGAGAATTCTGTTTACAAATCAGCACCAAAAGCAGGTAGCTTGCCTGAGGTCCCTTATCTGTTTGAAATAACAAACCTCTTTTTATTACTTTTCTCTACTTGAATCAGGAGGAAATTTGAGCTCTGGGTGGCAGAGAGATTTTTGGCTCACATGCCAACTCCAATCAAATGCACTGAGCTGAGAAGGCGCCCCAGTCTGCTCTAGAAGCAAACACTGCGGTAATCAATTAGTGACATCTGCCAGGGACGGCGGCCAGGGGTGTGAGGCCTGGGCAGCACAGGTCTGCAGGAGATCATAACAGGGGCTGAGGAAATAAGATAACATTCATTCATCTGTTAGACTCTCGGCCTTCTTTTTACATGAAACTTGAATTTTTATTTTTATCCTACCATATTTTTATTCACAGTGCAGACATGGTAACTGGAATGGTGACAAACCCATTGCTCTGTCCTACTTGGGACAGGAAGGTAAATTGCGTGTCTGATCCCTGGCCAGCCAGGGTTTGTTTCTGGGATCCCCCAGCTAAGCATGTTCTTCCCAGCTATGTTGCAGACTCCTGAACTACGTTGGTGTCATAGTTAGGCACAGGTGTCAACTTGACAGTTGAGGGTTTGCGCTCTGGGCACATTTGTAGAGAATTAGTAGTTAAGCCCAGAGCAAACCTGAAGGAGATTGTCTAGCTGATGGGGCAGACGCAGCCCATGGTGGATAGAACTAAGCCCTGAACAAAGTGAATAAAATACAGAAATCTGGTTAAGAGAGTTGGCATGCTTGTGTAAACTTGCCCAGACATGCTGGTCTGGCAGGTAAGGATCGTCACTCTCTCAGCCATTACGTAGAGCTGGTGTGGACAGTTCCCTCGGCCCTGGTGTTGGTGCATACTTTACCGTCAAGCTGGACTATGAACTGTAACCAGTAATCATAGGAGAATAAATCCCTTGTTCCCTTAAGCCATTCGACGGTCATTTATCAGCAACCATGATGGGCAAACTGCAACACTTGGCTTGATTGATTTAAGATCAAGACATCACAATCTCTGGGACATGGGAGAAACTTGAAGTTCCTCCAGAGGACATCTGCTCTGTGTGTGTATATACACGTGCACTTGTGTGTGTGTGTGTGTGTGTGTGTGTGTGTGTGTGTATGTGTGTATGGAGGCCAGAGGTTGATGCAAGGTGTCTTCTCTATCACTCTCCACCTTGTTTTTTTGTTTTGTTTTGAGACACGTTCTCTCAAGGAATCTGAAGCTTACTGACGAGCCAGATTGGTTCATCAGCAAACTCTGAGGATCCACTCGGTTATAACCTCCAAGATCTGCTTTTACAGATGAGGAAATTGAATCTCAAAGGAGGAAAATGACTTTTCTGAGGTCACAGAGGGAAATTCTGTCCATCTGTCTGTCCACAACATCCTGTTGATTTGCTGATATTTATTTTCTCCCATTTCATCTACTTGGTTATAATCATCAAACTTCTAAACCAGAAATCATTTGAAAAACAATAAATAGATAAACACATAACCACCACAGTCTTGGCAGAGAAAAAAAGCCACATCAATACAAAGTGACAATGACCAGCTTCTCTCTCAAAGGCAAGTGACAAAGAATGACAGAAAGATTTGTAATGGCAGTGGTGATGTTATTTTACTAAGGAATGTGGAACATCTGCATCTAAACCTGTTCCTAAGGCCCCAAATGTATCATATTCCTTTATCCGTAATATCTGCTGAAGACAGCCTAGGAATGTATTGAAAATTTTGCGTTTGGATATCCGAAAAGTTTTGACAGTTTTGCATTCAGCTGAGCCCCTACTCTGGGTCAGGTATGTTTCTAGGTGTCAGCAGGATGCAGATGATAAAGCACGGCACACGTGTGCAAATCTTACAGCGTGATTGGAGAAAAATATAAATGGAGTCGTTAATGTGTTCGGAAGGGACTGCAGAGAGGTGGAAAGATTAACTTTGGAAGGAGCCAGAAACATGTTTACAGGAATGATATCTCAGCCTAGCTGTCACCCTGTGGTCCATTCTGTAAACTTAACAGCATATCCAAAGTGCGCCCACTGCTAGGTCCTAACACGGAAAGTCAAGAGATATGTGAGAGGCTCCCCGACCTCCCAGGGCTGGGGAACTATTGAAGACAGAGTGACATCATGGAAGGAATCGTCAGCGATGAGCCCTGAGCTCAGTCGACAGAGGCAGTGCTGAGTAGCATGAGGTTTCTCACCCTCTCCCTGTTCGTTCTCCCTGGGGGTTACGATGGTCCCAGTGGTACAGTATGACACAGTACTGTTCATAAGAAAACCCAAGTGAGGTAAAGACTAAGATAACCCATCGAAATTCCCGCTGCTAACATCCTGCTAACTAAGTTCTTGAGCGTCTATGTAGCATTAACACCATATTGATTTTGAAGGATGAGAGAGAGAGACAGAGACAGAGACAAAGAGAGAGAGAGAATACCAAGTAGCCATACAGCCAAGGGGTAACGGCAGAGACCAGGAAGCCAGCCTTTCTGGGTTCAAATCTCACTTTCCCAGCCTAGCAGTTGCAGGATCTTGAAGAAGGTGATCAATCTCTTTCACGCCAGTATGGCTTTTTACAAGAAGCAGACAAGTGACTTTCACCACCGTGTGTATTACAGATCATAAAGCAACGTGATGTGGGGGTGCTCGACTGTGATCCCCGGCACTCGGGAAGCAAGGGCAGAAGGGTCAAGAGCTCAAAGCTACCTCGAGTACAGAGCTGTGTTAATCGATGCGGGAAGATCCAGCCTAATTAATGTTACCATTTCCAGGGACTATATACAGAGGGGAAAAATGGACTGTACACATTCTTCTCTCTCCCTCTTTCTTTTCTCTTTCTCCTTTCCTTCTGTCTTCTCTCCTTCCTTTTCCTTCTTCCCATCCTTCTACTCTTTCCTACTACTACTCTTTTCTTCTTCTCTTCCTCCTTTCCTTCTTGTTCCTCCTATTTTTCCTCCTCCTCTTTCTCCTCCTCCTTCTCCTCCTCCTCCTCCTCCTCCTCTTCTTCTTCTTCCTCCTCCTCTTTGTCTTTCTCTGTTTCACTCTCTGTCTCTCTCTCTGTTTTTCTCTCTCTATTTCTCTCTCTCTCCTCTCTCTCTCTCTCTCTCTCTCTCTCTCTCTCTCTCTCTTCTCTCTCTCTCTCTCTGTCTCTCTCTCTCCCCCCTTGTGGAGGCAATATGACAGCTACCTTGAGTTCCTTCTGCCCTGACTTCCCGGTAATGATGGACTATATACCCTGGAACTTTAAGTAACCCTTCTTCCCTTAGTTTGTCTCGTCAGGATTATTTTTCCTCAGCAGCAGTGATAGAAAGCAAAATACCACATATTTTTAAAGGTCCGAAATGGCAATCAGAAATGTGCCAGACAGAGAGAGGATCAACGCTGCTGCGTGGGCTACCTTCCACGCTCTCCTTACTCAGGAAATTTGAAGGATTTATGATAAAAGAAGTCACAGACATATATTCATTGGCATGCATCTTCAAATACATCTTTTAAAAATATGTGGCTTTTTTTAAAACAAATCGTGCCTTGTTCCTTTTTCCTCTGCCGAGGTGGTGACGGAGGGCCTCCCACCCACCTGTGACATCACCAAGACTGTTGGCTGTGTAGCTTGCGTGGACCAATTTAGGTGCTATCGGGACCCCTGTTGTACCACCGCGCAGGGCTTCAGGCTGGTTTTCCACCTTTGGGTTTCAGAGCTTCATCGACATCTTCTCTCTTCTTGTGGGAACTTGAGCGAGGGTCTCTAGGATTGACCAATATGCCTCACCCTGAAATCAGTCTCCAAAATGGAAAGGGATTGAAATCTGATGAAGTATGTTCTGCAAATACATCAGAATCAAGTCAGTAAACAGACAGAAAGAAGTGTGGAAAATCCTCATTTGGGAGTCAAACAATACCCTTCTCCTTAGGCCAGAGATCAGAAAGAAGCTACAAGGGAACTCTGAACTGAATGAGAACAGAGGTTCAAACACATCAGAATGAAGGGGGGGATGCCGCTTACACAAAACTTTTGGAGAAATATGTGTCCTTACATGACTATGTTCTGTAATGGAAAAGCATCTCAAATCAATAATCTCAGCTTCTGTCTCAAGAGCCCAGACAACGAGGAATAAACGAAGCTCAAAGTAGTGAAAAAAAATGATAAAATTAGGGTGCAAATCAACCAATTACAAACAATAACAGGATGAATGAAATCACAAGAGGAATCTTTAGAAAGATTCATGAAACTGCAGAGCTTCAACCAGACTAATCAAGAGGACAAAAGGCACGTGGTCAAAATCAGACACGGGAATGACAGTGTGACTGAGGATGCAGACGTTAACATGGAAAGGGGCCATCTTGAATCTGAGACCAGCAGCAGACAGACAGATGAAACAGAGAACAAGTCTTGGGGATGAGGAGACGACTCAGGATTAAAGCCTTTCTGCCTCACAAGCAAAAGGACACGAATTCAGATCCCCAGATCTCATATAAACATGTGGGGCGGAAATGGCGGCAGCCTGGGAAAAATTCAGAGCAAAGCAATGAAGAGGTAGAGCAACCCAGAATGATTCCTGATGTCACCCTTGGGCCTCCACAGGCATACACATTCAAGTGCCCTCTTGTATACACAGAGAGAAAGAGAAAGAGAGAGAGAGAGAGAGAGAGAGAGAGAGAGAGAGAGAGAAGAAATCAATTCTTAGAAAGACCCAAATTTATCAAAACTGACCCCAAAAGAAATGTAACATTCTGCATAGATCCATAACAAGAGATTGAATTTGTAATTAAATCTTCCCCCATGGCTTAGCTAGCCTCTTTGAAGAGCTTCTTTCCAACCTTTGAAGGAATGAAAACAACTCTTTTTAATATATTTATTAAATTTACATTTCATATACATGCTCCTTGCTCCCTTGTTCCCCTTTCCCTTCCTTCCTCCCTTCCCTCGCACTCCCTCCCATCCCTATGTGGGTCCAGTCTACTCCCTCCTATTCTTCTGTCCTTTGTTTCTATGGATCCTGGGGTTTCCTCTGTATTATCTGTTCTCATGGGGGTTCAGGTTTCTGTGGTAGACAGATAGGCCCTTCCTTAGGCAGCCTACAGACACAGGGTCCTCCCCTACCTCTCTCTGACCTCTTTCCCCTAAGGATCCTACTGCCTGGAACTATTTCTCCTGAGGTCCATGCCAGTCCATGGGGGCGGCTGACATGCCCACCACTGTGCAGACCTGATGAGCTTAAGTCCCATTGCTGGCTGCAGCTGCCCTGCCTTGAGTGGAGCGACCTGTCCATCCTGCCTTGAGTGGAGTGACCTGTCCATCCTGTCTTGAGTGGAGCAACCTGTCCATCTTCAGGTTCCTACACTCTTACAATCCCCTCTCCACAAAGTTCCCTGAGCCTCCAGATGGGGAGAGATTTGGCTGGCCTGATTCCAGGTGAACACTGTAGGGTAAAGCCAACTCCATTTGGAGTCTTCCAGGACATCTAGGAGGGTGTGGCTCTTCTCCGTGTGTTTTGTGGGACCAAAGACAAAATGATTGCACTAGAATACTGGCCACTACCCATCAGATGCAAACGGAGAAATCTTCCACAAAACATTAGCAATGACCATAGCATAACCAAGAGTAGCTTCTCTCCCTGATATCAGGAGAGTCTCACCATCCATCCCCATTACAGAAAGGTTTATTTTGCTGCCAACGGTTGTCCTTCATTGTGCTCTTTCTCCTCGTATATTTCCATGACCATTTATTTCTGCTGACTTTGGCTTATCTCTGCAGGTTCTCTTGTACAAAGATGAATAGTCTCTCCACACAGGTGTGGGCGTAGGTGACTTCCTTCCTTTCTACGCAGAAGTTATGTATAGGGCCCAGCATCTTGCAGTCTTCTCGTGAGAGTATCAGATTTGCATTTTGAAAAGATCACTCTATCTCCCACACAGAGAAAAGATTAGAGTTGTGGGAAACAGGGGAAACGGTGACAGTTGGTTTCAGATGTCAGCTTGACACCTCAAAAAAAGCTTTGAGGCACACCTATGGTCTGTAGGGGAGTCTGATTACGTAACTGACGTGGGAATACCCAGCCCATTGTGGGTGGGACCACTCGCTGGACACGTGGAGGAAATGGAGAGAGAACTGGTTGGTTTGGACAGACTGGCAAGTTAGAAGGCATACTCTGATCTTTGCCACGTGGATATGGTATGGCCAGTTCCCTCGCTCTTGATGCTGGTATCATCCTCTTGCTATGATCAACTGTGACCTAGAGATGAGTGCACCCCTTGTTCCTCTGAATTCCTTGAGTCATGTGTTCATTATAGTAACAGACCATGAGATTAAGGGAGTGGACAATACAGGACCACCACGGTCAACTGGAGAATTGATGCTGATGGGACTGGCCTTAGGAGCAGAGAGGCGTAGATAGATTTGAGATGAACTGCAGGGGCTGAAAGGTTGAATTAGGTTGAACCCTTATTCACATTAATATTTTCCGTGAGACAAAAGTTTTTGCAGAATAGTAGACTACGATGATACTGCCTTCTCTTTAAAAGAAAATCATAGACAATTTCAAGCTTATATTATCATAGGAAAGAATAATGAACTTCCAATATATAAGCTACAGAGATTAGCATGTATTGACCTGTGGCTTCTCTCATTCCATCCATCTTCCCTTTCCTTTCTCCACCCCATATATTTGGATGAGAGTCCTGGACTTCACGACTTTAACTTTAGGATTTTCCCTAACTTTGGAGAAACATTGCTACCCAAATCTCACGGATTCTTTTCCCAGGTCCCACCCACCCGTTGATCATTTAAGCTCCTTTTGGTGTAAGGCTTTGATCCGTGCAAAAATTCCACGTGGCTTATGTTTCAGACAGATAACTCCACGCACGGTATGGAGGAGGAAAAGGTCAGGTATAAAGGTGACCTACTCATTTATTTATCCCTAAACACTCCTTGAGCTCCCACCTTCCTCAGGAAAACGGTGAGGTGTGAGTAACACATGAGAGCCCCTAGCCTTGGGTACTTCCAGTGTAGAGGGCAGAGAGTAGGGAGGGGCACAGAGAACCTCGTTCCTTGCAGAAAAGCCCCAGCCAATGGCCGGCACACACTCAATGCCTTGTCCTCAACTTTCCGGTAGGTCTGGAATTACGGACAATGTCTTCTATCCCAAACACGAGGGTGTTGTTCTGTTACAGCTCCGTGCCCTTATTGTGTTCTCACTTTACTGGGTCTTTGGTCACTGACAGCTGCTCTTTTCCAATAGCAATGCCTGGGTAGGGGCTGGCACCCAGGGTTTAGCTACTGGAAATTGTCTTAACCTCTCCTAAGACCTCCATGGCCTCGTCTCTAAAATAAGGCCCACTTCATAGCATCAACGTGGTGATTAAATTAAACGTGGCATCTAAACACGTATCTTAGTGCCGTGTCTCTCGCACACCACTGTTGGTGTACTTAGCTGATGTGACATATAGGTAGGCGTCAGTCCTTTATTCTCTATGCCTCTTCTTGTCTGACCACTGAAGGAGGAGTAGGGGACAGAAGCAAGAAAAGAGAGAGAAAGAAAAGGAGAAAGAAAGAGGAGAAGAAGAGGAGGAGGAGGAGGAAAAGAACTGTCTGCTCTAGGGACGGGTTTTTTTTCTTTCACGTATGTAGCGTGTGTGTGTGTGTGTGTGTGTGTGTGTGTGTGTGTGTGTGTGTGTGTTATCTACATGAATGCATTTCAACGTGGGCCTGGGGAAACCCAAGGGTGATATTGAGAATAATCCTCAACCTCTCTTCCACACTTTTGTTGTGAGTCTGGGTTCCTAATTAGATCTAGAACATTCCATTAGAGTTAGTCCGGCTAACCACCTTGCCCTGGGGATTCCCAGGTGCCACCTTCCAGGGGTAGACTTACAGGGGGTGACCACACCTGCCTGACATCTTCACGTAGGATCTGGGGATGTGAACTCAGATCCTTTTGACTCTGAAGCAAAGAATTTACCCACTGAGCCATTTCCCCAGCCCCAGGGGAAGATTCATAATCTCTTACATCAAATGGGATTTAAGCATCTTTTCTGAGAAGTGGGTGGGTAAATGAAACAGGAAAAAAAAAAAAAAGGCTGTAAAAACGGCCCACACAGTGCCTGGCACATAAATATTCAACAAAGACTCAGACAAGGGTGAATCTGGCCACAGTTCTGCGTGGAAATATCTTTCTCATAAGGAAAGAGAACGTAGGTGTTGCCTCCCCCCCAGCTGGACATAGAGGAAAGGGAAAGTCACTAAGTGGTGTCAGCAGTATTGACCATCTTTGGGGACGATCTGCACCAGGCTAATGTTATCTCCAGCCACTGAATCACCGGAGCCAAGCTTCATCATTGCGTCAAAGTTACAAGTTTCCTCAGGCCAGAACCCAAAAGGGAGGCGGTTCCACCCCTTGTCCAATCTCTCCACATTATCATTGTACTGCATTGTACAATCATGGATCCACTGAGACGACTCCAGAACTCAGTAGCCTTTGTGCTACAAACCCAGTCGCAAGGGTCCCCGGGGACGAGGGGGTGGGAAGGAGACTACGCCATAGTGGAAAAAGTGGTTTTAATTTTAACTTTTATTCTGCAACGCCCATTTTCCCACACTGTTTTCTAGCTTGCAGTGAGGGAACAGAACAAAGCAATAAAAGCAACATATATTCCCATAAAGCCCCGCGGCGCGGCAGAGGAGCAGGAGGTGGTTGTCCTAAGGGGCTCGTTCTCTTTTCACTGTCTCATTTGCTTCTGAATTCGAAATTTCAGGAGGCAGAAGAAAAATTTCAGTTTTTGACGAATTTTCAAAAGCGGAAGTTTAGATTGGCTTTGGGTTGATCCCGTCCTGATAAGCTTTAGGACACTATCCTGATAAGCTCCACTCGTGAGTGATTAACCAGGAGAACTCCTCTCAGGCTTCTAGGGCTATAGCATTAATCTATCTCTGTGTCCAATAGAGTTACATGATATACATGTTAAACTTTATCAGCGCAAGTCAATGCATTCAGCCATCTGTGTCCAATAGAGCTTCATCATATACATCTTAGTCTCTATCAGTGAAAGCTTATGCATTTAGCCAAAGAGGACAGAGCTAGAAAAGACTGAAAAAGCATAGAAGAACCCACTCGGCTCTCCACTTCCCTCTAAGCAACTGCTCGTGTGTTTCGGAAAATACTCTAATTGGAAAAGTACTTGTCTGGGTCAAGTGTGAAGCTAAGTGTTGGAATTTGAAGGTTGCTTTTTATCCCCCTCTATAGTGAATGTCTTCATGCTGGTGATCAAAGGAACAAAGAGTAGCATCTTCAAGCCCTGCAGGAGGATGTATTATTACACTAAGGAGTAATTTTAAGTCAGATGGACCAACTTCTAACCAACCCCCATACCACCGCCAAGACGTGACTCTTAGGACAGGCAGATGCAGGAGACACAAACTGGGACGCATTCCCAGATCCCAGAGGTTGTCCACATGGTACCTTCTGTCCTGTCTCCACGCTGATAATTCTGGAGCAGGAGCATCTGACCTCAGCCCGGGCAATGAGATTCTGCAAGCCGGGAAGGTGAAGCCTTATAGAAAGATGCAGACGGCGGTTGTCTCTGCATCCTTTCTTTGAGTGGCATTCCCAGCAACCCTCGGGGCTGGAGTTCTCTGAACTGCCCAGGTCCCCCTTACTTATCAAGCCCTAATTATTCAGCAATTCTCATGATTCAATGAGTTTTCATAATATCTTCAAGTTTAGTCAGAGTGGCCTTTTATGTTTGCAAAGAACCTTAATTAATAGAGCAAGTTATCATCCCCTTAAGATTCAGAGAATAGAACTGAATCATCAATAAAGCCTCCAAAAGCCCAGGGGTGCCTGCTTTGCAGACAGCTCTGGAGAGAACAAAAGGAAGATCCCAGAGAAGGACCAGAGGGGTTAAGAGGCAGCGGGCAGGGTTGCTTAGAGTGGGCTTCATGGAAACCTCATCCAACAAGATTTCTGGTAAATTCGAGAGAAATGAAGTATACCCTTCACTCACCTACAAAGTCATTCAACTAAGTCCTTCCAGTGCACATTAAACTCCTGGAGGAAATACATTTAACCTGCTTGAGCCAGAATTCCATAAGCATATTTGAAATAGCTTCTGGTTTACCATTCCATGTTCCCCTCTCCCTTACCAATCCTTAACCCACTCCCAGCTCCTATTGGCCTACACTTTGAGACGCTGCATCGAGGTTATAAGGAGAGACTCTCTAATGAAATGTTCCCTGGGAGTTTGGACAAGTCTAGTCCTAAGATGTGATCTTGTTCCCATTCCTTAGGTGTTTACAGAGAACTAGTGTTGTGTGACATTTTTCCTATGAAGACGCCGCACAGCTGTCTATGTGCCCCAATTAGGAGTTTGGAGACAGATCAAAGGAACAGTTATGCCAAGGTTCAACTTGATGAGCTAATTAGTTTATAGGGGTTTCTTACAGGAATAGGGGTGAGGATTCCTTGCAGGTTCAGGGATGATTCAAAGGCAACTGCATGACCAGAAAGCTCAACCGGATGAATGAGATTCGTGAAAGCTGCAGCCCTGTAGCGCTCTCCTATAAAGCTTGCTCCTCTGAGAGTCTTCCCTAGACGCACGCGTGCGTGCGTGCGTGCGTGCGCGCGCATAAGCCCGTGCTTGTGCAGGCCCAAGGGTGACTTCAGAAGGAATCATCTGGATTGCTCCACCTCCTTTCAGTTTTGATTCTAGAGTTTTTCAGGCTCCACCCTCCAAAGCCAGAAGCATGGGCCATTGTCATTTCTGCCTGGTGTCTTCACATGAGATCTGTGATCCAAACTCAGGTTATTCTGCTTTGAGGCAGAGGCGTAACCCCTGAGCCATCTCCTTCAGACTTCTAGACTGTCTCTTCCAGACTGCTGAGTGCTGACTGACAGGAAAGTTTCTTCTCCCAGCAGTTGCTTACTGCTTTTTGGGGGGGAAAGTCCCATTGAATCTTGTGGGTTCCAGGGACCTCCTGAACCTTAGTGACCTATTTGCTTTCTGAGCCTTCCTCCAGCACCGGACGCGTCAAAGTGCTGGACAACATCATGTTAGATTAGACGACAGGCAAAGTTCAAGAGAGCATTAAATCATCGTGTAGGGAAAAATGCCCAAGAGCAACTCTAAAGAGCTCAGGTCCATGCCGGATGCTCTAGAGATGCCACAGCAGGGTTGGAAGGGCAGGAGGTTCTGTTGGCATCCTCGTTCCAATCTGGACATCAAAACTGATTTATTCCTTTGGGAAAACCTTGATCTCTTCATCAAATGAGGCTGTTGATATGCACCCCACCGCACCTTAGAGCCACAAAACAGAATTAAGAAAATGTGAATGTAGGGACCCGTAAAATGAACATCGGTTTTTACAAAAGAACAACGCATTTGGAGAACGACATCAGATACTGTGATAGTTTATCTCCCTCGTCACCTTGGCTGGATTTGGAATCACCGTTGGCAAACTGAGGAGGGAAGATCAACCCTGAATGTGGGCAGGCAACCATCCAATGGGCTGGGGTCTCTGGATAAGAAGGGGAAAAAAGAGAAATTATTTGATTAGCAGTATTCACCCCTCTCTGCTTCCAGATGGCAGATGCAATGTGGCGCTCTCTCTCTCTCTCTCTCTCTTCTCTCTCTCTCTCTCTCTCCTCTCTCCCTCACCCCTACCATGTCAGCTGGAGCCACTCTTGCTAAGAGATCTTCCCAATCATGATGACTGAACCCAAGCAATGAGCCAAAAGAAACTCTGCCTTCCTCAAGTGGCTTTTGTAAAACCTTCTGTCCCAGCAGTGGGAAAAGTAACTAATGAGTATGGAAAGATGGGAGACCCCCCCCCCCGGGGAAATCAGCCTCGCGTCTTATGACTTTTTTCAGTACAATAAACATCTCAGCAGCATCGCTGAGCATTAAGTGTATCAAGACAATTTACTAATCTGTCAAAATAGGAACTTTCTACTCACATCTGTTTAGGTATTGGAATAACAAACCATCCAAAAGACTCAATGGTGAGACAGGCGAGATAGCTCATTAGGGTAACATTTGCAAACCTGGTGACCCTAGTTTGATTCCTGGAAGCCCACGTGGTAGAAGTAGAGAACTTAGAAATGTGACTTCTGAAGGTTGTCCTCTGACCTCCACCCATGCACCACGGCGTGTATGTTCTCCCTCTGCCCCTCCCTCTCCCTCCCCCCTCTGCCTCCCCTTCCCCTCTCCTTCCCTCTCCCTCCCCTCCTCCTCTCTCTCCTTCTCCCCCTCCCCTCCCCTTCCCTCTCCCCCCCTCCCTCTTTCTCCCTCCCTCTCCCGCCCCCTCCCTCTCCTCTCCCGCCCCTCCCTCTCTTTCCCCCTCCCTCTCCCCCCTCTCCCTCCCCTTCTCTCTCGCCCTCCTCTCCTTTTTCCCCTCCCTTCCCTCCCCCGCTCCCTCCTTTCCCTCTCCCCTCTCCTTTCCCCCTCCCTCTCCCCCCCCTCCCTTTTCCCCTCCCTCTCTCTTTCCCCCTCCTCCCCTTTCCCTCTCTTTCCTCCCCTCCCTCCTTCCCCTCCCTCTTTCCTTCCCCTCCCTCCCCTCCCCTCCCTCTTCCTCCCCTCCCTCGCCCCCCTCCCTCCCTCCCTCCCTCCTCTCTCCCCCTCCCTCTAGCCCCCTCTCCCCCCTCGCCCTCCTCCCCCCTCCCTTTCCCTCTATTCTTTTCTCCCCTCCCCCCTTCCCCTGCCCTCTCCTCCCTCCCCTCCCCCTCCCCCTCCCCTTCCCCTACCTCTACCCCTACCTCTACCCCTCTCCTTCCCCTCCCCGAACCGTACCCCTACCCCCTCCCTTTCCCCCTTCCTCACCTCCCTCTTCCCCTCCCCCTCCCCCCTCTCCTTCTTCCCCTCCCTCTCCCTCTCCTTCTATTCCTCTCTCCCTCTCCCTCTCCTTCTCCCTCTCTCTCATAAATATTCTAAAAAGAACAAAACAGCATATTTATGGATGAATAGTTATGTCATGATCATGCGCTGGAGATTGGCTGGGATTCCACCGATCTAAGTCAGGCCTAGCTGGAATTGACTCCTAGATGCCAGTTGGTCTCTGCTCCATTTGGACCGTCACAGTGATCATGACGGCCGTTCTGGGGACTCGCTCAAGCACCCAAATACTTCCCAAGCCCTAGTTCCCTCTTTCTCATGACCATTATTCTCCCGCTGGCCAAAGCGTGTCAAACAGCAAAGCCCAAGATAATAGGCAGAGGAAGAACATCTGCCTGCAGACACGAGTGGGCAGAGGGGATCTGTCTAGAGGGCAGAGGGGATCTGTCTAGAGGGCAGAGGGGATCTGTCTAGAGGGCAGAGGGGATCTGTCTACCTGAACAACCCTATCCACCCTGTCTCCAGCCATTTTTCTTCTCCCATTTCCAGGAGTCAGACAGATGCAGAAGGAGCTGCTTCCTCAGCAGAAAATTTCGATCACAGGAAGAAATAGAACTTACCCGAAGACAACCACGCTTCCTGTTTTTCATGAAAGCTTGAAAACGACTGTGCCCTTGAACTCAAGCGGAAGGGAGAGAAAGGTTTTGCAGTTACCCAGTGCGAGAAGCAAGAGAGCTCACAAAATCTGAAGAAGAGACGAGACGTGCTTCCGGATGCAGGGGTCATCAGCGAAAAATAGTTTCCAAGTGCATTGCTGTGTGATCAAAAGAAGACATTTTTTAAAATCTTTGAGCCCTGCAGGGACCTCAAAATAGAGACCGACCACTCGCAAGGACCTCTGAGTTCCCAGCCACAGGCGTGTGACCCGCCACCACGAGAATCTGGAATGGAGAACTTCTCCCCACTCCTCAGACACTATTTCCAGCTCCGGAGTTGACACGGAGCCTTTGGAAAGTTCAGGAACCTGTCGTGACTGAAGTGACACTTCTTGTTGACTTAGCACTTCAGGTAGACGTGGCCTGGCTTACAAACAGTGAACATCATGCTTTCTTGTGCCTGTATGGTCCAGCCTTCACATCTGGTTCACGGGCTCTTATTTCCTTTCGTTTTTGCTAGTGAAAAAGATGTTGTAGCTTTCTTAAGGGAAGGGGGACTGACTTGGAATTGGCCTCCAGATAGACCAGGTGATATTCTGTGAAATTTGCATCTCGGAAAAACAGCAAATACATTCTTTGGTGTGTCTCTTATAATATTGAAGATGCATTTACACTAAAAGATTATTTACTATTGATCCGAAATGGAAGTTCAATGGGGAATATTTTATTTGGCAACTTTATAGGCTTGATATCTTTTTTTGGGGGGGGTGTCAGCTCATGCTTTTTTTTTTTAAATAATGATAGTATCTTAGTATGTAGCCCATGCTACACCTCTAGCGCCTCCTGCCTCAGCCTCTTGCATAACTAGGATTCTAGGTGGGAGCCACCATGACGGACCCCCAAAGCATTTTGTGATCATAAAGTATTACTTGACGACCTTGGCCTGGTCCACAGCTGCTCCTCTGTCTCTGAAAGCACCGGGGTTGCTCCGAGATCCAAGAGAAAGAAACAGAAGGTTGACTTCATGATGGGGACCCTAGAGGGGGGTCGAGCTCTTCTGTCCCTAGCAAAGCGGAGGCTTCACCCGCAGTTCATCTCTGTCTGGAAGACAAGTCAGGCAAGAACAGCA
Source organism: Typhlomys cinereus (assembly GCA_023101885.1). Lineage (NCBI taxonomy): Eukaryota > Metazoa > Chordata > Mammalia > Rodentia > Platacanthomyidae > Typhlomys > Typhlomys cinereus. Next base: position 891,252 of record JALPQD010000588.1, on the reverse strand, counting down.
GGAGCTCTCACATCTAGTCACTTCTTTCCTGACCTTACTAATTTGGGATGGTTTCCATGATTTTCTGGACATAACTGGGTAATCTAATAAAGGTAGATTGAATTACGGCCGAGTATTTCCAGATCTGAACGTGGGAAAAATGTATCCCATTTCAAACCACCAGACACTGGCCACACTTGCTTTCTTTTTTTGACATCTGGGAACTTCTTGAACAGGAGCTGTCTCTGCTCCTCACACGTGAAAGGCCTCACAGCTGGGTTGGTTTTTCTTTTCATTTTTAATTCTTTGACAATTTTATACATCTTTACAATGACTTTTTTTTCCCTTTTTTGCCCTGTATTACCTCCTCATGCTGTTTTATCTCCTGCTGCAAACCTTCCACATCCCAAGGATTCTCCTTCCTCTATCCTGTTCTCATGCCTCTGTGTGTGGGTGGGTGTACAATAAGGGTTGCATGCGATAGCATGTGCCTGGCTTCAATAACTATACCAGGGAATTATGGCATTAACCATAGTCCACAGTCTCCCTTGGAAGGGTGAGTTCTTCCACTACTATCATAGTTAGGTACAAGTATCAATTTGATGGTTGGGGGTTCGAGCTCTGGGCACATTTATAGATAGTAGTTGAGTTAAGCCCATAGCAAACCTATAAGATTCTAGTTGTTGGGGAAGGTGGGTTGAACTGGGCCCTGGACAAGTGATTTAAATACAGAGAACTGTTTGAGAGAATCGGCATCCTTGTGTATACTTGGCCAGACATGCTGGTCTGGCAAGTGAGGATCATCCCTCTCTCAGCTGTTACATGGACATGGCGTGGCTAGTTCCCTAGGTCCTTTGGTGATGGCGCATGTTCTCCTACCAACTGGACTAAGGACCACACTTAGTAAGAGTCTTAGTAACCAGACTATCATAAGAGAATAAACCCCTTGTTCCCTTAAGTTGTTTGAGAGTGGTTTTATCAGCAAACATGCAGGTGAATTGCTATAACTCCTCCCATAATGAAATGCTGATGGGTTCTGTCTTGCCTCGGAACCATCAACTCCACGTGTTCTAGGCAAGCACTGTGGTTGAGTTGAGTCGCTGCTCCAAGTTGCATTGGGTTTTCTAATTAAAGAAGAAGGAAAAAAAGGAAGTCATTCTTGAATCCACATGATTTTGTTTCACCATGTCTCAAAGGCACAAAAATGTTTACAATCTCAGCAATAGACACTTCTTTTAGAAAACCTAATATTTATTTCCCACCTCATACATAACCACACACATAAACATACACTTTAAGAGATTCTCCCTGGAACTAGACCAGCCAAATCTCTCCCCATCCTAAAGCTCAGGGAAACTTGCAGAAAAGGGAGGCAGTAACATTGTAAGAGCCTAAAGATGGGGAGGAGCAATGATATGCAAGATACTCCACACAAGTTAGGGCTGCAGTAGCCATGATCGGACTTTGCATGACCTGCACAATAACTGACATGTCAATGGCTCCCCAAAGTCTAGCATGGATCCTAGGCACTAGGATCCTTAGTCATAATACTGTCCCCATACTAAAGGGGAGCCCAAGAAAGAGCTCTGGACAATGCCACTGAGTCCTTATACCTCACTAGAATGGAACTCAGAGGGAAGTTTGACATTCACACCCAAGGATGCTCCAGGGAATGGGAGAGGGAAAGAGGGTAATGGGAGAAAGGGAGGGAGGGGGTGAAAGGAAGGGGAAAAGGGAGAGAGGGTTTAAGGGGTGGAGAGAGGGAGGGGACAGAGTACCTATTAAGCTTGTGTGATTGGGAAAAAAATAAATAAAATAAAAAGAGATTCTCCAAGTGAGAAATGTTGACCATCAAATCACATAATTCTGTGAGAAAAAGAAAGAGCATGAATTTGAACCAAGTGAGATGTTGGCAGCTCTGGTTCTACTGGCAACATGTCTAGATGTGTATTAGTTAGGGTTCTCTGAAAAAACAGAATCTATAGAATATAATATATATATAAATAAGTTCATTAAAATAACTCACAATAAAAATAGTGTCCTTCAAGGTAGCTGCCCGCAGCAGCCTCTTTCCTGGCTGGCAATGTTCCACAAAGCCAAAAGATCCCGAGAAGGTCTCAAGCCTTTGCTCCTCTGGAGAGTTGAAGACGCTGGGTTCCGATGTCGGTGAAGAACAGCTGGGCTCCAATGTTGGCGATGAACAGCTGTCAAGTTGACATCGAAATGTAACCATAACAAGAGGTTTCTACTAGGCTAAGTAAGTTTTTAATGAAGTTCTTGCTCACCTTGAAGACTAAGCTCCAAATGAGTAAGTTCCCCTTCTTCTCATCTTCAAGCCAACTTTTGGTTTCCTTTGCTTTATTGTTTGGCACTATTAGCTTTTTCTTATCCAACACATAAGAGTACATCCTCAGTAGTTTGCTTAAAACTCATAGATATTGCTTTCTGGTTTGACCTAAGACCAGCTTTTCATGAATGAACTGATATTTGTTTTGTAAACCAGGCTGAGAAGCTGTGACTAGGGAGCACACAGCAAACTACCATTGTCTTGCTATAGGGGCATGATATCAAACTTCCTTCTAAACATTTCTCTTTACACCATCAGTGCAGCTCTCAACCCTTGGGATAAAAAGCTTCCTTTGGTAAGTATTTAATATAGAGAATCACAACTGGCCAAAGTGAGGAGAGTAAGTGTCCATGGGGTGCTGGACCCCAAACAGAATGGTACACGCCTACATTACTCCCCCAAAGCCTCCCCACCAAGGCTCAAGGACATCATAGAATGGGGCAGGGGTTAGAATGTAAGAGATAGGGGTACAGTAGTAATTCCACCAGGAACAACTTTCTGCATATTTCAGGGCTGCTGTACCCATGAACTCACCATATCTGGGTTTTCTTCCACAAGACCTAGACAAGATTTGGCTTGTCAACATTTCACTGAAATGTTGAAATTATGAATGTATGAAATGGGAATGAATGTATGAAAAGGGAAGAATGAATGAGGTGTCCTGAGGGACTGTTGGTGGTCATTGGTGGCTGTGGGAAAGGGGAGCTACTTTCTGTATCATTACACACATTCATACATGTCATGATTGATGTATCCTTCATGCTCAGCAAGTACCCAGGTACACATCAATAACACAAGCAACCCAGATGAAGCTCGATGGACTACACAATAAAAAGGCATGAATGCAGGAAGGAGACGGGTTAGGAACAAGGAGGCTTTTCAGCAGGTGGAAGAGGGGTGGGATCAGGTAATATGTGGTGAAAATGACTTAGATTCATTTCATACGTGCGTAAAACTGAAAAAATAATAACTTGTCAGAATGTCTTGACCACTTTCTCATGAGCAGTAGGATGGACGTACGACCCATGTCCAAACACATAGATCAGGACTGAGAAGACCATTGGAAGTGTCATCTAATTCTCTTTTGGTTTTCCTCCAAGACTTGTCTTTTTTTTTTTTTTGTCTTGCTTCAGCAAATGGACTTGGAGCTTCCCAGAACTCAGAAGACCCGAGATGAGATGTTCAGAGTTCCAGAAAGTATAAGATATTTCCCTTGATTTGAAAACTCAAAGCTTTAGTCTGCTGGCTGGCACTGGCCTTTCCACACTTTAGAAGTAAAGTATTTAAAAACCAAGTGAAAATACATTCAAGGAAAAGAAAAGAAAAGTAGGACAAATAAATGTCGAACAGAACAACCCATTTCAAGCAACACAGAATTCCTTTAAAAAAAAAACAACTCTTATCCAGTAGATATATTATAAAGAATTTTAAGCTATTTAATCTTAAGGTTTCTTCAAAAGTTATTTTTAAAACTAGGTAAACTCTCTTCTAACATTCCACAAATATACTCATTGCATTCAAAATTTCTTTAAAGCTATGACAATGTTGTCTGATCATGTACTCAGTCTAATATCTTAAAATTTGGAACCAGTAGACTTTACTTTCAAATTCAGTGATTTCAAGCTCTCCTGAACCATGGTCCCTTAATGTCGAAGATGACTAGTCGTGATTCAAAGAGGTGAGGGGAAATGATTTACCTAAGGTTACGTGGTTCACAAAGTGGAACTAAATCTCGAATCTCTATTTCATGGGTTCAGAACAGAAAAAGAACTGAAGATTACAATAATGTCCCTGAACCCCGACAAGTCTTACCAGGATGACCTGCTATTCCAATCCCAGGATTGGAGCAAAGAAAATGTTCCTGCCTACTCTTCTATTATAAAGCTTCAGAACAAGCAAATTGTCTTAGCATCTTAGCCATTGTACATCAGTGGGGGGATCATATCCTATACATCCCTGTTTTCCTCATTAAGAAGTCTTTATTAACTCAAGCTTAAACTATGCGGTTTTCTGAGCTTTCCTATGAGGGTCCTAGTTGAGACACTGCTATTTATCATGTGTTCATGGGATGATTAATCAGTATTTTATTCCCTCTCTTTCCAGCTCCATTCTTCCTTTAAGGCAACAGTAGCAAGCCTTGATTCTGGGTTGAAAAAGGAGAAAACATTCGTAAACATCCAGGGATTCATTTCTCCTGCAGTCAGTGCTAATAAAGTCTGAGATTGCCTTCTCTTCATCTCCAATGTCCTCAAAGAAGTGGCCTAACATTCTTCCTTCCACACAGTGGAAGATCTAAGGCAGAGTATCAGCAGTCCGAAGCCCTCACCACACCATCAGGAATGAAGGAGGGGGTGGAGCACCCGGCTCGAAGTGTCTCTGTGACCTTTTGTCTCCTGTCACCCGCTGTCGCCAGCCAGATGGGCATCCGAGGCAGGGAGCGTAAGGGTCTGACATTCAGTTCTGTGTTTTTGCTAAAACTAATTTCCTTTCCAGCATTTGAGCTCTGGATAGCCGGGCCTTCCTGGCAGCTCCAGCTCTTCTGCCAAAGCAAGAAATGTCAGGGGCTTTCTCAGTCTGAGAAGGAAATGTGCTCTTTCATTGGCCTATAACAGGCTCCGGGGTCCCAAAGAGCTCCATGTGTGCTTGGTGCTGACGGGTGAGGATGAAAATTAACCAGAAGCAATGTCAAGACCCTCAAGGTTAGTCTCCCTTCAGCAAGTCTCTCTTCTCTTGAACAAAGGGAGTGTGTTAGAAAAAAAAGTTCTTGGACCTAATAGTATGACCCTATTGCTGAAGTCACCGCACACTGAGGTCACAGGATATGTGAAACACAGGAACACAGGAACAGGAGACTAAGGTGGAATCGATCTGAGAGCTTCCTCCTTGCTGATCAGCTTTTATAGTACCAGAAAGGTGCTATGTAGGCTGCTGAGGGAGATAAGTCAGCAGTCTGACCCAGCTGCAAATCCCCTGGACTACTTTAACCACCACCCTAGCAAGATGTGCTTAAGGGTGCAATAGTGGCATAAATGTTAAGGGGGCAACCAACACTTCCCGGTTAGATTTATGGCCTGTTCTTCAGTGGAGAAATTATGCCTAGTATTGTACATCAGGCTAAGAACCTCTGACTAGTGAAACCATAGACTCCAGAAAACAGCAAACTACTACTGTCTTGCTATATGAACATGATAGCAAACTGCCTTCTAAATACTTACCTGTGCATTAGAAAGCACTCCTCCTTGACATAGAAGCTTTCTTTCCTACAGGAAGGTGTTTAATAGGGGGAATCAGAACTGGCCAAAGTGCAGACAATAAATGACTATGCAGTGCTCAGCCATCCAAGGGACATCTACATCACTTCCGCAGGTCTCAGCAAACATTGTAGAAGATGGCTTCCCATCTTCTACAATAAGAATGTAAAAAAAAAAAAAAAAAAGAATGTAGTTGTCAGAGAATGGAGAGGAGCGCCACCAAATAGTGAAATCAATGCACAGGCTTGGGACTATCAACATTTCATTAGAATGTGAGTGGCCTCTTGAAGCACCACCTCTCCCTGAGAAACGGTGACTCCCAAGCCCCCAGTGGGTCATGTGGATGTGGGAAGAGGTGTCACTCTTTTTCGATGACGTACACACTGATAAATCATCCATGCTTCAGCAAGTGCCTAGGCATATGCTCATGTAGTCAACCAAGACGAAACTCATTAACACCCTCATACACATACGCACCCCCCCCCCAAAAGACATGAAAGCAGCGGGGACAGCAGTTGGGAAGAGGAAGGTTTTAAGAAGAGGAGGAGATGGGGTTTGGTAATACAGAGTGAAATTACTTAAATCCATTTATAGAACTGTCGAAGAATGAAAGAAGAAATAAAACAAAGTTTTATGACCAAGAGAAAGGTGGGGGAAAGAAACTTATAGAATCTTAACACTGTCAGGTATTTTGGAAGCTTAGGATGGCCTTCAGGCCCCTACGTAGCTAACCTACCTTTCTAGCATCTTCTCCGGTCACATCTCCTAATGACCCAGATGTGGCCTTATTTCAAGGGTAAGCCCTGTCCCTTCCACAAGGCTTCCACATAGGCTGCAACTGTCCCCCACCCTCGTTATCTCGCTATCTATTCAACAGTCACTCACACCTAGTTCAAGCATTCCTTCCAAAGTTGCCTTCCCTGGACTTCTAAGCCAGCACAGTCTCGCTCTGTGAAGATTCAGATACCTGCATCTCTTGGAATCTTGAATTTATTCATGGAATCATCTAACGATGGCTTTTCCTTTCCTGAGACAGTAATCTCTATGAAGCTACCGGCACCTGCATCTCATTTCCACAACATCTGCAGCTCTCAGTGCACTTCACAGCACTTAGGAGAAATGACAAGGGAGGGTAACATCGGCAGCATTTTTACCAAGGAGAGAATCACGCCTTAGAGATGGAGACCCCCCAAATCAGGAAGCTCAGTAAACAGCAGACAATGGCTGGAAGCTAGACCACATAGCTTCCAGCACTGCACTCTTACAGTGCTTAGGAGCAAGCAGGGTCAGTAATTTCTCCATACCCTTGAGTAAATTTGGCCAAGTTGCATGACTTCCTGTCTTAGGTAGTCTTCTGTTGCTGTGATAAAATACTGTGACCAAAAGCAATTTAAGAGGAAAAGGGCTTACTGTTGGCTCACAGTTCAGAAGGGTATGGTCTATCACGGCAGCAGGCGCAAGAAGCTGACCCCTCACATCGCATCCATCACCAGGAACCAGAGGGGAATGCTTGCCTGCCTGTTCTCAATATGGTCTCTCCATTTAGTATAGTCCAAGATCCCCTCCCTAGGGAAATGGTGCCACTCAGAGTGGGTGGGTTTTCCTACCTCTATTAATCTAGCTAAAGTAATCCCACACAGGCTTGCCCATTGGTTCGCATCCCAGGTGACTCCATATCTCATCAAGTTGACAACTGAAATTAATCATCATACTCTGTTTAGCCTTCTTTTCTTCTTTTTTAAAAAAATGGGGCTATGACATACTCATGTCATAAATATAAGTAGCTATCGGCTATTATCCTTTTAGGAAAACCTAAAAAATTCAGCTATTGATTCAGAATTTGTGATAATTCAAGCAAAATTTTATCTGATATTGACTTTTTAAAAAAAATCTATGAAGCTCCTAAGAGCTTAGGTTGCGGGGATGAGACAAAGAAAGAAGAAAGATTAACAATGCAAATGGAGGTCTTAGCATTTTAGTGGGAGGATGTTTAAGCTCGCTAAGAGGACAAATTGTTTTTAGAATGTCAAACTGGGCATTTTTAGTAGCGTTTATTTACAGACAATCCTGTTATGATAATTACAAATGGTTCTTCTCTATTCATCAAAGCAGGTTCCCTGGGGGCTTCTCAGCACAGATATTTATTAGCCTTCTTCCAATTAATATCAGTGCTTAGAAGCAACAGCATTGCATTTCCCTTAAAATATTTCATAATTGATCTTTCTACTGGTTCCAACAGGCCTGGCGGCATCACCTCCTGGCTCCTCTGGTGTCTGACAGAGAACTGGCTCTTCCTTGCCTCCAAAGCTTTGCAACTACTGTTCCCTGTGCCAGTTCCTTAGAGCCTTACAGGAGTCAGGGCAGGTTAGTTTCAAGAGTGCTTTCCTGAACGAGCCTTCTCTCATTGGTATGATTTTATTTGGTTTGATTAAAGTCACTTCATAGCTCCCACTGCAATAGGAATGACGCTGGATCTATGCAGTCTTTTCTAATACCTGCCTTTAGCTCTGAGCTTGGGACTTTCCAATGAGCGAGGCTTCTCTTATTTTGTCCTAGTGACTGGAAACATGTCTGCCATACAGTAAGGGCTTGAGGGATTGCTGAATGAATTGTGCTTTTTCCAGACCAATCTGACCGGAGTAGAAAAAGCTGCTTAGAGAGCAACTCCTCCACAGACCCAAACACATAAGCAGGAAGTACCGTGTCTCTCTCTAGCTGCAGTTCTCTCCTTTTTTTGGCATCCTGACAGGAAATCAGCTACCATGGTGGTGCACTTCTGATAGGTGGTTAAGACCGACTGGTGCTTTACAAAAAAAACAAGTCACAGCAAACCTTCCCTTCCTCCACTCCCCCAACCCCTTCCACTATTTTGGCTACTGTACTTGATGAAAACTTTAACCTGGAGACACTTGGGACCAAATACTTCCCGTCATGAAATTAATGCAATCTGGAGGGAGGTGACTACAGTGTCATTCACATGACACTGAAAACTCCAGGCTCAATAAATATTAAGTCAATCATCCAGCAAAGCTAATGTAAACAGTGAGCTGTTGAGGACTAATTTATTTAGGGATCTCCATCTGATTTATGTCAGAGAAGTCCCTTGGAAGGTTCATTATTTGAAGATGAACATCTTGATACAACCTTGTACTAATGAGGAAGTTCCTGACCCGCCAAGATTACACTCTTGGTTCAAACAAACTGAGCAGCCAGTCAAACCCCAGGGGAAAGAAGGGACCAGATTCCTCCTGTTCTCTCTACCTTTCTACCCTCCCTCTCCTTGCTCCAGATTTTTCCCTTCCCGTGTTTTAATTTCTCTTCCCTTTCATCCCTCTCCCCTCTCTCCACCCTTCTCTATACTTCTTTCAAAAGCAGTTCTCGATTTTATAGCACTTGTGCCTGTAACTTGGAAGTAGCTGCGAAAGAAAGCAGTGTTCTAGGTCTCCAGAAACCCTGTAGATAATGCACAGACCAAAAAGAGGGTCTAAGCTAATGACACTGAGATTATCTCATATGGCAGTTTGGACTGCGGACAATTGGTGTTGACACCCTCCTCTAACCCAAGTCTCTCTGCCACTTACTAACTCCTGCCATTTTTGCCCCAAGAATACATGTCTCTCAGACCAGATCCTCAAGCAGTGAATCTCAGGTTTCGATAGAAAATTCCTCATATTTCAAAATCGTGTGTGAGTTTCCAAATGACTGTTTCCCTGGGCTTGACCTATAGGCTGGCTCCTTGCAAGCTCTCACTCACACTGATTACACCTGAATTCCAGTCCTCAGGGGCCTCCTCCCCGCCTAGAGCTCTCCTTCTCTTCCCTTCTCTGTCCCCTTCAATTCTTCTCCATCCCTCCTCCCTTCTTCCCCCCCCCATCTACTTCTCTCTCCTCCCTCTCCTCTCTCTCTGGCTCTACATTCCTCCCTTTCCCTTTGCTAGTTTTGGATTCCTCCCTGCAACACAATGTAATACAGACTGGCAGGAGCAGAAAGGTCGAGTTAGAAGGGTCCAGACTCATTACTGGGGCTCCAGCTGGGAAAGTATACGGAGGAGGAGAAGTAAAGGAATTTGTTTGCCCAGAACTCCTGGGTAGCTTAGAAAACTGAGAGGTAGAAACTTCTAGAAGTCAGGAGTCCACAGACCACCCTCTGAGCTGCCTGGTCGACAATGCTCTCTGGGGCTTTCAGAGGGCTTTCTGTAAAACCCAAGAAGAAAAGAAAACATCCAAGAAAACAAGCACTCACTAGTTCCTTTCAAAACAACTTCACAGGCTAAGGTTGTGAGGGCACAAGAGGAGGCAGCCAGCCCTCTGGGGTCCAGCTGCAAGAGAAGAGTGGACCTGGTTTCAGCATCCCTAAGGTACCATTTGGGACCCATCTTCCAAGAGGAGAGAAGCTTCTGGAACACAGAGATAGCAATCTCTATGGGAGGGCTCTCTGAGTGCTTTATTTGTGTGCTGCCATTTCATTTCGACACAATTTCAGGAGGTAGGGGCTGCAATGAGCTCTACTTTACAGATGGGGAAATGCACCGATGCATGGAGGAAAAGCTGACTGATCTATTCAAGGTCACAAACACGCCTTAATTTTAAGCTAATTTGCACCAAGCTATTAAGAATCAATAATATGGTAATGTATACACTTCCCAAGAGACTCATTCACTCGATAAATACTGATTGAAGACCCACTATCACACCTCAGCTAGAGGGATGCATGTGGAAGGTTCTAGAATCTCCATAGTCTAGCCTCATAACAGATGCCTCCTACCTGTCCCTAGCCTAACCAGTAACTTAGTCTTATCTGCACTTCTTCCAGAGGAGGAACCGTTCTGTAGGAAAAGCTTGCCCTGCTAGGTCAAGACTATTGCTTGGCCTGCCTGCCAGTGCCTCATCTGCCTCTTAAGTGGCTGATAAGTCTGTGGGTCTTTGGTCTACTCAGCACTACTACTGTCTTTACTTCGCCCGGCTTCAGGGATTCCCTTTGGCTCTCTCCTTCCTAGCCATGGGCTCCAAAGTCACGAATCTGATAAGTCACCTGACCCGATTACTTAAGTGGCAGGTTCCACAAGAGGCCCTGCTCACCAGCCATTCCAGGAGGGAACCTCTTTCTCCTGTTCTGGGATGCCCCAAGAACAGGTGAGGGGGCAATAGGCACATGGAAAGGTGCTTGTCAGTTAGGAGAGTGACAGGAGGAGGGGCTCGTCTTCTCCATTAGTGAACTGGAAACACTAGTTACGACAGTCTCTGGACTTCTCATTCTCATGTTTGGGTGTTGTTCTCGGACGCTCAGACCTGGGGAATGTAGGATGCTCTAGGCACAGTCAGACTTTCTCACAATGGGGTAGACTTCTGCCTCCATGTCCTGTAAGGGCCTCTCCCCCTGAAACCCCCCATCCTATCATCATCTTGAGAAACTGAATTCGGGTTTCAAGGCAACGTTATTACACAACCTTAGCATTAAGGGTCCTCAGCTCGTGGGGAGAGGGGGGAGATGCACTTTGGGGGTTTCATAAACGCGGAAACGTTCACCACAATGCGAAGCCAGCAGTTGCCAGGGGCCATAAATAAGAGAGGACTTGTGGGAACGAGCAAGGAGAAAGCATTAGATTAAGTCTCCCAGGGGAAGGAAAAGCATGTGTCCATTTCACGGCCGTCTCTTCATAGGGGCCACCTTCTCTGCTTCCCAAGCGAGCGAAGGAACAAGTCTCAGCTTTAGGAGATGCAAAGTGGAGACAGACGTTCAGGAATGTTCCTTATGCTTTCTGGAAGAGGGTCCACAGAACCTACCCATGACGCACTGAGTCAGTGCTTAGAGGAAGAGTCCCGTCCCCAAACCTGGAGTGGGTGGAGCTTCAAGAGGCAGGGAAGGCATAGCAACAGAGACAATCAACAGACTGTCAGTTTCTATCCTTCTGGTGCTGCTGAGCACGAAGGCTTTCCTGGCTGAGTGAAGCCATCTACTTAGTGGCTATGAACCATGGTCCTTGGAATGAGACAGAATGAGTCACGAGGCTGATGTTTACCAGCTTAGGTGACACTGAGAACATGACTTTATTCTCGGTGCCTCGGTTCCCGATGTACGACTGCAGAAAGACCGTAGGTTGTTCACAGGGGATCCACAGGTCAAAGCAGGACTGTTTGCTAGATGTACAGTTCAGTGCTGTCGCTGAGCCATTTGATAAATGATAGTGACATTAGTGGAGGGAAAAGAAGGAGAAACAGCTGATTCTAGCAGCCATCTTTACACGTGTTGGTCTCACGTGACCTGTGAGCACGGGAAATAAATCATAAAATACCAGTGGATGTCACGATACCAAGAGTTCTGGACGGCGGACAAGTGCCTGCTCCTTTTCTTAACAGTTTCCTCATCTGCAAAGTGACTATAATAGCTGTCCTGTGGGATTTGGAGGAGGGAGCATTTATTCAACCAGTACTTAGTAAGCAATTGTTTGGGGCCAGACACTGGCTCCAGCACTTGAGATCAAAACAGGCAACAAAACTCAGAAAGGTGACATGCAAACCTTTTGGAGCAATGCCTAGCACTTAGGGAGCCCTGGAAGAAAGCAAAGTCAGAGAGTGTCAGAGACAGAAACATCATCTACAGCTTCACACAGATACATAGATTTGGGTGATCGTTGTGGGCTTGGGGAATTGGGTAGACTCCTAACCCATCTGGTTTTCAGGCTTTCTGTGACGGCCATCTTTACTATCAACCTGATTAGGCTCAGGGTCGCCCAGGACACGTGCCGTGTCTGTGAGATGCTTCCAGGGAAGTTAAGCTGAGGAGGGCAGATCCGTCCCAAGTTTGGGTGGCACCATGACCAGTGTCCAAGAATTACTATAACAGGAAAAGGAGGAATGCAGCTGAGCATCCCAATTCATCTTTCTGCTTCTTGACTGCAGATGCAGTTGGGAGCAGCCACCTCAGACCCCATGCCTTCTGGGCTGTGATAGACTGTACCCCTCAAAACATCAACCAAAATCAACCCTTCTTTCTTCAGGTCTCTTTGGTCATAGCAACATGATAAATAATTATATCACCAGGGTTCTCCGAGGAGCAGAACAGATATACTATCTGTTAAAAGGAGATTTATTAGACTAAACCATAAGGTCATTGGCTTATGAGATAAGGTCTAGGATAGTCCAGCAATGGCTGCTCAGAGCTGCTCAGCCTCTGCCCACCACCAGAAGATGCACCTGCCTGCGGGGTGGATCTTCTCATTTCAAGCAACTTAATCCCGATAATCCCTCCAAGTGCATCTAGCTGGTCTGCAGGTACAAGGTCCAGTCAAGCTGACCCTCAATATTAACCACCACAGTAACTAATATGCCCTACTATCTGTTAAAAGCAAAGGATAATGATCCCTTCCTGAGTTCCTTAATAGACAGAACAAAGAACCCCTGGCATGTGTAAGCCATCTGTGCGTGGCAGTTCCTAATTTAGTCCCTAGGCTGTGTTAACATTCAGTGGCTTGAAACAGCAGAAGCGAATTCTCTCGCAGATCCGGAAGCTAGAAGTCTGCGATCAAGGTGTCGCCAGAACTGGTTCCTGCTGGGAACTCTGTGGACGATCTGTTCTGCCCTCTGCTCTCTTCTGGTGGACATAGGCATCCTTGGCATTGCCAATCTCTGCCTCTGTCTGTACCTAGTAGTCTATCCTTGGTATCTGAGTGCCCTCTTTTCTTCCTAAAAGGACCCACCCTAATCCAATAACATCTCATTTTACATGAATGACATTGTTGACAAAGACCCTACTTCCATTCTGAAGCTTCAGGTGGGCATGAATTTGAGTGGACATTAGTCTAGTCTTTATCGTTCCTTGGGAATCTCTCTCTCTATTGAAGATTTCTAAGCAAAGATCTCTGTGGATTTCAACTTTCTCTGTGGTCATTACCTGGGACAAGGGTAAGGACAGGATAAGTGTATCTTCCCTGTTCTTCTTATACTACCTCAAGAACCAGAAAGATCTCTCTGTAAATAACTACCCGGTCACCTCAGGGAACCATCTCACGGCCCACCACCCCACCTGCCAGTTGAGCAAGGCAATATTTTGAATTTTCTTACCTGTGTGCATGCCAAGAAAAGAGGCATTGTTCACCTTGGGAAATAAGTCTACTCTTTCTACTTGGTGATTAACTCCATTGGTTAATGGTTAATTGGTTAATGAGGACCATAATCAATTGAAGAAAACTCCAGCTATTGTACTTGCATTTTAGCTAACACCTTTTGGAGAAAAGGTTTTAAATCAAGCGGTTGGCTTTGAGAGTGGAAATTTTGGGTATATGCTGGGCTCTTTGGGAAGGTATTTAGAAAAAGACTGGAGCTATTCCTTATCTCCATACTACCTCTTCCTGGCAGCTCCCACGTGCAGCCTCTGATCTGAATAACTACTTGTGAAGACCAGAACTCAATGCCTGCCTGTTTGAGATCTACAGTAAAGTCGCCACTGTAGCTATGGACAAAGTAACACCAACTGGGAGATGTGTTACGAAAGAGACGTGAAAGACATATGTGGGAGAGACAGGGATGGATCTGTGGAGCCATGCAATGAGAGAGTGAGTTGAAAAACCCTTGGAGAAAGGTGGGTTTCAGAGGTGGAGCAGCAGATAGAAAATCCAGACTACACAGGAGCACAGAGGTGAGAAGGCAAAGCGTACCCCACAAGGCATTCCATCAGTTGGTGCCTGGGCCAGCAGACAAATTGTGTTGTGAGACACTGTGACTGGCAAAGACTCAAGAACTAAACCACATCTTGACGGCGCGGGGCCTGAGCTGCCAAGATGAGGCCGTGGGGTTTAATTCTGAAGCCAACAGCTGACGTGTGGGTGCAAGAGAGCGCCATGCTGAAGCGCTCGGGTCTGCCTGGCATGTTGCCTCTGCTCTTGCTTCAGATATCCCATAATTCTCTTAACTTGAGAGCTGGTCTCCCTGTCTATAAAATGTAGATGAGCCGTGGGCGTAGCTAGAGGTAAAGTACTTCCCTGGCATATGCCAGGCTCTGGGTTCCATCCCTGGCATTACAAGGAAACACAATAGAGATAATACCAGTTCCATTCTGCAACTCCTTGCACGGTGCCAAGCATGAGACACTGATAAATGTTCATAGTTAACTTTAAAGGTCGAAGTGGGCACTGCTTAAAGTTGAGGGTGTTTTTATAAACAGGATACCAGTAAACTAGCTGGCTAAATGAACGAAACTGAGATAGGACGCAGATGACTTCAGAAAGGTCTGGTTCAGGGTCTGAAGCCATTAGGAGCAGGTGGGGTGAAGTGTTGGGATGAATCCGAAGCAGGGGAAAGGTCTAGATGGGGGACTGCCCCAGAGAGTTCTCAGACTTGGCAGCCAATAGAGAGAGAGATTGCTCTGCTTGTCCCAAAGGAAGCAGCTTCTTTTCTCAAAAGAGAATAGAAAGGACCTCAGAGTTTTCAACGTCTGTCATGGGAGCCACTTAATCAAAAGGGATGATGCAGCTGTCAATTTGATAGTTAAAGGTTCAGAGCTCTGCGCACATCTGCAAAGAACTGGTAGTTTAAGCCCTGAGCAAGCCTGCAGCAGGTTGTCTGGGGGAAAGTCCAGTCCACGCTGGGTGGGACTAGTCCCCGGGCAAGTGAATGAGATGAAGAGAAGGTTAAAGAGGTTGGTACCCACTGGTACACTTGGCTAGACATGCTAGTCCAGCAAATAAGGACCATTCCTTTCTCAGTCGTCCTGTGGATAGGTGGATATGGGGTGGCCAGTTCCCTTGGCCCCTGGTTTTGGGATGAACTCTCCTGACAAACTGGAGAAGAAACTGTAACCAAGAATGGTTAAGTCAAAAAAAAAAAACTGATTTCCTTAAGTCATTTAGTTGCGAATTTATTGGCAACATGCAGAAAACCTGCAACATGCGGGAAAGGCAACACTGTATGCAAAGGCCTGGAGGTAACGCAGAGTTCACGCAACAGTCACGCATGCTCAGTAGGTGGCTTGTCTTGCAGTGTGCTGGTACCAACACTGGAGATGCCAGCCAGAGACATGGACGCCTAGCAAACGGTGCCCATCTCACTTTTACCAGGAGCTATGGGAACCTCCACAAAGCCTCTGCTTCCGCCGATTCCAAGTATCCTTCAAGGCTCTTAAATCTTACGATCTTTTTAGGGTCTTTTCTGAGAACTCCAGCCTAAGCTGTTCTCTTGTCTCTGAGCTTCAGAAGTGTGAGTGACAGTCTCACTCTGTTTTGCCCTTAGTTGTTCTTTCTTCTCTGAGGCAGGAGGAATTACATAGAAGCATCTCCTATAGCTTAAACAAATCGGTGCTGGAAATACAGTCGCAGGCACAGCACCCGGAGCCTAACGCGCATGCACGGCTTCTACTGCTTGACCCCTTCCTGCCTCTCGTGGCTATTATTGCCATCATGCGGCACATATGGTGGGTGACATCCTTGGAGACAACACACTTCTTGAAACAGGGTTGCGTGGGCATTAGCCGTTATGCCAACCTGTTTCTCCCACCCGGGAAAACATCCTGGAGAACTGATTGGATGAGCATGAGATGATGATTAAGGTAACCTCGTATGACTCTAATTCATGTGTGTTTTTGATGCCGTCTCAATATCGGTGCTTTTGCTTCGTGAGTCACAAATTCCTTGTGGCACACCTTGACAATATTTGTGACTCACCAGCCCTCGAGGTAGGTGCTTCTGCTGTAAGAATCAGCCCATATGAGTTCTGCTTTCCTGATGGTACGACAGACAGTGAGAGGAGGAAGGTTCCATTGATTATTCCATCTCCCATCTTGGTACCCAGTGCAGTGTGTGGCTGGTAGGTTCCTGCTAAGAACGGCTAAGAACGGATATCTGACAGTACCTATCAGAAGAGGTAGGTCGTTCAAAGTGGAAGTTTTCAGAGATGTGTCTGATTCTAGCTAATTCTTAGGAAAATCTCTGAGAAGAGAGAAAATGTCTCCCAAGTTTTTTGATATATCTGTCAGGACTCTGTGGAGTATTGGAAACCTGATTCAAAATCCTCAAGCAAAGAAACTAAAGGTCCATAAGGGGAGAAACACCTACATAGGGTGCCCCACGTCTGAAGCCCAGAACAGGGGAGCTGAAAAGAAACTGAACATTCCAAGCCACCCCAAGCTCCACAGTGAAACTCTGTTCCCCCAAAAAACTATTTCATGTGACTAAAAGTCTAGCTCCAGACGCCAACCCTTTCTCTTAATTGTATCAGCATGAACTTGCCTCCTGCAAGACTGTGTGTACATGTGGATGTTTTTCCTCCAAATTGTCTTTGTTTTTCCAGCATGTTGGATACTTCAGGCTCGCAGTCTGTCAGTCTGATAATGGCCAGCAAAATCCTGTCACTTTCCCAATCATTTCAGCAGACACCCACCACTGACTCTTGTGGATACCACTGTTCCTAAACAAATTCCCATCACTTGGGGTGACTAAATATAGGTTCCATGTTCAGCTTAGGGTCACAGTGTGGCAGATACTATCCAAAAATAGCCAATTTAGGGAGTAAGAAAAGACGATTGCTCAAAAGATCATCTCAATGCAGTTCCTAGAGGTGAAAGGAAAGATGTCGGGCAGGTAAATGTTGCTGACATTTGATAAGCCCACAATGGTGCTGCAGAGAGGCACGCGCAGCTGTTTCCATGCCAACGGCCATCACCATGGTGAGGATGACGAGCCATTGCATCATCTTTGTTCAGGAGGGGCCCTTTTAAAGAGGGCTGATGTGGCCCTCGCAGGCAGAACCCCATCAGCATAGCGAAGGGTCCAAAGCATCCTCTGAGCACCCCCAGAGACCCACTTAGCATGCACGGCAGCAGGGCTTACATTGACAGCACGGGGAGACATCTGGAAACAGCTGCTAGCCAGTCAACAAGAAAGAGAATGTCTCTTCCTGATGTGATTGCATTGCCTTCTCACGCAGACCCAGGAGCTCTGTCGACACCCCTTCCGGCTCACCCTTCTCTCATCTGTTGCTTTCTGTTCTCCATAACCAAAGAGTCAGTTCTGGCCAGGACTGCTGTGACTGAGACAGAGAGAGAGGCAATAGGCTCTGACAGCAACATGAACTTGCTGTTGGCTATGTGCTCCCAAAGGAAAATGCACACGCATTTCCACACTCACATATATGCACATGCTCACACATACACTCATTCACATTCACATGTGTGCATGCACGTTTTCACACATTTTCACAATGCTCACAAGCATTCACATGCACACACACGCTCACGTAGGCATGCACATGCTCACACATACGCACAACTGAAAGACAAGTTTTACTTGCTGTGTAGACATGTTTTCTCTTAACAGCTTTTTCTGCTGGAGAACTGGATTAAGAGGTCTCGGCTGACGTTGTGACTTTACCATCATTTGTTTTCTGAAGTCTGAGGTGCTACTGTAACACCACAAGTTCTCTTTCAATTTGTCTTCTACCATTGTAATGAATTGCCGATCTTAACAGTTACAAGTGTGTTTCCATTATGG
Organism: Typhlomys cinereus; assembly: GCA_023101885.1. Classification (NCBI taxonomy): domain Eukaryota; kingdom Metazoa; phylum Chordata; class Mammalia; order Rodentia; family Platacanthomyidae; genus Typhlomys; species Typhlomys cinereus. The sequence goes on along the minus strand of JALPQD010000588.1, from coordinate 873,197 downwards.
TTCTGGAAATACTCTCAGCTTCTGGTTAGGACTTTCTCATGTCGTCACATGGTAAGGGCAGCAAGAAAAGACAAACAGAGAGAGAGAGACTCATTTCTGGAACAACTAGAACTACATGTCCCATGGTAACCCATTAATACTTGGACAAATTATTCCATTAATGAAGGTCCATCTTTGTACCCAGATACCTCCCAAAGACCCCTCTTACCACACTGCTGTGCTGGAAGAACAAATTTCCAGCCCATAAAATTTTAGAGACTGATATCAACAAACCATACCATGGCTACTTTACAATAACCCTTCGTAGTAAGGGTTATATATACAAACAGGAATCAAGTGTCACACAGCATAGGAGTTTTGAAGAACAGAGCAGGTGTCTTATACTTAGTCAACTTGTGAGTTCATCATTTAGAATCTGTCTGCAGACTGTTTAACATCCTGGATATGCAAATGAGCCTCCAGACTGTTGATGGATGGCGGACACCACTGATCAATGAACATGTTCATTCCGGTTAACTGAGGGCCTCGGACTCAGCTCCATCATAGACTCTCGTCATAGTTAAGCACCGGTGTCAACTTGACTGAGGGTTTGAGCTCTGGGCACAGTTGTAGAGAATTGATGTTTAAGTTAAGCCCAGAGCAAACCTGAAGGACATTGTCTAGCTGATGGGGAAGACCCAGCCCACGGTGGGTGGGATTAGGCCCTGGATAAATCACAGAGAGCTGGTTGAGAGAGTTGGCATCTTTCTGTTCACTTGGCAAGACATGCTAATCTGGCAAGTAAGGATTGTCCATCTCTCAGCCGTTATGCAGTGATGGTGTGGCCAGTTCCCTCAGCCTGGTGTTGGTGCGTGCTCTCCCGTCAAGCTGGACTATGAACTGTAACCAGGAATCGTAAGAAAATAAACCCTTGTTCCCTTAAGCTGTACGATGGTCATTTACCAGCAACCATGCAGGCGGACTACGACAACTCTCAAGCATCTACCACCAGCCAAATAACACTGGCACAAAACCCAATGCCAGTCCTTCACTGGTGGCCTGTCAGGAGATTGTAGGGTCTCCAGGACGAATGACTTTTCTTCAGCCGTGTTGCTTCCATTCAGTGGAAATCAGAAGTGTAGCCGTGTTCTATTGATTTCAAAGGTGACTTCTTCAGGATTCAGATGTGAACCTAAAACTATTCCCTTTTACGACCATTGTGTTATTTCTCATAAAATAAAAATCTTACATTTTGGTGCTGAGAGAACACCCCCAGGAGGTCCTTTCCTTTCTTTGGCACTGCCGTTTAGCATTTTGGGTGGTGGAAGAGAAATGACACTTGAACTTCTTGTCCAGCCCACCCGCCCTCTCCCTTGTAGTTTCCACCCTAAGTGGCATTAGAAAATAGTCAATCATGGACAATTTGGGCTCCTAGAAATAACCGCGGATGTTAAATTGACTTTAAACACCAGGGGAACAGGCCCCTGGAAAGCCTCTAGCCAAGTGAACCCATGTATAGAACTGTAGGTGCAGCCAGCAAGATCATTAACAGGCTAGTCAAATTACTGTGGTGGTAAGAATAAGAAAAAAAAGAAAAGAAAAGAAGGACTGGATAACTTGGCTAACTGGAGTTACAGATGATCAAAAGCTCTTGTTGAGTTGGACTAACAAGCTGTTTGATTGGCATGGCACCCACAAACTCAAGCTGTAGCCTCCTTTGTTAGCAATAAGATGGGGCATTGCGAGCCCCATAGTTAAATTCAAAAAAGGAGAAAGGAAGGAGGCATTTCACGCCAGGTTGACTTGAAGCCTGTTATGCAAATGCAGTCAACCTATAAGTAATGCCTACCTGGTCAGAGGCTCCCCGGTGTGGGGACTGGAAGGTCTAATCAGCCATTCCCTGCTCCTGCCAGGAGGAGGAAAAGGACCCCACGCTTGTCTTTGTTCTTGGGTGTTGTTAGAGTGACCTAGTAATTAAGCACCAGTCAGTAGCAGAGCCAGTGGTTAGTTTCTGAGTCACATGGTAATTTCGGTTTGCACCTCCTCTGACCATCCCATAGAATTCACCTTAATGTGTGCATGAGCCACCAAAGCAATTGTGTTTATACGAGGGAGCGGCAACTTAGGAGACAGATCCTAGGACTTTAAGAGAGAGAAAGAGAATTAGCTTCGGAATTCAGCATCATGAGCGATTCTACTTCACCCACTCGGGAGGGACAGGTGGGGAGTAATCATGGAACATGTCTAATAGCTTGGCTTAGGTCTAATTCTAGTTGTGGTATTTAATGGCTGTTGCACTTTGAATAGGTAGTTTAAATTGATGGTTTCAGCCTTTTCTCCTTAAAATAGGGAGATAAGTAAATACCTTCTATATGAAAGGGTTGAAAAGATGGCTCAGGGGTTAAGTCTCTCACTCACAAGCAGAGGTCCTGAGTTCAGATCCCAGATCCTATGCCAGGCAGAAATGGTGGTGGCCTGTGCTTCTGGCTGTGGAAGGTGGAACTGAGAAAGCTCAGAGCAAAGGACAAAGGAGGTAGAAACAATCCAGGATGATTCCTGAAGTCACTCTTGTTCTCCACAGGGACATACAGTGCCCTCTGAAACATACATACACACAAGCACACACACACACATGTGCACATATATACATACATACACACACAAAAATAAATAAATTTAAAAGTAGGCACAATTCATAACATTGTGAAGATTAAATATGAAAAAGTTGCTTAAAGTGGTTGGCACTACATGAACTACTCATCAACACATATTTTACTACCAATACTAATAATAGAACACTGCTCAGTACCCGGGAATAAAGAAAGACATAAAAATTTTTTTAAATGTTTTGAACTAAATGAAACACAGCATAACAGAATTTACACTATTCTGCTAAAACAATAAACTTGAGGAAGTTTTTTTTTTTTTAGCACATTTTACCTACACTAGAAAAAAATAAAGTCTCAAATCAATTCAGTGAGCTTCCACCTTAAAAAAAGACTAGAAAAAGGGCAATAAGTAAAAGGGAAAAAAAATAACAAAAAAATTAGCATGTCATCAAAATAGTAAATAGGGGCATAATGAGAATAATTTGATGGTTTACATAGTACCAAAGAATACTGTAGAAGCTATTGGGGAAGAGAAATAATCACAAGCCCCATCAATGGCATGAGATCTGTAAGTTGCAATATAAATCACCATGGCAACAAGTGACCACCAGTGTAATAGTGGCAGAAGTATCAAGGAGACAACCAACAGCTTTCTGATTGGATTCAATACCCACTTGTCAGAAGGGTACCTATCTCTGTTACTATAAACCAGAACAAGAACCTATTAAATTAAAAAAAAGGGAAAGGAAAAAATCAATAGGGAAGACAGCCAATAAACTTATAGGTAGGAAGGCAGTACATCAAGCTGCTCTATTGGTAGCTGTTATTTTATACCCATAGGATGGGCACTTACAGTGGAAACCTTTGGGTCTAAAGCTGGATAAGTGAAGGGAAATGTACATATCAGCGGGGTGGCCTGAAGAGAGATAACTTGATACACCATGGAGGCCTGAGCCCCCATAGGAATAGACAGGTCAGAGTGACCCTTGGGGTCCACAGAAGCAGACAGGTGGAAGGATGGGAGGGAGTGGGAGAGAATGGTGAAATGAAGGGAAGGGATGGAGGGGAGAGGAGAGGAGAGATGCTGGGATGAATATCCAAAATGCTTATAAAAGTAGAAAAAAAAGAGAATGATTTGATAAGAACCACACATAAGGCTTATTTGTAAGAAAATCATTGTCACCAAAAGCCCGTTCTTTAAAATCAGTAGTATCTACAAGCCACTAGCCAGACTGAATGGAAAGTTGAAGGGACACATAAGTCACATCTGTTACCGAAGTGAGGAATGAAGAAATGAGCGGCACTCTAAACCATCCATGAATGCTAAGAGAATACCAAGAACAACTCTTTTCCTGGAAAAGAACAAATTACTATCAACATGACAACTGAAATGAACAGGAAAAGTTATGTGAGAGGCGCACTCCACCAAAATTAACCTAAGAATACATAACCTGAATGAATAATTAATGGTATCCCCACAAATACCAGCTCTAAGCCTAGGAGATCTTGATGAGTGATTCCTATTAAACATTTAAGAAATTATACACAGAAAATTAAAGAGAAAGGTGATTCCTACCAGCTCATGCTATTATAAGCCATCTTTGCAGGGCCTACGCATTTGACAAAATTAAATATTTATTTCTTTAAGAAAAAGTCTCTTAGCAACCCAGGAAGATAGGGCGTTTTTTTCAATTGATACACGGCATCTATAAAACACTTACTGGTGAGGCTGGAGAGGTGGCTCAGGGGTTAAGCCTCTGCCTTGCAGGCGGAAGGTCCTGAGTTCAGATCCTAGACCCACGTATAGACGCCGGCAGAAGCGGGGGCGGCCTGCGCTTCTGGTCCTGGTAGGGCGGAGCCTGTGAATCCCGGGGCAGAGTAAACAAGGAGGAGGTGGAGGTGGTCCATGGTGGTTCCCAAATTAGCCCATGGTTCTACACACACACATACACACACACACACACACACACACACACACACATGCACACACGCACAACTGAATAAATAAAAAAAACACTTGTAAGATCATATTTAGCAGTAAGAAGTGAGGTCTACTTGGAGGATAGAAGCAATCCCTCTCCCTCTGTTTACCAGCCACTATGAAGTGACCAGGCCTCTTCCGCCATCCTTTGCTATGGGCCCAAGCAGTGACCCCACATGACCACAGACCGAAACCTCTGAAGCTCTGAGCCTAAATTAACCTTTCCACCTTTAAAGCTGATTGCCTAAGGTATTTTGCCACAGTGGCGCAAAGCTAACACATAATCTCTTTTACCATCTATTCAAGGTTAACTAAAAATGGACGTAAGACACACGCACGAAGCCCCAAACAGTAAAACTTTTAAAGGGGGTGATCTTTGTGACCCTTAGTTGGGCAAAAATTTCTTGGCTACAATATCAAAAAGCACGATTCATGAAAGAAGAAAAAAAAGAGATACCGTGTGTTAAACCCAAATAAGAGACTTATCTTGGAACCACATTGGTGAGAGAATGAAAATGAAAGCCGCTGAGAGGAAAAGCTTCATATCCAACAAAGGGATTGAGCTCAGTGTGTCCTAAGGGATCTAAGTCTAGTCAGCTGACTATAAAAGTTACCTCTTCAAAGGGTAGAGATGTGATCCCTTAGGCCAAATAGATTTGATCTCACAGGTCAAACTCTAATGATAATGGCTACCTGGAGTTTGCACTGAATAGCATAAGGTTCTGCTTTATAGCTCTTCTAATTCACCCCAATGATGTCCAAGCCCCAGTGTCCTGTTACACTTCATAGTCTGATGCTATCACAAAACACCCAAGGCCGAGTCATTTACAAGGAACAAAAGTTTACTTAAGACACAGTAGGAGGACTATGCAGTCTAAAAGCTTGGGGCCAACATCTGAGGTCCTTCGTGCTGTCATAGAGTAGGAGGGTATCACCTGTCATCCTGGCTTTGGTCTCTCCCCTCCCCCTTCTTATTTCTCTCTTTATTTAGCATGCACATGTATGTGGGGTGTGTGAATGTGTGTATACCTGTAGGCGCATGGTTTAACGTACATGTATGTGCAAGTACCGCATCATATGAATATACAAGCACGTGGAAGCCCGAGAGTGATATCAGGAACTATCTTCAATCGTTTCCTCTACCTTATTGTTTTGTGTTTCTAATTAAACCCAGAGCACTCCGTTTGTATTGTTCTTGCTTACCAGTTTGCGCTGGTCCAGGGCTGGAATGACAGACAGGCTGCCATACACACCATGCATTTCGTACATGGAATCTTAAGACCCCAACCCTGATCTCTGGCATGCATGGCAAACCCTTAACCATGACTCATCTCCTTGGTGCCTCTCTTTCTCTTCCTGCAATGCCGCAAGAGTCATCATGGAGACTCCACCCCTTGAACTCACTCATTGCTTCCTAAAGGCCCTGCCTATAAATACCATCAACACATGAATTTATGGATTAGATTTCTAACACATAAACAATAAAGGGACAACTTCGAAGCATGGCACCACTGACCAATGTTGCCTTGCGTGGTAAAGGGGATGGTGCAGATAAAACTAAAGTTACCCATCTACAAATACAAAGATGAGCCTGGATTATCCGCTGGACCCAGTATAACCACCCAGGTCCTTAGAAACAGAAAGCATTTTTCAACTGTCACCAGAGAAAGATGACAAGAGGAAGAGGATTTGACTTTCTGTCACTGGTTCTGGGATGTGAGACTCCTCGGCCTGGCCAGGACAGAAGCTTCCAGATGCCAGAAATGGAAGGAAACAGATTCTTCTACTGAAGTTCCAAAAGATAAAGCAACTCAGGTCCGACTTTGATTTTCAGCTCCGCAAGACTGGCACAAGGCCTACAGAGCTGTCGGAAAGGAAAGTTGCGTCTTTCTCAGTTGCTTAGTTTGCGATGCTCCTTACAGCAGTGGGTAGAAAATGAATCCAAACAGAAAAGAGAATCATGATCAATTAGTGATGTCTGGCCATGGAATCCACAGAGGTAAGTAGCACACATGCTATATACCTCTGCCACTGTAGCTCTTCCTCTGAAGGGCATTGAAAATGATACTTTCAAAATGATAGTTTCAAGGACATTATTCTCGATGGTGGCTACTGTATGGGGAAGGCTACATAGCACACCTTACAAATGTCTACTCAACTATCTTCATGGTGACGGTGACTTAAATAGGACTTGCCCTTTGGAGAGGTAAGGGTTAGAGAACCGGATGTTATTTCAGATCTGAACTCCAAATGCCGCATCTTCTATTGCTTCCAAACAAAACTCAAGCACCCTCCGTGACCTCAGGAAACGGGGTCTCAAGTGCTGACAGACAACAAGGACAAACACAGATGAAGAGCCTTTGTTTTGGTACAGTCCTCCGGGTCCTGGAAGAGTTCTTAGCACAGCTGGAGATTCGAGAAGTGTCTCGGGAGCGGAGAAGGAGCGATGCATTTCTAGTATTTAACAATTTTCGTGAAAAACAACTTCCTTCACGCCTCGCTCCAGCAGAGTGGAATGCCAGTGTTCTCCATTCAGCGTACTGGATGTGACGCACCCGCCTGGAGGTCTCGCTGGGGTCCTGAGGGTCTGTTCTGGGGGGGGGGGGAGGATCAGGACTTGTTTATGCCTCTGCCCAAGGCTCCAGGCTCCGCACAGTCCTATGTCCTTCCTGCCCTTGCTGCCCCCTTCCAAGAATCCTTCAGACGACCGCGCTTCCAGCTGCTGTCGGAGGCCAGTCCGAAGTGCAATTGCGACATCCTATGTCTGGGCAAGGCGGGGAGCAAGACCCCACATAGCCTCCAAACAAGAGCTGCTGGGGAAGCATGCAGGCGCCTGCTCACTGGCCACTGCGCCGTCTTTACAAGAAAATCAAGAAGTAGCCAAAGTAGAAAAGTGAGGGGCTGGATTCATTGATAAGACATTCTAACACCTCAGCTCTCTGAGCCTTTATCTTTTTCAGCCTGTAAGAATAATAGGGCTGGGGATATGGCTCTGTGGTTAACTCTTTTGCCTCACAAGCAAAAGGACCTGAGTTCACATCCCCAGATCCCATGGTTCTGGCATCTCTAACAACACTCTGGGTTCGCCTCTGCAGCCGCAAGCTTCACCGTTCCCTGCAGGAACTCTACACCTGCCACTTGGTGCCAAGCTTTTGCTGCTCTCCATGAACCCCCCCAATCGTACACCAAAATGTAAAAAAACGCAGGCAAATTTGGCAGAAACCTGCAATTCCTGTCCTGGAAGGCATAGCCTGGGAAACCCCAAAACAAACACCCAACTTTCACAGAGGTTAGTTCTTTTCCTCCACCATGTGGGCTTCTGGGAGTCCAACTCAAGTGTCCAAGTTTGCACCCTACTCGCTGAGCTATCTTGCTGGCCCAGACATAGCAAATCTCACCAAACTGCTACATGGCACAGTGAGACATACATCGCACTAACCAACAACGGCTTTAGAATCGGAGCTTCCCCAGCCACCTGAAGCCCACACTGAATGCATCAGATCACAAGTAGCAGTCCCAGTGGTCTTGACTTGCATGGGAAGAATTTTGTTGGGTTTCCTGTTCATTTCATTATCCACTGACATCCTCAGACAGTACCGTTTAGTGTCTGTCGTGTATGTCTCTCTGAAATACAGGCTACTGGACTGCTATACTCCCAGATGTTTCTCTTTCTTCACATTGACTTCGCGGACTTTCCTGAGATTCCCTCTCTTCTGCCTGCCCCCTCCTCCCAACTTCTAGCTGTAGTTCTTCTTCTTCATCTCTATGACCCACAGCCAGCTGGGTTTTTATTCAGCTTCTAGCAGTTTCTCCTCAGTGTGGACTCCTGTCCGGAAGGCAACCCAGGCGGTCAGGGAGAGAATTCAAAGGGGCACGCTGGCCATCTCCTTCACATTACTCTTAAATCTCTTATGCGTCCGTCAGTGTCAGCTGACTCATGTATAAGTCCCCGTGGCTCACCGATGGTGTTTTTTTCTTCTGAAGCCACCCCTTCCACTGTCACATACAGACCTCCCATGTGAACATGGACCATTTACTGCTTTCTTGAATAGCTTGCATTTAGGGATTTGTGGGAGCACTCGGCACTTAACTTTACTCTCGATTCTGTGGTCTCTTTATTCTGTTTTTATGTGGGCACGTCGAGTCATGCACATCAATGTTGTGACCACCATTCGTGTTTCCAAATCTCCTAGGACTCTGATCCCTTTGATCCCAGGAACCTGTTCTATTCTGCCGATAGCCACAGATAGCCAGTGAACCCACATTCCAAGGACTTGCCTCATGACCCGCCAACTCTGTTGTTTTGGCAAGACCAGCTTATATTGCTTCACAGTAGACGGAACTTCTAGAGAAGAGATCGTTCAAGCATTCCAATGACTCGAAGCTTTTAGGCAGAGAAGAGCCCACAGCCCCTGAGAAAGGGTGAAGCTGGACTGGAGATTTAAATTCTAATATCTTGGGTCCTCTACAGTCCAGGAAGAAACCTCAAACATCCCCAGATTTTTAAAATTAATCTTATCCTGAGATAACAGAAATTTCTGGCTATTTGACCTCTAGCCCTTTTAATTGGAGCTATTTAGAGGTCACCATAATAAGAATAGACTGTCTTCTTTTTTAAATTATTATAGGCATGCAAATGGTTATGTGAAAGAAATCCCCTTTTTTCTTAACTGCCTTAGAAAGTCCTCCAATGTGACAGTTGCTCCAGCATTCCATGAACTCGTGGTGGTCTGGGCCAACCTTGAGACTCGCCAAGGTTCCATGCTTATTTCTTTTGATATCTGCACGGAGACTCCAAGATAACATTTGACTCGAAGAGAAAATTTCCCCTCTTTGAAGGTTTGCATGAATGGTTTCTTAATAAGTTTCTATCTTAATAAAACAAAAAGAAGGGGAAAAGCTCAGTTTACACAGCAAAGAGGTTGGAGATTTTATTTCTGTTATGGTAGATAATTTTCACCCACAATATTTGCTAAAAACCGAGTCATGACCCTCTGTAACATTGGCTGGGAAGGGAAAGAGAAAACCTTAGCTTCTGCCTTCCTAGATCTGTCTCTATTTAAGCTTTGCCAGAGGCCAAAACCCTCTGGTACTTCCTGTTCGAGGATGCTAAGCGCATCCAGGTAACAATGGACGAGGTTATTGTGAAAAACAGCGTTTTGTTGTGGCAGTAAAAGACAAATTGCAAAGGCCTAGAATATTCTAGAACATTCCCTGTTTCCCTCTATTACTAGTTCTTCAATTTCATTCTGAGAACCTAAGGAATCTAAAATACTCTTTGAATTTCATTTTTTGCACATATATAAACTACTTTAAAATTTACAATACACAAATATGCACGCCCGTGGTCTATGCAACCTCCTTTAATCCTTCAAGACAAGCATGCACCCTAACTGTCCTTCACTTTCCTGTGTGTTTACAGATCTCAGAATAAGCCTCCTGATATCTTGCCTGATGTTGCAAGATGAAATTTTTTTAAAACTATCATCACTTGCACCTGCTTCTATGAATCACATTTTGCTACTACTGGATATACCAGATATATTTTGGTTTTAAAAAAAAAAAAAGATAGAATTCCAAAAAAAGACAGAATTACCAAAGGGATGTTGCTTTGGTAAAAGCTTGGGAGTGGAGCTGAATTCTAGTTCCAGCTAGATCCAGACATTTGGGAGGTGTCACGTGATCCTGGATGTCCCCTCCCACTGACCCATGGGCTGGTAACGTCCAAAGCTGGATGGGACAAGAGAAATTACAGACATGAGAAGGAAAACGGGTCCCTCCCCCAGCCTGAAGCATCTCCCCAGCACACAATCAGGAGTCTCCACACAATGAACGTTTATTTAGGACACCTCTCTCCTCCCAGCTGGGAACCCACAGTGTTCTAGAACTCATGCCAGAAACTCCCCAGCTCTCCCCCAGGCCCCTCCCAGCAAAAGTATGTAACCCTGACTCTCTTGAGACCTATTGGCTCCTGTCTGTCTCATCATGTCAGGTCGCCAGCCAAGCCACCTCCACAGCCACTCTACCATCTCATTAATCCAAAGAGAGCAAAAACTCTCCTCAGCGATCCCTTGAGATGTAACTTTTGAGCCCAAGAAATGGTGTATGACTAATACTAAGACACGCAAGGATGGGTCTTTCCTGAAGGGCCACACCCGTATCCTCAGGAGCACTTTTATTCCTTCCCTGAACACTTGTGTGTGTGTGTGTGTTGTGCATGTATAGTGTATATACTGTGTTTATGTGTGTGTATGTGTGTATACTCCATTTGTGTGTGTGCATGCATGTATAGTGTGTGTACTCCATATATATGTGTGTATGCATATATAGTGTGTATACTACATAGATATACGTATGTATATAATGCATATATATGTGTGTATGCATGTATAGTGTGTATATTGCATATATATGTGTGTATGTGTGCGTATATAGTGTGTATACTGTATATATGTGTATGTGCACATGTATAGTGTATGAACTGCATATATATGTATATGTGTGTATACTACATATATGTGTGTGTATACTGCCTATATGTGTGTGTGCATGTATAGTGTGTATACTGTATATATGTGTATGTGCACATGTATAGTGTATGAACTGCATATATATGTATATGTGTGTATACTACATATATGTGTGTGTATACTGCCTATATTTGTGTGCATGTATAGTGTGTATACTGCATGTGTGTGTGTGCATGTATAGTGTGCATACTGCATATGTGTATGTGTATACATGCATGGTGTGTATGTATGTGGGGGCAGTGGAGGGGGCATAGTATATGTACATATAGTGTGTGTATGCATGTGTGTATAGTGTATGGTTGTCATAGTTAAGCACAGGTGTCAACTTGATCGTTGAGGGTTTGAGCTTTGGTCACAGTTGTAGAGAATTAGTGGTTGAGTTAAGCCCAGAGCAAACCTGCAGGAGATTGTCTAGCCGATGGGGAAGACGCAGCCTATGGGGGGTGGGACTAGGCCCTGGATAAATCACAGAGAGCTGGTTGAGAGAGTGAGAGCATCCTTCTGTTCACTTGGCCAAACATGCTGGTCTGGCAAGTAAGGATCGTTCCTCTCTCAGGTGTTATGTGGAGATGGTGTGGTCAGTTCCCTCAGCCCTGGTGTTGGTGCGTGCTCTCCCATCAAGCTGGACTGAGAACTGTAACCAGGAATTGTTAAGAGAGAATAAACCCTTGTTCCCTTAAGCCGTTTGACGGTCATTTATCAGCAACCATGCAGGCTGACTGCAACATGGTGTATATGTGTGTATAGGTGTGTATGTATATGTATTGTGTAATGTATGTACATGTGTGTATATGTGTACTCTGTGTGTGTATAATCTGCACACATGTGCATGTGTGGTGGTTTGTGTGGTATGTATGTAGCATGTATGCATATGGTTTGTACATATGTGTGTAGTCTGTGTGCACATATACATGCAGCATATGCACATGTGATATGCATATGGTATGTAGTCTGTGTGCACATATACTTGCAGCATATGCACATGGACGGCCAGAGCTAGACATCAGGTGGCCTTCACAATCACTGTCCACCTTACTTGCTTGAGATAAACCATCACTGCCTGCAGCTCATCGGTTAAGCCAGGTTGACTAGTAAATGAGTTTCAGGGATCTGCCTGTCTCCTCCTACCCTCTGCACTGGGGTTACAGACACAGTCCACCATGTCCAGTTTTTATGTAGTGCTGGGAATGCGAACTCATCCGCAGCATGCACTTTTACCTGTGAAGCCATTTCCTGTCCATCTGGAATAAACCCCAGCTGTCTTTTGTGCTCACTCAGCCTGAAAGTTTTATCTGCATTAAAGCTTTATGTAAGTTGAAGTCCCCAAAAGCTTAAGGGAACTCTTCGTGGAGCTATGTCTTTATTGCTGCTGCTGCTGCTGCTGATTATGATGAGGAAGAGGAGGAGGAGGAAGAGGAAGAGGAGGAGGAAAAGGAGGAGGAGGAGGAGAAGGAAGAGCAGGAGGAGAAGAAGGAGGAGGAGGAAGAAGAGAAGGAGGAGGCGGAGGAGGAGGAGGAAGAGGACGAGGAGGAGGAGGAGGCAGAGGAGGAGAAGGCCCCGACTACTTCTATATAGTATGTTCCAGCAGCTCCAGCAACCCCAGACTGACAGCTGCAATTTCAAGGCAGCAGAATGACTGCCAATCTCCTAGTCCTGCTTCTGTGGCTAGAGGGGAACAGGTATTCGAGGGTCTCCTGAGTCACTCCTCTTTATAGTGAGAAGAGAGAATGGGAACTAGGTAGCAAGAAGAAGTCTAAATCAAACAGAACACACCAGTCCCAAGGCAGCATAGCCCCTATTTGACATGAATCCCTGTTTTCAGACCCCTGAGTGCCCCCGATGGCTCCACATGCTGATTCAATAATAGGTAAATATCACAGTTTTGAGCATAAAATATTATCACATGTTGTCCTATAGCTCCTTTATCAATCTAAATAGCTGGAGACTTCTGCATACGTGAGATATCTCAGGAGCACTGAAACTCACGCTGTGCGTGCGTCCACCTGGCCACACCCGCCACTTTCGCCTCGCTGAGCAATGCACTCATGAGAGTTTTGGTCCAGAAGATGGTGAGTCCACGGGAGATCTGCCATGAGAATTAAAGCCAAAACATCATTCCCTAAGGCATGTCAGTTTCCTTGCCCATATTTTGAGCAGAATGGCTGTTCCCTCATCACAGGAGGTAATCACACCAGAAGGATCTGGAAGCAAGTTCTTTAGAATCACTTCAATGTTATGTGCTGCCGTTTGCCTGCATTGTTGCTGATAAATGACCATCAAACAACTTAAGGGAACAAGGGGTTTATTTTTCTCTTGCAATTGTCCAGTTATAGTTTTTAGTCCAGCTTGGCAGGAGAGCCCACTGTAACATTAGAAGCCAAGGGAACTGACCACACCATCTCCACATAATGGCTGAGAGACGGATGATCCTTACTTGCCAGACCAGCACGCCCGGTCAAATACAAGGATGCCAACCTTCTCCACCAACTCTTCATATTTCATTCACCTGTCCAGGGACTAGTCCCACCCACCATGGGCTGGACCTTCCCCATCAATTAGACAGTCTCCTGCAGATTCTCTTTAGGCTTAACTCAACTACTAATTCTCTACAAGTGTGCCCAGAGCTCGAACCCTCAACCATCAAAACCAATAACCATGATGTAATGTGATTACAAAGAATTGTCTCTGTTTTAACTTTTATAGGAATGTTTGATGTGTTTATAAATTATATATATATACATGTATATTCAACTGTCTCTGTAGCTATCTGTTTAGTCCTTCTACTATAGATTAGCTATCTCAATGGCCAGTTTTTTTAACCTCCATATACTGTCATTCTTGACCATACAAATTTACAAATTTACACCTTCTGCCTGGGCTAGCCTGTGCAGCATACGACATATAATGAAGCCAAGTTGATTGGCCTGCTTTGACTCCTCATTTGACGTCCACCATTCAACAGTCAGTCAACTCTCAGACACGTGAGCTGAAACTAGGAAACTGCCCAGCTGAACCCAGCCCAAATTGCCAACTTACAGATTTGTGAGCTTACTAAACTTGGTAACATTCATTTTTCCTTTTCCTATGTCAGTTCTGTGTGATAGATCCTCTTTGATTTCTCAGACTCTTTGAAAGCAAAACCAATTCCAGGAATTTTTTTTAAATGTCCAGGGAAACAGGTCTATGAAGGAGCTTTCCCAGAGCACTGTATTTTATCTGCATAATATTCTTGAGAGATGGGCCTGAACGTAATCAACGTACAGATGAGGATACGGAGGGTCACAAAAATGAGCTAAGTCGCCGGAGGTCCCTCGGTGCTCTCCTCACCCAGTTCCCAGTCTCTGCTGTCTTGATGGATTGCCTCCTGCCGCCCCGCTGCGGATCAGAATCACCCGCCCTGGCCGTTCTCTGGATGTCATCTGGATCTTCAGCCGTATCCCATTTGTTGATCTTGGATCACCAGCCTTTCTCGGATTTTTTCCCTTGTCATTTCGGGGGATGATATATGTATTGACATACTGGTTTGACCCCATAAAAAACTCACGAATTGTCGGTTTTCTCATGCGCATCCATTGTAAATAAACGAGGCATGGAGTCGCTTTCCAAAGGTCTTAGGAGTGGAACTTTGGTCCAGATTTGACCTCATTTCTCACTCCAGGCATCTCACCCCAACATTGAAGTGGTCTTCCCCTTCATACCCAGCACAAGTTACTTTCAAGTTGAAGTTTTGTCCAAAGAACAGCTCTCACAGAGTGTCTTGGAAGGTTCTGGACTTTCTCCTTAAGTAAGGATTAGCCCGCAGTTCCATCCCCTCGGTCTGGGGAAATTATTTTGGTCTATGTGAGAGTCACATGTTTTCTTTTTATGAAGTCACCAGAATATTTTACTCCTGGGACCTTGGTCATATGTCTGCAAGGAGGTCTGACCTCTGTGAGCTGCTTCATTTGCTAATGGTGCAAGAAGCTGAATCTTGGGCTGGGGAGATAGCTGAACTCTAACCCCAAACGCAACATTAAAAAAAAAAGTCAGGCCTGGACTGGGAGAGAGGCTCTGTCATTAAAATGCTTCCCATGCAGGCAAAAGGACCCAAATGTGGGTCCCTTAAATAAAATCCCATGGGAAATGTCAGGTGGGTGTGGCAGCTCCACTGTAATGCAACCCAGCCTTGGAAAGAAGAGACTAGGAATCCCAGAACAGACTTCTATCAGTGAGCTCTGGATTTGATTAGTGACCTTGTCTCCAAAAGTATAAGGTGAAAGAGCGATGGAGGATGATTCGCAGTATCATCCTCAGGCTTCCATACGCACACATGCACATATACCCACACATGTGAACATACACACTTGATATTGATAAATGATGATGATGAAGATAGATAGATAGATAGATAGATAGATAGATAGATAGATAGATAGATAGATAGATGGATAGATGGATAGATGGATAGATAGATAATTAGATAGACAGACAGACAAATAAGTAGATGACAGAGATGATGGATCAATTATAAATAGTATATAGTATATAGATAAATAGAAAGATAGATGGATGGACAGCCAGCCAGATAGATAGATAACAGGCAGCTGAAAGATAGATGATGATAGGATTGATAGAGATGGCAGAGATGGGTATAAAGGTATACTACCTAGGAAATCTTCATACCAACCACCTTAGCAATGCCCATGCACTAATGCCACAGAGATGCGGCTGGCCGCCTCCTAGCAGAAGGATGACGCACATACAGGCTGTTCTGAGGAAGCCACCCAGGTGTGACCTGTATCCCCTGCAGCCGTTCACAACCCTAATTAATGTAATTGGTCACTTGGACGTGGTTTGGACCTGCCTCCCCCATCTCGCCTTCTGTGACAGGCACAGCACATGAAAGTGGCCCCTGGGGGCCTCCACCACATGCCCTTCTGAGGTCTTCACACATTTACAAGGCAGCCAGCGACACCTAATAAGACTCAGGGCGTTTCCGCCACCTCTTCTTTAACACTGGCTGTCACATCTCAAGTGGCACCCGGCAGAGCAATGACTCCAGGTGGCTAAACTCCTCCAGGTAAGGCAAAACGCTCCCGTGGCCCTTTGCTGTGAAGTGTCACCTTCCTGTGGGCTCAGACAGAGGGATGCTTTGCATTTTGCTTCCTACAGACTCCTTAGGTAATTCTAGCAAGTCTTCTCCCTGCCCCAGGTACTGAGCTGGGCCAAAGAAATGCAAGTCAAAGATACCTGCTCGTGAACCAGCCCTTTCCTCTTAAACCAGGAAGGGGGAGAGGGAGGGGAAGAAAGGGGTTAAGAGGGAGGGACTAATTTGACTCTTTAAAATAAGATTTTTAGACATAGAGAACTTAGAAGCTAGAAAGAACCCTCCACAAGTCAGATAGGCATTTGTCAAAAGAAAAATATGTAGCAGAAAATTATTAATGCCTCCTGATCCTATAGTAATGTGCTATAAGCAGCTAAGGCAAAATCATCCTATAACTTATCCTCCTATCCATGGGCAAGGCATTCCAAGACACTCCAATTTGAAACTACATGGAAACCTCCTAAGGTGAGATGAGAGGCAGAGATGAGAGACACTTCCAGAAAGATTCCAGGCCCGCTAACCTGGAGTTCACTGTGTCTCGGCAGAAAAGCAGGAGAGACTCTGCTGCAATCAGGTAGAAGACAAGGACTGACTCCTGACCCCCACCCCCCCACACGTGTGGCTCCCACACACTCTCACACATAAACCAGTGACACTTTTAAAGATCTCATTTCTAAATATCACATCGTGTGGTGCTTCCCTACCCCTCCCGTGACGTCAGACACCACTGATTCTTTTCCTGGTATATCTGAATGGCTGGCGTCACTCTATGCCTTGGGGCTGTTCTTACACAACCTAGGAGTGACTTGAACACAAGCCCCCCGCAGTTCCGAGGAGGATGATCTGATAACCTAACCTAGACGGCTACTAACTGACAGGCCGGGAGAGGCTGATCCTCTCCCTAGGCAGCAGGAGCGGAACCAAACAGGATTTCATCTCAGTGCTCAGAGGGGCATGCAATTTAAAACCAATGAATTATTGATTTCTTGGATATTTTACTTAATATATTTTTAATTTAGATTTTAGTTAGCGTACAAAATAATGGGTTCTATTCCGATATATTCAGGGGTGTGTGTGTGTGTGTGTGTGTGTCTATTTCTGTGTGTATCATTGCAGCCTGCTCACATTCAACTTCCCACGGCTATCCCTTGCTCCTCCCACTTCCTGGTCTCCTTTTTCCCACAAATAGTCCAGCTTTCCAGTCTTCCTTTGTGTTGCGTGTATACGTCTGTGTAATCAAATCTCGATTCTGCTTATAAGAGAAAGTGTGATCTCTTGTTCTATCCTCTTCCTGCCTGTGCATCTCTTTTTTCTTCTTTCCCTCAAAACTTCCTTCTACTTTCATGTCATGCATCATCGCATGCATCTAGATTCCATCCTTAAGGGAAAGCATGCAACTTTTTTTTGCTTTTCCGAGTCATTTCCTATTTCCGGATCGTGCATGACCCTGCAGAGCCAAAACCTTGGGAAAGCGAAGTCTCATTTCTGGTGTGAGT
The DNA here is from genome assembly GCA_023101885.1 of Typhlomys cinereus. Taxonomy (NCBI): domain Eukaryota; kingdom Metazoa; phylum Chordata; class Mammalia; order Rodentia; family Platacanthomyidae; genus Typhlomys; species Typhlomys cinereus. The sequence goes on along the minus strand of JALPQD010000588.1, from coordinate 855,516 downwards.
CTCATCCCACGCTAGATACTGTCATAACTTTTACGCCAGCATTGATCTTATCTCTGCCTCTCAATAATGTTAAAATCAACGCTGGTGGCACCATCTCACTGGTGAGAAGACAAAAGCTCAAAGAACTCAAGTCACTGGCGCAGAGTTTCTGGTATGACTGTTGCTTGACACACGCAGCCTTGGGGACGTCCAGGTGAAGGCTTCCAGCTTGAAGCCTGTGAGGTGCGTGGATTCGTATCACGCTAGTGAGCTGCTCAGGCTGCGTCTCCAGTCGCTGCGCTCTGCAGCTAGCAATGGCCTGAAGAAGAGCTGCGACCACCCCACGCAATATCAGAAAGACACTGGGGTTTGGAAACATGGAGGCCTGGGAGCCGTTTGGCGCCCAGCACCTAGGTTGCTCTTCCTCCAAACTCCGTTCCATTTTCCACTAGGTCTTGCTACCCACCTGCTCCATTCCCGTCATGCTTTGCCATCTGCCCACCCCAATCCCACTCCGCGCGGCTACCCATGCGCTCCCATCATGAGACACCAGTCTTCCACATCTTCTAACTTCCCGGTCTCAAGTCTCCAAGCCCCTTCTCCAGGCCAATTCCTCAGCCTCGGCGTCCCGGCTGTCATAGATGGTGAACTCTCGATCCCTGGGTCTTCCCTCCTGCATTTGTCCATTGCTTCTTACCACCCCAGTCTTCCTCTTGCCACTCAACTCCCGGGCATCACTGCCTTGCCTCTCTCCCCGGTGGTCACTGTAGCGAGGGTCCCAATCTTCCCTGGGTATCCCACGCCAGCAAACTCACCTTTCTCGTGTGTTTTCCTTTGTTAGTATCGAAATTATCAAAAAAAAAAAAAGCCCTAAATCCCTTTATCGCAACACCCTGCACTTTATCGCAATCCCCACTGCACACCCAGATTTCATTTCCTAGGACAAAGTCACAATTTCACACACTCCTCAAGGACCAACTGAATTGCCATCTCTTCAGGAAAACTCTCTCTGTCTTTTTGTCTGTCTCTTTGTCTCTGTCTCTCTCTCTGTCTCCCCCCACACACATGCCCATTACTCAGTTTCCCAAGTAGTGCCACAAATAGTGGTTTCTATTTCAGACTGGGGGAGTGAGTGAGTTTCCTGAGACTTATGCCATGAACTTGTGCTTTGTGTCTGCCTCTTACCATAAGGAGAGTTTGCTGCTATTATAGACTATCTTATTAAAATTAGATTGCAAAGTCAAGGGGCACAAATTTGCAGGTAAATCAGATGACTAAGTCTAGACTTCTAATATGTATCATGAGGGTGAAGTCGCTGAAAATGTCGACTCTAAGAGTGGATTTCAGTGCTCTGACTGAAGTAAACAGCTTCATTGTGAATGTGTATGTCAAACACCATGTTTTACAATAAGTATGTGAAATACAAATGAATGTTTAAAAGGAAATATTGAATGTCTCTCTGGCACTGTGACACACATCTATGATCACACAGCATGCCAGGGGCAGAGGTGGTGGGAAGGAGGAGTTCAGGGTCATCCTTGGCTTCCTAGTGAATTCTATGCCAGCCAGTCAGAAAGAGAGAAAAGAAAAAAAGGGAGGGAAGGCAGGGGAGGGGAGGAGAGGGGAGGGCAAGGGAGGGGGAAGACAGAGAGAGAGAGAGAGAGAAAGGAAGGAAGGGAAGAAGGGAAGGAGGGGGGGAGGGAGGGAAAGACAGAGAAGGACCGAGGGAAGAAGAGAGAAAGGAGAAAAAGGAAGGGAGGGACAGGAGGGAAAAAAAACAGAAAAAGAGAAGGAAAGAAAGAAAGAATGTTTGGAGAGCGGAAGGAAGTTAGGTAGCTTGGTATCAGCTGTAGCGACAGTTTAGCTCTGTCCTGTCTTCCCAAGTGTTCCTTTCACACCTTTGAGTTCAGCCTGTGGCCTCTGGAGCTTCTACTTAGTCCAAGAAGGCAGCCCCTTTGCCCCCTCCCCCCTTCCCCCAGCAAAAGACAGAGCTTGGCACCGCCTGGCAGAGCTTATTCGAATCACTACCAGTCCATTCTGCAGTCACCAACTAAATACATTGCCACTGTGAAGTGGGTCGCCTTGCCCAAAGTCCTACTGGGATTCACAGTTCCTCGCATCTCAAAGATTAGAATTTGGGGCTGGAGGAATGACTCGGGAGTTAAACCTTTGCCTTAAAAGCAAAGGAACCTGAGTTCAGATCCCAGAGCCCACATAAAAACTTCTGGTGGAATTGGAAGTAGCCTACACTTCCGGTCCTGAAAGACAGAGCAAAGCAAAAAGGAGCAATCCAGGATGATTCCCAAAGTCACCCCGGGCCTCCATAGGCACATATGGCGCCCTCTTTCACACACACACCCCTACGCATGTAAAAAAAAAAAAATTAAAAAAGCTTATAGCTCTGATGAGGGCTATCAAATTGGAGTATTTACTTAAAAAAAAAAACAACAAATTTTTTTTAACTTAAAATACTGGTCAAAGAAGCATGACATGTAGTGTCTGCCTTTAAGAAATGACTGTAGAAGACAAAACACAAAGTCATTAAAAGTTTTTCCCCTTCATTATGAGAGAATGGCATTGCCAATAAAAATGCAAAGTGCATGGTTAACTGCCCAATGAGAGCCAGAGAGAGAGAAGATCTTCCTTGGAGCCTTGATGGCTACTGTAAAAGGGAGAAACGGATTGTGTCTGGGGTCCTGGCTAGAAAAGCAGGCTGGGTTGAAGGCATCAGCAAGACGTGAGCCCCTCGCTCGCAGATTTGGGGGAACCTGAGCTTTAAACGGATCGCTGTTTTCAGATAGTAATGCAGGGTGCAGCATTTCCTAAAGAAATTCCTCTCCAGTTTGTCTTCCTGGAAGATATCTGAAATGCATGCCCTTTAACTTATTATTATTCCTTCTTATTCCAGGGATAAAACTTCTGTCCTAAAACAAAAGTTGGCGTAAGCCAACCCCATTTATTCTTTATAATTAATTTTTATTCTTTTAGAGCTTCACACGCGAGTATAATGAATCGATGATATTTTCACACCTCATTACCCAATTCCTTTCCCCTTCCTTTTTCCACTACAACCTTTCTTCTTCCCTATCTGTCTCCCTCTACTTCATGTCATCCTGCACGTGGGGCCCATGAGATTCATCTGGGTTGCCCTTCATGGAACATGATCATGTATCAGTGGGGATACCAACGAGGTGATCAGTTCCCTTTCCCTCTTGCAGCACGACTCCTCGTCAGTCTCTTGGGGAGTCGTGGGGCCTCTTGAGATCCCAGCTCCGTTCTTTCTGACCACAGTGTTTGGCGCAGAATGGACATAGGGCTCCCACCAAATGAATCCAGCTCAAATCATAGTCATCGAGGGACTTCGTTTGCAAGACCAGAAGAAGAGAGACATTCATACTTTCCTGTCGGGATTGAACTTGGGAAGCTGTACCTGCTCCAACTACTTGGTCAGCCCATGAACCTAAGAATAAAGACACCAGAAGACAGGATCACTGAGCTCAGATGCTACCAGGATCCTCCAGCATCTTCGGCTAAGGTCAATCCAACTTTGGATTTCTCAATGACGTATTCTCACCGACTCCTTGTTCTTGTTTAATTCAGCGTGGGTTGAACTTCTGTCACATCTGAAGAAATTCTGTGATGTCTGTCATTCACAGTTCTCTGCCTCGTTTCAGTGCAGCTTCTTGAATGTAATATCCGATGTGCTTCACAAATAGCATCTCGCGCTACATGCTTTAGTAATTCTCAAAGCTTTCCCATGAGTGAAATCTCTTAGATCTCACCATGATTTTCTGAATTGGAGTAAACCAAGGACTGTTGGTCCCAGTGGATAGAAACATCGACTTGTTGAAAGCTGAGTCTTCCAGCCCCCCCCCCCCGACCCCTGACTCACCAACTCCCCACCCCTCACCAGGAATCTCTTAATGAAAATCAAAATCCCTGGATTAGACTCAAGTCTTCTGAACCCCAGCCCAGGATCTCTTGCTAACCATCACACCAGCTTCCCCAACACCTCATTTCTGTGCCTTCCAGATTTGGAATGTCCTTCCCAGCATTAGGACTATTTGCTTGGTGTTGATAGATTTTCCCATTTGCAAAATTCTTCTGAGGCTGTGGCAGGACCAAAAACATTGTGTTGATTAGGGTTCCTGCACTCCAAAAATTGCATCTGTTAAAGGCGAATTGCAAACCTGTCTGACAGGGCTTCATCGTGCTGGGTGGTGATGATGGAGATGAAGATGATGATACTGACATTGAGCCAGTGAGAGGAACATTCTGAATGGATAATAGGGACAAAAGGAAGCAAGACCCAGAGACGGGCTCCAGCGTTTTGCAACTAGAAGTGGCTGATCTTAGCAGTTTTGCTTTAGCCCTTGGTGGTCAAATTTTATCCTAATGTAAGATCAGTATCACGGGACATCAGAGCCCCAGGTGCCAGAAGTCACCAGATCTTGACACATAAGCAGGGTTGTTTGTTTGGCCACATGACATTCTCCCTCGGCAGACACGCTTGCAAAAGGAACATGTAGATTGGATAACACGTGGAAGAAAAGGCGTAAGCAGTCCTCTGCATAACAGAAGGAGACTACTGTCCTCTAGAGAGGGGGTCCCCGAGGACAAGAAGAGAACTTCCTGTTGTCTCACCAAGTAGATCTTAGAGGTGGAGAGTCTGAGGGGCATCATGGGGGGGGAGATAAGGTCACCTTCACTACTGACTTCAAGAGCTGATTCACCTTCAAGACAACTATCACCACCCCTACCACTGCATACCCCCCAATCCCTGGCAAGTCAGTCACAGGGAGTCTGGGCCTCTTGGGAATCCTCACTAAGATACGCAGATATACCCTGCATGCTTGTGTCTCAGATCCTCATGAAATAGCACCTTCTATCCCAAGAAAGACTGCTGTCTCCAAGTCTATCACAGAGAGTTCGTCGTTTGCAAACCAGTCCTTCTGCCACGTTCAGTTTCACATCGGGTTGGATTTTATTCACTCATTCTTGTAGCATGAAGGCCACTCTTCTCCTCTATGGCTGCCAAGCGCCACGTCAGGATCTGAGAGTTCAAAGGACACCAGGCCACCCCCATCAGATCACAGTACTCATCTGTGACTTGGCACCCTGAAGACAACTTGGCATACTGTCTGCAATTCAAGAAAAGGGTCTCTGAAATCTAAACTTCTCCCAACCCTTGGTCCTTATCTTGGTGAGAAAACATATTTCCAAAGGTTCAGCTGCACAGTAAGGGTTTCATGAATGTTTGATAATCAGCGTTTCAGAGGAGGTTAAGGACTGGATGTGTTAGCTGTAAGGAGGCGAGGGAGAGATGATGAAGGCCGGAGGAGGATGTGTGGAGGAGATAGGACCCACACATGACTGGCCTGGCACAAAGTCATGCAAGGTCGGAGTGAGCTCATGCAATGGGACCCTGCTCTCCCCATAGGGGGAAAAGCAGCTAAGAGGACGCAGCGGCTGCTCCGAGGGAGGGACCCTCCGCTTTCCCTGTCTACTAGTTTTCTAAGCTTTCAATGTTATTCATTGAGCTCCTAATATAAACTATACCCTCCTGCTAGATGTTAGGGGCACTGCAATGAAGACATGGGCAGACCCCCATGAAGCCCCTAGTGGTCAGTACACAGCACAGGTAGGCAGAAGAAAGGGTGCTGGATTGAACCAAGTACTGAGAGGGGCGGGGGTCAGAGAACAGGGACTAGAATGTTGGAATAGAGCAGGAATTTTAAGCAGTTGTGATACAAAGGCCTTCCTGGAAACTTGATGAATGAAGACCTGAAGTCAATGGGGGGCAGGTCTTGACCCCCTGAATAGCAGTAATGACAGAGGCAACGTCAGCACAAAGGTCCATAGGCTGAGGATAGCAGAGACCAGGTGGCTGGAGCTGAGGAAGACAGGAGGAGGCTAATAAGAAAGAAGACAGAGCTCCTCATGGACCAGGGAGCTCTGGAGAGCTGCCTTGGTTTACCTTGAGGCTCCATTGACTTGTCCACTCATGAACTACCTCTCCTTCATTGTCTTTGCCGTGGGAACCGACGGCCTGGCTCGCCTCAAGATGTCAGCGATGACATGTAGCGGAAGGTGGATTCAAACCCAGGCCTGTGTTCCTGCCATTCTCCCGACTCACCTGCCCCTCACATGCACCCCATCCTGTCCCCAATGCCCCAGAGCAGCGAGTCCTGCCCTGCTCGCGGTTGCTTCCTCTCTCTGGAATGTTCCTCCTCCTGTGCATGACCTGAAAGATGCATCTATTGGCTGTGGTTAAAAAGGAAACACCTCAAAGAGGCTCGTGAAACCCTCTGCTAGAGTATCTTTTCAAGATATGTTATTTACTTATTTAAGAGAGAGAAGAGTCAACTTGACACATGGCGGGGGTCAGAGGCCAACTTTCAGATGTCCTCTTCTTTTACCACGTGGGTTTCGGGGACCAAGCACATGCCATCAGGGTTGTAAGCAAGCACCCTATGCACTGATCTAACCTTGCCAGCCCCCCCCTACTAGAATGTCCCTTCGCTGTACTGCATGCTGTCTTTCCACGCACAGGCAAATCCTCCCAAGGCGACCACACACTTCCATGTGTGTGTGTGAGCGCGTGCGCGTGTGTTTTCACCTCTCTACACTCTCTTCAGCGCCTAGCAAGGAGAATGTCCTCATCAAACACTGAATAAAGGAAGCCAAAGCAGGAGGAACCAACAGAGTTCCCCGGAACATTGCAGTGCATGGGACCCCCACAGTTGGAGAGAGAGAGAGAGAGAGAGATGATCTAAAGTGATGGCTGCACTTATACGACACAGCCTGGCTCTAGCTGCTCTGCCATCTAACTGCCCATCTGCCACGTGACTCCCTGTTGCCCCAGCAGCCTCAGGAATGAATGTTATTCCGGAATAATTGGCGAAGCACTTAGCGCTAAGGTTTATTTTTAAATGCGACTACATGAGAACCTGTCTCTTGTTTTCCAGAAAATCACGCGTGCTTCTCGGAGATAACAAAACACAATTTCACCATTAGCATCAACTCCTGAATCTCTTCTTCCAAGTTCACTGAATTGACTTTTGGTGGGGGGTAGAGGGGGGCATCTTCCCGTGGGATGGGTAGAAAGACTGAAATTAGGAGAAGACTGAATGCATCATCAGAGGCCAAACAATTGGTTGAGAGGGCAACAAAAGGGCAGCTGTTTTGAGACCAGAGGTGTTGCTGGGCCTTCCTGGTGTAAGTTAGAACAATCTAGAAAAAGGAAGCCACCGATTTCTTAACTTGTGCTTTATGTGGCAGCACAAGCCACCAGTCCTTCTAACAAGGCCCAGGAAGCCTGTTTCCCTTTAAGAACCCATTAGCAAGCTAGAGCAAAACTCAGCCCATTTCCATGTAAATAAATAAGGATAAATTTTCCCACTCTGGCCTCCCAGGGCTGAACCAAAATTCTCTCCCTTTGCACATTTTTGATAACCTGCTCATTCCGGAATACCTCACAATTAAAGATAGCGGGCTCTGGAAGTCAATAATTCATCGTGGAGGGGAAAAAAAATAGAAGATAATTAACATTCCCCGGTTAGCTTTGGCTGGGAAATAGCTTAGTAAGCACAAGGACATTTCGCGGGCTTTATCCATGACAAGGGTAGAATAAATAAAACGATGCTCTCCTGCGCTGGCCCCGGAGGGTCTCTGTCAGGCTGGCTGAGCTGTGTTCCGACCTCTGTTCAGGCTGAGGAAGCAAGAGAGCTGTGTAGCCCTGGGGCTGGAGTTGGGGGACTGAGAGAGATTGGCTCCGTGTGTTCTTTCCTGAGCCCTCAGCAATGTTGTCCTTTGGATCTAACTGGCCCCCACTTGGTTGCCTCTGATGCTACTGTTACAGGTGGTAGAAACTTCGGGAGATGCAGCCTAGCTGGAGGAGGTAGGTCCTTGGAAGCAGGACCTCAAAGGGGATATCCTGTCTCAGTCCCTCTCTGTCTCTCTTTCTCCTTTACTCTTCCCTTTCCATCTTTATCTCCTCTTCCTTTCTTATTTCTCCCTCTCCTCTTCCTCCTCTTTCTCTTCTCTCTCTCTCCTTTTTTTCCTTTCCCTTTGCCTCCCCTCTCTCTCCCCCTTCCTCCTTCTTGCCCACCAGGGAATAGATGGAAGCTTTTCTCCACGACCTGTTCTGTCCTGCATTCCCAGGCCCAAAGCAGCTGACTTGAGAAGGAAGTCCCCAAAACTGTAAGCCAAAAATGCCTCTCCTCTTCTAAGCCGATTTCCTCAGCCATCCCCTGGTAGGAAACAGAGGAACACAACCCCCCCCAGCCCCCCTATAAGCTTTGGCACTTCAACGAGCTGTCCTCTGGCTTCCAGATTCTTCTCTGAGCTCCTTTAGCCATGCATGCAACTTCAGCGGCTGTCCTCAGCCTGCCCTTCTGCAGAATCGGAATGATGAGGCATAGAGCCAGCAGGGACCACAGAGGGCGGAAACGGCACCATCATCTTCCTCTTCATCATCACCTCTGACCTTTGTGAACCATCAGTGATGACCGCTGCCTCGCCACATCCTGGACTTCATTCACATTATTAAGTTTCATACTTTCTGAGATAAACGGTCACTCCGTAGACCCCACAGTAAGCTAGAAGTCGTTTTTTTTTTTTAATGTTTTGTTGTACAGCGGGAAGAAAAAAAAAGCAGCTAATGAGACACACAAGCCCGTGGGGAACGGTGCGGGTTGGCGGGAGGGCTGTCGGAGAGGCTTGGGTGTATTTATGCATAGCTGAGCCATAAATGGGTGCTGGGATATACCTAACCTTTGTGGTTGACGTCATGGGGAAAATGGTCTCTCTGTCTATTAACCAAGATCAGGGAAGGGCACGGCATGTCTGCGCTGTCTGGGTGCCTGTCCCGTGGGACCTCTGTTGGCAGCAGACTGCCAGCCTGCGTGGAGGCAGACTGGGACCCGCGGTCTGTCCCAGACTGTTCTTGTAGTTTATGTTGTTATGATTTGTAAGGGAAAGTCTTTATTCAACTGCAATTGCTCGCTCGCTCGCTCACTCTCTCTCTCTCTCTTCCTTTTTGTAGTTTCATGTATATGTGTCTGTATGCGGTGTGTTTGCATGTGTGTGCGAACGTGTTTGTGCAGGTACTGAAGCACATGAGAGCCCATGTGTGAAGCCTGCCCAGAGGATCATGCTGGGAATCATCCTCGGTCACTTTTCTGACTCATTCTTTTGAGGCGGGGTCTCTAATCAAGCCCAAAGCCCATCCATAAGGCCAGTCGGCCTCTACATTCCTCTGGCATTTCTACCTGGGATCTGGGCATTGAACTCAGGTCCTTTTGCTTGCATGGCCAGTGCTTTAACAGCTGAGCCGTCTCGGCAGCCCTGTGACTCTGGTTGCTTGTTCTCAGTAGTAAATGCGTGGTTTATGCCAGGGGTCGTAAAGGCGTTGCCCTGGCTGGGGAAGTGGATAAAGGGCTGCCACCCAAGCATGAGGACATGAGTTCCACCACCCCCTCCCACATCCAGGTCAAGGTGCAGAGGTTCAACACATGCGAGTATTCCCAGCACTGGGGAGACAAAGACAGGAGGATCACTGAGACTTGCTGGCCAGTTCATCCAGCTAACCAGTGTGCTCCAGGTTTAGTGTGAGGCTTTAAAAGGTGAAGAAAGATGGCGGAAGACAGCCAACACTGACTTCTGGCCTCTGTATGCATCTGCACCTCCAGGCACCACCCACCAACACACACATACGGGAGGGGGATTATCATGAAAGTGTCTGAGTATTTTAAGCAGCAGAAGGATGCTAACCTCTCATTTCCACCTCTACTTACACGTCTGGCCATCCCTTCAGGCCTTGGGGCAAGGTCATTCCCCTCCAGTCTGAGGCAGATCCTGATACAGGCGTGTGACGGGCAGAAGTGGCTCACCGAACACGGAGGGCTCAGACACCTGGCCCTACCCCATCCACTCTCTTGCCCTCCTCCCAACTTCTGCATAAGTCGCCAGGTTTCTCTCAGCCCTTCCCAGCTGCCGTCCTTCCTAGCTCTTCCTCCCCATTCAAGCCAGAGATCTGAGACAACTGTCTATCTTTTCACCTCTTCTCCCCTCTCCCTGTCTAATGGGCTAAACTCTTGGCCCTAAGACTGCTCCTGCCGATATCCCAGGGGATTGCTGATCAGATCTAATACGGTCACTCGACCGAGTTACTCGGTAGTAGTGGACACTATCGTTATAGATCCCGACACCTGACTTCCACTTTCCTTTATATTACTTGGCCTTCCTCTTTACTGACTTTCCAAGGCACCCCTCTAATGAACCCTCTCACCCCACACCATCTTCCTTTGAGATCCACGGCCACTGGCTGTTCTCCATGCCACTCACACAGGAATCTGGATCTCTAGCCAGGATGTGGTCTCTTCAGTTCAGATACCTGGATTTCCCACCATCCCCTTGACTTAATTTTCAATCTGCTCCTATTACAGATCTCCACGCACTCGTTAGCTTCAAACAGCACAGGCTGTGGTCATACAGGTCTGACAGAGACCTGAGGTCAGACTCAGTGACAGACTCTAGACCCCCACAGAGCTGCCTCCCCTTCGGAGATTTCTGAGAAGAATCCCTTTCCCCCCACTATTCTCCGGTGCCTTGAGGATGGCCTGCACCCCCTAACTTGTGGCCTTTAGTCACTCCAACCATGGCTTCCGTTGACATATCTTCTAAGTCCCCTGACTCCCCCTTACAAGGACCAGAACTGTCTCCCCCCCCCCCATTCCAAATACAAAAATTGTACCTGCAAAGTCCTGTTAGCCATGCAATGAAAATAGATCCCCTGCTTTGAGGGTTAAGATGTGGGTGTTTGGGGTGCCTACTGTTCAACCCGTTGAACACCCCAAATCTGAAATCATCTTTGCATCAAAATGCCGCTGTCTGGGTAGTAATTCACCCTCCCTCAAGTTCTGCCTTCTCTCTCTCCCTCAGCACACAGAAACATGCAAAAACCTGAATTCTTTTTCTCTCATCCCTCCAGCCAATCAATGAGCAAAACCCACGGGTTTTTAACATCTGCCCAGCAAACTCACCTCTGCCTCTTGGTACGCTGATCTGAGCCTCCATCATTTCTCACCCGGCTCACTACCCACGCACCGTCCATCTATCGACTACTCCTGTCTCCCTCATCTATTCTAAATGCGGTCAGCAGTGTTTTTTTCAGAAGCAGATGTCTTTTCCTTTCACAAAGTCTTCCACTACATCACCAGCACTAGGAGATGTGTAGTCATCCTGGTTCCTGACCCAGAGCCACTAGGAATTTCCTGAACTTCAGTTGGAGTGTCTTGATATTTACAGGAAGACCCTTCCAGTCACACCTGAGTTTACTCAAGAAAGGAGGGAGGACAGGGGCTGGTTGACACAGGAACCAGCCACATGATTAGAAGGCTGGTCTTTTCAGCTCCCGCCCTGAAGGATTGGTCCTTTTTGTTCCAGCCTCTAATTTCCAGGGAGATCGAGTGCAGTCTCTAACGGCCGATGATGTAATCAATCGTGTTGATGTTTAGACACCTGCATAAAACTAAAAGAATATGGCAGTTAGATGGTAACCAACACAAATGAGACCGACCCCTCTCATGGCTGTGTCCTACGCTTATTCTTTCTTCTACCTTTGAGTCTCTTCTTATATTAAGATCTTCGTTTAAACAGTCTTTTATCTTTGGTTAGGAGATGACCTCGACAACCAATCAGGATGCAGCCAAGACAGTGCAGGGACAGCAACACTGAAAGCAACAACAATCCGTAATTCAGAACACCAAAGACCCTACAATATTCACCCAGAACCAGACCAGCCAAATCTCTCCTCATCCTAAAGCTCGGGGAACCTTGTAGAAGAGGGGGCTGCAAGATTGTAAGAGCCTAAAGATGGGGAGGCCCAGCAGTATGCAAGATACTCCACACAAGTCAAGGTTGCAGCAGCCAGGTTATAACCACAGTGTGATTGGACCTGATCTGACCTGCACAATGGCTGACATGTCAACAACTCCCCAAAGTCTAGCATGGATCACAGAAGAGAAGGCTTCAGACAGTAGAATCCTTAGAAGTAAGGGGTTAAACAGTCATAATAGAGTTCCTATACTAGCAGGCAGCCCAAGAAGGGGCCCAAGCTATGCCACTGAGTCCTGGACCCTCACTAGGGTAGATGATTCAGAGGAAATTCAGCACCCACATAAACAAATACTCTGGTGGATGGGAGGGAGAAAGCAGGAAGCACTAAGAGAGGAGGAGGGAAGGAGAAGGGTGAGAGGGAGGTGGGGAAAGAGTGGGAAAGGAGTAGAGTGGAATGGAGGGCAATCAGGGGAAGGGGGAGGGAGAAGAAGGGGGTACCTATTGAGCTTGTATAGCTAGGCAAAAAGAAAAGGTAATAAAAAATAAAAAGCAAAGATTGGGGATAGAAAAAAAACTAGGAGAATATGTATAGAGATGTCCAGGGTAACATACCAAGGGCATGGGGGTACCAACCAGCCCCTTGCCCGCGCCTTGCCCTGAGCAGATCTTGAGTCATAGTAGGCTCTGTGTGCAAGCTGGTTATGAAATTATTAAACCAAAGGAGCAAATGATAGAAACTCCTTATTTATACGCAGCCGGACAGTACAGGTATTGGCCCGGGACTTACGACTCGTGACTGATGTAGGGCACTGAGAACTTAACTTCTGGGTCTTTCCCAACTCTACCAAATTCCTGTCAACACTGAATTATAAGATGTCCAGAACGCTGGACATTTACTCGGTGTATGGACGAAACCCATGCGTTTGGTGTCAGAAGAATTCTGAGTGCTGAAGAAAGAGAGACGGCGGGTCCCTTTCCTTCCTGCGACAGCAAGACCTGACCCCTGACTCGCCTTTCTGATCTCATCTGTTCCTCGACTCCTGCACTTTTAGACAGTGACCACCAGTTAGGAGATCTGCCCTTAATTATCCCACCTGTCAACCCAGCCAGCCTCACACAGCCTTCTAATCTCGCTCACTTATCACCTGCTCTGTGACTTTATGGTTGGCAAAACTAGCTGCCCTTCCACAATGTCTTGCAGCACTTACCCTTTAAAGGGAGCATCTCTTCCCCCACTCCTTGATTTCCCAGTTTTCCCAGGTGTCTTGCTTGGGCCAATGAGGTTTTTTTACAATCTCACACAAAGACAGGTTTTGGGACGTTTGGTTTTTTTTGGGGGGAGGGGGGCTGCTTTACTTTGCCATGACAGCCATTTCCTCATTCTGCTTCTCCTTTGGTGGCCTGCTTCCGTTCTGAGGTTTCTAGAGCGTTCCTGCAGGCTGCTCACCCCAGAGAGTGTTTATTCAGCCCACTCAATAATTTTATGAACGATTTAGTAATCATCCTGTAACAAAAACAAATACAAAATGCACTTTGGATCTATTATTAATAAATCCTTTTCTACTCAAACTCACTAGAGTGGATCCTGGTGTCTGCAATTAGTCTCTCTAAGCCCATCTGAAGGAGGAAAGGGAGAAAGAACGAGAGGTCAGAAAGGAAACTGGCAAGAAGAGACACAGCAGTTTGCTTTCTCTTATGAGATGTCTTCAAAATACAGTAAATCCGTGGGAAGTCATCAGTGACTCATTGTTTTTAAATTTTTTATGCCATGATCTGTTTTTTCCATTTTCATGCATGTGTGTGTGTACATATGCAGATTTGCATGTGAGTCAGTGACTGTGCGTATGGAGGTCCGAGGTTGATACCAGGAATCATCTTGAATCACTTTTCCATCTTACTCTTTGAAACCCTTTTAATCCCAAGAGTTTTAGTTAAGGAACGCACAATCTGTGCCTACTCCCCATCCCTACCCTAGGACTGGCGTGTGTCTCCACGAAGTCACTCCCTAGACAAAGATTAACATGCAGTCTGGAGATCACGCTCAGTAAGTATTAACTGGCACTGGCGTTGCTATCTTACTATAATCAGATTAATAGTGATCCGCTTTAATGTCCTGCTTCCATTATTTCTGTAAGTGCCATTTTTATCCAACTGTAATTGTTTTTATTACTGTTATTGTCCCACTTTCATATATTTCTTGGTGTGTGTGTGTGTGTGTGTGTGTGTGTGTGTGTGTGTGTAGACGAAGACATTGTGTGTGCCTATGAAGGCCCAAGGTGACTTCAGGAATCATTCTAGATTGCTCTGCCCCCTTATTGCTTAACTCTGGGATTTCCCTGGCTCTGCCTTCCAGGACTGGAAGTGCAGGATCACCATTTCTGTCAGGCATCCGTTAAGTGGGTTCTGGGATCCGAACTCAGGTCCTTTTGCTTGTGAGACAAAGGTGTAATCCCTAAACCAGCTCTCCAGCCCCTACCGGTATTTCTTTAATTCAAACGGGATGGGGGAAAATCGCTCTGAAGTGTTCTCGGCATCTGCAAAATGGACGCTGCTTGAAACAAACGTACCAGTAGAAGATTAGATGGGCGGAAGAAAGGATGGAGACAGAGAGGAAGAAAATCACTGTGGGGCTTATAGATGGTTAGATAACGGGGAGGGAGGATTTCAAATGGCTGAGGTGCCAAAGGCCTGCACAGGACAGTAAAGGGTTGGATGGAGGAAAGGGTTGGAGGAGGGGCTTGGGTGGAGGAGGGGCTTGGGTGGAGGATAAATGACGCACCATGCGTGAGTGAATAGATGGGCAGCGTGTGCACAGGTAAGGAATGGACAGACCACAGAGAGCTGCTTTTGCTTTTCCATGGTCTGCCCTTCCTCTGTTCCAGGGAGCCCAGAAATGGGGCGCTCTCCTGGGAAGCTTCCCCTCCCCCCACCCCAGTCCCCCACCCCCGGGCTTTTCCCTGGCTTGGCTGCACTGTAGCCCTGAGGACCCTCGGCCGCCTGCTTGAAAGCAAGGTGAGTGGGGTCGGCTCCCCCGCAGCCTGCCCGACCCGATCCACAGCTTCTCTGCGCTGCCGTCCACACGGTCGGGCTCTCGGGAGCCTGGTGAATTAAGATGCGCAGCCAGCTCCAGGCTGCTAAAAAAAAAAAAAAAGTGCGGTGACTCATCGAGCTAGCGCAGAAACTTCCAGCAGGGGCTGGGGTATTGCAGGTGCAGGGGTGCAGGGGTGCAGCCAGGGGGCGCCTCGGGCGCAGGGCTGCGGCCAGGTGTGTTTCGCAAGCAAGAGGACTAGGACCTTGACACCAAGTGGGGGCGGGGAGAGTCCTCAGCATCTGTAGATTCCCTGGAACGCTTGACGCTCAGAGCTAGAAGAGAATCCTGGGGTGCGGCAGGGGGGGGGGGGAGGAGGAACCCTAGTCAGCTCCTCGCGGCTCACTCGGGAAGCTAAGCGCTCTGTGGGTCCTGAGCTTCTCAACCCTCGTAACCGTTCGGAGGCGCGTCCCGTTGTCCCCATGGCAAGGGAGCAGAAAGAAGGGCGCTTGTGGAAAAGACATCTGGGACTCCAGCTAAATCTCGCCGTTGACTTAACAAATTGGGATGTGACAAATGTGGTGGACCCCTGGCTGGGTGCCCACAGGGAAGACTGATTCCCAGCGATCCTTGACTGGTGGGGTTCGGTGTGCAGTGCTCCTCTTGTTACCCCACCGCACCCCATCCCATCTTCACCCCATCCCATCTTCACCCCCCCCACACACACACGCACTCACATACCTACATACATATCTGCAGAAATATTTACTTGGGGCAACCAGTTTGCTTTTCTTTCCAGCCCTGCTAACATCCCTGAGTCCACTCTGCACAGCACACAGACAAGGAACCCAGGACACTTGCAAAGGTGACCAAGACTAAGCCTCCTTCTGCTCCTTCGGCCAGCAGTTACCCAACACTTCCAGCCTGCGGGATGATCCAAGCCCTCCTGACTCATCCTGGCTCTCAGGAAGACACATCCTAACAGCAGGCACAAAGACGGCTGTCATGTCTTGAACGTGAGCAGACCCCACAGCCCCCCACAGGCCCATGTGTTTGAATCCTTAGCTGACATTAATGTTTAGGAAGGTCGTGACACGTAAGAAGTACAGTCTTGCTGGAGGAGGGCATGTCACAGGAGACAGGCCTTCAGATTTGGCAGCCTGGCCTCGCCTCCTGTTGCGCTTGCTCTCCCCATTTCCTGATGGCTGCAGTGAGACGTTAGCCAGACTCCTGTTTCTGCCCTCGGCCGTGACTTCTGGCCTAAGAGCAGAGTCCTTACCCTCCATAGGAGTTCTACCACACGTGGAGTCTTATCCCCCCCTGAAACTGTAAGTCCAAATAAATAACCTTTTCTCCCTCTCTGCCTGGTTCTGAGTATTGTCTCACAGAGGAAAAAAAAATGTTTGGGACTGAGAGAGGAAAGGTTTCCCCATAGAAATCATTTGCAAACAAAGGTCTGGCAGATGACCAATATTAGGGAAATGGAAGTCAGACAAGTGGAAAGAGCTTCAGAGGGAAGAGCATGCGTCTCTGCAGATTAACCAGAGACCTGGGGGGGGGGAGCTGAAGGCCTCACCCATTTAGCAAACCTGTTGCAATGAGGGCCCAGGATCAGGTCAGAGTGGAAAGGGTGGGGGAGGGGCAGAAAGGTGGGACGAGGCCATGCAAGAAATGTAGCTGAGAACTAGTTAAAAGTTCAAATCACTATCACCTCTGTGCATAGCAAGGAAGGAGGAAGGTTGTTTCTGTCCGTACCTAGAAAACAAAGTGAGGGAGATGCCACCAACAATGTGACAGGAGACTAAAAATGACGTCGGGGGAAGCAGTGCAGGCAGCATGTACAGCTGGGTTGCTGAGATGGCTTCAGTGGTAAAGCGACTGCCCCACGTGCAAGAGTACCACGGTTCAGATCCCCTGAATCCTTGTAAAAGCCTGGCAAGGCAGAGTGGCAGCCCATAATCCCAGTTCTAAGGGGTCCCCAGGGCAAGCTGGCTAGCTAACCCTGTCCATTGGAGAGCTCTGAGTTCAGCTGAAAGACCCTGCTTTGTAATAAAAGTGGGGAGCCAGAGAAAAAGACTTCAGGCCATGCAACCATGCATGCATACACACAAGTATGTGACAGACACACACACGCATGCATGCAAAATAAAGCATGCACAACCTATATTGAAGTGTGTATAACCTGGGGAAGGTTACTCCAGAAGAAAAGACTAGAAGGAAACATACCCAGAGAATGCTCTATGAGGCTTCCTAAAGCTAAGAAGTAACTTTCTCTTTCCATTTTGCTCGTGAGGATCCTGCAAATTTTCTACAGTAAACAGATTTTTCTTGGGCAAATGGAAAAAGATGTAGTGGTGTTGTCAGGGGATCATGTGGGTGTTTCCAGTTTTTACAAACCTGAAGTGCTGAAACCTTGTTCGCCTTTCCACTCTTCCCTGAAGCCTGTCTTGGTGCCTGGCTAACGTGGAAGGTGTTCGAGCAAAGCAAGCTCAAGAATGGAGCATCTTTGGCGATCTAGCCCCTCATGGCCCTTTAGTGCCATGAGTCGGTTTCCAGCTGCCTACTTCTCTTGGAGGCAATCTAGCCCCTCATGGCCCTCCAGTGCCATGAGTCTGTTTCTTGTTCCTTGCTCCTCATGAATTCCATGCCTAGGCACTGTGAGTTCTCATGGGCTCCCTAGCCCCTCATGGCGCTCTAGTGCCATGAGCTCTGTTTTATTTCTGCTTCTCATGGAAGCGCCCTAGCTCCTCATGGCACTGCACGTCTGGAGTCGGTGAGTTCCAACCTTTCTCTTTTCTAATAAACTCTACCTTAATTCTCAAAAAAAAAAAAAAAAAAAAAAAAAGAATGGAGCATCTTTGGGCTGCAGAGATAGCTTACGGGTTAAGACTGCCTTACAAGCAGAAGGCCTTGAGTTTGGATCCCAGGTCCCAGGTAAAAAACACCAGGCAGAAACTAAGCAGCCTGTGCTTCTGGCCCTGGTGGGTGGAGCCTGGGAAATGAACAAAGCAAAAAGGAGGTAGAAGCAATCCAGGATAATTATCTAAGTTACCCTTGGTCCTCCACAAGGGACACACAGTGCCCTCTGAGACATCACACACACACACACACACACACACACACACACACACACACACAAGAAAAAAAAAAAAACAAAGAATGGAGTAACTTGGAGATGTTTAAGGCAGGCAAGACAATGAAAAGCTAAATCTGGCATTTTGCTCTGAGATAAACTGTGTCCCAAAAAATCACTTCGTCGAAAGGAACCCTCCGAACTGCAAACTCTCCTTGTGTCGGCTTCCAAGTATTCAGGGCCCACCCTCTGACTGTATGTCCCACTCACAGACAGCAAAATCCCTCCACGGCTATAAGCAAAGTTTAGGCTGCTGCTGTCTTGAGATGGAAACAAGGCACAAGGGAAGAACAAACCGGAGCATTTGCCAGAGCAAATGTTTGGATGCCACAGTTTTGGACGAGCTCTGAGGGCACCCACTGTGTCTCCTAACCGAATGGGCCCACATACCAGAGTGTTGTGATATTAGGTTCTTAATCGGGGAAACATTGGCATGCGTTTGGGCGGAAGCGCCTGCCCAGATGGTGCGGCCCCCGGCTTCTGGCGTCTGGAACGGTGTTGAGGATTCTTAAATGGCTTTGAGCCTCCAAACCATCCTCCGCACGATGGCAGCCTGCTAATTAAGTGGTCCCTTTGTGATCGCATTTGATAAACACGCGAGGAGAAGGGTTCGCTGAGATGCGAGGAAGAGCTGCTGGAGGAAGGCGCGCTCCGCGCACCAAGGCCTGCGTGCGACGTCACCGGCAGGCTTCAAAAGGGAACCCGGGTAGCTTGGGACCCGTGAGGATGAGAGTCGCACAGTCAGAGTGACCACCCTCCACTCGCATGCAGGCCGACTGCAAAGAGTATTTCAGCTGCCATAACTCACGCGACTCTTTCCACAGAGGCAGGCAGGGGAATGGAAGCCTTCCAGTTCATTCTTGGGGTGAGTCAAGCCGCTGGTGGGGAATGGGGATGTGCAATCCACAGTCCGGCCGGCCGCCAGGCGCTATTTTGACTCCCGTCGACAAGATTTGAGCGATGCAAGTCCCATAAAAGGCGTCCGCTTTGGAAGCAGCGACTCTGTGTGCTCGGAAGTACAGATGGTTAGAGACAACACACAATTAAACTTCGATGTTCAGGCCCAGGAGACTTGACTTGGAGAGCCGGGGTGAAGTCTCGGGTCCGGCTTGGGAAATCTGGCCTGCTTCGGAGATCAGTCAACCCTCTGCAGAAGCAGAGCACCAAGGAACCAGGCCTGCAGATACATGGAGTCTTCAGCAGAACATAGATCTCTGACAAGCCCTGGGAAGAAATGAATCAGCTTCCAGCCACATGACAGGATCTGCCTTTGTCTTTCCTACTGGTGGAAGTTTAATTCACTCATTCACACAATGTATCTCTATTATATATCTACTGGGAGGAAGCCACATTGGTGCGGAGCTAATGACCTCACTGTCGGGCCCTGGGCCTTGGGGGACATACAGCCCCAGCAGCTCATCATTCTAGGAGCCAACTGGCACCAGAGACCTTGACTTTTACCTTTACGCCTAACCAATGCCTGATGCAAAACACTCACTCAGTAAATGTCTGTGGAGGGACTTCATGAATGAATGCGAGTAGTATTATTCTAGGTCTGCATGTAGTTTTATTCTAGATCTCTGGTCATTTCTTCCTATTTACACTTATTTCTCTGTCTTTAGAAGCTATAAAAAAACTGTTTCTTAACAGCCATGCCCTAATGCCTTATATACTTAGACTGTGTATAATTCACTTTTTGAACTGGGCCCCTCCACTCCTTCTTGTTGACGTCAGTTTCCCGTTACCTAGAATAAGACAAATGGGTTTCTTTCGGCGACGGCTGGCCCCTTGCCACTCTCAAAAGTGTTCACTCATATGACTCCTTTTTTTTTTTTTTTTTTTTGCCTATGTAGGTTTGTATGGATATGTGTGTTTTGCTCTGGGGTTTCCCAGGCTCTGACTTCCAGGGCTGGACATAAGGGCCAGCGCCATTTCTGCTTGACATTTTTATGTGGAATGTGGGATCCGAATTCGGGTCCTTTTGCTTGCAAGGCAAAGGATTAACCCCTGGAGCCATCTCGTCAGCCTTCATGTGACTTTTAAGGAAGACCAGAGAACCTCTAACAAGATCCCAGGCAGCCCCCACCCAAATACTGTCCCTAACCCTGAATTCCACCCCAACCTCTACCTTCTGTCACTCTCAAGTCCAAGATCCCAGATTTTTAACTTCATAATAAGTACCATTAAAATACAGTTGAGAGAACACTTCCCCTCAAACAGGCACCACGGTGACATTCAAAGTTTTTCACACTTGAGTAAATTATACAAGATTCTGTGAAGATAGTGGGTTATGATGGAAAAGGGGGGAGAAGTTGGAAAACCACCAAAAAATCCAGAAAAAAAAAAATTCCAGGCCAGACCTCTATGGCAGCAAACATTGACCTTGGCAGAGAGACTTGGCAGTAATGGACATCTTCTCATTACGATTGGTATTACTATTTTCACAATGACTGCAACTCTCACCCTGAGCATTAAATCCACTCTGTAAAGCGGGACACAGCCAATCCCTAACATAGCCAGTCTCCACTGCTGGGGAGAAATGTAAGCTCCACTGATTTTTAAAAACATTTTATTTATTTATTTACTCCCGTGTGTGTGTGTGTGTGTGTGTGTGTGTGTGTGTGTATCAGAGGAACTGTGGGAGGACCAAGAGTGACTTCGGGAATCATCCTGGATTGCTTCTATCTCCTTGCTTCACTCTGAGGTTTTCCAGGGTCCACCCACCAAGTCTGAAAGTGCAGACCACTGCTATTTCTGCCTGTAGTTTTCACATGGGACCTGGGATCCTGAACTCAGGACCTTCTACTTTTGGGACAGAGTCTTAACCCCTGAGCCATCTCTCCAGCCCCTCCATTGATTATTTTTGTGGCTATCCCACGAATTTAGCTGGTCCTTTTACTGTTATTCATTTCAAGCATCCACAAATGCTCTTTTAGAATTTTCAAGAGCTTCACCAAAGGGCTCACAAATTTGACTAGAGCTAGGACTGAGCAGAAACAATTCCTTTGGGGGTAGTGGGCGTAATACGGTGGGGGGATTTCATGCAGATACCTCCTTGCCCTGTCTGAATCAGGTTTTCTCCTTTCAGGCGACAGACACTGTCAACTTAGCAGCCGGCTTCTCGGGGGAACTTGGGGGGAACTGACTTCATTCTCTGTTGTGTGTTCATGTAATGAGCCTTTGCATGCTGAACTCCAAGCATCAAGCATGCATTTCTGTTGCAGGATACTGTACTCCCAGCAAAACAGCCACCATCTTTGTCTGATCAGCAGCCATCACTTGCAAGAGGCCATCAATTAGATCTGTTACAAGAACCTAAAAAGGGGGGAAGGAAATAGGTCAATAGGGAAGACAGCCAAGAGGTCACTTTGCAAACCTATAGGTAGGAAGACAGTACCTCAAACTGCTCTGTAGGTAGCTGTTGTTATACCCATAGAATGGAACTTACAGTGGAAATCCTTGAGTCTAAAGCTGATGAGTGAAGGGAAATGCATATATCAGTGGGGTGGCCTGAAGAGAGGTAACTTGATATACCACAGAGGCCTGAGCCCCCAAAGGAGTAGACAAGCCAGAGTGGACCCTGGGATCCATAGAAACATGCAGGCAGAAGGGTAAAAGGGAGTGGGAAAGAATAGTGAAGGGAAGGGAGAGAATGGGAGGGAGGAAAGAGGGAGGGAAGCTGGGATGAATACTCAATATGCTTGTAAAAGTAGAAAAAAAATACAATTAAAAAAAAAGACTAGCTCTGTTGACTGTCTCCCTCAGAGACACAGCGGGTAGAGAGGTCACTGGGCCCTGACCTGCAATTCTGACCATTCCCTCGAGCACTGGCCACACATTTCCATTCCCTCGAGCACTGGCCACACATTTCCATGCACTTCTGCCCTGATTGCACATGTCCTCCAGGTCTTGAAGTCTGGTGAAGGGCTAGAGAACACAGATCGCCGAGTGGACTCCATCGACGCGGCCATGCGTAGCCATCATGCATGAGGGATGAGACTTTCCAGTGTGACTGCTTGGGGTCATCCATGCTTCCACAAGCAATCCTCACCCACCCTTCTGTAAGCGACCCCAGTAAACTCATTGGCTCATTAAATTAGACTTTGGTGTAATGGTCACTGTGGTCTGTTGCTAGAACCCTATCTGGGGGTGTCTAGGTGGCATCTCCTTGGGAAAGTTTCACACAATTCCCCACCTCAGCTAGGTTGCCCACCCCGAGACCCCAGAAGGAATGAACAAGAAACTGGTAGCTTTATCCAAAAACAGTGCACCAGAGAGTTCAGTCTAAAGATAGCAGGATCTTCAGTGGAGGACAAGTCTTGGAAGTACCTGCCTCTTATACAGGGACGTTTTCAATTGGTAAGATATTCTGCCTTCTCTCCATTGCCTGGCATCTGATCTCCTATCTTTGGAATTCTGTGTCTTTCGTGACTGCCTCCAGTCTGTTGGGCTTCCCACCTCCAGATGTTTGTGAAGCACGTGCTACCTCATACCTGCTTTCTTAGATCTTTCTTTCCTGCGTGATTGTGGTTCATGCAGTAAAATGCAGACGGTAAGGGGTCACTTTGCAAGAATCCCCTTTATGATCAGAGAATAGAGAAATCTGTCTGCAAATTGCTGGGCAAGAAATGGGTCAGTCTGCTGTACACAGGATTCTGAAGGTCCAAGTTATTCCAACCCGTAGACTGAGCACTTTCCCACACAACCTTATTTTTCTCCTGATTGACTCTCTTTGTTAGATGGGAGATATTGAATGGCAAATGAAAATGTACATCTTCTCCTCCTATCCTTGCTCACAAAGAGACATGATTTCCTCTAAATGTATAGAAGAGAACATTGAGGATTTTTTTCCAAATAAACTCCTTTTTAGAGTACTTTCAAGTGAACCTCAAAATCAAGCAGACCAGTCGTGCACACACAGTCACCTCTGCACATTTTCCCACAGAGTGGGACATTTTCCATAGCTGATAACCCTAGAGTGATGTCATCGTCACCCATGAACCATAGTTTCCAATAAGATTACAATTCACTGGGTCTTGATGAATACATAATGCATTTTTCTACTCTGGTAACATGGTACCAAATAGGTTTCTCGCCTTGATAGTTTCCTATATTCCATGAATTCGTCCTTTTCTCCCCATAGACCTTTGGCAACTGATATCCTTCATTAGTGCCATAATTCTGTCTTTTCCAGAGTATCCTCTGGTTGAGTGAATGAGTCTGCTCTTGAGCAGTATCTAAAGATCCTGCTATCGTTAGACTGAACTCTCTGGTGCACTGTTTTTAGATAAAGCTACCAGTTTCTTGTTCATTTCTGGGGTCTTGGGGTGGGCAACCTAGCTGAGGTGGGAAATCGTGTGAAACTTTCCAAGGAGATGCCACCTAAATACCCCCAGATAGGGTTCTAGCAACAGACCACAGTAACCATTACACCAAAACTTACAGTTCCAGAGGGGAGATACAGTCATGATGCAGAAAAGGCCTGAGCAGCAGCAGAAGCTGGAGGAGGCCTGAGTCACTGCAGACATCATGGAGGCCAAGAGCTGCTGCTGCAAGCTCAAGAGCAGACTCACTCACTCAAGCAGGGCGGGGCTAATCAACCTCAAGGCCCCCCCCCCCGTGACTGCCTTCCTCCAGTAAGGCTCCACCTCCTCAAGGTGCCATGACCTTCCCAAACAACTAAAGATTCAAACACATGAGTCTGTGAAGGACATAGCACATTTCAAGCCACGACACCTACTGAAGGCTATTGTGACCTGACCCAGAGTTCCAGTTTCTCTTCTGTTGCTGGTAAAAATACATGACCAAAACAACTTAGAAGAACAAGGAGTTTATCCTTACTTACGATTCTTGGGTATACTTTATCAGCATGGCAGGGAACTGAGCGAGCTGTAACATGAGGAACTGGCCATACCATATTTACAAAGAGCTGAGGCCAAAGTACCAAACCAGCTTTCTCTATCTTGTCAACTTGCCTGGGAATGGTCCCATCCACTGTAACTGGGCTTCCTATGCCAATTAGACAACTTCCCATAGCCTTGCTCAGTGTTTGCCTCAAGAGCTAATCTTTTACAGATGTGCCTAAAACGTGGCCTTTAATTATCAGTTGGTATCTACAACTCAACACTTATGACTGGCCTCCTGCTTCAGCCATTATGCCTTCTGCCATATGTGTTATTTACCATAACGAACTATACACCATCTGGACCTGTAAGCCCAGACAAAACTCCCTCCTCCCTTACATTGCTTGGGTCAGAGTACTTTCTCACAGTCACAGAAAGATAACTGCAAGCACCATTGATTTCTTGGGAGTATTGAATAGGGTTTCACAATTGGGGCATATCACAGTTATTTATCCACTCACCTTCTCAAGAGCAAGTCGGTAGCTTCCAAGTTTGGGGTAATCATGAACTGTTACTGCTAACATCTTGAACATGGAGTTTTCATTTCTTTTTCTCAATTATGGCTTTTTAATTTTTTTCTTTTTATTTGTTTGTTTGTTTGTTTATTGAGGGGGGTTATATAAGCCGCAGTTTACATGTAGAAGTCATTGGACAATTCTTGGGAGTCATTTCTCCTTATCACCTTTTGAGCTCTGAGGCTCTAGTTCCCGTAGCCTTCCTCTTCTTCTTCCTCCTCCTTCTCTTCCTTCTTCTTCAGGGATGACTTTTTGAAAAGTAGGAGCACCAGAGCTACTTTTCCTGTTACTATCATAAAATATCCTGACCAAAGCGACTTAAGGTCCAAACAGGGTTTATTTGGCTCACGGTCTGTCCTGGTGGGGAGGGCCTGGTGGTAGGAGCTTGGGGCAACTGGTCTCCTTGCAATCTGCAGTCAGGAAACAAGGAATATGGTTGATAGTCCTCACCTCCCGCTTTTCCTGAAGTCTACAAGCCACGCCCAGGGGGTGGTACCATCCTACTTTAAGGTGAGTCTCCCCGCCTCTATTTACCTAATTAAGGTAAATATAACTTAAATAACCCCTCCCATGTGTGCCCAGACATGTGTCCTAGGTGATTCCAGATCCTGTCAAGTTGAAGATCAACACCAACCACCATAAGGAGTAAATCACAGTTTGCCAACCCAAGACCTTCCCAAACACCTCTCCTTACTGTCTGCATAGAACCTGTTCAGGGGGTTTGTAAATGATAGGTACTTTTGGGTTTGATTCCTAAAGGCCAGCTCAGTAGACTAGGAAGCAATCAGGTCAAAGAATTTGGGTTTAAACCTCAAAAGAGAAGAAGGGAAAGGAAGGAAAGGGAAAGGAGGGGAGGGGAGGGGAGGAGAGGGAAGGAGAGGGGAGGGGAGGGGAGGGGAGGGGAGGGGAGGGGAGGAAAGGGGAGGGAAGGAGAGGGGAGGGGTCTTTGGGAGTATGGTATACCATGACAGTGTTCAGACTAACATCCCAAGCTCATTTAAGGAGACATTTTGTTCTTCTCTGAGTCTCTGGGGGACATGACATGGTGACTGAAAGAATTGTTGATGCGTGTTATCCTCCCCCATTAAAAGGAGCTAAAAAAGCCCTGGGCATCAAGACGTTGAACTATTTCCTTCAGGGTAGAATGGAGCGGCTAAAAATAGGCTTGGAAAATAAAGAGTTGTAGAAGTTCAACACGGAAAACAAATCAGAAATAAATTTGGCACCAAGAGAGAAAGGAGGAGAGAGAGACAAACTCTCACAGACCAGAGAGGAAAAGAGGCTATTAGCTTGGACACATGAAAGCAGGTACATTTTTCCCACCCACAGAGCTGCTGGCTGGCATTCCTGCCGAGTAAATCAGTCTCTCTAGGGGAATGAGATGAGTCAGAGAGTCAGGACAGGCTGGGCTATGCCAGGAACAAACAACACCCTGAATCTCGGCAGCTTAGAAGGAGAGAGAGATGATTTTCTTCTCGCTCTCAT
Source organism: Typhlomys cinereus (assembly GCA_023101885.1). Lineage (NCBI taxonomy): Eukaryota > Metazoa > Chordata > Mammalia > Rodentia > Platacanthomyidae > Typhlomys > Typhlomys cinereus. The sequence goes on along the minus strand of JALPQD010000588.1, from coordinate 829,632 downwards.
GCTATGTGCCCAGTGAGAGTGGGTGGTGCCTCTTCTTTCGGGGGGTCACTACAGAGACTGCAACGGATGCATGTTCTATCTCCCTGAGCGCTTTCAAGACCCCTGTGGCAGAGGACAAAGGTGTTGCTCTGTTGTCTGGCACTGGCAATTTTAAATGCAGCGCCCCCTGAGGAAACTATAGGCCATGCAGCTGACTCTTCCTCCCTCATGTTTCATTGGCTAGCGCAGTCACATGACCTTTGCGTCCTGCACCACAAGTGAAATCAAACCATGTCCCCAGAAGGAAGAGCGGAGAACAAATGAGAGCGTTTCTGCAGAAGCCATGGTCAAGACTAAGAGGGTGAGGGCGAGGAAGACAGGGAACCACCCCTAGGTATCTTGGGGTTTATCTCTCTCCTAACCAGTCCAGAGGCTCAGTCTCATCAAAACCCTGAGGGTGGGGCTGGAGAGATGGCTCAGGAGTTAAAAACGTTTGCCTGGAAAGCAAAAGGACTTAAATGCAGCTCATATAAAAATCACATAAAATATTGAGCAGTCAAAAGTCTCATCATTCTATGAAATCCGCAATAACAATCACTGGCACAAGGTGACCGTCCATGTAATAGTGGTGCGTGTATCAAGGAGATAACCAACAGCTTTCTGATCAGATTTAAAGTCTGCCTGTCAGAAAGGACCATGCTCCTGTAAACTAGAATAAGTATCTATGAAAGGGGAGGACATAGGTTCCTAGGGAAGAGCAGGTTATGAAGGTTTAACTATGAAGCCATGACATCAAACTGCCTTTTTAAATACCTGTTATGATACCCATAGATTGGAGAAGCTCTTGGCCCTCAACCTCAAAGCCTCCTTCTGCAATAGAAGGTATTTACTACAGAAAAGCACAGCTGGCAAAACGGTAGAAAATCAGTGAGTGTGGGCTGCTTGGCCCTAAACAGGACGTCTAAGCCACACCCAGCCCCACCCCAAGGCTCAGGGAACATCACAAAAGAGGGGGTGGTAAGAATGTAAGAGTTTGAAGTGGGACAATGGTGGGCCAGACAGTCTCTCCTGGACATGACAAGCACTGCATGGGAACTGTCCTGTCGACATCTCACCAGGAAAAGGGAAAGATCTCCAGAAGCTGTACGCCTCCTTGAAGGACTCATGAGAACTAAAATGGGCATAACTAGAACTCTCTGGTATACACTGCTGTGTGGATTCGATATATAAATAGGATATTACGTTTTCTGTGGACTACATATGCAAACGGGATGTCACATTTAAATCCCTGTGGTGTCTACAATTCAATGAAAACCTCTGGATGGGATTCAATAGGAGTCAAGTAGTTCTCTGTTTGCTGCACTCGACATATTAGCAAAAGGCAGCGTAGTAAAAACAGGCAATGATGACTGATGACGCTTACATTAGCTGCTTTTTGGTCACTGTAATAAGAAGCAAGTTAACCAATGAAGAGTTTGCTATAGGCTTGCAGTTCAAATGCATCCATCCATTATGGCAGGGAAAGACATGACCACAGGAGCATGAGGTAACAGTCACACTGTAGGACAGGGCTGGGCTAAGACATATCAAGGATCATTCCCATTGGTCCACTTCCTCCAGCCAAGCTGAACTTCAAGGACAGCCTTCTAGCTGAGGACCAAGTGTTGAACCACAAGAGCCTACCAGACATTTCACCTTCATACCACAATATCCTTGTGACCCAGCAACAGAGTATGGGTTCAAATGGGATTCAGTTGCATGTGGCCCTCCCTGCTCAGGAGTGAAGGAAGAATAGAGTGGGGTAGCCAAAGGGGCCTTTATCATAGTGGGCATGCCTAGCTCATGCCCATGCATGCCCCAGGATTGCTACCAATGTGATCTAACATAAAAATGCAAACTTACTCAAAACATGTTGTGCATGTGGAGGCTTAAGGCTGATATCAGGAATCATCCTTGATCAGTCTTCTCCCTTATTCTTTTGATACAGGGCCTCTAATCAAACTCAGAGCTAGCCAATAGGAGTAGTCTATCCAGCCAATTTGTTCTGGGAATTCCAGTCTCCACCTTCTGAGTCTGGAATTATAAGCAGATCACTATACCCACTCAATATTTTATGTGTGATCTGAGGATCCTAACTCAGATCCTCTGGCTTGCACGGCGAGTATTCAACCATTGAACCATTTCCCTAGCCCTACAAAATTTTGAAGTCCTCGTCTTCTTCGGTGAATTTAGAATTGGACACTCATACACTCAGAGAGCCTGTCGCTATGTCAGAACTGAGAACCAAGAGGGACCTTTCACACTGGAAGTATTGTGGTGATACCGTGCCAGCCATAGGATGGCAGCGTGTGAACACCCACCTGACGTTACAACCCCTGGGCTTGCCAGAGACATAACAGAGAACAGATGCTGTGGCCAGCCTGGGAGGGGCCCCGTGTACTCAGAGCCTTCTCTCCTGCCCCTCTATCCAGGTCACCCCATCTTAGGGCGCCCTTCTTCAGACACTGTTCCCGCCTCTTACATGTTCACCAACTACTTCCAAGTCCATTTGTGCTTCTGATACTAAAATTTCCATAGCCACAGGGTCCGTTCTAACTCAACTCCGGGTTTTGTCCAAATTTTGCAGGTTATTTTTAAATTCTATCAACATGTGTTTCTGGGTCGCCGAGTGGACTTAATGGGTTAAGACACTTGCCACTAAGATTGACAACTTGCATATGACCCCAGGAACCCCACATGATGGCAAGAAGAAGCCAATTCCCTTCAAGCTGTCCTATGTCTCTATGTGTGTGCGCATGCATGCATACAAGGTAAATAAAGTTTTTTTAAAAATCTTTAGATGACAGATTTCCTTAAAATCGTTACCCTCTTGAACAGCATGGAAGAGGGGGCAGTAAGAATGGAAGATCCTGAGGGTGGGGAACAGGCTATCGGTATCCTCCTGACAAGGCAGGACTGTTTGTACCCATGAACTCATTGTAGCCACATCTACTTCCACGAGACCTGCACCAAGATTGGGCCAGTCAACATTTTTCTTGAAAGGAGGATGTCATGGTTTGAAATGTGTCCCCCATAGTCTCATGCGTTTGGGAAGGTCATGGCACCTTTGAGAGGTGGAGCCTTGCTGGAGGAAGGCGGTCATAAGGGGTGGGCCTTGAGGTGGATGAGTCCCACCCTGCCTGCAGGAGGAGTCTGCCTTTGCAGCAAGCAGTCTTGGATGGGTGTGATGTAGCCTGTCTCCAGCTTGGCCAGCTAACCATGCCACCCCCGCCATGAAAGACTGTATCTCCCCTCTGTAAGCTGAATAAATCTCCCTTTCTCCCTTAAGTTGGTTGACTCTGGATGCTCTCTCTCAGCAACAGTTAAGAGCAACTGTCACAGAGGATGACTTCATGGGGTACCATCCCTTTCTGAGGAACTATTGAGAGTTAATGATGGCTGTGGGAACAGCAGCTGCTGTCTTTAGTGATGTGCCTGCTGATATGTTATCCAAGCCCCCCCCCCCCCCGGGTACCAGGCGCATGCTCAGTGAGGCCACCTAGCCACACACAGAAAGGCAGGAGGAAGCGGGCTATTAACAGGAAGGTTTTCTTTAGGAAAGAAGGGGATGGGCAATACGGGGTGATGAGGACTTAAATTCATTGTATTAGAAGATAAAAATGTCAAGGAATCAAACTCAAGAATACAGGCAACATTAAATTACAACAAGATGAGACACTTATAAAAATATATTAGGGGACCAGTAAGATAGCTCAGTGGGTAAAACAAGCAAATACCTGGAGACCTGAGTTTGAGTCCCAGAAACCCACGTAGTGGAAGGAAAGAAGTAACTCTCAAAGGTTGTTCTCTGACCTCCACCCATGCACTATACAGCACGGGTGTGTGCTTCTTCCCCCTCTCAAATAAAGAAAATAGTTCTAAAAATTAAAGGGCAGGAGACTGAAAAAGGGGGCCAGAAAGATGGCTCACTGGGTAAAGGCAATTCGCCAGCAAGTCTGATGACCTGAGATCAATTCCCAGATTCCATATGGAAGAAGGAGAAAAAAAGATCCCCACAAAAATATCCTCAGACCTCCAGGTGCGTGACGACATGGTACATTCACATGCACACGCACACACACCCCTAAAATAAATAAATAAATAATGTTTTTAAAGATGTGTGGTGAACAAAAGTGACTGCTAAATAATAATAATAAAATAAAACAAAAGCTAGTCTCCAGGGGCACAAGATACGTGTGCCACTCCGCACTCCGGCTCAGCCCAGCCCCTGCTTGCATGAGGACTTGATTTGACTGTTCCCACACAGGCGGTCTCGACCGCGGGTCCTTTCCGTCACCTGGACATTGCCGCTTCCTGGTTCAGGATCTTCTGACGATTCAGCAGCCACCCAGTGACACGGGATCTCTCAAAGCCAAGACCAACATCTGCCCCGGAGCCCCCAAGAGCGAACAATCGAGTCCAGTCATGACCTGCTCTTCTTCTTCACGAGGAAGATGTCAAGATCAGATAAGAGGCTTTGTTTCTTGGCTTTTCCTTCTTTTTTTCTCCCTATTTCCTCTTGTACTTTGTGCATGATCACCCCCCACTCCAACCCCAGCTGGAAGAGCTGGATTCCTGATCCCACCCAGTCTTAGGATCTCCTTGCTAGCTCATGGCACACAGAGAGTTGTTTGCAGGGAGAACAGGTTTCTGGGTGGCACCCTGTGGAGACACCCTGGTGGGAGGGGGGGACGATAAAACACTCTCGAAGGACTGTGGACTGCAATCTCTCTAGGAACCGCCCCTGTGGAACTAGTGCACCTCCCACATGTCCCTGTGGTCGCTTCATTGGCCAGCGGTGGTTTCCCCTGACAGGAACCTTGGGCCTGTCCATCATCACAGCTGCTTTCTTGCTTTCTCAGGAACTTGGTCATTGAAGTCATTTCTCTGCTCTCCTCAGTCTGAGACACCCAGGAGAGGCAGTGGTCTGGGCCTCTGTGTGTTTGTTCCCTGACAGATCGGAGATAGCAGGGAGGATGCACAGGAATCTAGAGAGACCCAGAGGAATAGAGCCATCTTTACGCTCCGAGAGGCGACAGTAGGATAGGTCTAGATCCTCCACCATCTCTGTGGTATTTTCCCTCCGCCGCGATGGTTCATTCTTCACGCATAAAAGCCTTCGGAGCCCTGATTAAAGGCTTAGTCCTGCAAGTTCCCATTTGCGGTGCCACACCTGGTATTAGTGGAGATAAAGCAAAATCCTTTATCTGGTTTCCTCGCCCTGCCACATAACGGGGAGACTGAAGAGCTAGAATTACAGTCATTTATTAAGTATCAGCCATTGTGCATTGGATTTCTGATCCTTAAAGACTGCGAAGATTTATCATCTCTGCTTTGGGGTCGAAATAAAACACTGAAGCAGAGAGAGGTTAGGGAGTTCCACGACGGGCCGCAGTGATGATTGTAAGGGAGTTGAGGCTTGGGCCTGGGGTTTCTTGGATCTGGGATGGGAGAGAGGAGGGAAGCGTGAAGAGTGACAGGAAGGAGAGAGGAGGGAAGGGCAACCTGAACCATGAGCCTTGGGAGCTTGGTGGCATTTCTTCCCACGGTTGACCTTGAAGAGAGTTGTCCCTGGGTAGAGGGCTCCAATGTGTGTACCCAACGGGAGAGGAGGGGGGCTCTGCCACTGAACGTCCTCAGGGAGGAGGTTCCTGCCATGCCTCAGAGCGTTGGTTTCTCAGGGTCGAGTCTAAATCTCAGCTCTAGAAAGCTTTCGGGGCTGGTCTCAGGAACTCAAGCCCCCGAGTGCTTCCCTTGGTCAAAGCCAGGACTCAAAATCCAGCTGCGTGAATATTCATTCTTCTTCTGCCCTGGCCTGCGCCCACCTTGTCAAGAGATTCTGGGAAAAGCAGGGCTTAGGCCGTCCTCTGGGCTACAGTCCAGGGTGAGGAGGTTCGGGAAGGGCTTCCCCAGAGGTGGGAGGGCGGCCAGGGTTATAATATACCCTGGGCCTGGACAAAGGGCCAGCAGACTCCATTAGCCGGCAGGGCCACCAGGTTAAGGGCTGCAGAAGGTCTGCGCAGACTCTAGGGACAAGGAGCCAGTGCCTGGGGGCTTCACCAAAGTAGAACTTGCTTCTTATTAGTCCTGCATTTCTGGATCTCCACATTCTTGTGACTTTGAGAAAGATGTAAGGCAGGTACCCCATCTCTACAGTCCAGTGTGTGTGTGTGTGTGTGTGTGTGTGTGTGTGTGTCACAGGACACCTGTGTGTCCCTGTGGAGGCCCAAGGGTGGCTTCAGGAATCATCCTGGATTGCTTCTACCTCCTCTCTGCTTTGCTCTAGGGTTTCCAGGGCTGGACATACAGGCTGCTGCTATTTCCACCCAGTGTTCTTACACGGGCTCTGGGATCCAAACTCAGGTCCTTTCGTTTTTGAGATAGAGGCTTAACTCCTGAGTCATCTTTCCAGCCCCTCGGTTCTTTGTTTGTTTATTTATTAAATTTGTTCTTCAGCGATTTCTCATACATCTTCCTGTTGCTGAATGAATACATGACCCAAACCACTCAAAGAAACGAGAGGTTTATTCCAGTTTACGATTCTGTTACAGCTTATCGGTAGAGCCTAGAGTTCTTATCAACGTTAGGAGCTGAGGGAACTGGCCACCCCATATCCACCCAAAGATCTGAGAAAGGAGCAAATTTCCCAGCTTGTCAGTCTGCCAGTGTCCAACCAGTTTTTCCTCTGTCTCATCCGCCTGCAGAGGGAATGGCCCCCACCTGCTGTGGGCTGGATCTTCTGATGTCAATTAGATACTCTCATACAGACTTGTTCAAGATTTGTCTTACCTAAATAATTCCTCATAGGTGTGCCTAAAGGCTTGGTTCTCGATTAGCAAGTTGACAAGTGAATATATATATATGTAATATAGCCCAATGGATACACATGCATAATGCAATCCAGCCACTCTGCCCCTTCTCCCTACTATATCCCCCTCCCCCCACTTACCTCTCTTCCCTACAAATCTCATTCATATCTATCTGTTTTGTTTGCTACCCACCAAGCACAACTGAAACCATCTGGGTGACCCCAGGGCTCTTCTTTAGAACCTGAAGTCGATGGCTCCGCCAGAATCTATCAGTAGCCAATAGTTGAGCAGTACCAGAATCTATCAGTAGCCAATAGTTGAGCAGTAGGAGGCCCCCTCAGCAGCTCCCTGTCCATTTAGGCACCTCTAGGGACTGAACACGGTGCCGCTTGCATTTGAGGCAAGTGCTTTCTACTCATCCACTCCTGCCCCAATCCTTGGATTCTATCCCATATTCCCTGAACCTTAAGGCTCAGTCTTCCTGGAAAACAAAAAGGAGGAAACACCCTCTTTCTTTGCAGAAGGTAAAACCTGTATGTTTGAGTTCTTAATTCAGACCACTCCCTTTACTCTGCGGCTATGCAGATGAACTCTCCAGGGAACACTCTGCACCCACAGGAAATGTGTGATGATTAGGGCCACGTAGATATGGGATACTGAAAGAGAACCTCCTCCTCGAAACGCAATGCTACCAAGGATATGACTGTAAGGACTGACGGATTAGATTGCTGTTTGGGGCCCCAGAATGGCTCGGTGGGGAAAACGCTTGCTGCGTAACCTTGAAGACCTGAGTTCGGATCCCTGGCATCCATGTAAAAAGCTGGGCATGGTTGTGCATGCCTGTAACTCCAGCACTAGAGAGAAAGAGGCTGGCAGGTCCCTGGAGCCCACTGGCCAGTCAGTCCAGCCAAATCAACAGGTTCCACACCAGTGTTTCCTCCTCTTTGTTTTCCAGCAAGGAAGACTGAGCCTTAAGGTTCCGGGAATAAGGGAGCAGATGAGTAGAAAGCACTTGCCTCAAGTGCAAGCGGCACCGGGTTCCGCCCTCTGTCTTGTGCATGTGTAGGAGCGTGCACACAGGCACCCAGGGGCTTTCCGGATCCTTCCTCAGGGAGCTCTACTTACTGATTTTTATATTTTGTGTGTATGTGTGTCTGTGTGCAGAGATCAGAAGACAGCCTTGAGCGTTGGTCCTTGTCTTCCACTTTGATGGAGACAGAGTCTCTAGTTCATCACTGCTTATGCCGGGCGGACTGGCCTGCCTGCTGTCACGCGTAGGAGCGCTGGGATGACACGTGGACCCTGTGTCCAGCTTCAAGTGGGTTCTGAGGTCTGCATCTGCTCACATTGGCCCACCCAGTGCTTTATCCTCCAAGCCATCTTCCCTGGCCCTGCCTCTATGTTTTGAGACAGGGTCTCTGGCTGGCCCGGCACTGACCCAGGAGGCTGGGCTGGCTGGCCAGCAAGCCCCAGGGATCAACCCAGCAATCTCTTTCTCCCCAGCTTTAGGAGGGCAACACGGACCACCATACGCCAGCCGTATTTTCATCACCTGTAAAATGGACATAACGGCAGTGGATATGCTTCGTAGCAAAGGTTCAAAACTGTCACTTGTCCATTTTAAGAATACTTAATTGGGGGAAGGGGATGAGGGGATGGCTCAAGGGTGAAACCTTTGCCTCACAAGCAAAAGGACCTGAGTTCAGATTCCCAAATCCCACATCTAAAAAAAAATGTCAGACAGATATGGCAGCAACCTGTAACTCTGGCTCTGGAAAGCAGAGTTTTGGAAACCTTAGAGCAAAGCAATAAAAACACAGCACAATCCAGGATGATTCCCCATGTCACTTTTGGGCTTCCAAAGGCTCACATGCTCAAGTGCCCTCTGACACACACACCTGCACACACACGTACATACACACACACACAAAAAGAATACCTATTTTGATATTGTGGGTGCGTATGCCTGCTACCATAGAGACATCTCGACATCTCTCACCATCATGCGGACAGCCCAGACTGTGGGCCACCAAAATCATAATTCATGTTATTAGGGGCAATACGGAAATGGAGGCTGCACAATTACCTCTCGTAAACAACCCTAGCTAATTGTCCAGAAAGGAGAAGCTTCTGTCTCTCCACCCGGCTTCTCCCACTCCTTTTGAATACCATTTTAGAAAGACAGAGACATAAATATAGATTGGAGCTCAAACAAGGGGCCGGTGAATCAAAATATTTGAAGGGAGGGGGACTCTGATATGCGGGCCTCTGATTGCAGCTGTAATTGCTTCTTTCAAGCTGAATATGTCTCCCTGGCAGGCTGGGAGCAGAGAAGCCCGACGCGGAGCCAGGTGTGTGTGTGTATGTGTGTGTGTGTGTGTGTGTGTGTGTGTGGTGTATGTGGGGGGGGCACCTCACCTGGATACCAGCCTCCAAACCCCTCTGCAGAACACCAGAGAAAGAAATAAGAGTGTTTTCTTGCAGGCTTGGAGCTGGAATACGGAAGCCAGGTACGAGGACTGGAAAGAAGGTAAGTGAGCATGTGGCTCAGAATCCATTTGGGAGAGACGACAGATCTGGTTTCAATTCTATCACTGCCTGTGTGACCTCAGGTAGGTGACTGATTCTCTCTAAGAACAGATTTCCCCAGCGTGAGATGCCAGGGGTCTACGGAGAGAACGCAATCAGAGCGTGGATGTAAATCATGCGTGGCTCGGGGCCTGTCACGTGGTGGACGCTCTGTGATCCGTGTGCTTTGCCAACACACACCGTGACCTCGTGGAGTCAATAGAAATCTCCAGCCGGCAGCTGCAGCAGCTTCACTCCTGTCAAGAGGCTACCAAAGTTCTCACGGAGCCAGAAGAGACTCCGCCCGGTCCTAGAGAATGGACAGGAGAAAACACGTTTGAATGTCCTGGTGCTATAGGTGACGGTTTTATTTTATCAGCCTCCTGCTTCTGCCTGCTGGGTGCTGGGAAGCCTGGTATGCAACACCCTGCTTGGTGATAGTCTCTGGCGCCTGTGAATTTCCCGTAAAAGACAATGTGCCGTAATGACAAAGATCGGCAAAGTCAGATTCAGTGGCCCAGATCAAGAGGGAGGGAGAGAGGGAGGGAGGGAGGGAAGGAGGGAGGGAGGGAGGGAGGGAGGGAGGGAGGGAGGAAGGAAGGAAGGAAGGAAGGAAGGAAGGAAGGAAGGAAGGAAGGAAGGAAGGAAGGAAGGAAGGAAGGAAGGAATCAGAGAACCAAACAAGAAAGCCAGGACTTGAGGACACGTTACCCCAGAGGAAAGAAGCAGAAATGTGAGCCTCCCACTTTGCCATTCTTCGTATCCCCAAGATATTTGCTGAGCCAGACTGGAACTGAAAGGCCAAAGGACTAGGTAGATTCAGCTACTCAGAGGCTAAAATATTCAATCCTAGAACAGGAGAGAAAAAGTGGAGTCACCGACACTAAGGAAGAGCAGCCTTGTTTATCACCCCAAATTCCCTTAGTTCCAAGAACAAGGACAAACCGGAACTAGACCCACAGTCACTCACTCCCTCTCAGCCTAGAGCCACTGCAGGCCTGGATTGGACAGGCATGCTCCGCTCCTACTCTCCATACTGGCCAGAAGGAGAGTCAATCCTCCTGGGAGAAAGACGACGTCATCGAGAACCGCTCCGATTTGTCACACATAGCATCCAGCATTTTTCTCATCGAGTCTCCGAAAAGGCTGGCGTCATCTCAGAAGGCCCACCGTGAAGCCCATCTGAGCTTACGGGCTCTTGGACCGGCCCAGCCAGGTCCCAGGGGCAAGGAACAAAGTTGGAAGAAAGAGCTGGGTGACCAGGCAAAGACGACAGTTCCATACTGTGAACTGGGAGCTTGAAAGGAACAGCCACAGATACGAGGAGGCCCTTCCCCAGGGACAGTCAAAGCGCAGACCAGCAAAGGGACTCCTTCCCGTCATACCAGCTGCGAAAGGAACCTCCGACTCCTAGAATAACAGACCAGTCGGAGCTGCAATGGCCTGAAACACGTGTCTCAGTCCAACGGTCACTTCCCTTGCTTTCATTAGCTGATGGTCCGAGAAGGGGAATGATCTCTTTATGACTAGACACACACACACACACACACACACACACACACACACACACACACACAAAATCATTTTGTTCCTGGACAGACAGGAGGGCTCCCTGTGCAGTCCGACTCCCATTCCATGGCCTTCCACAGGCTTCTGTCTCAGACGATGGAAGCCAGCTGTTCATCTGCGCTGCACGGTCTCATCAAGACAACAGACCGCTGCCTTCCACGGGGGATGATGAATTTGATTCCTCCCCAGCAGAGGGAGTCCCAACGGGAGGCCACAGTGGGGTTCCCATGGAAGGAAACGCCCCATCTCCCCAAGGACACTGCAACGACTTCCCATTTGCAGGGAAGCCCTAAGAATACTCATAATCCACTGTTCTCACAGTACCGCTGCAAGCACGGGCTTTCACTACTCCATGTTACTGAGCCGGCGTGTTTCCTACTAGGAAAGGACACAAAGCTGATGTCGCCCTCTGTGGCGTCGCCTAGGGGACATCCACAGAGACTCACAGCATGGGGGTGGGAGGGCTGGATTCTAATCCTTGCTCTGACCCTTCCTGGACCAGGTGCTCCGAGTAAATCAACGAACGTTGAACTAATGACCAGCACTGGTCACAAGCTGCGCCATAGTGACGCGTGTCCTGGCAACCGCAGAGGACAGGGAGGCTTGATCTGGCCTGAGGCCACAGGACTGGTGTTGACAGCTGGAATTCGAACCCAGTTACTGGGCACTTGACTCTAGAAGGCAAGTCTGCTGGGTTTTACTGTATGGAGTTTGGCTTTGTTGTACGGTGTTTGGTTTTGTTTGTGGCGTTGGATTTAACTTCTTGGTGTTGGTTTTCGATATATGGTGTTGGCTTCACTACATTGCATTGGTTTTGCTGCATGGCGTTGGGTTGGCTGCATGACGTTGGTTTTGCTGCACAGTGTTGGTTGGCTGCATGGCGTTCGTTTTGCTGCATGGGAGTTGGTTTTGTTCATGTTTGCAGATGTCTGAGTGCCTTACTTTCTCATCTGAATGCAACACCGGTGGCAGCTGAAGTCTCCACCCCTCAAATACCTAAAGACCCCTAGATCAGACATCACGTCACATGCAACCTGCAGCAGATCACACACACACACACAGACCTGGACCCAATGAGGCTAGAGACTTTCAAAACAATTCAAAAGTCGTGGGAGGACACAAATCAGCCTCGCTTTACCCCCATCCACCTGGTTGTTTTAACCTTTCTCCCTCCTTCCCCCAGCGTCTCCCACATGTATTGTCAGCTGCAGGCCTAACCAGCAAGGCTAGGAGGGCAGGGACCAGCCTGCCCAAACAGGTTTGTCCAGTTGGCATCCTCCCCGAAATACCCGTGGCTCTCTCTAAATGGGAGTCAGAAACATTAACTAGAAAAATAAATGGTTTTTATCCTATGCCGCCCATGCAAAATGACGGGGCGTAGAGGGATCAAAGTTTCGCATTCTCTGAATCCATAGGACTGTGAACTGTTGCCAGTATTTCCAAACATCAGGTACATACCACCCATCGGTTCACAATGAAGTTGCTCAAGATGTCTCGGGTTGAACGTTATATCAGCTCTGCCCTGGGAAACTGATTCTCTTATGCTAATCAGAAATGCCTCCGATAGACATCTATTTATGTTTCTGGTTAATTAAAAGAACTCACATAAATCCCTCATTAACATTTGTTCATTCACTCATTCGATAAGCATTTACTGACTAATTGCTCCGTGCCGGGGTGTGTATTCAGCAGTGAATAAGATGAGGTTCTTACCCTCTAGGTGGCCGCATAAGGTGAACAAATATATTTGCATAGCAGTGTTAGGTAGTGACTTGTGCACTGAGAATTCGGAGCTTTATGCTTAAATCTCCTGCTCCAATCCAACTTGAAGATTTCTAATTAATTTTACAAGTCTCTCTGCATTGATTTTGACCCTGAAACATATTCCAACTGAGTACGCCGAGGCCAGACCAGGCTTGGTGCCTGCCCATTCAGCCATGGATCACAAAGACGAAAATGGAGTGGGAGGTGGGGGAGGGGCACAGGTGTTAATTTAGTATCTGATTCGCATACAATACATTTTTGGATCTTAATTTAGACCTGGGTGCCAAAGACTTTTATACTGCAGCAGAGCCCAGAGCAAAGCACCTGAAAACTCCTTGCTCTCCCCAGAGCTGCAATTAACCAGTCGGGGGCCCTTCCTGCCCCTTCCATCACCTTCTCTGGCAAAATGAGCTGTAGGGGGCACAGTCAAGGTCTGTCGGAGCTCAGAAGCAGAAGCTCTTCAGTTGGACACGTTTCTCCATTCCCGGCACATTGGGAAAAGAGATTATTGCTCTCTGTCTAGTGAGTAGGAGCTTAGGGATGGGGAAGACGAAAGACCTACAGTATTACCCACGTTAAATCTAGACCCTCGCATCCCAGTTCAGAAAATTAAGTCAGGACACAACTGAATGATTTTAGTAAGATTTATCGAGAAGCTTGGGAGAATCAGAGGGAGCAAGAAGTCTCTGGCTGTTCAGGGAGCCAGAGAGAAGCCAGACTGGCTCCAAGTCTTGCTCCGAAGACTGTCGACTCTGAGTGCTCCCTTCATGAACTTTTGGGGCATCAAAAAACAGAAACTTGGGCTGGAGAGATGACTCAAAGGTTAAGACTCTGTCTCCCAAGCAGAAGGTCTTGAGTTCGGATCACAGGACCCATGTAAAAATGCCAGGTGGAAATAGCAGCGGCCTGCATTTCCGGCCCTGGTGGGTGGAGCCTGGGAAATCCCAGAGCAAAGCAAGATGGAGGTAGAAGCAATCCAGGATGATTCCCAAAGTCAGCCTTGGGCCTCCACAGGGACACACAGTCCTCTGTGAAACGCACACAAAATGAAAAGTTTGCACTGGTTTCCTCTCTGACCTTTGGTTGGTGGTCCCTGGTGCGGTCAGGTTTGAAAGTCCCGCGCTCAGGCTTTGTGATGGACCTCCTTGGTGGGGTGCCTATGTGCGGAATGTGGTGTACGCTTCAGATCGGCTTTCCCAGTGTACAAGCTGCCTTTCACATTGACTTATTATGGCCTTGCTTAATTTCCTCTGGCCCCCTGTCTGTTCTCACTGCTTGGAGAAATCAGCCTGTTTGAATGGGAATGTGCATTCCTAGGACAGATAAGTAACTCAGGAGATGTTAAAATACACAGGATTGAGGATCCTCGTAAGACTCCATAGGCTCAGAGAAGATAACGTTAGAGAGGATCTTGGAAAACCAAGAGTCTGACGTTAAACATCAGCATAGTCACAAACCAACTCTCTCCCCAAGAAAAAGCCCATAGTCAGGCATATAGTTGTTTGGGGGCCAAAAACAAAGACTAGTCCCCAGAGTCTCCCTTTCTGCTCACCAGACTGCTTCTGCATCCTTTCTTCATTCACAGTCTTCCGTACTGCTTTGATTAATCTTTGACCGTGTGTACGGATCTCCCAGCTGTTCTCAGGCAGATACCGTCTGCTTTTCAAAGCGCAGTCTATGTGGTGTGCGCTTTGAGAAGAGATCAGTTCTACTTTGTTTACTAAAATTGCCACATTTGTGATCTGAGTCACGCAATTGTTTGGATGGTATTTTGCAAACCACCATTTACAATTTAAATCGTGCTAAGCGAAAAGGGGAAAAAAATATATGAACATTTTGTTAGCTGCAAAATGACGAGCTACGGGGGCAGCTCTCATTCAGGCATGACTTGGTTCTTGGGGCTGAACTGCTAGCTCTCTGCCTGCACGGGCTCCTTGCTCCGGCAGGGGCTGTCAGTCAGGACGACAAGATGGTTCCCCGCAATACTGTGCAGAATCTTGCTGCTTTTGTAGCACTGGTTCAAAGCATCTTTGAGCCACCGCTTTCTCAGAACTTCGTTTGAAGCAAGGCTTTGGCCAGGCACCCTCCGGCCTCTTGGGAGGCCTTTGTACAAGCTCCACTCCTTCTGGATGTCTAGATGCCATCACCAATTAGCTTCAGGCTGTCCTAGGGACCCTCAGTCGTCCTGACTTAGGACCAGTGTGGCAGGATGGTGTCATTGGCAGCAAACCGAAGACATGAAATGAGCATTTCAGACAAGACCCGGGGTTCATAGTATAGTACTTCATTGGGAGCTTCCTGAGAACCGGTAGCATCTCCCGCTTAGCCCATGACAGGACCAACCCAAAGCATCTCCCAAGGGATCCCAGGGCATCTCAAGAAGCTAAACCTCCCACAATCTCTTGCCCCCTGGCATATTCTGGGATAAACAACAGCAACAACAACAGATCTTCTGTGATTTACCGTCTCTGGCAAGAGCTGAGTTCAGAAACTACATTTGGATGAGTTTTGGGAGACATTATGCCCATCTCTGACCAAATGCCAGAGGGATTCTCCAGTAGGGTCATGTAACCACCTGAAGGACTCCGCATAGCTGTTTGGCTGCAGCGGACATTTTAAAAATACACATATTTCTAGAGAATGTCAAACAGCTCTGAGAGAACATAGTGCTTATGACACTTCCATCCAAGAAAACAAGAATCTGTGCCCCCCCCTTTCAAAAAAAGAGGAAATGGAATATTGGGCAGAGAAGAAAAATAGAAATCTATCAAAAGGCATGATCTCCCATGATTTCATATTCCTTATCCAAATTCACTTTAAACTCTTTGAGAAACAGAGCTCATCTGTAATCAATAACAATTATTGATAAATCAAATATTTAGTATTTATTAATACTTATTTGAGAAAGAAAAAGCTTATTTCTAATCAATTATAGCTCTTATTAATGAATTAAAAGCAAATATTTATTTGGTTCCCACAGAGAACAAAACATTTCCGGGCTTAGAAAGGTCTTAAAGATCAGACATTGCTACAGACTTGAAATGTTAACTTGGTGTTAACATCCTGAATATCTCTCTTAGGCTATGCACTGGTCCTGCCGCTAGAGACACAAAGTATCTGCATTAGTTCCTTCTAAAGACACAAAGTATCTGTATTAGTTCCTTGTCTGTTGCTATGACAAAAATATCACAGGAGAACAACTGAAGAAAGGAAAGGATTATCCTGGTACCCAGTTGGGGATACAGCCTGTCACAGTGGAAATCCTGGTGACAGAAGGTTGCAGCATCCAGTTACGTTGCTGCGTAAGTGAGGAAGTGGGAGGGATGAAGGCTGGTGCTTGGCTGGCTTTCCCTGCCTGCGGAGGGTGTTGACCACTGTTAAGGTGTCTCTTTTATCTCTATTATTGATTAGAAATAAGCTTTGTTTCTTTCTCAAATAAATATTAATAAATACTAAATATTTGATTTATTAATAATTGTTATTGATTACAGATGAGCTCTGTTTCTCAAAGAGTTTAAAGTGAATTTGGATAAGGAATATGTCTATGAGATAAGCTCTCATAGACATGCTCACAGGTGTCTCTAGGCGATTCCAGATCCTGTAAGTGGAACGTACGGACCAGCAGTGGACATAGCAAGGTCACCCCTCAACATCCACAATGTGCCTATGTTCTTTGTTTTTAATACGACTGCTACAGTTGGGACATAAAGTTTCTCCCAAGAAGTCTCTCATACATTGAAAGTTTGGTGCCCAACTGGCAGCTATTCTGAGAGGTTCTGGAAACCTTAAGAAACAAAACCTGGAGGAAATAGATCACTGGGGACATGGACTTGAGGGCTGTATCTTCTCCCAACTCCCACCTGTCTTCTGTCTCTGTTTTCTGTCCTCCAGAAGGTAGATAGCCTCCTCCTCTTCCTTCTCCTCTTCCTCTTCCTCCTTGTCTTCCTCATCTTCCTCCTCTTCCATCTCCTCTTCCTCATCCTTTTCCTCATCCTTTTCATCTTCCTTCTCATCCTCATCTTCCTCCTTCTCCTCCTTATACCCCTCCTCATCCTCTTCCTCTTCTTCCTCCTTTTCTTCTTCCTCCTCCTCCTCCTCTTTCTCGTGATCCCGCCCCCACAATGTTTAGCCACAATATGTAGCCAGTCAACCACAGGCGGGAGCTTCCTCAGAAGCCACGAGCTAAAATAAGGCCCTCCTCCTTGAAGCTGTCACGGCGTCTATGTCACAGTGAAGACACTGAAATGGCTAGCCTGCGCCGGCATAATATGTTATTTTAATACAGTTATTTGTGCTGTTTCATGTTTTTATATAAGATATTTGTATGTTTATGTTTAATATACTGTTTTTATATAGTTATACCCAGAGACTATTTAAAATATGATCAACAAACTCAGTAAAATCAAAGTTAAGAATCTCCAAAGTCATGTGACTGATAAGTATGAGAGTTGAGAATTCTGGGTGTGATGGGGCTCAGATATGTTTCTGTGGTGCTGGGCTATAACTAAGTGGTAGCTGCTTGCCTGGCATGGGACAGGGCTTTGGGCTCTATTGCTGGCGCTGAGAAGAGAAGGAGAGAGGGAGGCAGGGAGGCAAGGAGGGAGTGAAGGATGGGAGGGATGGGAGGGAGAAGAGGGAGAGAGGGAAGGAGGGAAGGAAGGAGGGAGGGAGGGAGGGAAGGATGGGAGGGATGGGAGGGAGAGAAGAGGGAGAGAGGGAAGGAGGGAAGGAAGGAGGGGGGAAGGAGGGAGGGAAAGAGGGAGGGATGGGAGGGAGAAGAGGGAGAGGGAAGGAGGGAAGGAAGGAGGGAGGGAAGGAGGAGGGAAGGAAGGGAGGGATGGGAGGGAGAAGAGGGAGAGAGAAGGATGGGAGGGATGGAGGGGAAGAGGGAGAGAGGGAAGGAGGGAAGGAAGGAGGAGGGAGGAGGAGGGAGAAGGAGGGAGGGAAGGATGGGAGGGATGGGAGGGAGAAGAGGGAGAGAGGGAGGGAGGGAAGGAAGGAGGGAGGGAAGGAGGGAGAGAGGGAGGGAGGAAGGATGGGAGGGATGGGAGGGGGAGAGGGAGAGAGGGAGGGAGGAGGGAGGGAGGGGAGAGAGGAGGAGGAGAAAGGGAAGGAGGGAGGGAAGGAGGGAAAGGAGGAAGGAAGGAAGGAAGGAAGGAAGGAAGGAAGGAAGGAAGGAAGGAAGGAAGGAAGGAAGGAAGGAAGGAAGGAGGGAGGGAGGGAAGGAAGGAGAGAAGAAAGGAAGGAGGGAGGGAGGGAGGGAGAAATGGTTCTTATAATCTAGATATGCAATTATTAAAATCATTTTTTAATCCATTGCAGGAGCTGGTGAAATGGCTTAGCAGTTACAGGAACTTAAACTTAAACATTAACTTGAACTTAATGATCTGAGTTCAACTCCTGGATTCCACCTGACGAGAAAAAGGATCAATTCCTGCAAGTTGTCCTCTGACCTCCACACAATGTGCTATATATGCACATACACATATGCAGACACAAGCACACAAAAGTAATTAATTAAAAATTTTGAAATCTTCATGCAAATCTACAGCAACCATAGTCAGCCCCTTTCTTTTCTGGAGAATTCTGGAGCTCCCTTAAAGATCTTAGTGTCTGTCCCACACACACACACACACACACACACACACACACACACACACACACACATACCTATTATATTACTTTCAAATATGCTACATCGAGAGCCCTTTCCTATGTGAGCCTCAAAGCCATTTCAGCCCATTTGACAAGCTTGTCCCAGATAAACACAACACATCATAATCACCACTTCAGCCCCAATGCTCGTCTTCCCTTTAATGGAGCATGCTCTTTGTGGCTACTGAACACTACTCTTGCTTGATTAGGCTCTTAGTAGTTAATAAGCTTCAATAGGAAATGAATAGAACTAGCACAGCATCTTGAATAACGAGTCGTTAATGCGTTTTTAATGACCAAGATGTTCTGAAGAGAAACTTGTTGATATTGTTTTGTCATGCTAACATTACTGGGGAAATGTTCTGCACGTAGCTGGTGTCATTATGTGAAGCTTCAGCGCATACGAGAGCACCCTTCAAGAAGCCACTTTAAGTGAGGGAATTATGGGAGAAGAGGGAAGAGCTAGGTTAGTTCTCCTCTCTTGTTGCTTTGATCGTGTGACTAATATTCCCTGTTGAAGGAAGCCATCTTAGTGGCCTTGAATATGCTATTTCAACTGGGAGCTCCCTAAGGCCAGACACTGTGTTTTATCTATGTCTTGCATGTTATGGTTACATTTTAGTGTCAACTTGAGAGTTGCAGGCTGTTTGGGGCACAGCTGTGGAAAGTTAATGGTTGGAATGGCCCCTGAACAAGTCTGCAGGTACTTGACTGATTGCTGTGGAGAACCCAGCCCATAGTGGGTGGTACTTTCCAGTGGTGGACCAGATAATAGGAGGTGCAAGGAGGAGGGGCTTGCTCTTCCCTTATCTGGTGTCGACTTGCTATGGAGTCCACTCAGCAAGCATCGTGCACTTTTAAAGCATTGTGGCCTTCTTTGTCGCTGCTGCTGCTGCCTCCATCCTTGACTGACACAGAGCTCCATCCTTTCCACCTGCTGCAGTTCCCACTGCCTTTGGAGCCTGGTCTCTAGGCTTTGCTGCTGTTCGCTGTTATTCACTGACATTGGAATCCAGCTGTTCACCAAGAGCGGAACCAGCATCTTCAACCCTCCACTGAAGTAAAGGCTTGAAACCTTCTCAGAATCTTTCCGCTTTGTGGGACATTCCAGTCAGGAATGAAGCAGTTTATATATATATATAATATATATATATATATATATATATATATATATATATATATATATAAAATGTTATGTTACATTCTAGAGGTTCTATTCTTCAGAGAACCTAAGTAATGCATTACACTTTCCACATTGCTGGGCAATTGGGCTGGAGAGATGGAGAGTCTTAACCCTCTGTCTCACAATGCTGGACAAAGAAGCAGGTGCGAACATTACTCCCACTTTACATACAGATGGAAAGGGGAGACAGAGAAGTTAATTCCCTTGACAAAGACATCTAGTTACTAGGAAGCGAGTAAAATTTCAACCTGGTTCTATTCATACAGAAATTCTATATTTGAGTCTGGGGGGAGGGGTTAAAGCCTTTGTCTTGCAAACAAAGGGATCTGAGTTCAGATCCCAGATCCCATGTAAAAACGCCAGGGGAAAAATGGCAGTGAGCTGTAATTCCAGTCCTGGAAGACAGAGTCTGGGAAACCCCAGAACAAAGTAATAAGGAGGTCGAGCAGTCCAGGATGATTCCTGATGTCTTCCTAGGGCCCCCTCAGGCACACATACCCATGTGCCCACTTATATGTACACACGCACTCAGTTCTTTTAAATTCCATATTTAACCAATTATCTAACTAGATCATGAACTTCTCCCTCCTAATGCAGACATTACGATGTTTAGCAATTTAATGTTTCAAGTTACATGTGAAAGGAATAAGGGGGAAGCTGTGTATGGCATGGGCAGACTTCCTTAATATCCAATAATAATCATACTGTCTAGAACTCTATACTTTGACATTTTTAAGTTTGTCCCTCTGAAGGGTAGGTATAATAATACGATTCAACACAAGAGAGCTCTAAGCTTATAGTAATTAAAATAGACACCCCAGCGTTCAGGGGTGGTATCTGAGGAGAGATCTTCAACACAGGATGTATTTTTTTGCCGTTGTGTTTCCTCCCCACACTATTCTAAGGTAGTTTATACCAGCTACTTGCTTCGTTCTGCAGAGTGACCTGTCAGCTGACTCTACTTTCCAAGACCCGAAACTTGAAAGCATGTTCCTTTGTTTTGCTTTTAGAGGAATATTCCAAAGCATCTCTCCAGTGCTTGGGATTTGAGAAAAGAATGCCAAAGCATGCTTGTTCCCTTGAGAATGTTCTCTGTCTGTTAAAATCTCTGCGTGACTTCAGGCAAAAATCTAATCGCACGTTTGTGACTCAACTTCCTCAAACCGTTTGCCATTATTTCTAGGGCTGTTTGGCTTTTGCAGTGGCTTTGAGCTACTTGTCTTTAAAGAGGGAATTTAATTTCCCTTAAGAGTAGAGGCTTGGCCGACACAGGGATATGCTCCAAGTGCCAAGCCACAGAGCGCATGTGGCTTCCCAGCCTGGCTGGTGTCTGCTTCTCCACCCACCTTCTGGAAGCTTCCATGCACTAACGGTTCTCAGAAAGCCCAGAATTAGATGCCGTTTTCACTTCCTTTTCTGTTCAGAATTCAAGATAGTATTTGTATCTAATTTCAAGAGCAATGAGACAGGAAAAATTAAATAAGAATATTCAAATTAGAATGATGTAAAACTAGACCTGTTTGTGGGTGCATAGCCCTCTATATTGAAAACTCTGGATGCCGCAGTGAAAATAAAATAAATAACTATTGGAACTAATAAATCAATTCAATAAAATATGATAGCAAGAGAAAAAAACAGATTCCCAGAACCACAAAGAAAATGGTCTCATTCTCAACAGCACCCAAAAGAATAAAATACCTAGGAATAAAGAGAACTTCAAAATAAGAAGGCTTGTATATTGCATTTCCTGCATATTGAAAGAAAGTAAAGCAAAAATGTGAATAGATACTTCATTTTGTGGATTAAAAGATTTAATATTATTAACATGCCTAGAGTACCCAAAATACATGCAGATTCAATACAATCACTGCTGAAATTCCCAAAGTGTTTCTCACTTCACCGGAAAAAGAATTTCAATTCATATAGGACCACCGAAGTCCCCAAATAGACAAAGAAAACTTGACAAAGTAGAAAGAAGTTGGAAGCAAAATAGTTTCTGATTTCAAGTTATTTTGCTATTAAATATAAATATAAATATAAATATATAGCTATACAATAGGAAATCCACATGGTACTGTCATCACAAGAGACACAGAAGCAAGGGTTATAATGATGGCAACCCCTTTCAAAGCAATAATGAAAAGGCTGCTTCTAGTCTTGAGGATCCAACCCTTGCTCAGCAAAGCTTTAGAGGCAATACCCCCCAAACCCCGGGGGCTTCAAGAAGACTTTTAAACATGGAGGTTTACATTAGGAATTCCTTGGATCCTATTACCTCTGGGTTTTTTTTTTGGTTGTTGGTTGGTTGGGTTTTTTGGGGGGGGGTTGGTCCAATTTATTCCTTTCGAAATGGGAATATTTATCCCACACTGGTCCTATCATTCTGCTTTGGAAGTACATAGCGTTCGATCGCATGAGCTCACAGCTGGAGGGTAATTTTCTGTAGCATGAATCATACCTTCGTATCTAACTTCGACAATATTTAGATGAGATTTTCAAATCGATGATGGAGTGAGTTAAGACTTCTGGGATATTGGGATAGAAGGAAGATAATTTGCATATGAGAAAAACATGAATGGAGGCGTGGCAGGCTGCAGTGCCAAACATCTGAATATTCACGTCTTCAACTTGGGCGAAACCTCACCCACCCACCAAGTGAGGGAACTGGGAAGCAAGGACATTTGGGAAAAGTGTCACAAAGTTGATGCTTTTTACGAATGGGACTAATGTCCTTCAGGACTCTGAGCATGATTTTGCACACCTGAAGTCCCAGCAGTGTGGAAGAACAAGGCAGGGACATGGTGAGTTTGAGATAGCCTGAGCTACATAGCAACACCTTATCTCAAAAATAAAATAAAATAATGGGGCTGGGAGGGGGCTTGTTGGTTAAAGCCTTTGCCTCTCAAGCAGAGGGTCCTGAGCGTAGATCTCCAGATCCCCTATAAAAGAAAAAGTCCTGGGTGGGAAGGGGCCCACCTGCAATTCTAGCACCAGAGGCTAGATGAGTTCTAATGTCACCCTTGAGTTTCCATAGAGATACACACACTCGAGTGCTTCTGTGTATACACACCCGTCCACACATGTACAATGGCCTCCATGCAAACACCATGCAGGCACACGCCCCAGACACACATGCACGAATTAGATAAATTAGTAAGACAGAAGAGCTCATGTGCACCTTCCACTGCATGAAGCAACAGCTAGAAGCATCCCTGCTTGGGGGAGAGGGATCCTCGCCAGATGCCAAATCTGTTGGCTCCTCTGTGATCTTGAACTTCTCAGTCTCCAGAAGGTTGTCAGTGAAAAGTCTAGAGTTCAGGTGCCTCCTGGTTTAGGGCCTTGTCGCTAGCAGCTTGGGATGGAAGGCAGAAGACCCCCGCTGACTTACTCATCCTTACCCACCGTAAGATGCATAGTGGAGGTTCAGTGACCCCTGTAGGAGACGCGTGCATGTGTTTCCCAATTCCACTCCCTCGTTGTCTGGGAGTTTCTGGAACCGTTCCATTAAAAACACAAAGTTAGAAACAATTTTGGGTCCGATTTGGCAAGGAATGTTAGGAATCTTCTAAAACAACTTCAGGAAGAGCTTTTGTGAAACGGGCAGGAAGAAGAGCGAAGTGCCTTCCGTCTCTTTCCTGTCGGCATGTGTGGAACTGTGTGAAACCATGGACAGACACAGCTGCGTCCCTTCTGGGTCCTGGGCCCCAGGATTTCAGCCCCCCTCTCAGAAGTGTCTCACCCCAGAGACCTGGGCGGATGCCTGTAGTCCTGCCACCAATCATTCCTTTGAGTCACGTGAAGCCTCTTTTCGAAGGCCAATGAGCTGAAAGAGGCTGTGACATACCAGATCACTACTAGTGAGCACATCCTTCTAGAAGATTCCATCAGATTGCTACAGACAGGAGCCTGAAGAACAAGTACGACAGCAGACAAGTTGATTTCAGTATGGGAGGAGGCCGGATCTTAGGAGGTTGTCAAAATAGCCAGGCAGAGTAAAGGGAGAATGTAAGAAACCAGCCTGGCGCAAGAGGCCACTTGAGGATACAGGGACAGTGTGGGGGGGGGGGAGCCAGAGGGGACTGAGGGGCGCAGTGGTAACCACCCTCACTTCCCAGATGCTTGTAGGTGCTAGAGAAATATTTCCTAAGGAGGGCAGAAGGGAGGACTAGTTGCTGAATTTAGTTGTTTGGGTTGTGTGTGTGTGTGTGTGTGTGTGTGTGTGTGTGTGTGTGTGTGTATGTGTGTGCAAGAGGACACTTAAGTGCACGTACCTGTGGAGATCCAAGGGTGACCTTGGGAACCATCCTGGATTGCTCCCTCACCTTACTGTTTTGCTCTGGGGTTTCCCAGACTCCACCTTACCCAGGCTGCAATTACAGGGCCCTGCCGTAACTGCCTGTCATTTTAACATGGGATCTAGGGATTAGAATTCAGGTCATTTTGCTTACAAGACAAAGGATTTAACCACTGAGCATCTCTCCAGCCCGGGTTTTTTTTAGATTTTTTGGTAAACATTTATTATACCCCGGACCCAAGTCTACGCATTGAACATATATGACCTTGAATTCAGCCAGCGCGAGAGCCTTATCACAAGTCGGAGTTGGAAAGTCAGCTTCTAGCTGTGTGACTTGTGCCTCCTGAGGCTCACTGTGACCCCTGCCTAGGAACAGAGTCAATAAAGTTACCTCACAATTACCGTGAGACCCTCTGGAGCTAAGAGCCATAAAGACAGTTGGTGGGCTATGAAATGTTTTACAAATCATTGCCGACATTCGAAGTAAGCCAGGCTGTGAACGCAAAGCGTCCTTTTCAGTGCACGATCTCGACTGTGTCCTGCCTACTTTGTAGGCTTTGGATTGGGTGATGTTGTCCAAGTCTTAGTTCCCAGCGTATTAGCTACAGGACTTCAGGCAACGTGCTTAATCTCTCTGTGGTTCCGTGTTCTCCTCCATCAAACTGGGACTAAGGACAGATTGACTCCATTGAGCGGTCATGCAACCTGAAGAAAATTAAAAGGAAAAGATCTCAGACACACAGGATGGTAGCCTACAGGAAAGGAAGTGTGTCGTAAACGTACAGCTCTGCTCTTTTTAAGCCTCTAAATTTTGAGAAGGAGGCACTGTTATCGTTACCAAGGAGGAGAAAGCCGAGGGTCACAAAGTTTAGGTTACTTACCCAAGACAGAGCCAGTGTTCCTACACAGGTCTCTCTGCCTTGGGCCCTTCTTGGCGAAAGCATGTGATCTCACTGTCCACAATGACACGCCGGAAACACACAAGGGAATTCTTAAGCCAGAGCAGAAGAATTGCAAAGCTGGAAAGCAGAGAGAGGGGGTCAGGCCTTACTTCTCCTCAAAAGCCAAACTGTCGCAAGAGAAACACAGAGCCTTTGAATACTAATGCTGGGAATTGGAGAAGCTTCCAAGAGCCACCTGGCTCCCCACCTCCTGCCCATGGCAGCCTGGCAGAAGCTAGGAGGTTAGGAACCAAACTCCTCCTCCTCCTCCTTCTCCTTGTTCCCCTCCTCTCCCTCTTCCTCCTCCCTTTCCCTCCTTCCCTCCCTCCCCCAGTCTTCCCTCCTTCCCTTGCATATCTTGTGTATATGCACAAGCACGCGCGTGTGTGTGTATGTACATATGCATGCATGGTTGTGTGTGTAATATATACATGCATGCATGGTTGTGTATGTTTGTGTATTGCTCTACCTCCCTATTGTTTTCCTCTGAAGTTTTTTCACGCTCCACTTTCCAGAGACAGAACTGTAGGCTGCTACCATTTCTGCCCAGCATTTTGATGTGTGATCTGGAGATTCGTACTCAGATCCTTTTGCCTTTGAGGCAAAGGCTTTAACCCCTGAGCCATCTCCCCAGTCCATGACCCAGCCCTTTGCTGTTAGACTGGATGCGTGCCTCCCCCAGGCCGGGCCGTGGTCTTCTCTTCTACTTTGAAACTGTTCCATGCTGTTGGGCGTGGAAACCTGAACAGCCACGGGCAGAAGGTGATGGACCTTCAGACAGAAGTCCCCTAGAGCGGCGAGTGTGGATTTCACAGGCGCAGACTGTAGTTAAGTGTGTTTGCCCTTCAGCCAGTAGAAATGTAACCACGGCAGGAGGTGGGCGGGGCTCCTGGCTATTGTCCACCTTCCTTCTGCGTGAATCCTCCTTCCCTGCCGATGGTGACCGAGTCTCTCCTTCATGGAGCAGTCATTCCTCATCCTTACTGACCGCCTCCCAGGTGCCGGGGCGCAAGCCATGGGGACCAGGGTCTAAGGTTTCTATCCTCACCAGATTCACCCATCACCCCGCTGTGGCACGGAGCCTAAGGATGCAGGCAGCGGGCATGATATTGACAGACCTTGATAAGTCACTTGCAAGCAGACTGGTGGGACAGACAAACTGGGAGGAGGACTGACTTTGGGTGGGGGAGGGGGTGAGTTGGTAGAAGCTGGTAGAAGCGGGTGCTGAAGATGTCCCGGACACCAGGGGAGACAGCCCTGATGGTCAAGTTATGCATCCGTCATAATTTTTGGCTTGCATTAGCAGGAACCCATGCGTCCTTGAGCCCTCTTCCCCTGTCCTATTTACGTATTCTGGGGTCCGGAAGAGTCTGTCGTCTTCCTTGTATCGTGACAGCGTCCAGCATTGCACGCAGCTGTCCTGTCTCTTTCCCCACCCAGAATCCCCCACCCGGTCCCCAGAGAGCACCCCCACAGGACTCCAGGGCGCAGATACGTGCGGGCAGGCATTGGGTGCTGGAGGACCCAGGTGGATGATTGGCATCGGTTCCAGAGACTCCTTGGTGAGGCCACATCTCAGGGCCCACGGGTCCCACATCCACAAGGGCAAGTGGCTTTGTTATTTCCTCAGGGCGGCGCGCAAACCGCTGTCTCCTATCAAGGGTTCATTCTGACACTGGAAAGGCACAGACCCAGGAAGAAATCTTCACCGGCTCCTGCTGGAAGCTTTTCTCTCTCTCTCTCCTGAAAACAATTTATTTTTTCAGTGTTAGAACCATGTCCCTCCCCCTTGGTTTGGACACCAAAACAAACCCAGCTGTCCCCAAGGTTGAGCTGAAACCACAGGCGTTCGACTGAGCCAGCCAAAAAGGCAGCAGGGGAGCCGCTGGGAGGCCTGTAATTCCAGCCCCTGTCGTCTGCAGGGAGACAAGGAGGCTGTGTTCCTCAGGCCTGGCCTCAGCCTCGTTGGAATTACCTAGGACCAAGCTTCAAGGGCAGCCAGTCTGTCCCTCCCCCCAAAATCAGAGTGCTCCCCAGAAAGGCCCCTGGGACCTGAGGGGGAAGGGTAGGCTGACACCCCTGCCCATCCACTTCAAATGCTCCCCTGCATTCCTGGGCAGATAGAATTGAAGTCACCCCTCAGGACCCCCAGAACAGGAAGGCTGTATAGGATGACTGGTTTCCTGACTTAGTTTGGAGATTCAAAGCAACTGCTTGCTCCCGACTTTCTGGCACTTTCCCTGGAGGTCATTTGGGGCAGGTCTGAGTTAAGACCTCCAGAGGGGCTGGCAGCATCAGAGAAGGGATCAGTGGGTGGGGCCGTAAGAACAGGGCACCTAGCCCTGTCCCTCCAGGGCCGGCTGAGCCAAAGAATCCTGCAAGCCGTGAACTGATCTCCTGGGTTCTTCCTAACGCCTCCCTCGCACCTCCTGGGTGCTTCTCCTGCCACCCTGACTGGTACCTCTGATCTCCCTCACTCACCCCTGTGCCCCGCCTCCCCCTCCCTGACTCATTCCCACACTCCCAGCCCGGAGGAGAAACAGACTTGAGGCATCAATTCAAGCGGCTCCTTGTTCTCTGTGTCATCCAAGTCTGGGGTTCGCCATGAAAATGGTTACCTCCTTCAATGCTGCAACCCAGACATTTCACTCAGGACACCCGCCCTGCCCCAGACCCGCCCTTTCTGTTCAACTCCTGAGGACGTAGACTTTGACCGTGACCTCGTCCTAAGCCACCCTCAGAAAGAATGCATAGGTGGTTTCACAGGACTTCG
The DNA here is from genome assembly GCA_023101885.1 of Typhlomys cinereus. Lineage (NCBI taxonomy): Eukaryota > Metazoa > Chordata > Mammalia > Rodentia > Platacanthomyidae > Typhlomys > Typhlomys cinereus. The sequence continues at coordinate 802,058 of JALPQD010000588.1, read as the reverse complement.
GTAAAACTTAAATGCAGTTTGCAAAGGTTTGTCTTGGTTTTCCCCTGGGGCAGAGAATACTTTAATTACTTTTTTTAAAAAATTGACGTCTATGTTTCAAATTCAGAAGAGCTTAAATAAAAGAAAATCAGCCTGGCTGACTGTTGCAGTTCCCCTGCATGATTGCTGATAAAATCACCATCAAACGGCTTAAGGGAACAAGGGGCCTATTCTCTTACAGTAGTCCGGTTATAGTTCTTAGTCCAGCCTGGCAGGAAAGCTCACACCAACACCGGGGCCAAGGGACATGGCATGCCATGTCCCTGTAACAATGGAGAGAGGGACTATCCTCACTTGCCAGACCAGCATAACTGGCCAAGTGTACACAAGGATGCCTCTTTTCTCAAACAGTTCCCTCCATTTTATTCACCTGCCCAAGGATTAACCCTACCCACCATGGGCCAGGCCTTCCCCTCCACTAAACAATCTCCTGCAGGTTTGCCCTGGGCTTCGGTCAACTACCAATTCTCTACGAATGTGCCCAGAGCTCAAACCCTCAACCATTAAGTTGTCTAACCGTGACAATGACGCTTCTAGACAGCAGGAGTTAGGGACCCTCACTGCTGCGTGGAGATGTAGCTGCTGTCCTGGTCCTGCGAACACGGCCCATGAGTCCCCACCGTCCCACCTGTGCAACAGGTCATTTCATCTACCTGAAGTTGTAGCCTTTGGTCCTAGAGGCCAGAAGAACAAGTGGCTTATCCCAATGGCGGGTCGTGGGTGGAGGCGGGAGATTGGCAGGGGCGCGGGAGGGGAACACCTTGGTTCTTCTGGGATCTGTGAAATCAAATCACACGTGCGGGTTCCGTATTGGTGGTGCATTAGGTGAGAACGTGGAAGAGCTTCAGAATGCTGGGGGGTCTCCCAGAGGGGTTCACGGTGAGAAGCAGCTGCACTGACCCCGAGTCGGCGCACACGATGTCCCGCGGTTGCTCAGACGGCAGAGTGTGGAGCCCCACAAGGGCTCCTAACACCTCAGATTCCTTCTTTCTCCGGGAGCACGGTCAGATGGGCGACTTCCCTTCGTGCTCTCAACGCCCTAATTTAACACTTACTATTCTTAGACGGAATTATTCCAGCTAAAGAGATTCTCTGAACATCAAGTCTAGCCCAGAAGAGCCACTGAGCGTAGACAAGCAATGCCATTGCATTGAGAGCATGGAATTTCACAACTTCCAGGCGCTCCACTTATCCTTTCATAATTCCTTTGGTTCTGCCCTGAATACACACTCAGAGGAGCTCAACAATAGCCCGGCTCGGCAATCTCCTGCCTGCACAATTGCTCGTGTGCTTGAGGATTCAGTCGGTGTGAAATCTACTTTGCTAAAGACCGCGTGGCTGAGGAGACGCCAGAAGAAAAGAGTTCAGCACTGGTGCCAGGATTGGCAATCAAAATAGATCCGTGCCACAGGTTACCAACTAGATAGTCTGGGATCAGCCAGACTTTGTCCTCTAGGAGAATGCAGGAGGGCAAGAGGTATCACCACGTGCCCCCCAGAACCCCATATGGGCCAGAGTAAGACAAAAGTCTATCAGCAGTGAAGTGCTAGGCGGAATCAAGGATTAGGAGAGTTGGGTAGAGAAATGGGTAGAGCCGCAGCGAAGGGTAAATGTGCACGCAGCAGAAATGGGTAAGCAGGAAGCAACACAGTCTTCAGCCATGCGCCCATCTCCAGGATGAGCACCTCCTGCCCCCTGTCGTTGAGCAAGGTCTCAGGGTGCAGCGGGACACAGGGCAGGCAGGTGCCCTGGGGGGGAGGGGCACTTCCTTTCTAGTAGTGGACACAGACCAGCATGCAGATGCATAAGAAATCTCTAAAGGGTTCTGAAAGGTAATAAAGGAACTCAGAGAACAGCTACTAAACACAGACAGCAAGAACCCTCGCGAAGAGGACTCCAGCTGAGTCACGAACCCGAGAAAAGCACGTCAGGAAAGAGGGTCCTGAGGCAGAGGCTTATCAGAGTGAGCAGGACAGAGAACAGTTGAGATGAGGTCGGGATACGAGCAGGAAGCAGACTTTTGGGGGTCTTGGTATCAGTTGAATTCGGTTCATCTTGGCATGGGAAGCCATGAGTCAAATTTTCTTTTGTTCTTTATTTAAAATCCCACAATGTATACAATTCATTTTGATCATATTTCCCCCTCCCCTCAGTCCCTTCCAGACATCCCACCAATATGTTCTGCTCCCACTTTTGTGTTGTCTGCTTTATTTTTTTAGTTCGAAACAGTACTCTACAACAAAACAACATGTGAGCGATAGTAGGACACACATGAAAACATAGATAGTGGTTGTGATTGTACTTAAGCGCCCCGGGGCTAAGAACTACAATGAAACTAAAGATTGATTGGCAGCTTTCTCAGTCTGCGGTGAGCCCGCGTGAGCGCACACTGTGCGCGCACAGAGGAGACCATCCCCAGTGGGCACGCGAAGACCCTGCCCACGGGACGCCCACTCTAATTTTCAAAGACTTTCTGACTGTTGTATAAGGAGCAGACCAAAAAAAGGGACAAATAAAGTTTTTTTTTGGGGGGGGGTATGTCACTTGATTCCAGTGTCTATAACAAAATACCACAGGTTAGGCCCTTAAACAACGGAAGCAAATCTTTCTCGCTTCTGGAGGCGGCGCCCTCATTGAGATCTGGTGGGCTCAGCCGCTGGCGAGGTCGTCTGCTGGTGTATGCGGGCTGCTTGCTTCTCTCTGAGTCTTGGCGTGGCCTCTCCTCACCCACGTGAATGCAGAGAAGATAGCCTCTCCCTTCCTGCTCCTGTTTGTCTCTCTGTCTCTCTCGCCTCTCTCTCTTTTGTGTTTGCTTTCTCTTTTTTGTCTCTCGTCTCTTTCTTTCTTTCTCTTCTCTCTCTTCTCTCACTCTTCTCTCTCTCTCTCTCACTGTCTCTCTTTCCTTATAAAGCACCCAGTCCCGCCAGATTCAGGCTTCACCTAACATTCTCATTCAACATAAATTGCCTCCTACAATCCCATCTCCAATGACAGTGATGTTGGGGTGAAGGTTTCAGCGTCTTCCTTGGCATAGGGAGCAAAGATCACAGCTCAACGTCCTCCTGAGGTTTTTCACCCAAGGTTCTGGAGAAAGAAGGTGACGGGGAAAAAATCTCACCCTAGTAACGGGGCTCTAACCTCACATGGTCATGTCTGCAACCTGCTGGCCATTTGGATACTTGTAATCACTGGAAAATATAAGGAAAAGCAATACACGTGTTTCTTCTTTCTAGAACAGTTAGCCCAGGCCTCTACCCTGAGGTTAACTTTCTGGCCCTTTGCTACTGACAGACTCCGTGCATCCATCGCGCTTCTTCCTAAAGATCTTGGTCCTGTTACCATCGCTCCTGTGGGAAACAGAACTAGCCAGGAACTCTGCTAGAGAGGAGAGTCCAAGCCCGCCACTTTCCAAAACAATGTGGCAGATTAAATGCCACCACTACCCAAGTTTCTTGATCTCATTTTTCTCTGCCCCTTAAAGCTCTCTCTCTGCAAACTGGGCACCCTGGTACCACCTCACTTGGGGAGGAATACTTTCTTTCTTTTTTTCTAAATCAAAGCTTGGGAGCGAGACTATTGTCTCACACCTGTTCCCCAATACTTGGGAAGTAAAGATGGGGGAAGAGCAAAAATCCTTAACTACACAGTGAATTCTAGATCAGCAACCCTGAACTGCATGAAGACTTGTCTGGAAAAAAAAAATACAAAGAAATGGAGAGTTGTTCTCCTGCCAAATGGTAAATATCTAGAGGTGTGTGTATGTGTGTGTGTTATGCAAGTTTGTGGCCATGTATGCTTGTGTTCTATGTTTCATCACCATACATGTATGCATCCGGGCATGCATGTCTGGACATGTGAAGACCACAGGTCAACATCAGGTATCTTCCTCAATCTCTCTCCACTTTGTTTCTGAGACATGGTCTCTCTTACTGAGCCTAGAGCTCATCCACTCGGCTAAGCTTGCTGTGCAGTGAGCCCCAGGGACCCCCAGATCTCCATCACTCCATGTCATCCTGGTGGGGTTCAGGTGAGCTCTGCCACATTGGCCTTTTCCCTGAGTGCTCAGGATCCGAATTCGGGTCCTGAAGCTTGGACGGCAAACATTTCACCTTCTAAAACACCAAATTACTTCCAGCAGTGACTCTTAGCAGCATTTTCTTTTATTTATTTTTATTTTGTTATTTTATTTTTAGTAGCTCATGGTTCTGTTTTTCCAGCATTGAGGAAAGCCACAAAATTGTTCCCGCTCAGTTAGCTCATGTGTTATGGGGCCACTGTCAGCTTGATTAACCAGGATGCAGCTGGCCCAGCTGTGATTGACAGCTTCCAGCTTGACTGGTCACTGCAACAGGGGCCTCCAAACTCAGCCTGAGAACAGCAACAGTTCTCCCAGAACTCGCTTCCCGGGTAGGGAGAAGCTTGTCTTTCATAGCTCTACATTTGGGTGTCATGCAATGTGATTTCCAGTCTATCCTGCGGCCCTGTGGAATCAAAATGCACATGGTGCGCTCCTGGGCTGATTCAAGCACTTAAGGGAAAGTATTCAGGTCGCCTCATAGTGGAGTCCGCAAGAGGAAAGATGCTAGGAGCCTGGTGTTGGAGATACAATGGATGGCATTGGACAATCACATTTTTTATTTTTTATTTTTATGCACACGCGCGCATGTGTCTGTGTGTTTATCAGAGAGCACTGTGTGGACGGCCAAGGGTGACTTTGGGAATCATCCTGGATGACTTCTGCCTCCTTCTTGCTTCTCTCTAGGATTTCCCAAGCTCCGCCCACCGGGACTGAAAGCGCAGGCTGCCATTTGTGCCTGGCATTTTTTACATGGAATCTGGGATCTGAACTCAGGTCCTTCTGCTTGTGAGACAGAGTCTTAACCCTTGAGCCATCATCCCTCCAGCCCCAACAACCAGAATTTCTTAAAAATCCCCAGATGTTTCGTCTCACGGGATGATTGTTGGTATCAACTGTCAACTTGGCAAAATAAGCTTCCAGCCCCACCCGGAGGGTTTACTTGGATTAGATTAGCCTCTGGGCTGGCCCTGGGAGGAGCCCCCCCCCACCTCCCCACCCCCCTGCTAGGGTCCTAGAGGGCTAGAAAGAGAAACCCAGGAGAACCAAACAATTCATCATCCTCTGCTTCCTGACCGCAGATGTCACGTGATCCTAACTCTCCTGCCGCCATGATGGGCTGAACTCTTTCTCCTTTCAGCTGCTCCCAGGGAAAATGCCTAAGACACATAGGGACCAGGGACTCTCAGCCTCTTTCCTTTTGACATTCTAAGCCAGATCTCTGTCTGTGGTAAATGGCTGTCCCCCACACGAAGGGACGTTTAACGGTACCCCTAATCCTCTACCCACCAGCTCCCGGGAAGGAGCCCTCCAGGTTTCAGCAATCAAAACTGTCCCCAGACATTGTATGTTGCCAGATTTCCCTGGGGAGTCAAAATGTCCCTGGTTAAGCAGCACAAGAGAGACCCCACTGTATACAGCTGACACCCTAAGACTAGCGGGTCTAAGAAAACTCTAAGTCCAAGAATCCCATATCCGAAGTAGTTTAACCACCAAACCAGAAATGACATAAACTATCATTTATTGCCTCTTGCAAACTGTTGCTTTATCTGTCAGTTCTCTGGTTTCCATGTTCTTTCCTTTTGTAATGGTCTTGCTTTCTGCTAGGGCAAGTGACATAGAGAGAGGGGCTATAGAGCACCTGCAGGTGCTGGCCGCCAAAGACCAGGACACTGGCTTCAATCTGGTCTTTCTGATGCTAGGACAGCACCCCTCAGCCTTGACACAGGACGGACGTGCAGCCTAAGGAACTGATTTCAGTCATTGCTGTTGTTTAAGAGGTTTCATAGCCTTGCTCGCTATTGCTCTTTATTTCCTATGCTGTTCAACAGTTACCCACGGGGTACGTACTGGGTCTCTGTGCAACCATCCTCTCCTGGCTGCAGCACTGACCCCAGACATTGTATGTTGCCAAGTTTCCTTGGGGTGCGGTTGAGTGTGGCTGAAGCCTAGGTTCACGTGGAGACCAAACATGGGATAGGCTGACAAGGTGCAGCAGACCAGATCCTCAAAGGACTTGAATGACAGACCTAGAAATGTCAACCACAAGGATTAGAGAGAGAGAGGGAGAGAAAGAGGGAGAAGGAGAGGAAGAAGGAGGAGAGGGAGGAGAGGGAGGAGAGGGAGAGGAAGAGGAAGGAGAGGGAGGAGAGGGAGAAGGAGGAGAGGGACAGGGAGGAGAGGGAGAGGGAGAGGGAGAGGGAGAGGGAGAGGGAGAGGGAGAGGGAGAGGGAGAGGGAGAGGGAGAGGGAGAGGGAGAGGAAGGAGAGGAGAGGGAGGAGAGGGAGAAGGAGGAGAGGGACAGGGAGAAGAGGGAGAGGGAGAGGAGAGGGAGAGGGAGAGGGAGAGGGAGAGGGAGAGGGAGAGGGAGAGGGAGAGGGAGAGGGAGAGGGAGAGGGAGAGGGAGAGGGAGGAGAGGGAGGAGAGGGACAGGCACAGGGAGAGCGAGAGCTGTGGGTCCAAACTGGAGAACAGATGGACAACGGAGCGTCTCCATGAGAAGAGGGAGAGTTTGCAAACTTTGTTCTCTTTCCAATCCCAGAGGTTCTTGGGGTGAATGTCCACCTTGGACAGAGTCGACCTCCTGACCCCATGAACCTTTCATTCTGCCCCAGCCCCGTCCCTTCATTATTCAGCTGGCAACACAGCAGTGGTGAGAGCCAGGAGCCTGGCTGGGGAGACCCACCCTCTCCTCCCCTGGCTCCCTTGCTCCAGATGGATTCGTGCCCCCACGGGGGTCGCAGTGCTTGTAGCTGGGAGTGGAGGAAGCTGCCCCCCTGGGGCTCAAGCGCAAGCACCCGCACACGTGCACGCGCACACACATGCATCCAGACTTGGCCGCGCTTGAGAGGACTCTAGAAACTATGTAGCAGACTCCATGTTCTCTTGTTCCCAGACCCCCAAGGCTGCAAAGACCCCCTCTGGTCCTTGCTTCCCTCTTGCTCCCAGCTCCCACAGGCAGCGGAGGACCCGTCCTGACCCACTTCCCTTCCTGCATCCCTCTAGCCCACCGGGATGCCCACCGTCTTTCCTGTCCTGTGGTCACCTGCACAGGCTCCAGGCAAAGGCGCAGGGTGGCCAGAGGCTGGCGATTAGCACCATGGGATTTACGAGATGACTGCCACATGCTGAATGCCACTTAAACGCGACGTGCTCCTGGCCACGTCACGGCAATCCCAGGAGTCAGGGACTATTATCAAACATACCAAGAGGCCAAGCAACTCTCTAGTCCCTTACGGCTCTTACTTAGCAGAACCTATATCTAAACTTGGCTGTGACCCCAAACCAGGGGCTCCCATCCTGCCCCTCGGGGACCCCATGCCTTGCTCCTGTATTTTTTTTCCTTGTCCTAAACACCCTGTTCTTCCTATAGGCATCTCTGGGGTTGGATCCGGTCACAACTCTGCCATGAGTTAATTCTATGACCCAAGAAACGTTTCCTTTAACTCTGGGAGCTTCGGATCTCCCTTCAGTAGAATAGAGCTGTCCTGTCTGTCTGAAAATCAGCCGGGGGTTTTACACAAGCCTGTTTGCCTCCAAGGTCTCCTGGACGCCAAACCAGAAGATCTTGTCCTGCCAATGCTGAAGCGACTCTGCAGAGGACGCTGAGCATCCAAGAGGTCCCCTCTCCTCAAGCAGACCCAAGCAACACGTGTCCGCGCCGAGGCCCCGCGATACCTGCCAAGTCGGTTGGCAGCGCTCGCTCTTGGCTCTGTCCACAGAGAGAGAGGTCACATTCCTCAGCCCAGCCGTCCAGCACAAGGAAGCAGCCCTGCTAGACCCAAGGAGAGATGGACGTCGTTCAAAGGCGTCTGCATCCCCAGGTTCTCCTGCTCGCTGCTCAGGCGGGAAGAGAAGAGAGGGAGGACATGGGGTTCAAGGACAGAGTGGAGAAGCCCCTCTTTTCTCACTGTCAAATGGAAGCTGCAGACCTAGGGCCCCGGGGCTTCTAGACCTCGGATCTAAGCCTGGATTAAACGGAACCTGTGAAGATGCTCCAAGGCTGTATTACACTTTCTGTACCCGTTTCCTGAGCTGACCTGCCAAAGTACTCAGAGCAACAGAACATTATTGTGTCATCTGTGTGTGTATTTTTATATATGCATGTATGTGTGTACATGCATGTGCATATATACAATGTATGCATGTGTATATGTACTTTGTGCATGCATACGCTTGTGTATGCACATGTTCTTGTGTGTGCATGTGTGTGTTTGTATATATGCATGCATGTGCATGCATGTCCATTGCATGTGTACATGTGCATACATATGCTTGTATATGCACATGCTCGTGTGTGCATATGTTTGTATATATGCATGCATGTGTACACATGCATGCGTATGCTTGGTATGCACATGTTCGTGTGTGTATTTGTATATAGGCATGCATGTGCATGTGTGTATATGTGCATGTATATGCCTGTATATGCACGTGTTCATGTATGTGCATATGTTTGTGTGAGCCACAGGACAATCTCACAGGTTGTTCCTCCTCAGACGACATCCCTGTTATTTCTCTGAGAAAGTCTCTCACTGACCTACAGCTTACCACCCAGGCTAAGGTAGCTGGCCAGGGACTCTGTCTGTCTCTTCCTCCTCAGTACTGGGATTAGACACATGTGCCAACTTGTCTGACATTTTCACACAGGTTCTGGGGATTTGAACTCGGTGTCTGATGCTCGCACCACAAGCACTTTACAAACGGAGCCATCTCCCCACCAAACGTTCCTTTTTCAAAGGTCTGTGTTAGATTAGAGTCCACCCGAGTGACCTTTCTTGAACTCGTTGATTTCTATGAGATTTTATTTCCAAATGAGGTCACTGTGAAGTCCCGAGGACTAGGGATTCAGCATGGGAGATATAGTTCAAGTCATGATATCTGTTCTCCCCACACTGTGTGTCTACTGGAAAAAACTGGAGGATCAAGAGAAGTGAGTTTAGGCCCCAGTCTGTCAACGGCTGGCTCATTTGTTTTGACAAGTGCTTTGAACCATCCTTTTCATCTTGCTTCCTTGTGAAGAAGCTTAAGTGAGATCATAGGAATCGCCAAATTTATAGCAAGAGTAGCCTCTGAGATCATGTGCCATTTCCTAACGTGGATTTGCTCACCAGAATATTAATCTTTCCAAGTCACCTTGGGCCAGAAGACACTTCCAGGAGTATCTTCATGTACCTAGGGAGGATGAAGCCCAAGGAAGCAACATCTCCTGAATTCAGATTATGTGGGGAATCCTGGTAGCTCTCTTGATCAGTACTCCACACTTGAAAAATTGTATACATTTACCCCTTCTAATGTATATGAGCAAAACCTGGAATTCAACTTAGATCATCTCCCCAACTTTGACTCTAAGCTGGAGTTCAAAGGGAACACATTCATTCTGGGACAGACCTTTACATCTCAGAATGAGATGTAAAATTTTTAAAGTATTTCCAATACTCTGCACTCAGTAAATTTTCCAATTAACACTGAAAGAATAAGACCGATTGCCGAAGCTTACCTGAAGTTCTCTTACTTTAAATCAACCAGTTGATGCGTGATCGCTGACTGATTACTCCATCGCCTCTGCCTCCTTTAATTGCACAAGGACAGAGTGGGAAGGGAAAGAGGGAGCCAGATGGGAGCAGGACCTAGATCCAGAGTTCAGAAGTACATCATAACCTAGGTTGATGTGTAAAGCAGCCAGTGCCCTTAGCCCCTAGAGAACCATCTAGCGTCCATCACTGTGGATAGTTAATCCTGCATGTTGACTTGACACATCTGGCATTAATTAAGATCAGCTGAGACCACCTGAAGAGATTATCTGCATAATGCAAAGATCAGACCTAGATCCCATCGGAACTTTCGTAGATCTCATAGGAACCGCCTAGTAGTGGACCAGATGAAAGAGCCACAGAACAGAAGACTAAGAGGAAGAGGAGAGAGGCTCTGTAGCTGTGCTAGGAATCGCTCTTCCCTCCGGCCTCCTGTTTCTTTGCTTCTTCGACCCTCCAGCTCTCCAGCCCTCCAAGTCTTCAATGTGACTAAAGACTCTCCAGGAATCCTCCTGCCTTCAGCCGTCACCCACTGGACTGGAGTACTGGACTGAGCAGCTACTGGCAGCCATCATTGGACTACCTTGGCCATATCTCATAAGGCAACTCAATACATTTCCTATTTATATATTCATTCTGTTGATTCTGTGACTCTAGAGAACCTGACTAATACAATCACTCTATGGAGATAGTGTGTGTAGGGGGCTAGCGGCTTGGAAAACTTGTCATAGCGGGCACCTACCGAGTGCATGGGACATTATATTGTAATGTACCTAGGAAGCTAACACAATCCTCTTCTCTATCTCAGGAGGTAGATGATGTCATCCATGCTTTCATATCTCCCGAACTTTGGTGCCATGGCTGCTAGCAAGGATGAACCAGAGTCCAAGCCCAGTGGTATCTGCCCCTCCAGAGAGTCACAAGTCCAGGGTCCTGCTGTGTGGCTTTTCTTGGTTTGCTTATATGCGCCTGCTGGATTCTGGCCAGTTTCACCTGTGTGCATTCCTTCTCTCCAAGGCCAAGTGCAGAGGTGCCAATCAAGCTTCAGTCCGTCTCTCCTACCGCTCGCATGACAGCTTGTGTTTAAGGTCTGAATGACGACATCACTCTCAGGAGACTTTGATTCTGAAAACAGCGGCTGAAACAGAGGTTTTCCGCTGTTGAGGAGAAAGTGTCCACAGGTGGACAGCTCAGCGCAGAGGTAGCGTGACTTCTTCCAGGCACTACAGGACAAAAATAAGAGTAACAGCTTTGGGAAGTGATATCACTGCTTCTAAAAGCTCCACTTCAGGTCAGGTTTCTATTCCTCCTGGCAATCCCAAAAACTCCCAAAATCTGTCTTTGCAAACTCTAGCCTGCCCAAGCACCCAGCAATAGCTTTGGCTGCTTGTTGCCAGAAATCCTGATATGGGAGCAGATACATCTCACCCCACCACTGCAACAGGTTGGTGAGTCTATAAACCACACAGAAATGAATGGTTGATCATTTTCTTATCAATGCCATCAATATGCACGATACACGCATTTTCATCCCAAAGGAAACTTGTTACCAAAGTTGTAAGTATTTGAAGTCATAATGAACATATCCACCATCAGTGGCTGTGATTGGCTGCGAAAGGTGTCAACTTGAGAATCGAAGGTTTGAGTTCAGGGCACAGTTGTGAAGAATCACTAGTGAAGTCCTGAGCGAGGCTGTAGAAAATTGTCCGATTGACTAGAAAGACCCAGTCCATGGTGGGTGAGATGTTTTCCTAAACAGACAGACAAGATGAAGGGGAATGATTCTAGGAGTTGTCTTGGGCAGATAACTGGTGTCTGGCAAGGAGATCTACCCCTCTCTCGGCAGTTTTGTGGATATGGTGTGGCCAGTTCCCTCAGCCGCTAGTGTTGGTATGAGCTCACCTGCCAAGCTGGACTTAAGAAATGTGGTTGGGCAATTATAATCCAGAATTAAATCCCTTGTTCCCACAAGCCATTTTGTCCTGAATTTATCAACAGCACACAGGCAAACTGCGACAGTAGCCAACAGGTCCCGATGGCAGAAGGCAAAAAGAAACTTGACTTACTCAAATGAGTCTTTGGAAAGAAGTTTAATTGGAAGTCATACTTATCCTTTCTTTTGTTTTCTTTTCTTTTCATGTACGTGCATGTGTGTTTGTGTGCACGCGCGCGCATGCACACAGGTGTGCATGTGGAAGCCCAAGGCTGATATCGGCGATCATTCCTCAAACACTTTCCACTTTATTGTTTTGAGGCTGGGTCTCCAGTTAAACTCAGAGGGTCCCCTAATCTGCCTAGCCGTCTCACCCTGGAACTTGCCGTACTCCTCTTCCAGGGCTGGACTCACAAGCGGCCCACCATGCCCACCCAGCATTTTATCAGGGATCTAGGGATCTGAATTATCCTTCAATCCAGTGTTCTCAGAATGCCTTCACGTTCTTCCAAATACCAAAGACTCAGATGGCCTTTGCACAGACGGGGGTGTGCCTGCCCCAAATGAGAAGGCTATTGGCTGACATGTCTGTACCCCCACACACACACCCACACAAATGTCTGGCTTTCTAACAGATAGCAGGTTCCCATACTTGCTTGTGTGGGTGGCCTACTGTGTATCACGTACACTATGTAACACTCTTCTTTTCCCTTCAGAAGGCAAATACCATTTTTGCCTTGTGTAAAAACACTAGCTTTGACATCACCATCCTCAGTGATGATCTGCGCTTCCAGAACCGCCTCTCTCGCCTCTAAAGCTCCCCATGGCTCGGACTGCAAGTTCAGAGCGCTGCCTGTTCACACGCGGGTCACCTGACATTCTTACTCTCAGTCCGCTCATGTGGTCCTGTCCTCCATTATTACTCTACCCACCGGCCTCTGGTCTCTCTGCATGGAGGCATAATTGATGAGAAGTACTGCTCTGGAATTCAAGAGAACCTAGTTCTGCCATCATCGGCTGTGCAGCCTTACACAGGTCAGGGAGCATGAACTGTTCCATTGTCCCCTCTGGTTCTTAGTTCTTCATTTGCCAAACACACATCCGCTTGTCTCTCACAATTGCATGAAGGTCAGTTGCACCATAGACATGAAAACGCTTATAGCAGATTTGTGTAATCATCTAACCATATTCCATTCTTTAATTTAATTTTTTTATTAAATTGTGCATGTGTGCATGTGTGTATGTATGTGTGTGTATGTTATGTGTATGTGTAGAACCACAGACGAATTCGGGAACCACCATGGACCACCTCTACCTCCTCCTGTTTACTCTGCCCCGGGATTCACAGACTCCACCCTACCAGGACCAGAAACGCAAGATGCCCTGGCTTGGGGTCTAGGATCTGAACTCAGGACCTTCTGCCTGCAAGGCAGAGGCTTAACCCCTGAGCCACCTCTCCATCCCCCATATTCCATTCTTTAAAATGAGTGCATTACTTCAAATGATTTGGGCTTCTAGTAACTGAGAATCTAACTCAAACAAGATTAAAAGTTTTGGATCATTTAACCGAAAAGTCTAGAAGCAATTTCAACCTCAAGTGTGGCTTGACCCCGAGGCTCCTCATGGAGCTTGGAAATTCATGGTTCTGCTCCCTTCTCAACTGCTCTGTGGAACTTGGCGCTCAGTAGACTTCCTGGTACTGAACTTGACTCGGAATACCAACTTCTTATGCCACACCACCCAGATAAGAAAAAGTCCCAGAAATTTCCACAAACTTCGAGAAACTCTTCGCCACAGAAGTCCTCAACAAATATGCCCTCAGAGCCAAACTGAGTCAGGCGCGGGCGCCCAAATCTCTCTCTCCAAAGCCCACAAAATATGATCAGCTGATGAGCAATGCAGACCAAGTGTACCCTGGGATTGAAATGCTAAGCACATTGGCCCACTCGAGTCACAAGACTGGGAAACCCAAGTGAATGAGGTAGAAACAATCGTTGGAAGGCAAATGGTGAATGCTCTCTGTGACATTACGGATCTGTATCATTTACCTAGAAAGGTGATCCTAGTGTATTACACAGTTCTAAAAAAAATGTTGATTCAGAAAGAGCTTGTCTACTGAGACCCCTGGGGTGGTTAGTCTTATCAACCTGACATCAGGCATCGGGTTTCTAGTTACCCGTCAGGTATTCTTAGATTAAAGCTGATTCCGGGCATGCCTTCATGAGAAGATCCAGTCCATCTTGGGTGGAACCCTTTCCTAGACACGTCCTAGACAGCGAGGACTGTGCAGGAAGCAGGGTAAGCGCGCGCGCGCATGCGCACACACACGCACGCACGCACGCACGCACAGACACCTCTATCCACTCTTCGCCCTCTGCTCTTGCTGTGGGTGAGACCATGACCGGCTCCCAGCTCCTGTTGCTGTGACTTCCCCGTTAAGATGGACCGTAACCTGGAATTGGGGAGCCAATAGAACCCTGTCTCCCTCTGGGTTGCTTGGGTCGGGTGTTTTGTTGCAACCACAAGAGATGGGATGTAAAATGGTCCCCATCTCAGGAAGCACATGTCTCTACCCGCATGCCTATGTGCAGCCACAGGTTTCCATTCAGTTGAAATGATGGGGGTGAGGTTCACAGGTGAGTGTGCACATCTGTTCATTTCATTTCCTTTGCTTCTCTGTCTTTTACGTAATAACAAGTACGGGCTGCAGAGCTAACCTGTGTTGTTGTCAATAAATTAACGAGCAAAGGACTTAAGGGAACCAGGGGTTTTATTCTGTCTTATGATGGTCCAGTTACACTCACTTGTCCAGCTGGACAGGAGAGCTCACACCAACACCAAGGGGTGAGGGAACTGGCCACACCAAATCCACATGCCTGCTAACAGGTATGATCCTCACCTGCCAGACCAGCATGTCTGGCCAAGTACACCAAAGAACGCCAACTTCCTTAACCAGCTCCCTCCATCTTACGCAACTGCCTAGGGACTAGTATCCACCATGGACTGGCTCCTCCCCATCAATCTCCTGTAGGCTTAACTCAAACTACCAATTCATTACAAATGTGCCCAAGCTTCAGCCTTCAATTGTCAGGTTGGCAACTGTGTCTAACTACAACAGGTATTTCCTGTAAAACTCCCATACAGGACCTAGTCTAAGCCTAAGGTGAAATCCAGTCAGTAACCACCACGTTCCTGTCTCAGTCTCTCTGCTCTCACCCTAAGCCCCAAGGCTGCCTCCCTCTCACCCTCCTTCCTGGCAATCTGATGGCACCTGGGCACCTTCTCCATCCGTGTGCCTTTCCCACCCACACGCCTAAAGAATCACAAACCAGGATCCCTAGTTCAGAATAAAAAGAGTCTATTTTCATTCATACGTAAGTCTCATTTCCAATTATTTTGTGTGTATCTACACATGCACATGCACACACACGCACACACACACACACTCACTCCAAGTCCCTTCATCAGCCCCCACAGCATCATCATGGTATTTAGAATAATAGTCTCTTCCCACAGGTCACCAACTTCTAAAATAAATGTATTTCCGCCAACAGAAGCTGTGGAGTCTCTGAAATACGACCCCTCGGCTCAGAGTCACAGGCTCATTAAAGAGTGATTTCCGTGGCTTTGAAGAAGAAAGGCAGGGGAAGAAGCAAGATGTGTCTCCTTATTTAACTAAGTGAGGAGATGCAGAGGAAAAAGCTCAGAGATAGAGACGAGGCAGGACGTAAAATAGCATCTGAATAGCAACCGCTGGAATTTCATTATCGATCATAGTACTGATAGTATGATTTATATAAAAAAGAAAACTCTTACTGAGTGCTCACTGAGAGGCCACGGGGGCAGTGGCAATACGTGGGATGCAATGTCACAGAAACTGTCCCATGCGAGAGAGTCCGCCTAATCTGAGGTGGGGATCCCAGGACAGCGAGGTACAGAAAGTCATGGAAGTTTCTGTATACAACGGTCTGAGTTGGAGGATGGGGAATCTCTGTCTCCGGATATATTTCAGGCCAAGTGGCTTCAGCCTTCTTTCCTGAGGAATGAGTGACAGGAACAAAATCAACCAGAGGCAAACATGATACCATCGAGGGAAGTAGACCCAGTGCAAGAAATCTCAGCTATGGTGGGCACCAGGGGACCACCTCCACCTGCAGAGGCAACGATAGCACAGCTGCGACCCAGCTGCCCGCCTGTATCTCTCCCATCCCCCCTCGCCTCCTTCCGTGCTGGTCCCTCTTCTGCTCTTTCCTGTACCCGATGGCAGCCATCTCCAAGGATGTGTCTAGATAATGAGAACCTAGCAAATAGGATACACGCAAGACATCACGGAAGGGCAGAACATAGAGGTGGACTGGAGGGCAGGCTGGGGGGGATGGGGACTTCCTGGGGAAGATGGGGACTTCCCAGAGGACATGCTGGGAAGGATGAGACTTCCTGGGGAGGACAGAGACTTCCTGGGGAGGATGGAGACTTCCTGGGGAGGATAGAGAGACTTCCTGAAGGACAGACTGGGGAGGATGGGGACTTCCTAGGAGGATGGGGACTTCTTGGGGAAGATGAAGACTTCCTGGGGAGGATAGAGAGACTTCCCAGAGGACATGCTAGGAAGGATGAGACTTCCTAGGGAGGACAGAGACTTCTTGGGGAAGATGAGGACTTCCTGGGGAGGATAGAGAGATTTCCTGAAGAACAGGCTGGGGAGGATGGAGACTTTCTGGGGAGGATGGGGACTTCCTGGGAGGATGGAGACTTCCTGATGAGGACAGAGACTTCCTGGAGAGGATGCAGACTCCCTAGAGGACAGGCTGGGGAGGATAGAGACTTCCTAAGGTTCAAGGTCTTGGCTCTGGGTGCCAAGTAGGGGCTGATGTCTGGTGTGTAGAGCTAAGGAAGATCTTCCAAACAGGGAAAGAGACCATACCATGGCTTCTGCATAGGAAGAGGCTGAAGCAGAGGTACTGAGAAGAAGGGAGCAATCTGAACATGCAGTTCACAGGAAGACAGCAATGCGCCCTGGAGGGGACATGGGCTTGATGGCAGAGTTTGGGGGTTAGCCTACTGTTCCCCACTCTCCGGTTATCCTGGAATAACTGGCCTTGGTCCCACCCGCATCCCCTTTGGGAGAAGAGGGGAGTTGGCCAGACTCATCTGATGCATGAGTTTGGAGGCAGAAAGGGAAGCTCCCCAGCCCTCAAAGGCCTTTCCAAACGCCTTCCCCAGGGGCAGCCAGGAAAGTCAGCCCACCTCAGAGGCGGAAGCATCCAAAAGCCTGTTTGCTCTATAAGCCTCAGACCTTCTCCTAAGACAAGCACGGAGGTGACCTTTCCATTCCCTGTCCCTCTGGCTTGCGTTTCCTCAAATGGCTCAGAACTCAGGCTTGTGGGAGGGGTGAAATGTCAGCCACAAGCTCCTCCCCAATTTGACGAAATCTCTGATGTCAATGCCCACGCATGTGCCTTGTAAAGGTTTCCAAAGTGTTTGAGATACACAGATGAGTTAAGGTCCTTGGGGAATAAACACTGGGGGGATGAAAGTGACAGGTGCCTGTCTTAGGATATATATTCCCCGTCATTTTGATTGACACAACCTCAAGAACAAATGTGTCCCCCAGAAGGACTACATTTCCCACAATCCCTGTCTTCCCATTACCATGTGATTAAGCAATGCCCAATAAAATGAAAGCAAAAAGTATTGACAGCTACTTCTTTTTTTAATAAGAAATATCTTTATTTGTGCACTGACAAGAGAAAAATGTTCCTTTCCAAAAATCAATGATACTTTATCTTAGTCCTTCCCTTTTGTTTTATTCTTTGACCATTTCATCTGTGTATATGATGAATTTCAGTTGTTTTCACCCTTTATTACTGTGCCTTATCCCATTCTTTCTTCAAGTGAGGACCATCTTCCAGACAAACCCCCTCCTGCTTGTGTGTCTGTCTGTCTGTGTACCTGTGTTGTGTGTCTATCTGTATGCCTATGTGCCTCTGTGTGTGTGTGTGTGTGTGTGTGTGTGTGTGTGTGTGTGCGTGTGTGTGTTCTACTAAGTCTAATTAGAGTTGCCTGGCTGAGTATGAGCTGCCAGTTATTTACTACAGCATGGGCAATGCTCCGTGACTGCACCACTAAAGAAAATGCCACCCCTCCCCAGCCAGCACTGTCACTTTGTCCCCTGGGAGGGGGGCCTCGTGGGTCCTTCCTCCTCAGTGATGAAACGCTGGCAGGTGCCACCTTGCAGGTCCCCACAGCTGCAGTGATCATGCCATGCGGAGCCTGGACCACGCCCAGAGTATAGCGCCCCTCCCCAGCCTCCCCGCCCCCCAGCTTCTGCCTCTTACTTCCTTTCCTCCTGCTCTTCCTCCATGTTCCCTGAGCCTTGTGGTGGGTATGGGCAGGTGATGTAGATATCTTGTTTGGGGTCAAGCACGCCACAGTCACTTATTCTCTGAGTCTTGACCACTTGTGAGTCTATAAGTCGTAGCAGCTCCTGCAGATTTTTTTTAAGAGCAGCTGGTGTAGTCTCCCTGCCTATGTTCAGCTTCTTCCCCTAAGCTCTCTAGAATATGGATGTGATGGCTGGTGCCACAGCTGCCATCTTGGACCTGGAATACAATGGCTATACCCTTAATTTGACGGTGCTAACATCTGAAAGGAAGCTGATTCTCTGCTTATCACTGAACCCCTCTTCCTTATCGGAGAAAGAAATTAAGTTCTGCCATACTCAAACCTGTGTTATTTTTTAGTTTGGAGTCTCTACTCCTGAATCTAATCCTGCCGGCACAGAAGGAACATGAACCAAAAGTGAATTAGAATGACATCCTGGCCTGCACTGGCCATATTCAAGCAACTGATTGACAAACCACAGTAGCCTAGGAGGGACAAAAAAGAAAGAACATAAGAGACTGGTTATAATGGTTACTCTCAACTACTGCTATGAGAGAGCACCCAAAGTCAACCAACTTAAGGGAGAAAGGGAGATTTATTCGACTTACAGTTCCAGAGGGGAGATGTATTCTTTCATGGTGGAGGTGGCATGGCTGGCTGGCCGGCCGAAGCTGGAATCAGGCTAAGTCACTCCATCTATGAAGGCTGAAGGCTGGAGGATTCCTAGGGAGTCTCTCTTCTTCCCAGTCTTCTGTTCTGTGATTTCTTTTAGCTGGTCCACTACTCGGAGGTTCCAGTGAGATCTAGGGAGGTTCCCACAGGATCTAGGGTTGGTCTTTGTATTGTAAATGTGCTGATCTGGATAATCTCTTCAGGTGGTCTCAGATGACCTCTAGCTAATGCCACGTGTGCCAAGTTGACACCCAGGATTATCTATCACACTAATAGGCGAGATTCTGCTGTTTTGATCACAGCCTATTGGAAGACAGAGAGATTGTGTAATAAATACTAAAGTAAGTATGAACTGTAACAAGAACAGTAAAACAAACAAACTTAATACTGTGAGAAGCGATAAGGAAGGAGAGCAGAAAGACCGCCAGTAAATAAGGTGCTACGGGAGTGTGATAGTTAATCTTGGTTATCAACTTGACCACAGCTAGGGTTAACTAACAGGTTAGCTGTCAGACTACCTGGATAGAGGATTGATACCCTTGCAGTAATACAAAGACTAACTCTAAATCTGGTTGGAACCTTCCAGTAACAGATCAGATAAAAGGAATCACAAGACAGAAGAGCTCTAGATTCTCTTGCCCTGTGCTGGCAGCTCATCTTCCTTCCTGCCACCATCAGAATCCAGTTTCTCGGACCCTCCACGAGGGGCGCGACTTAAGCCGCCTCCAGCTTCTGCCGCCTCCCAGCTCCCTTTGCCATCGTGGACTGTACCTCCCCTCTGGCACCGTCGGCCAAACAAATTTCCCTTCCTGCCTTAAGCCGTTTGTTTGAGTGGTGTCTCCCAGGACAGAGAGAGAACCTGCTACAAGGAGCCCTCCACTGAGCCACTACCTAAACAGAGGAAGAAAGAGCAGGAGAGCAGGACTCGGACAAGCGAATGTGGGTGACGTTTTGCAGAAAGAAGAGGGTGGCATGGGCACAGACCCTGGGGCAGGCATGACGCTGGGCTGAAGAATAACCCGACAGCTCACCAGCAAACCTGAGACAATAGCTATGGCCCCACGGGAACAACCACAGGCCCCCTGGCCAGGGACAAGTTCACGTGAGCGGGCCCCTGCTGCCCTTTACTTTGGGTGCACCCCGTGAAGTCAAGCACCATATGTCCAGATCCAAAGAAAGGAGCCGACAGACCTTATGGAATGCATTACTGAGCGGAGTGGTGAAAGTAGACAGCTGTCTTTCAGGGAACAACCACTTAAAAATGCCAGGTGGAAACGATGGCAGCCTGCATTTCTGTCTCTAGTGGGCAAAGCCTGGGAAATCCCAGAGTGAAGTAAGGAGCTAGAAGCAATCCAGGATGATTCCTGAAGTCACTCTTGGTCCTCCACAATGACTCACAGTGCCCTCTGACACATACACATACAGAGAGAGAGAGAGAGAGAGAGAGAGAGAGAGAGAAAGTAAATAATACATAAAATATTTTAAAAGAAAGAAAGAAAAAGGGAGGAAAAGCCACTGGAGAAAACGGGATGGCTTGGCGGGTAAAGCGCGTGCTGTGTTCGGGTGCCCAGCACCCACGCGAAAGCCAAGCCCAGCTACCAGCCTGTAGCCCCAACTCAGGGCACAGGGTGCGTGTCCCTCTGAGACACCAGGTGGTGACTTCATACAGCAGCCACGGAGGCCCAGGCCTGAGGCGGGCAAACATCTGTCTTTCCTTAAAGAAACCAAAGTCCCTATGAGGATGGGAACTTGGCTCAGTTCTTGAGGTAACCCAGCACCCAAAACACTCTCAGGTGGCATGTACAGGTCAATCTAAACAGATATTTACATGTGTGTTTCTATGTGGGTTTATGAGAGGACATCTCAAAGTTCCCCACATGCTGAAACCCCTCTTAAGGTCATGCAGGGTCCAGGATTTCATAAGGGTGGGCTTGATCTCTGGGTTCAGGTGAGTCCATGATCTCTGTCCCCACCCACCCCACGCCTATCCCCACACCCCCATTTTTGCCAAGTCTGGGCTCCAGAAGCCCGTCTGACACTGCCTCTGCTGACTGACTGGTTTGTTCTCAACATTTGTGACATCACACCTGCTCACACAGGTCACTTCTGGTCAGAAGCCGCTGTGACTCTGGGGACCCCAAAGGATGCTAAAATCAAATGCGTTCCTCTTCTTTTTATTGAATTAACTTCTGCACAGCTACATCTACCACGGACTGGAGACCTTGTGGAGCCGCTTAAGAAAAATGAAGTGACAGATGTCTTCTGTCACTTGCGGTGTGGGGCCTGCTCTTGACACTGTTGGTGGGGTGTGGAGCACCGACTGAGAAATACGGGGGTGAATGAGGCGCAGCTCACACCTAGAGACGAAGGGGCCAAGCCCGGAGCACAAGTGATAGCTGTCAAGGACACTTGTCTGCAAGTTATTGAGAAGCCTCCCTCAGGCTGCCTGCTCACAAACCGGATTGCACCGGCCGACTGTGACTGGAGAGCCTCCTGAAGGGCAGAAAAGTGTGACCATCAACACCCGCTGCTTTCCCACCCGTCACCCCGACCCCTCTCCTTTCTTGGGCTCTTCCTGGTTGTCAGAACAATTATCCATCTTGACGTGCATCCTTTCGGGGTCCAACCTGGGGGAAAGAGAGATGTGCTTCTTGCTTGTTTCCTTGGGCCAGAACTGGGTCACCTGTGCATTCTGAACTGCCCAGTGCAGAGGGGCAGGTGATGGGCCGGAAGCCTAAAGACGCATCCCTGGAGTCCAGAGCCAAGCCCACAGCTTTGCTTCAGTTGCGTGGTTTGGAGTTCTTCAAAGAAGGGCAGGCCCAGAGCCAATGGTGGGGAGGGGGGTGTCAGCTGCAAAGCAAACGCCTTCTCTGAATGTCCACACACTTGTGTTGCACCTCCAAAAACAGAAGGCTCTCTCTCTCTCTCTCTCTCTCTCTCTCTCTCTCTCTCTCTCTCTCTCATTGTTTATAGTAGGCTACTAGAAAACACTAAAGCTCAATCACTCATAGCTCATATAAACCATCTCTGGCTCTGTTCTCTGAACAGAGAGTCACAAGGTGCCCCCCTCCCCAGATAATCGAAGTCAACTTCCGAATCCCTCACAAGGTTTCAGTCCACAGGAAGAACATTCCAGTTCTCATAACTGTCCTGATGACATTGTGTTTTCCACCTTATGAACTCAGGCTTGCCAACATCCCTAGGCCAGAGCGGAGGAGCAACTCATCAAAAGTTAACACAACAGAGGACCGTAGGAGCTCGGGGGAAAGTAAAGTGTGAAATCGAAAGGTGTGGTCCAAGCTACCATAGAAGGGAGGTGCCACCCAAGGGTGCTGTCATCGCTTAGGAAACATCACACACACACACACACACACACACACACACACACACACACACGGATGAGATCACAATACATTGTGTGTGTGTGTGTGTGTGTGTGTGTGTGTGTGTGTGTACCACAGGGCATTGAGTGTGTGTGCCTGTGGCGATCCAAAGGTGACATTGAGAATCATCTGGATTGCTCTACCTCCTTATCACTTTGCTCTGGGGTTTCAAGATTCTGCCTTCCACAATTTTAGATTGCCATCATTTCAATTTTTCTTTCTTTCTTGATTTCTTTCTTTCGCTTTCTTTCTTCCTTTTTCTTTTTTCTTTTTTTATGTGTCATCTAGGGCGCACACTCAAGTCCTTTTGCTTGTGAATCATCTCCCCAGCTCCTTCCCAATACATTCTGTACGTGCATGAAGCAATCAAACATTTAAAAAAAACATAAATGAAAAAGGAAATGGAGGCAGGTGTCATAGTTAAGCACAGGTGTCAACTTGACAGTTGAGGGTTTGAGCTCTGGGCACATTTGTAGAGAATCAGTGGTTGAGTTAAGCCCAGAGCAAACCTGCAGGAGATTGTCTAGCTGATGGGGAAGGTCCAGCCCATGGTGGGTGGGACTAGACCCTGGAATAAAATATAAGACATCTGGTTGACAGAGTCAGCATCCTTGTGTACACTTGGCCAGACATGCTGGTCTGGCAAGTAAGGATCGTCCCTCTCTCAGCTGTTGTGTAGAGATGGTGGGACCAGTTCCCTGGGCCCTGGTGTTGGTGCTGCTCTCCCGCCAAGCTGAACTGAGAGCTGTAACCGGACTATTGTAAGGAACTAAACCCCTTGTTCCCTTAAGCTGTTTGATGTCAGCAACCATGCAGGTAGACTGTAACAGCAGGATAACTTTCAGAGATTTTATCCAGATATTGAAAATAAAAAAAATAAATAAATCATAACCAAGCTTCCTATAGGTCGGGAACTAATCGCTGCTCGGTCCCGGACCACACATACCACTGGTTTATGAACCTCAAGAAGCCCCCTGCACCCCACATTAGGACTGAAGTATGTGACTGTCTACAGTAGCGTCGGGCTCAGCATAACCAAGGGCTCCTATGTTAGAGCGAGGACGCCGAGCCAGCAAAGGGCAGAGCGGCTGAAAAATCCCAGCTCTTGCCAACCGGAGACATCTCCTCACTGTACAACAGGGGGCGCAAAAGCTCTGGGGGTAGGACACCCCCCCCCCCCGCGCTTATTTCTCTTTCTGTCTCTGTCTCATGATACCCTTTTCTCTCTCCCTTCCTAGCCCAGCTGTTCCATTCATGTCCATAGACTAGAAATAAGAGTTCGTACATAAAAACTAAAATTATTATCCACACTATATTTTAGCAGTCATTTTATATCACCTCATATTAAGCTTACTGTCAACTAGGCTTATATGGTTTATGATCGTTTAAAGGAAGGGCAGACCAATCTAATACTGTATGTCACCCATTTTTGGAATCTAAATACTGTCTTTCAAATTGACTCCTTTGCCTAGTACGTCCAAAGTCCTGGATTCTATTTCCAACTCTGCATAAGTCATGCATGGTGGCCTACTCCTGCCGTCCCAACTCTCCAGAGATAGAGATAGGAAAATTGGTAATTCAAGGACATCCTTGGCTACATAGCATATTTGGAGCCAGCTTGGAACTACGAGAGACTCTGTCAAAAGAAATAAAAAGACAGAAAGAAAGAGAGAGAGAGAGAGAGATGGGGAGGGAGGAAGGAAGAAGAGAAGAAGGAAGAGGAAGGAAGGAAAGAAGGAAGAAGGGAGGGGGGAGGGAGGAGGGAGGGACAGAAAAGAAGGAAGGGAGGGAGGGAGGGAGGAGAGGGAGAAGGAAGGAGGGACAGAGGGAGGAAAAAGAAGGACGGAAGGAATGAAGGCACGGAAGGAAGCAAGGACTTCTCCGTCCGTCTTCCTTCCTTCCTTCCTTAACATAGCGCACACACTAAAATATATTTCTGTTCAGCTTCATCCACTAATTTTGTCCACAATTCCTGCTTGCAGTGGCTATTTTGGGGTCTCAATTCCATCACCCCAAGCACTCATGACCCTTCCCAAGTGACCCCCAGAACAAACCTGAGAGAGCATGCTTGCACGTGAATGTCACTAAAAGCACTAAGCCAGTGGGGGCTCCGGGTGCAGAATCCTGAGGCTCGTATCAAGCCTGTCCATCATCACTGGCCAGATCCAGCCAGTCGCCCGGGAACAACAGGCCTGCAGGCCGTAGCTCATCTCAGCCAACAGTCGCACTGCCAAGGCACGCCGTCCACCACAGCCACCCAACTCAGAACCCTTCCAAACCAAACCACCTCCATCTGGCACGCTTCCTGGAGAGCTGGGTTGAATCACACCACTCCTTAATCCAATTGCTCATCACTAAGCAAACACACATTCTAATCTTTTTCCGTCAACAGCCAGCCAGTAGATACCTCCCGTCTATCTCAGCTCCTAAAAAAACGACTCTCTCTCTCCCTCTCTTTTATCTCACCCGTTTCATTACAAGCCAGTTCCTCAAACTTGCATGCATCCTAGGAGAAACCAGGGATTCTAAAGTCCCGGCTGAAACAGCTTCCGTCTCCTCTGGGCTGCAGCAGATTGTATGCACACACCCGGTGGGTCTCACTTATGGCAGGGTCTGGGCATCTGCAGCCCTAGTGTGTGGCTTTCAAAACCCTCCCAGCAGGAGGGGACGCCGCCCGGCCCTGTGAGTGCTAAGCTCCCCCACGTGACTGGCTCAGGGAGGGTTTTCGGAAGGACCCCTGGTTCAGGCAGAAGATCTAAGAGCCTTGGGCATGACTCAGCAGGTCTCCAGCGGGCCCACACCTCGGGCTGACTCGCTTGGAGATTCTGCTTGTGAGCTCAGAGAGGAGCTGAACTGTGACTGCCAAGTGACACGGGCAGTTGTCAGCCACTGAGATTCAAGAACCATTTGTTGGCACCACAGAGCTGGCTGTCAGGAGACTGTACTCGACCTTCAAATGCAAAGGAGCCAGGACTCTGAAACTTGAGGTGACAGGTAATATGCACAGCTACATGGTCAATCTCGGGCCTTGAATTCAGGGTCTCCTTTTCATTTATCCTTCAATAGATGCACATTGAAATCTGATCACGAAAGAAGGGAAAAGCTCTCGAAGGTCTCAAGGAAACCATTCTAACAAGGATATCATAGTCGTAGGACTGATATTGACACAACACTCCAGTGACAAGGGCTAAGACCAGTTATCTGCAGATGCCTACTTGGGGCAGTGTCCCTAGCTACATAGTAACAATGACATACATGGGACAGTGTCCCTAGCTATATAGTAACAATGATATACATGGGACAGTGTCCCTAGCTACATAGTAACAATGACATACATGGGACAGTGTCCCTAGCTACATAGTAACAATGATATACATGGGACAGTGTCCCTAGCCACATGGTAACAATGGCAAAATTAAACCAGGACTAGACACACAGGCTTGTAAGCCTAGCTTTCTTGGGAATGTGAGGCAGGAAGATGGCAAATTTGAGGTCTCCCTGGGCTACAGAGAGAGTTCACAGTCAGAGTTCATAACTCAGTGAGACCCTGTCTCAAAATACTAAGTAAGAAGAGGTGTAAGGATATAGCTTAGTTGGTTGTACTCACCCGGCATGCGCAAAGTCCTGAGTTCAGTTCCCCAGCACACCATGCATAAACTGGGTATCGTGTAATCCCAGCACTCAGGAGAGAGAAGCAAGACAAGCAGAAGTTCAAGACTATCCTGGATTTCAAAGCAAGTTCAAGACCAGCCTGGGCTACATAAGCTCCTGGCTCAAAACAAATAAGTAAACAAACAGAAACATATGCAGAGTTTGGAAGTTTTCAGTTTTATAATTATATACCCGTCACAGGCCTAGCTCATGTGGAATTACAACACAGGCTCTCTTTCAGGGAAGTCTATTACTCCTACAGTGTGACTGTAAAAAGCCCTAAACAGAGAGTGAAGAAAGAAAGAAAGAAAGAAAGAAAGAAAGAAAGAAAGAAAGAAAGAAAGAAAGAAAGAAAGAAAGAAAGGAAGAGAAGGAAGGAAGGAAGGAAGGAAGGAAGGAAGGAAGGAAGGAAGGAAGGAAGGAAGGAAAAGAAAGAAAGAAATGAAGGAAGAAAAAAGGAAAGAAAGAAAGAAAACAAGAGGGTACAGTATGTATTATTGTCTTGAGGAAGTTCTCTTAGCAAAGTTCTAAAAACCTCAACTTCTTGATACAAGCATCGCACCACCTTCTCTGCTCCTAGATTCCTCAGTTACTCCTGGGGCACCAAGTAGAGCTTGTATTGCTAGGCGCAGCTTTGTGGAAACAATATCCCACCCCGATTCCAGCCACTTGTACCCCTCGCCTCCAGCAGGCCAGCCCCCCCCCAATCTTCCAAGTCTGCATCCTCTCTCCCTCTGTCCCGGTCTTAATATTCAGCAGTATGGGCTCATGGGTGCCTGCAGGGGGATCACTTCCGGCAGCCTCAGCATCTGTCCTGGCCAGGTTCACAGAATCCCGGAAGAAAGCGTTTCCGGGAGCCAGAACACGCGGCTATTTCGGTCCAGCAGGTGGTAACTCGCTGCCAGAGACAGCTGCCCACTCCTCCTACCGCCCTGTGACATGTTCTCACTCTCCACGGGCCTGCTGCCGCTCTTCTAGAATGTCACTTTGGCTCTGCAGCATGGAAGCTGAGCTGAGCTGTGTGTGTCGCCTGCATAATGCACGCAGCCTGCCTTGGGCACGTGCCTTGCTGCCGGAAGGCGCAAGAATCCTGGGATGGAAAGAGTTCAGCTTGGAGTTCATCTGGACTGAGACCCTTGTTGGGGGCAGGGTATGTGTGTATGTGTGTGGGGGGGGGTATGCATATGTGTGTGTGTGTGTGTGTGTGTGTGTGTGTGTGTGTGTGTGTGTGCAGACCCACACGCACAAAGCAGGGAGTCCTGCGCCATGGAAATGGTCTAGGAAACATTACTAGAGCTTTCCCCGTGTGTCCCTGGCCCAGACACAACCCCTCTTCCCTTTCCATTTTAGAGGAAAACCTCCAGGGGTTCCCCCTTTTCACCCCCAAACACATCACAGGGCCTCTTCCAAAGATCTAGATCATGCAGCCCACCGGTGACTTCTACTGACAGGATCCCCAGAGCCAGAAGCCCGAGGACCGCCTGCTGCAGGCGGACACAAGAGCTGCAGAAGAGCTCACGAACAAACTGAAAGTCCAGCAAGCAAGTCTCCCTCCCTACGAGTCATCTGGGGGCTTTTCTACCTCACCACCAATCTGCCTGGGCCCGTGCCTGTTGCCAGGCAGGCTCAGTGGGGGGGTGAGGGGGGAGAGTCCAGGGACCAGTTACACCTGGATACTCACACGTAGCTGCCCCTGTGCTTTCTGAGATCTTGGGGGTGAAGCTGTTGTTATTGTCATGGAACTAACCCACGTCTTTATCCATTGCTATCACAAAATATCTGCGGCTGGGGACTTTATCAGTTAAAGAGGTTTGTCAGGAACAGGTGGTGGGCCCCATCTGTTCAGCATGTGGGTGTGGGGGTAGGTGGGCTTCTGAATGTTTCACCACATAGCAAAGGCAGGAAGTGGAAGGAGTATGTGTGACAGAATGCCCATGGCGAGAGGGGATCTGAAGGCCTTTGGAGGGGTTTGACTCTAACAAATCACCCTCGTGGGACCGGAGCCAGTTCCCTGAGGACCCACTGGGCACAGCCACTCGTGTTTTGCTATGAAACAGAACTCAGGCAACTTAGAGGAGAAAGGAGGACTTACTGGGCTATTGTTCTAAAGAGGATCTGGACTGTTAGGATGGGAATCATGCGGCAGAACCCACGGCTGGAGGCAGAAGCAGGAGGTCCCCAGCAGTTCTCAGGAGGCAGAGAGAGCAAGAAAGGGGGGAGTAGGCCAGGCTATCGAACCTCAAAGTCCATGATGTGCCCTCCCCAGCAAGGCTCCGCCTCTTAAAGGAGCCACGACTTCCCTAAACATGAACACCAGCTAAAGATTCAAACACATGAGCCTGGCGGGGGGAGGGGAGGGACAACTCAAATTCAAACCAGGTCTGCTCTCCTGTATGACAACATAGATCCTCCCAGGAGGGCGAGGCCTCTACCACCTTCGCCCTCCCCTGAGCTCCACCTCTTAAAGGTTCCTCTTCTTAGCAAGTCCACACCAGGGACACGGGCTTCCAGCCATGAGCTTGTGGGAGGGGAAACCTTCCAACCCGTAGCAATGAAAGCGGAAGTTCAGGGCCTGGGTTCCTGGAAGGGGTGCTTGGTGCAGGTGAGGGAGGGTGCCCACGTGGAATTGGAGTACTAAATAGGTAGAGAAGACCCCAGGTCTGTTCCTTCACCCCTGATCCACCAAGAGGGTCTTCTCACCCTTGGAACACAAAGGAGGTTCCCCCGTCTTTATCACCCCTTCCAAGGCTCCGGAAACATTGCAGAAGAGGACAGAGGAAGGATGCCGGGGCCTAAGGAAGGAGTGGGGTGGGGTGGAACGCTATTACTCTCAGTTTCTGTGGCAACCTACAGGTGATTGGCCCCATCAACATTCAGTCAGGAGGAGAACAGAACTCACAAGGATCTGTAGGCAGCTAATAGTTAGTGGGGGATAAAGACATTTTTCCCAGCGGTGTAGCCACTGGTAAGTTGTTCAGGGTCCTGTAAGTAACCCTAATTCAACCTTTGGCTTGCAGAAAAAGGAGGGTTTCTGCCCATCCAGATTACATAAATGCACCCAGTGGGGGGGGTATTCAGGTAGGCGATGGCCCCGGAGCTCTCAGAAGAGAAGCCAAGGGATGGGCTGAGACTCCAGCCGCCCACAAAAGCATCAGTCATGCCAGAGCTTCGGCTGCCAGCCAGAAAGCATTCACCTGAACTTGGGGGTTATCTCCAGCCACTCCCAGCCCTCCCAGGAAGATGTGCCCAGCCCTCTCTGGACGCCGCCCTTGGATGAACCGCGGGAGGCTGGGAGGACTTATTTTCTTAGCTGATGTGCAACACAAAACAACCCAGCTGGCTCATGCCTCAAAGGCAAAGATTCCTCCCCTGGATTGCTGGCACTGGCGAGTGCCAAGGATCCAGGGAAGGGACAGGCTGTGGCCTCCCATGGGCCACTGCCAGGCACGTGAGCCCCGTCAGCCTGTAGTCAGAGAAGACGTTGTCCCACAGAACAAGAGCTCCGTCCACAGCATCCTGTGGGGTAAGCCGGAAACGTGTACCGGAGCCCCAGGGCTGATAAGGAGGGTGACCTGAGGAATCTCACCTCACCTCGTTTTTGCAGAGATATAAAAACCCTAGAGGATATGAGGCTAGACTGGCTGTCGATGAACGGTTATGTCTGAAGCAACACCTGAGGGGCACGCATGATGTCCCCTGAGTAACGTTAACAACACAGGGTCCTGGAAAACAAATATCATGTTGGATATTCTCTATACATGATGACTGCAAACTCTGCCACACCCTGCCCATTCATGGGGGCTGCACACTTGGGGGCAAGACCAGAGGCCAGAACCCGTGAGCTGGTTCTGAAGGGAAACGCAGGTGTTGCACAAACCTGACGACCTTCGTTCAGTCCCCGCAACCTGCACTTCGCAAGTTGCCCTCTGACCTCCACGCACGCACATGCCCACCTTCCTGCACACTCGCATACACAGACACAATGATAGTTGTTGCAGTTCACCTGCATGGTTGCTGATAAAATCACCAAACACCTTTAATGGGAGCATGGAGTTTATTTTCTCTTCCAATAATCCAGTTACAGTTCTTAATCCAGCTGGGCGGGAGAGCATGCGCCATCACCAAAGGGCTAAGGGAGCTGGATCCACATAAAGAGCTGAGAGGATTACCCTTACTTGCCAGACCAGTGTATCTGGCCAGAGTACACAAGGATGCCCACAGCACAAGCCCTCAACCGTCAAGTTGACATCTGTGTCTAACTGTGACCATAATAAAGGAACCAAAACTGTCTTTAAGAAGCAGAGAGGCTCTGTGAGGCTTAATTAATTAATTGTTCACTAGAAATCAGGCCTCTGGTTATACCCAAGAGAGATTGTCTAGATGGTATTAATTGACATGGGAAGACCCGGTCTACAGCAGCACCGGCCCCTGAGCTTGGGGCTGTGTAAGGTTGGAGAGACCAGGCAAGCTAGCAGGCATGCGTTGATTGATAGCTCTGCTCCAGTCCTGTGTGTCATGTGACCAGCTGCCTCACGTTCAGCCCCTGTCCCCTCCCTGCTATGATTAAGTGTAAAGTGCTATCAGGAGCCTGTTAAACCCTTTTTCCTTTAAGTTTGCTTCTTGGCGGGTACTTTGTCATAGTCTCAAAATGCAGAAGAGGGAGCTTCCAATGGCAGGAACTTTCAGGAGCAAGAAGTCAGCTGCACTGTCTTTGAACACTCCGTGGGCAAACAACACAGCTCAGAGGTGAGTGCGGCAGGGAGAGCGGACCAGAGCCCCACGTTCCAATCCCAACTCCGCTACTGGCTGCCGCTAAGTCCTGAGCACCTTCGTAGCTCGGAGCCTCCGTTTACCATGTGTGATAAGCTAACGGTGTGGATCTCACGGGGCGGCTGGGCGAATGAACAGAGGGGTCAAGACCATGAGCCTCAAGTCACCATGATCATGAAAGCCGAACCAAGGCCCGTGTAGGGAAGTGGCTGTCATCACTCTGCATGTTGCCAGAAAATTCACGAGCAAACGGTTTAAGGGAACAAAGAGTTTTATTCTGGCTTATGACTGTCTGGTTCCTTCTCCCACTTGGCAGGAGCACTCACACCAATGCCAGGGGCAGAGGGAACTGGCCAAACCATACCCACAAGACTGCTGAAAGGGACAATCCTTATTAGCCAGACCAGCGTGTCTGGCCAAGTATACAGAAGGATGCCCACTTCCCTGACCAACTCCACCATCGTATTCACTTGTCCAGCAACTAATCCCACCCACCATGGGCTGGGCCTCTCCCTCTATGAGACAATCTCCTGCAGTCTTGCTCGGGGTCTGTCATAGTTGGGCACAGGTGTCAACTTGACAGTTGAGGGTTTGAGCTCTGGGCACATTCGTAGAATGTTAATGGTTGAGTTAAGCCCAAAGCAAACCTGCAGGAGATTGTCTGGCTGGTGGGGAAGGCCCAGGTGGGTGGGATTAGGCCCTGGAATAAAATATAGAGGGCTGGTTGAGAGAGTCAGCATCCTTGTATATACTTGGCCAGACATGCTGGTCTGGCAAGTAGGAATCTCTCTTAGCTATTACATAGAGGTGGTGTGGCCAGTTCTCTCGGCCCTGGTGTTGGTGTGAGCTCTCCCGTCAATGTGGACTGAGAACTGTAACCAGACCATCATAAGAAGATAAACTCCTTGTTCCCTTCAGCCGTTCGATGGTGATTTATCAGCAACCATGCAGGTGAACTGCTTCAGGGTCAACTCAACTACTGACTCTTTGCAAATGTGCCCAGTTCTTTACAAATGTGCTCAGTTGCCAAGCTGATGCCTGTATCTACTTACGGCAGAAGTTAGAGCAGAAGTCGGAACCTAAGTTGTCCCCGTGGACCAAGTCATTGGACGTGGGGACAAGCTGGGTCCAGGGGCCCCGGGGAAGGAGAAAGAGCCAGCCGGGATCCTCTTGCTGGAGAGGGTGGCCCGCCCTGGACTGGGACAGGAGCAACCTGGGTTTGACTTGGCCGCTGAGTCAGTCCATAGCTGGCTCACAGCGGAAAATCACCCTCCGCCCCATGTCTCAGTTTCTACACGTGAGACGTGGAGGGCATCTCAGAGAGTAGTGCTCCTCTTCGAGAACATATCAGATGGGGTGGGGAGCGCCCCACAGGGAGCGGCTTGGGTCCGTGTTCTCATTCTCCTAAATGGGCCAGCCTGGGGCGACTGGAAGCACTGCCAATAGACTGGATTCCCAGCGCAGGAGAGACCCGAGAAGCTTCCTCCTTTCTTCATCTGCTCCGGGGAGCTCCGAGGCTTTGCCTCACCATCCTGGCAATGTCAAAGAAGCACAGGGACCCTAGAAAGTGAAGAGTCGGGTCTCCAGAGAGGAGGGAACTGCCACCATGACCACTACCCCACGGGGGCTCTGCCCACACAGACCACCCAGGCGGTCACATCTTACGGAACAAGCCCGTGGAGAAAGTGGACCGGGAGAAGTGGACATCGTGAGTGGACCCAGGCTGCACCCCTGCTGGGCTCACAGTCACCCAATCGGAGTTCAAGGGTGTCAGTTGCTACTCTCAATCCCATCGCCCTATATTCCCAATGACTTCTCGTCTCTGGTCGGTGTTATTAGTATTATTTTGTTTCTCGTTCATGGGTTAAAAAACAGTAATAATAATAAACTCAGACCGGAAAGACTGCGTCCCTTGCCCCAGGTCAACAGCACACCAGTCACCCACCTCCAGCATTAGAACTGGAGCCAGGGCCCAGGCCAGCGACCGCCCCTTCTGCGACCAGCTGTCCCTCTGGACCGCACAGCAGAAAGGCGGCCCAGAGCAGCGCCTGCTCCCGAAGCTGCCGAGAGCTGAGTCCCTCAATGGCAGCATCCAAAGAACCGCAAGTGGCCGGGCCTCCCTGGCTCCTGTCCCGCCTGCTGCTCCTTCCATCCTCCCTTCCCACTCTGCCCTGGGCTGGGTCGCTCCAGCAGCCGCCTTCCTTCGGCGTGTATCACAGGACTTAAAAACTTTGGCTCTGAAGCTGGAATGCCTGCCTGACTTTGGATGGATCTCAGCTTCGCTGCCTGGAAGTTACTTGGCTGAGGAAGAATCAGTTTCCCCGTCTTTGGTGCTGGAAATAGTGGCAGAGCCCACTCCACGGATGGCTCGTGAAGACTGAGCGCGCACCCCCTTCCCCCAAGGCTCTGTAACCCATTCGGGTCTAGTTATTAAGGTCAAGATTGGAAGAACCCCCAGCCCCTGCGGGACCCTCGGCCACTGGCCCTGAGTCCAAGTTCTAGGCTGTTGTACCGGCCAGAGCGTTTGCACTGCGTCCCTGGAAATACCACGTGACTTCACAAGACTTTGGCCCTGGTGTGAGTCAGACTTGCAGCCTCGTCTTTGAGCCAGAGATAATCCCAAGTCTACGGCCCAGTCCCTAGCTGTACCCCCCCCCACCTCCCCGCCGCCCACTGCAACCTGCAGTGACCAGCCCCTGCCCTGCATCCATTGGGAGAGGAGCCTGAGAAGAGAGATGCTTGGTGACGGGTGAGGATCACAAGTTGGCCCTCAGGGTTTGTTAAAATTTAGTTTCAAGGAAGAAAGGGGCCGAATGGGATGTTCCACAATGGAAAACGAGTGAGGTAAGAGTGTGGGCCAGAGCGGGTGAGAGGCCGGGCAGAGCTTTGCGCAACCCGCAGGCAATAGCTAAAGGCCAGGGAGCTCTGAGCAGCTGTCCCCCTGCCGCCCCTTTTCGTCACCTCTGATTGCATCAGTGAGAAATTCTCTTGGTGCCAGCCTGGCTTGACACCCTGGGACACAGACAATCTCTCTTTCTTAACCCCCCCCGGGGGGGGGGGGCGACCTGCAGGGGCTGCGTTAGCCCACAGGTTCTGTGATCCCCGGCAAGTGCATAAACCACTCTGTGGCTGGGTGTCTTCAGCTATAAGATGGAGTCTGCCTTCAGTAAGCAAAACTTCAATGCTGAATATAGCTTGCCCTGTTCGGTAAAATGGAGTATCTGTCTTAGTAGCAAGCAAAGAGACCTCTGTCTTCAGTAACTGGGAAAATCATTCGTACTGCCAAAGAATTCTTTCAAATGCCAGTGAATTCTCATCAGTAAATGAGTGATTGCTTGTTATACCTATTTTATACACCTATATGCTGAAGGCCACATACAGATTTCCCTCATAAAAAGTGGGGAAAGTCTGCATGCAGTAACTCATTGCAGTGAGGCTTGTCTTTATCAGACTTGCATTAATGACTGACATACCAACACGCCCCATAGACTATCGAGGAACTTAAAAGAGATAAGAACATACAGTGGAAACCTTGGAGAGCTCAGCTGGATGAGCGAAGAGAGATGCCCTTATCAGTGGGATGGCCCGAGGAGGGACAAGTTGGTATATACTACAGAGGCCAAAACCCCCATAAGAGTAGATAAGCCAGAGGGAACCCTGGGGTCCATAGAGGGTGGGAGGGAGTGGAATGGATGGATGAAGAGAAAGGAAGGGGATGGGAGGGAGGGGGATGGAAAGAAGCAGGGATGAGTACTCAATATACTTGTAAAACTAGAAAAATAAAATAGGGAAAAAAGATATTGTGCACTAGCTCTGTAGAATTCTAGCTCTCTAAGATGTCCTTGTCTCCCAACCTATTTTCACAGGATTATAAATAAAATACCTTTGAGGGAAAAAAAAATAGTGGGGGAAAGTTTAAGAATCATCGCCACAGTATAGCGGTGAAAATTAAGTGAGTGGCTTCTCATGATTCAGCTCAACACTCGACTACCTCAAGCCGTGTGATTTAACTGACGGCGTTTACCCGGGACGTCGTAGCTTAGGTCTCCTTGTGCGCGTCTGTAAGGTTACTGCCTTAGTCTCATATTGGTTGCTCTATACGTGCATGGCCCAAGCATTTAGGAACAAAGGCTTGCTGTGCATGCTCACAGTTTCAGGTTAGAGCCGGAGAGTCATCCGCAGAGGCAGAAGAAACTGGCCCTACGCCACCGTATCCACAGGAAAAGACGAGTGTGGTTTCTTTCATCATTGTTATTGTGTGTCCAAGCACACACATGCCACACCACACATATGGAAGTCAGAGGAGGTCAATCCTCCAGAATCGGATCTCTCTTTCCACCTGTGGGTTCCGGGGATTGATCACCTGTCACCATGGGTGGCAGGGGTCAACTTGACAATTGAATGTTGAGCTCAGGCGCATCTATGAGGAATTCATAACTGAGGTAAGCCCCAAGTTAACTTGTAGGAGATAGTCTGATTGATATGGGAAGACCCAGTCACTGCGGGTGGGGCATTCCTTGGGCAGGTGGGTAAGATGAGGGGAGTCGGCTGGGTAAGCTGTCATTCTTTAGCATACTGTGGACAGACTTGCAGTCTGTGAGGTTTGCCTCTCTCTGGGCAATCCCTGGGGATGTGGTGTGGCTAGTTCCCTCGGCTGCTGGCGCCGGTGCAAGCTCTTCTGTCAAGCTGGATTGAGCTGTAACTGAGAATCGGAAGACAGAATAAAGCCCCGTGCCCCTAAATTCTTCAGTTGTGAATTTATTGGCGACACGCAGGCAAAGTACAAACACCTCGTGACTTGGATCCGGTATCGATGGATATTTGAAGAGAAGCCAGGAAGCTGATGGGCCACATGGCAACTGGTAGAGCTTTATCTAGCCGGGAGCCCGGGCTTCGATTCCCGGCACTGCGTGAAGACAGTATGGAGGTCACACCTGGAACCCTGGCACTCAGAGATGGAGGCAGAGGAGTCAAAGTTCAAGGTCACCCTGGCTACCTAAAGAGTTTGAGGACAGCCTGGACTGTGTGTGAGACTGTCAAAAAAAATTATGTATATATAAAGCCAAGGACTAGATTTGACTTCTATTTAAATTGGTCAGATTTTTTAAGTGTCACTGGCTGACTTGCTCTTGTCAATGGAAGCATCACAGGTAGCTGGAAGCACAGCTGCTGCCTGGGGGGGGGTCTGTAGCAAGGACCCCATCCCTGCAGACCTGCTGCAGTTTCACGCACCAGCCCTAGACAGAGCAGTGACTCCACCCTGTTCAGCTAACCCTTCTTCTGGGGTCAGGGGAGGAGAGAAATCTTGGTAGCTCGCTTGTCTTCTTTGTTTTCTTTCTCTCTCTTTTCTTTAATTGAGCTGGGTGTGGTCAACACATACCTGTAATCTCAGCCCTGACTCAGAAGGATTTATGTGTTTCTTCTTTTTTATTTATTAGAGTGAGAGAGAAAGAAGGGGAAGAGAGAGAGAGAAAGCTTACACACATGCCATGCCTGCAATACAGGTGGAGGTGAGAGGGCACTTTTTAGAAGTCAGTTCTCTCCTTCCATCACATGGGCTTGTGGGGACTGACTCAGGTCGCCAGATTTCAAATAGGCACTTTTTTTCCTTCCTTCCTTCCTTCCTTCCTTCCTTCCTTCCTTCCTTCCTTCCTTCCTTCCTTCCTTCCTCCTTCCTCCTTCCTTCCTTCCTTCCTCCTTCCTTCCTTCCTTCTTTCCTTTCTTCCTTTCTTCCTTTCTCCCTTCCTCCTTCCTTCTCTCTTTCTATTTCTTCCTTCCTACTTTCCTGCCTTCTTTTCTTTCTTTCACTTTTTTCTTCTCTCTCTCACTCTTCTTTCTTTCTTTCTCCCTTCCTTCCCTCCTTCCTTCCTTTCTTTCTTTCTTTCTTTCTTTCTTTCATTCATTCATTCATTTTGGAGGGGTGACAAGATTGAAGGCACTAAGAAGGATAAGGACCAATGACAGAAGTCAGGTGGTACGCTCCAGTCTGGCTGGGAAACCAGGAGGATTCTCATTCTTCCCTCCTGCCCCATGCACTTGAATTCAGTGCCAGGCAGGCTGTAGGCGCTTAGTCAGTGTTGGTTAGCAAGA
Organism: Typhlomys cinereus; assembly: GCA_023101885.1. Classification (NCBI taxonomy): domain Eukaryota; kingdom Metazoa; phylum Chordata; class Mammalia; order Rodentia; family Platacanthomyidae; genus Typhlomys; species Typhlomys cinereus. Next base: position 765,527 of record JALPQD010000588.1, on the reverse strand, counting down.
GTACAGTGAAGGAGCTGGTGCAGTCAGGGTGGGGCTGGGGGGAACTCGAGGTAGAGAACCACAAATCCCACTGTGTGAGTCAGACTTGGGCTCTGTCTGTCGGAGCCAGAGAGTCTGGGTTTGAGTCATGGAGCTGCTCCTTAGCAGCCGTGAGATTAGAGACGGATCTCGAAGTCCGTTGACTCTCAGTTTCTAGATTTGGAAACAGGGGCTAGAATGGCAGAGGTCCCAGAGGCGGCCGGGAGAATGAGCAAGAAAATGGCTGTTAACGTGCTTTGTAAACAGAGCATCAGCCCAGGCAGAAGAAAGGGATAAGAAAGTCCAGTCACGCCAAGGATGCTGAGTCAGAAGGACACTGCCTGGCGGAGTCATCGCCGAACGTGTCAAGACAGCTCTTGATTGGACTTAACTTGACTCATCCTGAACAACAGGTGCCGGTCCACCAGAAGTCTGACTCTGACCTCAAAGTGGAGAGGTGCTCCTGACCTTGACTGGGGGCTGGACAGAGCCGTGAGAGAGAGGAGCCTCCCCCAACTCCGCCCAAGGGAGACTGGACCCTCCTGGTTAGTGAAAAGTCTTTGCCAATGGCCAATGAGCGAGCTCTCCCAAGTCATCAATTACATGTGCTCATAAAATGTGCATTTACATTGACTCTGTTAACAGAGAATCGCATCTAGCAAACTCTTCCAAACGACTCCGGCAAATGAGGGTGACAAATTAGAACCCAGGTCTGCAGAACATCTCTGTATGGACCTCAGCAGCGAAGAGCTAGATGAAGGGTAAAGGACCACTTTCCACAAAGGTGGTCAACATGAGCCCCCTTTGCAAGACACTAAGTACAATGCTCCTCTCTGGGGAAGGCAGTCCAAATAATACCTAAGACGTCTATGTCCACAGATACTGCAAAATCAGGTCCAATCTCTTTCTTCCCATAATCTGGAAACTTCTAGACTGTTAACAGTGGAGTTGATGTGGAAGTAAGTCTATTGAGATGGGGTGGGGTAGGGGTGGGAAGGCTGGCTTTCCTGGAGCCAGAGAGTATCCATAATCCATTGGAGAGACACAAAGTGTGGCTGGGAAAAGCCATGACCTTTTCAACCAGGAGAGCAGCACTTTGGTCTGTTTTGTTTGCCGGTTGTTGTAGCTGTGATTGTTTTATTGCGGTAAGAGTGAGATTCTGTTAGAGGGAAGGTTTTCCCTGAAAACATAATCCAAGCTCCCCACTGTATATAGAAACGGAGAATCCTCAGAGTGCCCACAGCCCAAGGACACAGTGTGACTACATCCCAGGCAGAAGATTGGCCTTTCCATCTCCAAATGCTTATTAAGCATAAATCATCATTAATCTACATTATTATTAGATAATTACCCTGCCCAGTGCAGTACTTCTGTCCTTTGTCAGATCAATGTTACTGGCAATACAATCTGCGTACCTTCTAGTGCACATGGGCAGAAAAGGACTATATCCCACCCAGAGGAATGTGTATGTGAGTGAGTGTGTGTGTGTGTGTGTGTGTGTGTGTGTGTGTGTGTGTGTGTGTGTGTACGCACACGCGTGCCACATCCCCAGGATCCACCACAGTCACCCAGGAGATTTCATGGCTGTTGCAGTCAGCCTGCCTGGTTGACGATAAATAACCATCAAACAGCTTAAGGGAACAGGGGTTTATTCTCTCTTACGATTCCTGGTTACAGTTCTCAGTCCAGATTGATGGGAGAGCACGCACCAACACCAGGGCAGAGGGAACCGGCCACACCATCTCCACATAATGGCTGAGAGATGGACAATCCGTACTTGCCAGATCAGCATGTCTGGCCAAGTGAACAGAAGGATGCCACCTCTCTCAACCAGCTCTCCATGATTTATCCAGGGCCTAGTCCCACCCATGCTGGGTCTTCCCCATCAGCTAGACAATCTCCATCAGGTTTGTTCTGGGCTTAACTCAACCATCAATTCTCTACAACTGTGCCCAGAGCTCAAACCTTCAATAGTCAAGTTGACACCTGTGCCTAACAATGAAACTCCACCCTTTGCCAAATTGACACAAAAACAATAGCACTTATAAACTGTAATCTTTCCTTGTCCCCACAGATGTAAAAGTTATCTTAAAAATATAAATACATTTCATAAACAAATTTAAAATATTCTCATTAAAATTGCAGTTATTAAAATGTTAGAACTAAAAGTCTTTCTTTAAATATGCCAAATAAAATCATTGTAAAAATGAGAAAACAACTACATCTTTGCAGGCATCTTGGCTATTGAATAATTATCTAGGCCGGCCCTGGGCCTCATATTTAGGATATAGTTTCTCGAGTAAATCTCCCAAGAATCCCATGAGCCAAGTGCTTTAGCCCTGCTGTTCAGATAAAGAAAGAGATACAGGACATGAAACACATGGTCCAGGTCACAGGATGAGGGTGCAAGCCACAGTAGGAAATAGTACCCATGATTTTAACTGTAGAGCTGCTCGGTGTCCCATTATTATAACAAGATGTCTGAGATAATCCACTTGAAAGGAAGAAAGGTCTATGCGTTCATAGCTTCAGCTTGAGACAGATTGATACCCTTGCAACCTGTGGCATACAGGTAACTCGTGATGAAAGCATGTGGTAGAAGAGTCCCACGGGACTTACAGCTGGGTATAAAAAAAGAAGCGACTAAGGTCCCATAGGCCCTTCAAGGACATCCCTCCTCCAATGACCTATGACCTCCCACCAAGCCCCATGTCTTAAAGGTTTCCATCACCTTCCAGTAAGGCCAAACTAGAGTCCAACCCTTTGCCATATAGCCCTTCAGGGACTGTTGAGATTGAATTGCATCATATGTTACTTGCTGGGCTCATCAGGCAGCTAGCTACATACAGCTTATGCAGATTCAATTGGATACATTCCATCAAGCAAGCAGAACAGGCCTCTTGTCACTTTAGCCACTGGTCATGGGTGAGTGGCATGAAGATGGACTTCAGTAGTCCATCCTAACCACGGGTCTTGTAGCTGTCAACACCCCATATCAGAATGGTGACCCGAGGGCTGCACTTTGTTGTTCTATCTACCTGTGAACCAGCTACGGCATCTGAGGCTCCAAGAACCTTGATCTAATACTGTGAGGAAGTAGCTGTTTTTATAAATATCAGTCCCCAAGAGTCAGTGAGCCCTCTGAAGAATGCCCCGGGGAAACTTGGACCACATCCTCTAGATGTTTACCTTAGAACCCAAGCTGGGAAGATGGCTTAGTGGCTAAAGCCTTTACTTCATAAACAAAAGGACCTAGTTCAGATCACCAGATCCCATGTAAAAATGCCAGGCAGATACGGTGGAGGCCTGTGCTTCCAGATGTGGACAACGGAGCCTGGGAAACTCAGAACCAAGCAATAAAGAAGTGGGGAATCTAGGATGCCAGGATGATTTCTGATGTCAGCCTTGGGCCTCCACAGACACACATAGATACAAACACACTAAAGAATCAAACTCCCAAGCAGTTATGTCTTCCGCCTCCTTACCACCAAAGAGCAGGGAGATTCCTGTTCCCTGTCTGCTAAGATGACCATCAAAGATCCATTTGATTAAGAAGCTGTGCAGAGTTGCAATAAAAATCACCGTAGCAACAGGTGACCACTAGTGTAATAGTGGCATGAGTATGAAGGAGACAACCAACAGCTTTCTGGGTGGACTCGAGACATGCTTGCCAGAATGGAACACATTCCTGTTATTGTTAACTACAATAAGAACCTATATAAGAGAAAGAAATAGATTACTAGGGAAGAATGAGCAAACCTATAGGTAGGAAGACAGTACATCAAACTGCTTTGCAAATACTTATTATTATACCTGTAGATTGGAAGAGCACTCAGCACTCAATCTAGAAATCTTCTTCTACAACAGAGATAGAGGATCTCATCACCCAGATGAGATGCAGCCTAGGGCAGTGGATGAGCAGTGAAGTGGACAACAATGGCCAACCAGAATACAGAGTTCCAGCAACCCTGAAATGCTCACTCAGAATCAGGCCAACCTAATTAATCTCTCCCCATCCAACGGCTCAGGGAACCTTGCAGAAGAGAGGGCAGTAAGACTGTCAGGGCCTAAAGATGGGAAAGTCTACCATTGGACAATATATTCCATTCAAGGCAAGGATGCTATAGCCAGGAACTCACGGCAATGAGACTTGTCCTTACCAGACCTGCGTAATGACTGACATACAACATGCCCTCATAGACTAGTGAGGATCTCAGGAGAGATGATTACATGCACTGGAAACCTTGGGGGCTAGGGCTGGATAGATGAAGGGGAACGAATGCCCCTATCAGCGGGACAGCCTGAAGAGAGTCCCACTTGATATATCACAAAAGTCTGAACCTCCACAAGAGTAGACCCTGGGGCCCATAGAAGTGGACAGGCAGGAGGGAGTGGAATGGATTGATGAAGGGAAAGGAGAAGAAGGAGGGAAGGGGAGGGGAAAGAGAAGGAGGGCGGGAGGGATAAGTACTCAATAGTGCTTGTAAAACTAGGAAAAAATAAAAAATATAATTAAAAAACAGAAACTGTGCAGGGACCGTAGAGGCCAACGTGACAGTTGAGAATGGAGCCTTTAGGTACATCTGTGAAGAGTTAGTAATTCAGGCAAACCCTAAGGAAGCCCTTGGGTGATTATCTGATTCTTGTAGGGAGAGCCAGCCCACAGTGGACAGACCATTTCCAGGGCAGTAGATAGGGCGGAGAGATCTGGCCCAGACTGGCAGAATGGCATGTGAGAAAGGAAGCTCCTCTCTCACTCAACTCTCCTTACATACATGTGCAGCCAGTGCCCTCAACCCCTGATGCTGGCATGAACTCTCCTGCCATCTGAGGAAATGAACCTCAGCATCACAAGCTGGAATCAGCCCCGTCAGGTTCCCCTAAGTTGCTTGGTCCTGTATTCATTCAGTGATGGTAAGAAGGAGCCAACACACTGGATATCAAGAGTAGGGTGTGGCAGAGAGATTAACACAAAACCTTTGCTTGAGACCTAAGTCTTGTCTCCACAGCCTGCAGGAACCGGCTCAGACCAGGCTGAGCTGCACTGGGAAATCTCTTCCAGACTCCGAGGAGAGTCCAGTCACGTGGTAACTGCCAACTCCACACCCAGGATCCCCGAGTTGAGTGCCTGATCCGATGGGAGAAGAGAAAACAGTTCCTTGGCACAGCTAGGCTGGGCTCAGACACAGAGTTAAGCAAAAGACAAGCTATGGGCTCTCTCATCCAAATACCACCCTCTCCGGTTCCAACAACTGGTCGTGTGATAATTCATGTCTCCCAGACAGAAACAGAGGGAGAGAAGGGGGGGGTAGAAGGGAGAGAGAGCAGAAGCAAAGAGAGGGACGGTGTCCTGCCCAGCCAACTATAATCAAAGTCATGGGGGTCCAGAAGTTTATTACATCATTAAAAATGAAAGAGGAGGGGCTGGGGAGATGGTTCAGTCGTTAAAGGTTTTGCATCACAAGCAAAAGGACCTGAGTTTGGATGCCCAAACCCCACATAACAATGCCAGGCAATCTAGGGTACAGCTTGTAATTCTGGACTCAGAAGGAAGAGCCTGGGAAATCCCAAGCAAAGCAATAAGGAGGAAGAGCAATCCAGGATGGTTCCCGTTGTTATCTTGGGACTCCGCGGGGAATCCACGTACACTCAAGCGCCTTCTTGTGTACACAGAGACATATACTCGCCCATATGTAAAACCATATATGCACACAACAAATTAAACAAACGAATGAATTAATTAATTACTTAACGGGGAAAGAAAAATGACCAAATGAAGCTACAGAGAGGCCGAGGCCACACACTGAGAGACCATCGGGTGAAACGCCAGCACTTCCTCTTCTAGTCAATTATTTGGGTCTTCTTCGTGCCAAGCTACCATCCGCAGTGCCCTTGTGTTCTGGACACGACTTGACCTGTTTTATTCGAACAAATACATCAACTGTTTCCGCGCCAGGAAGCACGGCTTTTCTGTTGCACCTCGACTTAGCGCAGGTCCTCCCACAAGCACGCACGGAGCCCGCCCGGCTGATGAACCATGCAGCCCGGTCACCTAGGCTGAGGGCCAAAGTGACTGCTTGGGAGGAAGAGTCGAACATAATGGCTTCAGTGTCACAAAGGTCCGAGACCCTTGGAACTCACTGGAAAACAACTCTCTTTGGAGCTGAACCCGGTGACCGTGGTTAGATCCTCCCCTCCGTGGAATTCCACTTGGAAAGCCCAAAAGGCCCTGGACACAGAAACTCCTTCAGCCGCTTGTCCTGAACTTTGGAGTACAAGGTGCCCTGGCTCCTACAGCCCGCTCTGAAGCTGCACCTCTGCCCCTTCACCAGCGTCCTCTGCAGTCCAGCCTGCCTCGCTGGGAAGGACACACCAACTCCCACCTACTGCTGAAGGCTGAGAAGTCTGGTGTGTGTGTGTGTGTGTGTGTGTGTGTGTGTGTGTATGTGTGTGTGTGTGTGTGTGTACATATATGATTGGTAGCTTATCCATATAAAAATGTATAGTATGTGGGTATGCAAAGGGGATGCATGCATGCCTGCATATAAGAGAGCACTTGAGTGTATGTGCCTGTAGAGACCTAAGGGTACCACGGGGAATCTCCCTGGATTGCTCTACCTCCTTATTGCTTTGCTCTGGGGATTCCCAGATTCCCCCTTCCAAGGCCAGAATTTCAGGCCCCCACCATATCTGCCTGGCATTTTCATGTGGGATCTAGAAATCCAAACTCGGGTCCTTTTGTTTGCGAACCCCACCACCAATATCTTTAAGAGCATCTTTTCTGTCACATCACATATCTACCTGAGGAAGGAATATTCTTTACATTAGGATGAGCCTTCTGCATGACTTCCTTGAATTCCCCCAGCACATCGGCATCCAAAGATGTGGTGATAACTGCTTTACGGACCAGAGACTGAGATGCAGAGCGGCCGTGACCTGCCCGGGAGCATACAGAGCCGGGTTCCAAAGCCAGATGTGCTTTCTTTCCAAGGACAAAGTTTAGTCAGAGAACGGTTTCCTTTTTTGTAACTTTACTCTGCGTGGGGCAGTGTTCTGAGTCGTTTGTCCACTAGCTCAGACCGTTAGAGCAAATCAGTAGGCTGGGTTTATTGGGTAGTGGGGACACCCGAAGGACGAGGGGTCTGGCGACTTGCCAAAAGTTACACGCTGACAAAAGACAGAGCTAATGAGGCGAGGGAGGTGGCTCAGTCAGTGTTTGCCTTGCAAGCACGAGGACCTGACTTCAATCCCAGAACCTGCGTAGAGGGCAGGGCCAAGCACGACGGCACATCTGCATAATCCAAATGGGAGGCAGAGTCAGACCACTGAGGCTCACTGGCCAGCCAGCCCACTTGGCAAGTTCCAAGCCAATGAGAACTGTCTGTCGCAGCTGCTCTGCACCGTAGGAAAATAGGGAAGGTCTATTCTAGCTTATGATTCTCTATCGCAGTTCATAATCCAGCTTAGCGGGAGAGCTCACACCAGCACCGGGAGCTAAGGGAACTGGCCACACCACAGCCACGGGGATTGTTGAGAAAGAGCAAACCTCACTTGCCAGTAAGTCTACAAAAATAGACCAAAGCATGCCAAACCATCTTATCCAGGGAATGATGCCACTCTGCACGGGGGCTTTCCACATCGATTAGATACTCTCCCATAGGCTTTCTCAACTAACTAACTCTTCAGAGCTGTGCCTAGAACTCAGTCTTCAAGTTGCCAAGTTGTACACACCATTTAAAAAGTAAACGCAATCTAATAGCAAATAAAGAGGTGGATGATATCTGAGCAACAGCTCCTGGGGTTGTCCTCCGAGTCTCCACACATATGTACACACCTGTGCACAGGTGTCCATATGTAGTGCGCGCGCACACACACACACACGCACACACACACGCACGCACGCACGCAAGCACGCAGGCAGGCAGGCAGGCATGCAAACTCACCCAAGGCTAAAGCAGCATCATGCCACCTTGCTCCCTCTCACAGCCAGCTGACCCCTCCTCCAGCGATGCCCCCTACCCCCATGCTGACTGCAGAACTCAGCACTTGCCTCTCTGGGCGCCTCAGCCTGCTCTTTGACCCCCCCCCCCCCCGCCTGTCATTCAGGCCTGCTCTAGCACCAGGTACTTATCAAAGACACTGGGCCAAACCTTGATTTCAAACTAACTCAGGTCCCTGCCTTTTAGCCATTCATGATTGAGACCCTGGGGGACACCGACCCCAAACAGCCTGCTAGTCGATCTTCTAGCTCTCAGCACAGCCCCTGTCTTGCAGACAGCTGCCACTCTGTCCTGCCTTACTTGATTGGCTCGTCTTAGGAAATGAGTCAGCACTAGAAATCCCATCCAAGAGCTGGAGAGATGGCTCAGAGGTTAAGACTCTGCCTTTCAAGCAGAAGGTCCCGAATTTGGATCCCAGGTCCCCTGTGAAAATACCAGGTGGAAATGGTGGCAGCCTGCACTTCCGGTGTAGAAGCAATCCAGGATGATTCCTGGAGTCACCCTTGGTCCTCCATGGGGATACACACAGCGCCCTTTGAGACACACACATGAAAAAAAGGGAGGGAAGGAGGGAAGGAGGGAGGGAGGGAGGGAGGGAGGGAGGGAGGGAAGGAGGGAGGGAGGGAGGGAGGGAGGAAGGGAGGAAGGGAGGAAAAGAAAAAGAAATTCCATCCAATAAGCCCCCAAAACCTTTGTCTGAATAATAAATGCAGGCAGGCGGGGCTGGAGAGGTGTCTCAGGGGTTAAGCCTCTGCCTTGCAGGCAGAAGGTCCCGAGTTCGGATCCTAGACCCCACGTATAGACGCCGGGCGGAAGCGGGGGCGGCCTGCGTTTCTGGTTCTGGTAGGGCGGAGCCTGTGAATCCCAGGGCAGAGTAAACAAGGAGGAGGTGGAGGCGGTTCATGGTGGTTCCCAAATTCGCCCGTGGTTCTACACACGCACACACGCACATTTGAATAAATAAATTTTTAAAAAATGCAGGCAAGTATCGTGTCATATGCCTGACATGCCAGCACTGGAGGGAGGCAGAGACAGAAGCATTTGGAATCCAAGGTCACGTTCATCTGCATAGAAGCAGGAGGCCGTATGGACAAGGAGGAAGAGAGGAGAAGGAAGGAGAGAGGAGAGGAGGGAAGAAGAGGTGAGGAGAAGGGGAGAGAAAAAGAAAGAAGAATGGAAGAAAGGGAAGGAGGAAGAAAGGAAAGGAAGAAAGAAGGGAGGGAGAGAGGGAAGGAAGGAAAAGGAAAAATATAACAAGTCACTTTACCACTTCGCTTAAATAAGGAGATGAACGTTGTTGGTAACTTCGCAGGAACCACACTGCTGAAAGGCGGGCGTGTGTCCATCGCTCTGATGGAGGGAATCTTGCGCTATGACCTTGGGACAGTCTCTTCACCTGTCTGGCCATTGGCTTCTTCACAGTGAGGTGCAGTATGTGGTAATCTCCGGCCCCTAAAACACTGACACCCTGTCATCTTAGAATTGAAGTGTCAAGTCTGGGAAACATCACCCCATCAATGCTCTTCACCAATCATTAACCCAACTGATCGGCCGTTTCTGAAATCCAACGGCAAAGTTCACTGTGGGGGGAGGATGACAGGTTGGGGGGGGCAGCAAACATTTCTAGACATCACTGGGGACCCAACCCAGACTGAATGTCAGTTTGCTGACCGCTACAGAAGGAGATCGGAGATCTGAGAGAATTTTTGCAGAAACGGGGTGCGCTTTGGAAGGAACACATTCGGTGAGTGCAAAACTATCAACTAGTCAAATTCATATTGAAATCCACTTTTTGAAAATGTTTGGCGCTCTCTCTCTCTCTCCCTCTCTCTCTCTCTCAAGTTTGCCTCAATCACTTGCTCTTGCTTCTCGTCCTCATGTAATCTTGTGCGGTACAAAAACTTCTCCCATTTCTGACCCGTACGAAAGCCGTAAATGGTTTGTGCTGCTCTGTAAAAGACAACAGAAAGGGTCTCTCTCCCTCCCTCCCCTGTGTGAAGCAATGAAACAGGAGAGGCTGCTGTGCGAGGTGTCAAAGAAAGAAAAAAAGCGTGATGCGTGTGGCTTGTAGCCCGTGGTCGTTGCGTTACTCTATCTTTTTTTTACATGTCGGCTTTCACTGCAGACTTAGTGACAGAGACAGCCTTCACCCGTACAATACAACTTCCCAGAAGTCTTACAAAAGATACTCTGGTCTTGTTAATTCCGGGGACAATCGGTGCCTGAGAATACACAGAAAGCTCCCTCTTTGTTCAAAGAAGAAAAAAAAAAATCCCTTTTCAAGAAGCTTGTCTGTACTGCCTGAATAAAATTCCTATGAGTTAATTAAAGTCCCTTTGTAAAAGTTGAATACTTTTCTCAAAACCCCCTTCACACACACACACACACACACACACACACATACATGCACACACACACGCACATGCACACGCACGCACACGCAGAAACACATGGAGCTCTGGGCAGAGGTAAGGCGCAAAGTGACCTCTGGAATAGGAACTCTTTAATAAGAATGATTTAACTAAGTTATTTCTAAGGTGCACAGAGGATACTGACCAGCAGGCAAATTATCTTTATTTAAACTTTTTTTCTTATTTGTTGGCATGTGCGAGCTTCCCCAAAGTGGGAAATGGGAGAAGGCTTTGGTTCCTTCATTCATTCCTATCACCAACAGATTTCCACGCTGACTGCTAAAGAGGCAGGTGAGATAATGACCCCACTTACACTAGTGGGGGTGACAGACGCCTGAAATTCATCCCAGTGACACAAACTGAAATGAGAGCCCCTTCCTAAACCTCTCAAGTGCTTTGTTCCAAGTCAAACAGATGGAATGTTCTAGAGCTAGGATTTCCTCCCTGGTCTGGCTTCAGAACATCCTGTAGCTTTTGTAACTGGACAAGTTTTGACAGGGCAAAGTGAGGGAGAGCCAGCTCCCAGCTCCCACGCTGAGGCTGGCTGCTGGACACATGGTCAGAGCAAGAACAAGTGAACAGGCTGCAGAAATGAGAGATTTCTCAGCCAAACAAATGCGTGAAGCAACCCAGAAATCAGCTGCGGGGTCAGCCCCGAAAGATGTCCCATCAAGGGGGTGTCAGGCATGGGGCTGGCCCTTAGGAAATACCTCGATGCTTTTTCTTTACTTGTGCTAGACTCAGCCCCTTATGAGCGTTTCCAGTAACAGACGGATATGTCCCCCCAAATCCTTGTGATCACACCGGTGTTATCTTGAAACACCAGTTAGCTCTGTGGTGTGGGAAAGTCTGAAACTGTCCTTAGGATCTTTGTTCTTCTTGAGATCGTGACCCTAACGATCTCACTCATAAATTTCACAGTCGCCTCCATTTTCCGTAAGAAATCTTACTTGTGGGCTGGGGATGTGGCTCAGGGGGTAGTGTGTTTGTCCCGCGCACCCAAATCTCTGGGTCCGTTTTCCCCAGCACTGCGTGAAACAGACATGGTGGTGGTGCTGGCCTGGAAGACTCAAAGCAGGAGGATCAGGGGTTCAAAGCCGTCGTCAGCTGCATAGCAAGTCCCGGGCCAGTCCAGGCTGCAGAAGGCTCTGCTCAAAAATAAAGAGGTAAATAAATCTATTTGTGCAGATGGTTGCTGAGCTAAGCATTCGCTGTGCTCAGACAGCTGGGGTGTGATGGTAGGATCATATCCTACCTAACACAGCTTAGGGTGCTCCCCTCGTAGGGCTGTGGTCCTCTCTATTCCTTCAGCAATGAACCACACTCTTCCTCTGAGCTTAGACAGGCAGCGCAGTCTCAGCCCCCTACGGCAAGTGGACCCCACAGGGATTTTGTCCCCACCGGGGAAAATATTCCTTGCCTAGCAACTCAGACCATAGTCTGGCCTCTCCTTCACAACCCTCTTGCAACTAGATCAAAGCTAGATCCCTAGTTGCTATTTACAGTATGTAGTCTGAAGAGAGTATGAAAGGTGGGACAACACCTGTCAGACCCTTCGTTTAAATGAAGGGTTGCTTTCCCTCAATCCCATGCCAAACTTATTCGCCCTACCCAAATTTGTTTCCTTAGCAGTCCCAATAATTAGTTGTGTGGTGTCGGAAAGTCTAAACCAGCCTTTGAGTGTGACCCAGGTTTTTCTAATGCCATTGGCTTTCTATATCCTGACTGAGGTCCAGTGTGTTCCGAGTCTGTAGCTGTGAGTAACAGAACAGTTATTAGATCCGTCCCCCTCCGGTATAAAGCATGATGCTTTGGGATGGAGAGAATGAAGAATTGTAGTTTCTGCAAAACACACGCAGCCCTGTGGTTTGTGGCAATGTGCTGAACCTTCAGAAAAGGGCACAGCCCGTGTGCTGATGTCCCATGCAAAAAATCTGGAGGCTTGATTTTCTAGATGTGAGGAGAACGGGTGGTAACCAGAGAGGCAGGAGAGGTGTTGTGTGGCGTCGAATGAATCCAGTTGATAATTGTGCAAGTTGTGTATTTGTACAATTGTGTGGTCTGTAGGAAGAGAGGATTTTGAAAGAATTCACCACAAAGGATCAAAGCCCCAGGTGATAGAGAACCAACATATCATGAATCAAAGCATCGCATGTACTTTGGAAAAACGAACAAGTGAGCCCATTAGAAAAATTGCTAAGACAAAATAATGGCCTCTGCTCTCCCAGAACTCCTGCGTCTGTCTCTGTCACCACTTACCGCATAGTATTAGGAGAAAGACTGTACTGTTCCATAAAATAGCAGCACTGTGAACACGCATCTAGGACACTATTACAAAGAAGAAACGTGACCCAGATGTAATTTATTTGTCAATGTATTTTTTCAGTTAGCAAACAGGGGCGGGTGTTTCACGTGTGGATTTTGTGGATATCTGCATCTCCCACCACCCTCCCTGCTTCTGCTTTCATGTCACCTGTGTGAGTGTGATTCATGTGTCACGTGTGCCATGTTCACTTGCCCCCTCCCCCTCCCTTCAGAGTGCTTCCTTTCCTCACATGGTCTCCTACTTTCATGTCCTGCATACAACTCTTATGTGCGTAAAGGACAGAGAGAGACAGACAGACAGATGATAGATAGATAGATAGATAGATAGATAGATAGATAGATAGATAGATAGATAGATAGATAAACAGATAGACAGACAGACAGATGATCGATAGATAGACAGATAGATAGATATAGATAGATAGATGATAGATAAACAGATAGATAGATAGATAGATGATTGACAGATATAGGTAGATACATAAATAGATGATTGTAGATATAGATAGATACATAGATAGATAGACAGATAGATGATTGATATAGATAGAGAGAAAGATTGATTGATTGATTGATTGATTGATTGATTGATTGATTGATTCTGCTTAAGAGAGAAAACACAATAGTTGTCTTCCAGAGTGTGACTTATTTCATTTGACATAAGGATCTCCAATTCTATCCACTATCCTTTGAATGTCAGGATAGATGTCTCACCTTCTGTAAGTTACTCTTAACTATTGCTGTGAGAGAGCACCCAACATCAAGCAACTTAAGGGAGAAAGGGAGGTTTATTCAGCTTACAGTTCCAGAGGGAAGGGACAGGCTCTCATAGCAGAGGCGGCATAGCAGAGGCGGCATGGCTGGCTGGGCAAAGCTGGAGGAGGCTAAGTCACTGCAGACATCTTGGAAGCTGAGAGCTGCAGACTGCTTACAGCAAAGGCAGACTTCTCCTGGAGGTAGAGTGGGACTCATCCACCTCAAGGCCCACCCCTTGTGACCACCTTCCTCCAGCAAGACTCCACCTCTCAAGGTGCCATGACCTTGCCAGACACATGAGACTGTGGGGGTCACATTTCAAACCATGACACCTTCTATGTGGGTTCAACACACCTGTCAAAGTTGGACCTGTTTCCTCCCCCTGAAATTTCAGTCCTTGGAGCTGCTGCAGAAAGATTAACAAAAGTGTGAGGCCAGCCTGAGCTACATAGCAAGGTCTGGGCCAGCCTGGGCTATAAAGCAGATTAAAAACAACAACAAAAGAAGTAGACGTTGGAAAACTCACCAAGTCCTACAGGAGACTGACAAGAATGACATTTCCAGAAACTTAGCTTAACCCTAATCAAATTGTTCAACCTGCCTAAATCTCAGAGAAACCCTCGAGTGCTCAAAATCCAGCACCTCAGATCCCCAAGGAAACACAGATCAAATGACATACTGTAGAGAAAAATGAGCTGAAGCTAAGAATGCAAAATACACACTCGCTTTCCAACACCCAACAGACCTATTTCCGCTGTGATTCGTTTCGCTCCAACAAGCATCCTGTCAGTCTGCAGGGATCGACAGTGCGTAAGCGCAGCAGCCTCGGCCTGGATGAGCCACACTTGCGAAGCGGGCACTGGACGTGGGCCTCGTGGTTTAGCGGGGAAGCCAGCACGCCATGGTCAGGCCACATGCTAGAGATCCTGCCAGGACACCAGCTGTCACCTGTCACTCACAGCCCCGTGTAGCAGTGCGCCTTCATGGTTGCTGATAAATGACCATCAAACGGCTTAAGGGAACAAGGCGTTTATTTTCTTACTGAACCCCACTTCCAGAAGGGGTTCAGAGCGTTTAGAGGACTGATCTTAATGGAGAAGGAGAGGCGGCAAAGAGACATGTGAGATTTGTATGACATGAAAGACGATGGGGATTGCAAAGGGGAGTGGACCAGTGAGGGGGGACAGGAAAGGCCATAATGGATCCCATTGTTTGCACACAGACTCTAAAAAGTAGAAAACAAAAAGAAGTGACTCAAAGTCTCTTTAAGGGGCATTCTTTCCGACAAGGTTAGCCCAGGTGGACGCAAGGGTTCACTGAGTTCTCACTTCTCCCAGGCTCCTCCGTTCACGGCAACGGTGGCCATTGTTTATTTGTTTAGGCAGCAAATGGCATGATCTGCCAGGTAAGGAAACATCCAGGGTCACCGTTGTGTCGGTCAACGGGTGCCTCCTGCCTTTGGAGCCGGCCAGCAGGCCTACCTCGAAACTCAACTCTTTCTTTTAACCCCCTAGCTGTTAGGTCAGGGAAAGTTAGCTTTTCCGTTTTAAAAGTTCAGTATCTGCAAAACACATATTTGGGGGGCAACTAGGCTCAAACCCAAGGCTTTGAGCATGTTAGGTAAGGGCTATACTACTAAGCTTTATCTCCAGTCCTCCTTTTTGAAATGTGTGTGTGTGTGTGTGTGTGTGTGTGTGTGTGTGTGTGTTATACATGAATATAGTAAATTTATGATAATTTCACTCCTTAATCCCAAATCCAATACCCCTCCTTTTCCCCAGGGCAACCCTTCATCTTCCCTGCTAGACTCACACTTATTTTCAAATCTGTTCCCCTATGCGGCCCACTGTGCTTCATCTAGTTTGTCTTTGATGACATATGCATGGCATGATTCATGCTCCAGCAAGTAACATACATCAGCGGGACCACTGAGAACAGCTTCCTCCTTTACTTCCCCATCAGCGTTAGTCCTCACCAGTCTCTCAGGGAGGCGGGGAGCTTTCCCCTTCCGTGGTGAGATATTAATAGGATAGTTCCTGTGCCATTCTTGTGAAAGTAACGTATGTGCCATGGAATCATGGGTACCACAGCCCCGTCATGTCCAGGAGGTCATGTCTGTCTGTCCACTTCTGCTCCACTTTGACCTCTTATAGTCTTACCACCCCCTCTTTCAAGATGTTCCCCGAAATGGGATTGGGTATAGCTTGGATGTCTGTTTAGGGTCAAGAAGTCCATAGTCACTTATTTTCTGCATTTGGGCCAATTGTTCTTTTCTGTGGCAAACACCTTCTGTGGCAGAAGGAGACTTAAGGTTAAGTGCTGAGTCCCGGTCCTTTATCAAACACGAGTGACTGAAGTTTTGGCTTCACAAGGTTTCCGTGAAGACAATGGGAAATGATTAATGAAAGCACTTTGGAGCAGTGGCACACAAGGAGGTTGGTTCATTCTGTGCTAGCATGCAACATACTACAGCCATGCAACACGTTACAGCCATGCAACATACTACAGCCATGCAACACGTTACAGCCATGCAACACACTACAGCCATGCAACACGTTACAGCCATGCAACACACTACAGCCATGCAACACACTACAGCCATGCAACACACTACAGCCATGCAACACACTACAGCCATGCAACACACTACAGCCATGCAACACGTTACAGCCATGCAGCATACTACAGCCATGAGCCAGTTACTGAATTAGACCCTGGATCACCAGGGTTAAGAACACAGATGTGGATCCAGTCTTTCATGAGATCATAGTTGGTGAATCAGGAAGTGGGAGGACATAAAAGATAGTGGACAGTGACAGACTTGGTCTGGGGAGAGATGACTCAGGGGTTAAAGCCTTTATCTTGCAAGCAAACACCTGAGTATGGATACCCAGATCCCACATAAAAATGCCAGATGGTAATGGTGGCAGCCTTCAATCCCAGCATTGGAAGGAAGAGACTGGGAAGCCCCAGAGCAAAGCAATAAGGAGGGCAGAGCAATCCAGCACGGTGCCAGATAATCCCTGGGACTGTGCAATAAGTCACTTGTCCTGTGGGAAATCCAAGGACGTGTACAGAAAGGACAGTCCCAGCCAGCGTCCTGCATCCTACCATAGCGTGCATCATTCCTGTGTGGAAGCAGCAAGAACTCTCCAGCTGAGTTGACTTCCCCTCCTTCTAGCGCTCTGCCCCTCTCTATCATCCCAACTCTGTTTTTCATTCATTTTTTGCCTGTTAAATGGCTGCCTTTGCATACGTTGAACACAAATGGAAAATAGGTTCAAAGTAATGTAGCCATAGCTGTGAAAAACCACCTCTACTCTGAAGGGAAGAGTTCTATGATGGAATATAGCTGGAAGTTGGGGTTCTGAATTAGTCCAATAGGACTACAGTACCACGAATTTCTTCTCTAGCAGTTCTGAAGAGCAGAAACTCTAGATCAGCAGGGTGGTACTCTTGGAGGGGGTGCTCTTTCTCTCTCCTGGCTTCTGATGGAAGCAGCATGCCTTGGCTTGTGACTGCCATCTCCAGTCCACATCTATACCTGGCTCCTTCAAGGTGAATCCCAGGTTGTGTGTCTCAAATCTCCCTCCCCATCTCTTACAAGGATACGGGTGGGAAATCCTACCCTGAACCAAACATAACCTCATGTTGAGACCCTTAATGTCTGCAAAACTACAATCAAGTTAGGTAATACAGGTCCTGGTGGGGATTAAGACTTGGCTTTGCCTTTTCGGAATCTTCCGTTCAACCCTTCTAGAAAATAAGAAAGAATCATAAAATAGGCAGAAGTTTCGTTTTGACAGATTATGAATGGCATTTTAAAGTGACTCTGGGAGTGTAGTTCCCTGTAGAACTGTCATAGTGGCCAGTTTGGTTTACGCACCCCTCTGTAGGATCTACGTTCCTACTTCACGATTCCCTTTGACATCCCAAAGGCCTCCTCCCCTTCTTTGGGAACCCATCAGGACCCCTAACAAGCTTTGACATGTGTCAGCACCTCACTTTCTGTGTCTTAATAAAAATTCCCTTCTTGCATCTCACGCTGTGCGCGAAGGGTAACTGATCAACTGACGTCATCTAGGCACTAGTTCATCGATGATGCTTTAAAAAAAACTCCACACGGGATCTCAGAGTGTGACCCTCTCACTGGAATATGGGGAGATGTGGATAGGGAGGAGAGGACTTCAGGGGACAACTGTGTGTGACATTCTTAGAAACTCATTGGACAGACCCAGCCAGAAGCCAGCTGCCTCTGAGGCCTGGAGCTATAGCTTGGAAGTTCAGCCGTGATACAAAATGGGGGAGGGATACAAGTCTAAGGATATGTAGGATGAAGACCAGCAGATGATTTTTATCCCCATTTTACAGAGGGGGCCATAAAGCCCAGAGAAAGTGACATAGTTACCCACAGCTACACAGCTAGTCGGTGTCGGTGAGGACTTTGGAGTCGGGTCTATCTGAATCTGAAGTCAGAGGTCTTGCCGTGCTCAATTGTAGCAACTGTCAGGAGGTCTGGGTTTTGTAAAGGACGTGGAGACACACCCGGAGAAACCCTTTCAGAGAGAGAAAGGAACCCACCACAGCCACAGGGCTTGGCTCTCAGCTTAAAGCCAGGACCTTGGCCAGGATTGCACCATTCCATAGCAACCAGTAACTGCTAAAGGCTCCATCATTGGAGCACCCTGGGATTCAATTCTGGTGAGCGCTGTGGCTCATGTTCTCCCTCTGTCCGGCCCTCTGCTTCCTCTTCCTCCCCAGTCACTCATCCCTGACTGCTTCCATCTTAGCACAGGACCCCTCGCTCACGCATAGTGGCAAACAGCGCCCCCAGTGGAGAGGAGGAGGCAGCGGGAGCAGAGTCCTCTCTAGACAGATGTTCTAGACTTGGACTGACCAGTGGAGACGCCGTCAGATGATGAGATGCTTGCTCGTTTTCTTGATGATCATCCTTTGTTGTCCGTCCCACCCCACCCCCATCTTGTCCCAGCCCCAGAATGAATCACCGGGAAGTACTGATTGACAGATCTGGGAAACCCGGTCCTCGGTTCTGGGTTTTTATACAGACAGCACAGAGCGTATGTTCTGAGCAACTTACTATGGTGGCGGTGTTGTCCCACTAGGACTGAAACATTGTCGCGGGTTGTATGTCAGCTTGGTGTGCTTTGGTTATACGTGGACAGACACGCTGGCTGGCAGGTGAGGTTTGCCCCTCTGTCGGTAGTCCCGTAGATATCATGTGGCCAGTTCCCTCGGCTACTGGGGTTGAACTGAGCTCTCCTAACAAGCTGGACTAAGCACTGTAACCAGACAATTCCAAGGCAAACTAGAGTCCCCTTGGTCCCATAAGTCATTTGGTGATGAATTTATCAGCAGCATGCAGGCGAATAACAACAGTTTGGGGATAAAATGGCTCCAAAGGCTAATGTGTTGGTGGCTTGATCCCCATTGATGGGGCCATTGAGAAACGATGGTCCCATAAAGACGCTAACCTCCACTGATGGGCTCGCGGCTAATTTGGCCAATAGGAGGCGAGGTGGAGGAAGTAAGTCACTGGAAGCCTGTTGGTTGGTTGATCTTATTTTGTCCGTTTTCATGTATGTGCATGTGTGTGATATATATGTGTGCATGCATGCATGGTTCTCGCTGTGTAGGGGTGTGTGTAGGTGTGTGTGTCTGTGTGTGTGTGTGTGTGTGTGTGTGTGTGTGTGTGTGTGTGTGGAGAGCCAAGGTTGATGTCAGGAATCCGCCTCCGTCACTCTTCAACCTTATTTTTTTTTTAAACTGACTCTAGTTCAAAACCCACTAGTCAGCTTGCTGTAGAGTTCTTCCTTCCAAGACTGGAATCACAGGTAGCTGCTACCCCGCTGGGCATTTTTACATGAGATCTGGGAATCCAAACTCCATTCCTTCGTGCGGCAAGTGTCTTAACCACTGAGCCATCTCCCCAGCCCAGGGAGCTCAACTTTGAAGGTCACAGCTTGTCCCCACCTGCACAGCCCCTTCCGTCCACCCTGAGGTGGACTAGTTTGGTTGACTACATGCCCTTTGTCTGCCATGTTGCTCTGTCTGGCCACACACATGCCCACAAACAACAGAGCCATGTGACCATGGGCTGAAATCAATGAAACCGTGAGCTGAAGTAACCCCTTTGCCCCTGAAGTCGCTCTCTCCATACTTTGTCGCAGTGGAAAAGAGCATCTAATGCAAATACGTTCTAAAACTCCTGAATGACTCCATGCTGCTGAAGTCTGACCTCTAGAAGCAGCTAGAATGTTCCCGTAACTGGGCTATTTTGAAAATCTCAGAAGTCTGATAGAAGTGCTCAGATTATAACTAACGGTCAGCCCTGCTGTGGTTAGATACAGGTGTCAACCTAACAATTGAAGGGTGGCTCCGGGCAGGTCTATAAAGAATTGGCAGTTAAGGCAAATCCTAAGCAAGCCTATAGGAGTGACTGACTGGTGTGGAAGGCCCGGGCCAGAGCGGGTGAGATGGATAGGGCAGAAGTTGTACTTCAGCATTCTTCAGCATACTTAGGTAGACTCGCTATCTGGCAAGCGAGGTTTGCCCCTCTCTCAGCAATCCCTGCGGATATGATATGGACACTTTCCCCCACTCTTGATGTTAACACAGACTCTCCTGCCATGTTGGGCTATGAACCGTGATGGGAAGTCATAAGCAAGAACAAATCCCTTGTTCCCCTAAGCTGCTTGGTCATGAATTTATCAGCAACATGCAGACAAACAACGTCGACCACCATCCGTTGCACAAATCGAAGAAATTCTTATTTTTCTAACTGTTGCGGATCCCCGGGATCCCACCCCTGAGAGCTGCGGCTGAGCTCCCTCATCATCTTCCTCCCTGCTAACCAGTCTCTGCCCTTCACCTCCTGGGCATCAGTAGCTTGCCTGTTATTCACGACTTGGTTGACCTTTCTCCCAAATCCCCGAGGCTGATGGTGACTCCTCTCCCTCGCCGCCTTCATCAGAGCCCTCCCAAGACTTCACGCACCGACCCAGGCAAACCTGGAAGTCTTTGGCTTTATGTTAGGCAGCCCACCTGGGTTCCACGAGGACCAGGCCTCCGAGATGCCCTCTGGGAGTCAAGTTCCCAGAGCATGGGCCCTTCACTGAAGAAGCATCCGGCATGTCCACAGCAGCCCAGGCCTCCTTGAGGGGCGTGGCTGTCCCAGCAGCCAACGTGCCATTGGGTGCGTGGTCCTTGTAGAAATGTAAGCCTCTGTCCACAGGCAATGTCTTCATGTGTTTCATGGGATTTTCTTTTCATTTCTTTTGGCAAAAGTAGCAAAAATTTTTTTCAGTCTGAAGCAACAATGACGTCAGGATACACTTCAAGAAGCAAGGGGCCACATAAGCAAAGAAGCTCAGAATACCGGGTTGTTGCCTGGGGTCTCTTTAGGGGGTCTAAAAGAAGGAGAGATTACTAAGGAATGTCGTACAATTGGTCTTCTGTGGGTTTTGTAATGGCAAAAAAAATTTTCACTAAGTTTTTTTTTCAGTACTACATACATGAATACATTTCTCAGTGTTGCATATAGTGAATTAATATTTTCACCCCTTAGCCCCAATCCCATCTCCCCTACTTTTTCATGGGATATTTTTATTTTGCTATAAAAAGCTGGGCATCCCTTTGAACAGGAACTGCGGAGGCTGTTCTGAGAAAAAGAACAGCGTGCGGCTTCCTTGGACTGGTGAAGTTGCATTGGAAGGGGGGCCTGAACATTGCATCCAGGGTCCTAGCTACTTGGTTGCTATGGTGAGCCTCCATGGGCAGTTTGACCAGGTTGAGAATCACCAGGGAAGCCCACTTCTGAGTGTAGCTCTGAGGCCATTTCCAGAGGGGTGTGACTACATGGAAGAGCCACCTTATATATGGGCAGCTGGCGTCCCCAGCTGAATGAAAAGGAGAACACAGGCTCGACACCAGCATTCGTTTCTCTCTGCCTTCAGGCTCGACGAGACCAGCTGCCTCCTGCTCTTGCTGCTACGCCTTTCCTGCCACCACAGAATAAGCTTTCAGACTGTAAACCAAAAACAAACCCTTCCTTCCATCCTCAAGTTGCTTTGTGCCGTGTGTTTGGTAATGTAAAAAGCAACTGGTCTAGTTAATCCAGAGGCTGTAACAAAATACCCAACATAACCGATTTACAAACAAAAAAGGTTTGGTTGGGTTCATGTTTCAGAAGCTTTCGTCCCTGGGGAGTTGACTTGTGGCTTTTTTTTTTTTTTAACAAACACAGTTCTTTATGATAACGCCAAGCACAACGTGTGAGCCTTGGGCTAACATAGTACAAAGTACTTGGAAACGTTGGTTTGGTCCCTCTGGTACCTTCCTTTGTAATTTAAATATGCATCTGAACGTTGAGATCTTTTAACACACACACACACATCTAGCTTCCACTTTCTTCTAAAAAGTAAGAACATCTGGACCCGATATGGCAGCATTCTGGCAGAGAGTGACACCACCAGTGGAACCGAGGGGCACTTGGCTCCCGAATGAGGGACACGGCCTCCACTCCAAGAGCCCCACACACACAGCAGGCCGGTTTCACGATTCCAGATCGCTTCCAGGGTCCCTGCAGGCAGCCAGTCCTTCGGTTAACACAAGGAAGGGAAAAAGCAAAGGGGAGGGTCAAATGCGGAAAGATTTCCCTCGCGTATGACTTCAGAGACTTTGGAGGGGTACATGCGACAGAACCCTCACTAAACTTTACTGGAACAATAAAGAATTTTCTTGCTTTGTTGGGCAAACTCTACAGATCGGCATTTCTGGGGCGCTCTTAGCAACACCAAGGCCCAACATCGGCTGCCTTGTAGTGTCTTGGGTTTTGCCTCTTTCATGGGAGCAAACCCCACACACACACATGATTCCAAACCCTGTATCTTTATGCAGTGACACACACACACAAAAAAAAGAGAACGGAATTGCTCTAAGGAGGCAAAGTTCTCCAGAAGTTTGTATGAGTGGAAATAATAATAAAAAAAAAGATTCCTGAAGATTCTGACTTAGGTCCCATTGGCTAGAAATGAACCGCATGACCAGTCCTGAGCCATTGATTGGCAAATGAGAATAGCATTGTCATGTTCAGGTGAGACCAAACGCAGTCCATCCTGTGGTTATGGATAAGATTCTGGCAGACATGCATGCCATTTGTGAAAAGCATGGCCACATGGGGCGTCTTGGCATCCTATGCCAGTCAGGGTTCTGGTCACTGAGTGACTGAGAACTGTGAGGTCTACAGGGACTGTGAGATGGGGTGGGGCTAAGTCAGTGGCTGCTCGTCCTTCTTCTTCCTCTCTGTAACCAGCTGCCAGCACAATCGTTTTGTTCTGACCACTCTCCCTTCCATCCTTGGAGTCTGGTTTGCTAAGCACCCTGCGAACAGTAGAGAGCAAGTTCCCATCCTGACCCTCTTCCAGAACTTTCTCTCTGGGCTTTCTTCCCCTGAGAGGTGGAAGACATTTCTCTTCGGAGCTGACATGGGCCTCAGTCCTGTGCTCGGGAGGGCAGCTTGTCTCTTAAAGCTCTTTCCTGTCGTCAAGGTCTCTGGAACAGGAACCTGGAATCATACTTCAAGGTTCAATGCTTGGCCCCTTTAGTCTCTCTTCTGTTCATTCAGCCCCAGGGAGCCCCAGAGCTAGGGAGCCTGGGAGACAGTTATCAGAAAAAGCTGCAATGGCGATACACCCCCTAACCAAGCCACGCTGCTAAAATGGAAGGACCAAGCGAAGTCAATGGCCACGCAAGGCCTGGGACAATAAGACTACTCTGTCTGAACCCCTTCTCTCCTACTGCATGTCACCCCTGTGGTGTCACTCCTGGAGCCGGTATAAGAGAGCCCCTCGGTTTCTCTGGCTTCTAGCCCCAAGTGGTATCCAACAGCATACCCATTGGCAATGTCAAGAATGGAGAGAAACAGACTGTGGTGGTAACATAATGGCTAAAGCACTTGCCCTGAGAGCAGAAGGACCAGAGTTCAAATCCCCAAATCCTCTATAAAAATGTCAGGGAGGTGTGGTCTACCTGGAATCCCAGGCTCTATAGGCGGAGCCTAGGAATGCCCAGAGCAAGCTGGCCAGTCAGGCTAGCAAGCTCTGCATTGGATAGACATCCAGGCTCATAAGAATGCAGTGAAGGAGCGCTGAAAGGCGAGTCCCAATATCAGCCTTGCGCCTCCCCACCTGTGTGAACTCACAAGCAAGCAAACATGCCTGAACTCACACAGAGAAAAAAAAATGGAGACACAAGAGAAAGAACTAAGGGCCGATAGATGACTCCCACGCGCGCCAGAGGATCTGAGTTTGTAGCCCCAGATCCCACATAAAAACATCAGGTAGAAATGGCAGGGTGTGTACGCCAGGGCGCCGTCCATCCTGGCAGGAACGGCACGGCAGCAGACGCACGAGGCAGCAGTGGCCCATAAGCAAGTAAGTAAATCTAGGAGTGGTGACGTGTGCTCGTAATCTCAGAGCTGCGGTGACGGAGAGACAGGGAGATCCCCTGGGGCTCCCCAGCCAGACAATCTTGCCTACTTGGTAGCTTCAGGCCAATAGGAGACACTGTCTCAAAAACAAAACAAAACATGGTGGACAGGTCCCAAGGAGTGACAGTCAAGGCTGTCCTCTGGCCTCCACCTCTGCGGGTGCAATTCACATGCACGCACAGACATATGAAGTCGGCAGGGGACGTCACCCGGTCGGGAAGGCAGGACAGGCCCCTGAGTCACACGGGCTGTGCCTCTTGCTCTGTCCATTGCAGCAGCCACGAGAGAGGTGGGGGCATTGGGCTGGAGGATTAGACTGTGTGATTTGGAATTGGAGCAACATTCTCCGTGATCAGTGGCCTCTGACAGCCCAGAGAGGTTTCTGTTTGCTCGGGGCTGGGAGAATTTGCTCAGATTACCACAGAGATTGCCTGGACAGTGGGCACAGGCGGCCCAGCAGCTGCCGACGGGGCAGCTGGTGGAATGTAGTCGGCTCAGCTCCTCCCCAGGGACCCACAGCCCCGGAGTGACACAGCAGCGCTTCTCCCTGGTCCCAGCTCCCCAAGCAGCGGGCGCAGGGCCGGGTGAAGACAGCACCGTGGTGAGAATGACATCTTCCGGTGATCTGATCCCCGGGAGTTTCAGGCCCCTTTGGAGCACTGGGAGCTATAAATAAAGGTCCCTCCCCCACCCCACCCCCAACCAGGGACACCAAATCCTGTCCTTCATCCTGGCCGCCTCTCTGGCTCATCCCACAATTCTTCGTCCACCTCCTTGATTACCAGCACTGTGTATATGTATGTCTTTGGGAGATGGGGGGGTGGCTATTCTTGCTGCCTATGAGGAGCTTTCGCTCAGCTGCAGTCCATATGAATGTGTGTGTGTGTGTGTGTGTGTGTGTGTGAGACTGCATGACTGCATGATTGTACATATGTATGTATGTATGCGTATGGGCACGTGTCCAAGTGTCGGGTGCTTCATTTCAAAAGTCTCCCCACTAGATCACATTTATTAAGGTCCCTCTCTGTGCGCTGCCGGGCACTGTGCTAAGCCAGGTGAATGAGACCCAGGCCCTCTCATCTCCACAGACTCCTGTGGCTTGCAGCAAACAAAGTCTCCGAGTAGCATCAGCCATCGATTGAAGCAGCAGCGTCCCAGGAAAAGCAAAGTCTCATTTGAAACAAGAGAAATAAGGAAGCCACTCACTCGGAGGTCTTTCTCCTCCCTTCCAGGCATGCTCTAAGTGCCACACAAGTCAGTCCTCCAACCGGCAGCTCCGGAGAGTATCTGATTCCAGTTTCAATAGATGAAAAACAATATAACCTCAGAGAAGTGAATCAACTTACTCCCAAAATCAGACTGTGAGTTTGAGGTGTGTTGCAGCTTGCCTGTAAATTCACAACCCAACGGTTTATGGGGGAAAGGGTTTTATTTTAGCCTGCCTGTAATTGTCCAGTTAGCGTTCTTAGTCCAGCTTGGCAGGAGAGCTCATGCCAACGCCAGGAGTTGAAAGCACTGGCTACATCACATCCACAGGGATTGCTGAGAGGGGGGCAAACCTCATCTCCCAGACCGTGAGACTGGCAAAGTACACAGCGTTGAACCAGCTCCCTCCATCTTATCCCGCCTGCTATGGGTTGAGTCTTGCCGCATCAGTCAATCTCCCGCAAGCTTGCTTAGGACTCGTCTCGACTACTAATTCTTCATAGATATGCACAGGACTCAGCCTGGAATTGTCAAGCGGACACCTGCATATCTAACCATCGCCTCGACTCCTGATTCTGGTACCACCCTTCTGCCATAGTAGATTGTAACTTGAAATCTTATGCTTTTTCCTCTAATTTGCTTGGGGAATGTATTCTTATAACAATAGAGATAGTGAAACTTCAATAGCCTTCTTCTGGCATTTTCTGTCTCTCCCTTGCCTTTGTGTCTCTCGATGACTCTCGAGACAATTGACCTGTCTCTGTGTGTCTCAGACTCTATTTCCCAACATGGCAGTTGCCCCAAAGTCATATCCCCACATAGCTTCATGACCACCCACATCTAAGGGACAGAGGCTCTATGTCTTAGGAAAGACTGATTCATTGGCTGGACTTGGGTCCCACCAATGAGAAGGAATCTCCTGGCACAAACGAGACTGCTATCAGGCACGTTTTTTGCAAAGAAGCTGTGCTGCAGGGAAGGAAGAAATCTTTAGGAGGGGTGTTGGGCGAGAGAAACTTCTTACAGAACTTTTCTGGTGACACCATCTTGCCGTGTGGTCCAAGGCGGTCCCCAGCTCAAGCCCTGCCTTCCTGCCTCAGCTTTGCGGGCATGGGGATTTCCGGGTGCATTGCCACCACACCTAGATCTTGTGTGCTTTTAAATGCCAGGATTATAAACGGATCTGAGAGGTTTAGAACAAGCTCAGAGAAGTATTTGTCTTTAGGACGACCAGACAGAGGATATGGATGGAGACTAAGGACTTCCAGAACTCACATGCAGTCGCAAAAGCTACGGGAGGGAACAATGAGGGAATATTTGGTGAAAGGAGGGATCCGATTAAAAAAGCTGAAGAGATGCTCGGCAGGTCCTACGTCCAACCCTGACGACTTGGGTTCAATCCCCTGGGCCCATATAATGGAAGACGAGAACTGGCTTCTGAAAGTTGATCTCTAAGCTCCACAGTGCCTGCCCTCTCTTTCTTCCTCTCTCTCTCTCTCTCCCTCTCCCCTCCCTTTCTCACCCTCACTCTGACTCTTTATCTTTCAGATAAATAAAATACCATTTAAAAGAACTTAATCGAATTGCAGACTGGAAGGTATCTTAGCAATTGCCAGTCTTCGAAAACATGCTCTTCAGATTTTTAGCATTTCCTAAAAATGGTGCCCCCAGAACCAAAACAGAAAGCATTGAGGGGAGCAGATTCCCCCCGCACCCCCCAGCACTCTTCTGTCAGTTCTACCATTGTTAATTCTACATCTCGGCTCGCCGTGTTCTATTTCACTGTTTCATAGGTGAGGAAAGGGAAACTGATTTCAGAGTGGAAGACGCCCTTAGATAGGCTGTCCCACAGGCAGACAGGCCCTGGGTGGGGCCACCTCCCAGCTGTGCCGACTCCCCACGCTCTCTTTTTGCTGACACAGGTCGTATTGAGACAAGAAAGAGGACAAGCGTGGTGACGGCTAGCCATCTGCGCCTTCCACCTGCAGCGCCGCACCAGACATGACTACTGGTGTTTCTGCGGCCCAGTTAGCCAGAGCATACAGCTGCGCTTGGCCGTGTCCCGGCTGCCCAGAGGGGGACGGGCTTGCAGACTCGGGTCTCAGACTCCCTCAACTGTCAACTTCGCTCCTTGAGAGTCTGCTTGTCTTGCAGTCACTAGCTAGCTAATTGGTAAAGGGATACCAGGATCATTAATTGCGACGAGCAGATAGTGGCCCTAACAAGGCAGGGGAGAGAGGGAGGATGGAGAGAGAGACAGGCAGACAGAGGTATTGAGTAGTTTTTCAAGCTGACAGTGGCAATCAAATTCCCGTGGATGGGATGGATGAAGGCAGGTCAACCTCGTTGAGATCCGAGGTCATGCACGAGGGAGATAGACTGAAGGTCAGCTCGCTTAGTGGACAAACATCTCTTGAACCACTGCTGATGTAAGACTTTTGAGACCACCCTGCTTACTTTTACTCTTAAACCTTGACTCGTGACTCACACGGTCACATCCAGACTGCAAGATGGCTCGGTGGGTAAAGGCATTTGCAGCCCACCGGGCAGAAGGTGAGAACCAATGCCACATATTGTCCTCTGCCCTTCACATAGGGACTGTGACAGGTGCATGCACACACACTCACACCATGCACACACACACATGCACACACACACATGCACGCACATAAACACATGCACATACACACACACACACACACACACACACACGCACGCACATAAACACATGCACACACACATACATGTGTGTACATATACATATACATACACACACATGCACACACACACTATATATAAATGTTTAAAAAGAAAGTCAGGTATAGTAGCACACACTTCTAGAAAAATAAATTATAAGAACAGTCACAGCCACTTTGTCTTTTTTTAATATTTAATTTGTTTGTTTGTTTACTATGTATGTGTGTCTGTCGGAGGGCATTGTGTGTCCCTGTGGAGGGCCAAGAGTGACCTCAGGAATCATCCTGGATCGCTTCTAACTACTCCTTGCTTCACTCTGGGATTTCCCAGGCTCCGCCCACCAGGGCTGGAAGCGCAGGCCACCCAGTTTCTGCCTGGCATTTTTACGGGGGCCCTGGGATCCAAACTCAGGACCTTCTGCTTGTGAGGCAGTCTTAACCCCTGAACCAGCTCTCCAGTCCCGCTCCATCTTTTGAGTGGCTCGTCTCCGTTTCCAAGCTGGGGCTCCTCTTGCCTCCCTCTTCCTGCATA
This sequence comes from Typhlomys cinereus, assembly GCA_023101885.1. Classification (NCBI taxonomy): domain Eukaryota; kingdom Metazoa; phylum Chordata; class Mammalia; order Rodentia; family Platacanthomyidae; genus Typhlomys; species Typhlomys cinereus. Next base: position 737,076 of record JALPQD010000588.1, on the reverse strand, counting down.
ACAGCTCCCCCCCCAATCAAGCTCCCAAGCAGAGCGCTCCTTGACATTCTCTGGGTCTAGCAGGGTTGGGATTCTTCTTTTGGACTTATGCCTGTGATTTCCTGCCATGCCTTCTTTGCTAACGATTCAGGAAGGATGTGGCAGCAAGATGCAAAAACATCACCCTTAAAAGCTGTCAAGTCTCTGCCATGTCACCCGAGAGCCAGCCCCGAATCCAGCCACTCTTTCCCCTGCCCATCATGGTTGAAGAATCTGAGCTACATTAGGCCGTCGGCTCCAACATATTCCCTCACCAATTCTCCTAGAAAGTCTATGGGGACTTCAGACAAACAGAAACTCTGTCTCAGAGTCCCTGCACTGGGACCCATATTAGTCCCACTTCATGGACTTGGCTGAGAAAAAACAAATCCACAATTCCTTCTGGTTCTAGCAGGCCATGTGCCTCTGACAAAGCAAATGGAATTTATTTCTAAGAAGAGGGTGAGGCACTACTCACTTGAAGAATCATGATTCACAGTGCCAGATTCCTGGCGGGTTCCTGAGAAGGCTCCCCAGGGTGCTAAATCTCTGCCGAGTGTCTGAGACTTTATGACATCAGAGATCAGGGTCTGACCTGAACCTCTCAGGAAAAATGTCATCTCAACTATGACGCAATGAGAGCCCATCTACTCTTACAACCAAGCATCCTTTCGTATTAGACCAATTTCTTGGCTTCAGATAGAGAATCTTAGAGGAGACAGATTTTTTTTTTCTTGCCTCTGGACACTGGCACTTTTAAAAGTCGTACCCAGGGGCTGGAGAGATGGCTCTGAGGTTAAAATTCTGTCTCCCAAGCAGAAGGTCCTGAGTTCAGATCCCAGGTCCCAGTAAAAATGCCGGGAGGAAGCAGCAGCAGCCTCGCTTCCAGCCTTGGTGGACAGAGCCTGGGAAATTCTACAGCGAAGCAAAAAAGGAGGTAGAAGCAATCCAGAATGATTCCCAAAGTCATCCTTGGTCCTCCACAGGGACACACAGTGCCCTCTGATACACACACACACACACACACACACACACACACACACACACACACATATTAAATAAATAAATAAAATGTAAAAGTCATGCCCAGGAGTGACACAAACATCTAGCTGCAGTGGGAGTTGTTGCTCTGTGTCACAATATGGAAGCACAGGGAGAGTTGTGCTCTTTGAGGGCATTCATTGACTCTCTTGGAGCTGTGGGCATGCAACTCTTCTAGAAAACTCCCCACAACCAGGTGGATTGCACTGCCTGCGGGAAGCTCTTGCCAGTAAGGAAATCCAGCTGTGTGCTGGGGCCGGAGGAGGAACGGGCAGGCTTCTAATTCTCATTGACTTCGGTCTTGACTCAGTGCCTCTCCCAAAAGGGGGTCAGCAGACACCCCCCATGACAGGCACGTGGGAAGGCGAGTCACCAAAGGAGCCCTGCTGTGGGACCCGCACAGATTTTTGAGTTGTTCCTGAGCGAGGGGACAGACAATGACGTCATCTGCACCATGCTAACATGAGAAACAGGAAAGGGGAGCCCACGCTGCACTGAGGGGTGGAGAGACGGTCTGTGAGCAAAGTCTTCTGATGAAGCAGGTGGGGTGCAGCCCTCCCGTCTGCTGCTGGGTGCTATGTGAGATGGTAAATGCACAGCAGTGTGATGAGGCAGGGAGCTCCTCAGTGGTCAAGCGCTCGTCTTGCAAGTGTTAAGAACCTACGTTTAATCCTTCACTCCCATGCAAAATGTTAGATGTGGTGGGACACTATTTGTAGCCCTAAGGCTGGGGAGACAGTGTCAGGAGGATACCTGGGCTCACTGGCCATCCATTATCACATAGCAATGAACTCTAGCCCATGTCTCAAAAGAGATAGACGGTGTCCTAGTTGGATACTGATGTCCATTTGGCAACTAAAGGCTCTGGGCTCTGGGCACAGTTGAGAAAAGTTAATGATTGAGGTTAGCCCTGAGCAAGCCTGCAGGAGGTCATCTAATTGATGGGGCAGACCCAGCCCATGGTGGGTGGGACGAGGCCCTGGGCAGGTGAATAAGATGCAGGGAATTGGTTGAAGAAGTTGACATCCTTTGGTGTAATTGGCCAAAAATGCTAGTCTGGCAGTGAGGATCGTCCCCTTCAGCAGCCCTATGGATTTGGCGTGGCTAGTTCCCTCGCCTCTCGGTTTTGGTGTGGGCTCTCCTGCCAAACTGGACAAAGAACTGTAACCAATCATAAGCCAGACTAAAACCCCTTGTCGAATGTATTGGCAACAATGCAGACTGATTGCAACAGATGGCGTGCTTGGGAATGACCCCCGAGATTGCTCTCTGGCCTCCACACTCACCCACGCACATATATAAACACACATGCACACATGCATGCATACCAGAACACATGGAACCCGGTAGGCAGCGCAACCTCCTCTGTACAGCCAAAGCCAAGGGCTTAGAGGCAGCTCAGTTGGTCGAGTGACTATGTCACATGTACAAAACCCTGGCTTTGATCCCCAAGATCACACAAAGCAGGGCAGGGTGCACGCGTGGAAAACTAGCACTCAGGACGTGGAAGCAGGAGAAACAGAAGTTCAAGGGCATCTTTGTTCCAGCTACTCTGGGCTGCATAAGGCCCCGTCTCCCCAGAAATGATAATAATGGTAAGACTGGGATGACCGTGGGTATCGGCTGTAGTGAGTGTGCTGCGTGGTGCGTGCTCACGCTCGGTGACTTCCGAGAAGATGATGGCTGGAAGGACGAGGAAGAGGAGGAGGATGGTGCAATGTTCGTGGTAAATGGTTAGGAAAGAATAATTATAGTGTGTGTGTGTGTGTGTGTGTGTGTGTGTATGTGTGTATGTGTGTGTGTATGTGTGTGTATGTGTGTATTGTATGTGTGTGTGTATGTGTGTGTGTATTGTATGTGTGTGTATGTGTGTGTATGTGTGTATGTGTGTGTATTGTGTGTGTATGTGTGTGTATTGTGTGTGTGTGTATTGTATGTGTGTGTATGTGTGTGTATGTGTATGTGTATTGTATGTGTGTGTATGTGTGTATTGTATGTGTGTGTATGTGTGTATTGTATGTGTGTGTATGTGTGTATGTGTGTGTGTATGTGTGTATGTGTGTGTATGTGTGTGTATGTGTGTGTATGTGTGTGTATTGTATGTGTGTGTATGTGTGTGTGTATTGTGTGTGTGTATGTGTGTGTGTATTGTGTGTGTGTGTATGTGTGTGTGTGTATGTGTGTGTGCATGTGTGTGTGTATTGTGTGTATGTATGTGTGTGTGTGTATTGTGTGTGTGTGTATGTGTGTGTGTATGTGTGTGTGTGTGTATTGTGTGTGTGTGTGTGTGTGTGTGTGTGGTGTGTGTGTGTGTTTTCTTCACACAGTAAAGAAATCAGAGGACAACTTTCAAGAGTCGGTTCTCTCCTTTCTCCTTATTGGTTGGGGCGTGAACTCAGGCTGTCGAGTTTGCTCAGCAAACACATTTATCTGCTGAGCCATCTCGCCAAACCCCAAGTGTCTCCTCTTCTTTTCTTTTTTTTTATATTTTCTTTATTTTATGTGTGTGCATGTGTATCAGAGAGCACTGTGTGTCCCTATGGAGGACCATGGATGACTTTCAGGAATCACTCTGAATTGCTTCTACCTCCTTCTTGCTTCACTCTGGGATTCCCCAGGCTCCACCCATCAGTGCAGGCTGCCACCACTGTTTCCGCCTGGCATTTTTTTTAATGTGAGACCTGAGATCCAAACTCAGGACCTTCTCCTTGCAGAGAGAGTCTTAACCCCTGAGCCATCTCTCCAGCCCTTCTCTTCTTTTTTTAATGTGTTGTATATTGTGTATCTGTGTGTGTATTGATGTACATGTATGTGCTAGCATATGTACATGAATGCAGGTCACTGTGTGTGCCTAGGGAGATCAAAAGGTGATATCATGAATTGTCAAAATTGTTGCGAACCTGGTTCTCTAGTTAACCCAGAACACACCATTGGAACTCGTCTGGTTAGCCAACTTGCTCTGGGGGGATTCCTGGGCCCTGCCTTCCAGGGCTAGAATTACAGAGATGGAATGCCACACCAATCCAGCGTGTTGACATGGGATCTGGGAATCTGAACTCAGGCCGTTTTTGCTTTCAAGGCAAAAGTTGTAACCACTGAGCAATCGCCCCATACCAAGTTTCTCCATCTTATTAACTCAGAGTAAGTCCTGGTCTCATAAAACAAATGCTATGTCTCTGATTTTCCTCCATGCTCACAATTTAGTGCTCCCAAGCTCACCCCGAGAGTCCAATGCCTCCTCTGTGGCTGGCTACAAAGAAAATGATTCCCCTCTGCATCAAGCTGAGTTAATGGTCAACACCCACCTCTGTCCCATAGAGCCAATTAGTCGGGGCTCCATCTGCAGCTGGAGAAGGGAAACCAGCATAAACCAGCTCCTCTCAAGAGATGATGCCAATAACAGGACAGCTAAGTCCAGTGTCCAAAGCTATTCCAATAATCCCACCAGATTCATGGTGAAAACACTTGGACTTTCATGATCAACTATCTCTTGGGTTCCAGGATTTGTGGAGAGAGAGGGGAGAGAGAGAGAGAGAAACCAAACACCAAAAGACATGTATGGAGATCCAAGAACAATTTGGGGGGTCAGGTCTCTCCAGGGATCAAACTCAGGTCACCAACTTTGCACAGAAGTGCCTTGACCTACTGAGCTATCTTGCTGGCCCCAAATCATATATGTCTAAATTACCATGATTTTCAGGGGAACTGGCACCCAGATTTCTAGATCCAGAGAAAGAAATAAGGCCATATGTGGACTCTCCTTTGAGCAATGCCTGGACACCATCCTTGTGTGTAGAACTGGACTGTTCATAAGAGGTGACCTAGAACAGAATCCCCCTCTGCTCTGTGGAGCCCTTGAGTCTTGGTAGAAGTACAGACTAGTGTTTGGGGGGTCAGGACACAGTGGAGTCTACCCACTATAGTCTAGTAATGTCTGGTAGACTGTAATGTCTATTTATCACATTAACTGGCATGTCTATTTCTGTCTTCCAAACTGAACCTTCAAATAATACTTCTCATAATTTCAAAAAGCTAAAGAATCGCCCCCACTGATAGAACCCCCTTCATTTCTCAGAAGAAACTACAGCCCAGGGAAGTCAATGCATTGGCCCAAGATGACAGTGCTCAATACTGCTTGAACTTATGCTAAAATCTCTGATCTAGAGATCAGTACACTTGCTAAGAAAGTCCTACCAGAAGCATTATCTTTCACACATACACCTTTTCTTTTTTAACTCGCATGAGAGGTCCCCTGGGATTCATTTGATGGCACATATCTAAGCTCTTGCTGGAGAATCACACGTGTAATTCTAATCTTTGCAGGACTCACTGTAAACAAGCCCCACTGACACCTATCCTATAGGCATGTGGAGCTCTGTTTGACACCTCGGAGTGTGAGTACTATCAGGAAAGATGTCATGGAAGAACAAATGTCACAACAGGGCTTTGAATGCTCCACAGAAGTTGACCCGATAGAAGGGGGAGAAACGGAGCTTTCTAGACATCAGAATTCTTTGATAGTGAGTACTATGCTACACATGTACGTTGTTATATGCATACATGTGTGTGCATGATGTATATCAGAATACTGTCAGGAAACAGGTGGCATATGATGAATTTCAGGTAGAGAGCATTTATCCTCAGTAACTAGCGCCATGTTTAAAAAATAATAAAAGAACAAAAAATGGTCAAATTACAGCAACCCAGAGATTAGGGAGTACTGCATCTACTCTTTCCAGGGAATGGGGAAAAAAATGAGAAGATGGAGCCTGCCAAGCCAGGACAAGGATAGTCAGCAGATGAGTGCTGAGTCGTTGTGGTTACAGTGGAAACTGACAGAGATTCAGTCAGTCATAGAGACCGCTCTAGCAGCAGCAGGACACACATCATGCCTCCACTCACCTGCTGACCTTCCACCAGCATTGAATCTACCCAGGGAGACTGGGCTCTGTGCTCTGCGATAAGCCAGGAACTGTGAAACAACGCAACGCATGAAGGCAAGAGCAGAGCTAGGAGCTTCTGGGCAGCTAACCCACAAGCTCATATTATCTCAATGCTGAGCTCCTTCAGCAGATTCTTCAATTCGAGGTTCCCTTTTCCTCTCTCTCCACAAATGCACATTGACATGCAAATGCAGCTATAATCACAAGTCCAAAATAGCTGAGGAGTGGGCATTTGAAGTTATCTGCCCAGTACCTGAAACTTCTGTCTAGAAGAGGGAGGTTGCCCATTATAGATTTACCAGCTTCCCTTGCAGCTAGGAAGTGGCACGTGGCCTGAACCAATCAGGTCTGCTCCTCCATTGGGAATCAGAATCCAATGACCTGAAAGAAGTAGAAATGGGAATGTATGGAAAGGCCATATACAGGATTCTGGGTCACCAATGATGGCAATGCCCGCGGCCATATCAGGGCTCTGTGACACCCCAATTCCAATGTCTGCAAAAGCTGCCCTCACGAATCTGGCTTGTTCATAGGACTTGACTCTTGTTCACTGGCCTGCCCAATGATCTTTGAGAATGACTTAAATCTTTTAAATCTATTCATTTTCTGTTTAGACCATGTGTTACTCACCACCAAGAACTCCAAAAATCATGAACTTTTTATGACCCAAGAGCTTATATCTTTTATATCTTGAGCCCTGAATCTATAATTGTCCGAAGAGATTAAGAAGCTTCATCTCCAGCACGAGCAAAGAAATAAGTATTAGGAGATAATGAGGGACTCCCACGTGAGGTGTGGGGAGGTGGTGCTGGCCTAAAGCATCCAGCAATGTGGAACGTAATGTTCCCCTCATAACCAGGGAGACCAACCTGGGCTGGAGAGTCAATTTAGAATCTAAGGCAGCCTGGGTTGTCCCCTCCCTCTCCCGTGGGATTTGCCCTGGGAAGCTTTTAGCTACATCCCTGCCTCTCCCAGATCATAACTAGCCCCAGGTCTTCCACTTCTGTCAGGTAACAGTCAAGGATTATCCAAAGTAGATTTTCCCCTGAACTCCTGTTCTAAGCCAACATCAGTTCAATCAGCCATCTCTTTCTGCATAACACAACCTCCTTAGTGACTTCAAGCAGTAGTCCTTCTTTATCTCTCATGGTTTCTGGGAGTCAGCCAGGGGCTAGTGGGGGGATGGTTTGTGTTTGACCTACACAGCGTCCCTTGAGGTCTGTTGAGAAAACTCAAGGGTTGGAGGCTATATACTCAACTATGACTCATTCATATGTCCAGTTGTTGATTTGGACTGGACACCTCGCTTGACCTATGCATGGAAGCACACCACATTTGAGCCTCGATATCTTTATGTCATGGTGGCAGCTTCCTGGAGCAGCTAGAAGCTGTGCCTCCCATTCGTAGTCTAACCACAGAAGCCATGGGGTGTGGCTTCCGCCGTTTCTATTAGCCAAGGCAATGATGAAGCGCCACATCTATTCAAGAAAGCAGAACAGAGACATCTCTCTGGCAGAATGTCTCATGCTGAGACAAGCTTTCGAGGTGGGAGATTATCAGTGCAGGCACTGTCCGCTGTAGTTGCTTTCAAGGAACCTCAGCGTCAAAAGAGCTCTCTGGACAATTCACTCTCACTTGTCCTCCTGTGTCACAGCAACTGAGTCCAGACAACCCACACACACACACACACACACACACACACACACACACCGTCTAAGTGGAGCTTTGCTCAACGACCTCCAGATGGCCTTCTGGCTCCTTCTGAAGAACAATAAGCAAATGTCAGAAAGCAAATGTCATCTGGAAAGAGCTCCCTGCTACTCACGTCAACTCAACAATCCTAATTTCAATAACCCTCGGAGCTATGCGCCGCCTTATAGTTCACACCGCGGCTTCTGTTTGCATAGGCTCCTTCAATCAATAAGCTCCAAAATGACTTTTTCCGATGAAAAGTAAATAAATAAAAACAGTCACAGTGTTAAGTACAAACATGACCCCAGAATCGCTCACACCACACTTCCTCGACTCAACGTCTACCTCCCCGGGTTACAGCCCCTTGGGGTGCAGCACCTCCGTGGGAAAGCTCTGCAGCAAACAGCTTGCTGAGTTACAGACGCTATGCCACCAGATAGGGGAGTTCTGGCGAGCTTCAGTTAATGCTCCCAAACTGAGGATCCTGCAAGAGCTAGGTCATTTGAAGGCAGCAACACACCAAATAAATTGAATGTGCTTTTAACCCTCAGGCAAAGCACCAGTGATTCATTGCTGAGAATTTTCAGAACACCCTCCTGCAGTCTCCTGCCCTTGATCCCCATCTTTGACTCCCAGGAAGGCAAGAGTCAAACACTGCTCAGGGAACCCAGACTGCTCCAGACTGCTCGCCTAACATAGCGATGCCAAGTCCCTATTGCGCAGGGGAGGATAGAGAGTTTTAGGTCTCATCCAGAGCTGTGGGAAAGGTGTGCTTGTCAAAGAGCTTGAGAACTCAGGCACAGGAGATAGCTCAGTCAGCAAAGTACTTGCCATTCAAACACAAGGACGTGAGTTCAATCCCCACCAACCACATAAAAACCAGGTATGGTGGCAAATGATTGTAGTATTGCTATCAGGGATGTGGATATATGTTGATTCCCCTGGGGATCACTGACCAGCTAATAAGGGAGCTTGTCCAAAACACAATGGTCTGAGGAAGGATACTCAAGGTTATCTTCTGGTCGCCACAATGAATATGCACATGTAACACACTGATGTGTGCTAATGTTCCTGCATTTGCCCATGTGTGCATAACTCATACACGCACATGCACACATACACATGAATGTACATGTGTCCAAAACACGCACCCACAACTTGAGTTCCCAATGCTGAGATTTAAAAGGAGCCATCCGACATGCCTTCTTTATTTTGGACAGAGATCATGAACCCACATTCCTGAGCACCCACGGGGTCCTAAGGCGTTTTCATCCTTTGATGCCATCAGAGAGGTGACTAAGAAATGGCTGAGGGATTCCAGAGACCCAAGGCACAGGTACCAAATGCCCAAGGGCTCGCATTGTATGACAGGGCTCTGCAAGCTGAGCTGAGAGTTCAGTATACATGGTGTTAATCTGCAGAGCAAATAAAATCATGAGCTCCTGCATGGGACCTGTAGTATAGGAAATGATCACTCCGTGCTAAATGAGGAGGAAGGTGGAGGAGAGGGGCAGATTGGGCGGGGGGATATGGAGAAAGTAGCTACCTCAACTTTGAAATCCTCTGGTATCAGAGGCCTTGTCACCAGATGTCTGGAATATCGAGAATTTCCCCCATTTTACAGTGGCTCTGTGCAATCTGTTCTGTGCCCTCTCACGCGCTCCCCTAGAACATCTGAGCCCGTACTGAGGAGCCAAGCATGAGAGCATCTCTGCAGCTGCACATGTAAATATTTACACCGAGAGGAATAAATTAAGAACACAGAGTTGTCGCCTCCGTGGAGGTCAGGTCTTACTACAAACACTGCAGATTCAAGTCGAAAATCCACCGAGGTGCGGCAAGCCTGTTTTTTTAACATCCAGAGGGTTTATTTGGGGGGGGGGTGGAATTTTTCAGAATTATGGAGAGGTACCATCGACAAGATGGTTTCAGATAATGATCTGAGAAATGAAGACAATATGAGAAGGCAATATGATCATGCATGCGGTCAGCATGGTGAAGTGCCGCTCATATAGACATCTCTCTGGATCTCTGGGAGGTAATATAGTCACTGCCAACTTTCAGGCAAAGAGATGGAGAGCTGGTACCATTAAAAACCTCCTTTTAGGGCTGTAAAGATGACTCAGGGGTTAAGCCTCTACCTTGAAACCAGAAAGTCCTGAATTTGGATCTCAGATCCCATGTTAAAAAAAAAAAAAAAAACAGGCAGAAATGGTGGCAGCCTTTATTTCTAATCCTGAAAGGTGGAGCCTGGGAAACTCCATAGAAAAGCAAAGAGGAGGTTGAAGCAATCCAAGGTAATTTCCAAAATCACCCCATCGGCACACACAGTGCCCTCTGATACATACATGTGCGCCCACGCGTACACACACACACACACACACACACACACACACACACACACACATACACACAAATAAATAAATAAAATTGGAAGGAAAAAAAGAACCTGGTTTTAGGCCCGCCTTCCCTAAACCTCCATCAAACAAGTGCCAGTCATGATTTTTGCCATGTTCATAGACCACTCCATTGGTCCTTGTTCCTGTTACTCCTGTGTTGCTGCCAGGAAATACTCCGATCCAGGCAGCTTAAGGTTTATTTATTTGGATCGTAGTCCAGACAGGAATAAATTCCATTATGGTGGAGGAAGATGCAACCGAAGGCTGCAGAGGAAGGTCAGTTCAGGTCACAGCAGCCATCGGGAGCCAGTGAGATCTAGAGTGAGAGGAAGAGAGGAAGTGAGGCTGGGTCACCAAGCTTCGAGGCCCACCCCTCAGCGATGTGTTTCCTCCAGCAAGGCTCCACCTCCTAAAGGTTCAATTACCTTCCCTAATGGAAACCATCAGTTTCAGACCAAATATTCAAACACATAATCCTGTCTTGGGACAATTCACATTCCAACTGTGACAGTCCTTAAGATTTCTCATGGGAGAAAGAAAGGGAATCAGTGTGGAATGAAAGGAGGACATGGAGGAAAGTGTCAGGAAAGGAGAATGACTGAGATCAAAGTCTACAGACACATGGGTGACTAAGCTGAAATCTGTTTCTTTGCACTCTGTAGCAGTTCGCGTGCATGGTTGCTGATAAATCAAGCAGCTTAAGGGAACAAGGGATTTTAAAAAATTTTTTTATTTATTCAATTGTGCGTGTGTGCGTTTATGTGTGTGTGTGTGTGTGTGTGTGTGTGTAGAACCACGGGCGAATTCGAGAACCACCATGGACCGCCTCCACCTCCTTGTTTACTCTGTCCCAGGATTCACAGGACCAGAAACGCAGGCCGCCCCCGCTTCTGCCTGGCATCTAGTCTATACGTGGGGTCTAGGATCTGAACCCAGGACCTTCTGCCTGCAAGGCAGAGGCTTAACCCCTGAGCTACCTCTCCAGCCTCGGGAACACGGGATTTATTGTCTCTTATGATTACTGGTTACAGTTCATAGTCCATTTTGACGGGAGAGCATGCACCAACACCAGGGCCGAGGGAAGTGGCCACACTATCACCACCTAACAGCTGAGAGAGCCGATCCTTACTTGCCAGACCAGCGTGTCTGGCCAAGTATATACAAGAATGCCAACTTCCCCAACCAGTTCTCAGTATTTTATTCATCTGTTCAGGACCTAGTCCCACCCACCATAGACTGGGCCTTCCCCATCTGCTAGACCATCTCCTGCAGGTTTGTTCTGGGCTTAACACAACCACTAATTCTCCACAAATGTGCCCAGAGCTCAAAACCTCAACAGTCAAGTTGACACTTGTGCCTAACTATGACATACTCTAGCCTAAAAATAAAAATAAAAAATAAAAAATGATTTGTCCTTGAATGAGATCTTTTTCTTGAAACTTACAGAAACTTACTTTTAAAGTATTATTAAAAACAACACAAAAAGATGGTATGTGTGGCTGTTAGTCCCCACCCACGACTTGACACTTGGAAAACAGGCCTGTGGGCGCACCTCTGGGATATTATCTTGGCTGCTTTAAATGAAGTAGGGAGACTCGCTGTAGGTAGCACCATACCCCAGCCGGGTGATGAGTATAAAGGTGTGAGCTGTAGAAAGCTGACAAGATCAAGTGCGAAAGCAGGCACACATTAGCCCATTGCTTCCCGCTCTCAGCCGTAGATGTGATGCTGCCTCAGTCTCCCGCCACTGTCACTTCCTTGCCAAGATGGCCCCTGACTTGGAATCTTGAGCTGGAATAGACCCTACTTGGTTTCTGCTGGGCGTTTGTCGCAGCAACAGGTTAACTAACTAATGCAGGGTATTTGCAATGCTCGTAAGAATACCGAGCCCATCAAATTATTCAGAACCAGCCTCAGGATCACCCTGATGTCCCTACTGCAGGCCACACTGCCGCGCAAGGCTCCATCCTCTTAGACAAAGACGGCAGCAAGCCCAGCTGGATCGTCTTCACATCTCAGACCCAGGGACTCTACCTTCCAAGGAACTTGTCCTTATCAGAATTAACTCTGAGACAGATGGCAAATAACCGCCCCCAGCACTGTCCTGAATGCTTTACAGAGTGGCTCGCGGAAGCTTTATAAGGAGGCAATACTGACAACTTTGTTGTACAAAAGAAAAAGTGTGGTTTCGAGGTGCCTCAGGCTGCAGGACTGATAGTTTTCACCCCAAGAGCTCCACTGTACCCATATATCAATCTTTTTCTAATGTGTGTGTGTGTGTGTGTGTGTGTATGTGTGTGTCAGAGGGTACTGTGTGTCCCCATAGAGGACCAAGGATGACTTCAGAAATCATCCTGGATTGTTTCTACCTCCTCCTTGCTTCACTCTGGGATTGCCCAGACTCTACCCACCAGGGCAGGAAGTACAGGCCGCCTGCTGTTCCACCTGGCATTTTTACATGGGACCTGGGATCCGAGCTCAGGCCCTTCTGCTTGCAAGACAAAGTCTTAACCCCTGAGCCAGCTCTCCAGCCCCGGTATATCAGTCTTATACCCTGATTTACAGTTACGGCTATGTCTACCTCATCCATCAGGCTGAGCTTCTGGAATGTTTAACCCATGTTTTAGTGCTTCTGGAAGACTTTATGAAAGCAGGGATCATTTCTGCCTAGGTCAATTCTATCCCTCCCCTGTGTAGCGCAGTCCCTGTCACACTTATTTGTTGCTGAATGAATAGATGCACAAGATGTGAATGGGTATCTCCCTATGAATTTAGTTATTCCAAGCCTCTGTGAATGTCTGTCCATGAAAGATGGTATATCCTGGGCTGAATGGGTATCTATACATGAATTTGGTATTCCCATAGCTGATCAGATATCCATATGGTGGCCCCAATGCGTTAGCATACTGCTTGACGCATAGAAGGATTTCAGTAAATATTTGTTGAATCAATATCTGTTACTTAAAGTTTAAATGGCACTATGATTTTATCAATTCAGAAATGAAAAGGATCTGAATGCAACACAGGATTGTCTTCCACTAAAATAAAAAAAATACCAATAGGCAAAGAAAGGAGAAAGAACACTCTCCAATTAAGTTACTCAAAATAAGGCAGACTAATGCAAAACCCCATACACCTTGGATTTGAAACCAAACCCAGATGTGGAAGAAATTACACTATCAATGATGTGCTTCCGAAACTCCATGACTTCATCAGTCTCCAGAGACAGATGGAACCAATTGATTCAAGTGATGCGATGTGTTCCTAGAGTTCTCCGTGGCTCCTCTTGACTCAGAAGGGAAAAAGCGGAATCCTATGAAGAGCTGTTCTTAGATCCATATGGGTGGAGACAGGGTGGGCTGATGAAAGGCAGCAAGCAAGGCTCCTTGTTTTGCTGGGTTTGGAACCAAAGATGATGAGGAGCCCTCGCGTGCTGAAGACCATATTAGATCAGTCATGCAATCAATCCACCCTTGCTTTCCCGAACCCTCCTCTCGGAATAATGAACTCAGTAGCTATGCGCTACTGTAATCTTGGCTGAAACAAAAGCCTTGATGAAATTCACAAGGATGGGGGATGCTGCCCAGCACAGGGGAAAACAACATCTCACTTCTCCCAGTCAGCCAGGCTGAAGGATGCTTAGTCATTGTGCCTGTTTAATGAACTCTCGTGTGTAAATGCCCAGCTCAACATTTTGCCTGTTGAGATGGATAAAACACCTGTTGTAATTGAGTTCTGCCCAAATTCCAGGTCACTTTCTTCAATGCTGAGGATGGAGCCCCGGATGTCACACACACCAGGCAAGGACTCCACCACGAGTTACTCCCCAGCTCCCGAGTCAGTAACCCTAGAATGTGAGGTGATTGCAAAGCACCTGAAAAACCTTCCGTTGATTGTTCTCTGCCTAGCAACCCTTTAAGCTCAACTGGAAATAACGTTATCATCTTCACGCAACAGAGGAAAACATCGAGTCTCAGCAGCCAAGCAGCTGGCCCAACACCGCCTTGCAAGTGGGTCACAAGCTAGGAGGGAGATGGGGCTTTCCAGGTTCAGAACTTATTTTCTAGATCACCCCTTTTCTCCCACTAGCCCAGCTGGCCATGTCAAGGACCACGCACACCCACGGATGTAAAGCAGAGGCTATTGAAGCATAGTAACTTTATCTTTTAATGTCCCCCCAGGAAATACCTCCTCCAATGACATTCCAAGGTGCCCCAAATCCCTGCTGCCTCTTCAGGGACCAAGTGCTAGCTTCATTTCCAGCCCCCAGCACACATGCACATACACACACTATACACATGTGCACACAGGTATACACATACACATATGCACATACACATATATACATACACACACAGAACTTTCTAGTCTGCGTCCACAAATATCCCCATGCCTAAACACACACAAATACACACATGCACATACATATACACATATACACACACATACGCAGAATTCTGTAGTCTGTATCCACAAATATCCCCACGCCTAATCACATGCACACACACACACATTCACACACATGTATATACACATGTGCATACATACACACATATACACATACACTCAGACATGCACACATAAACAGAACTCTGTAGTCTATGTCCACAAATATCCCCATGCCTAATCACACACCACACACACACACACACACACACACACACACACACACACGCAACACACATACACACAGAGAATTGTCTAGTCTGCATATGCAAATGTTCCCATACCTAATCATGCCAGTGAACTTTAGAATCAATATGTCACATCCAGCTATCTAGTATCTTCCTCTATAAGATGAGGAGTCTAGATTGCGTGATCTCGAAAGTTTGTAACTCTAGTCATTCTGATCTAAGGAGATAGTCGGGGTGCTTGGCCCCCTCTCTGTTGTCCGCTTAGAAAGGGCTCAAGGGCTCACTGGCTGGCCAGCCTAACCCACTCAGTGAGTCCCAACACCGACAGTTCCAACCGATCTCAAAAACCAAGGTGGCTCGGTGAGGAAAGACGATCTCACGTCAGCCTGACGACCTGAGTTCGATTCCTGGAATCTATGTAAAGATGGAAAGACAAACCGAGTGCGCCAAGTCCTGTGGCCTTCGTACACACGTATGCATGTAAGCACACAATAATAACAGTGGTAGTAATGACGACAGTAACAGTAGTAGTCAGTAGAAGCAGCAGCAGCAGCAGCAGCAGTAAAGTTGTTTTGGTTGGGTTTGGATGAAGTGGGGTCAAAAAGAATCTCAAAATTTATTTCTGTCCAACACAACTTTTTGTAAAGTGTCCTCCTATATTAAATCTTTTGAAATAATAAAGTTTTGAAAAAGAGTAAAGTTTTAATAAAAATAAGGTAGATGGTTCCTGAGGAACAACTCTGGCCTACAGAAAGAAAGAGAGAGACAGAGACAGAGACAGAGACAGAGACAGAGACAGAGAGACAGAGAGAGACAGGCAGAGACAGGCAGAGAGACAGACAGAGAGACAGACACAGACAGAAACAGAGAAACAAACAGAGACAGACAGAGACAGAGAGACAAAGAGAGAGACAGAGAGAGAGGAAAAAGGCAAGAGCAAAGGGCAGAGAAGGCATCCTGCCAGAGGTCACTGTGCCCGGAGCTCAGGGCTCAGAGTCTAACGTCTCTGCTCCACACCTGCCCCACCTCACTGTGCCTCCATCCCTCCTGTCCGCCCCCCTCATCCTGCCTGAGCAGGCAGACAGACAGACCACAGGAAGAGAAGCTCACACAGGGCCGATCAGGCACTGGGCCGTCTCTGCCCGCGAGCCCACCTCAGGACTGCGGGTGATAACCACCTGATCCCCTGTCAGCCCCCAAATGCTGCGAGCTCCCTGGTTTCCTGTAAACACAGGCAGCAGGAGGGAGTCCAGGAGAAAGAGACCCCGCAGAGACGTATAAGGCTTGAGGATAGACAAAACCGCTCCACCCTGCGTAGTAAGTGTCGCTAAGCCAGACATGGAGACCCAGAAGAATGTGTGTGTGCGCACGCATGAGCACACACTGACGCTGATAGCGTCTCATTTTCAGTAAGAGTCAACTTGTGTTTGTAACTTAGGAGATAGACCAAGAATGCAGAATCCGAGGCTGTTAGCACCCTGAGCATGTTGTAGACTCCAGCAAGGTGAATTTAAATGTTTTGTGATTTTGAAATGCTGATCTTGGCCGTTTATGAAATGCCAGTCGCCAGGGGCTGTATTTGTACTATCTCATTTAATCCTTGATCTGTCCTAGGACGTTACCATGGCAACACTGAGATATGCTTCCTTTGGGGGGGTTCATCACCATCTGGTGGTCATGGAAAGCATGGAGAGCGGGGTGGGGTCCCGGAAGGGATCATTCTGAGGACAGGTTCGAGCCACTGACTCAGAACGAACAGTAATGTGACCAGGTTTGGGCTCCAAGACCAGCTGCTGCGGCTGATTCTTGGCAGAAAGCTTAGGGCCGAACTGAGAACACGTCTGGACTCCTTGGGGAAAGAGGAATGTGATTGATAGGCGATGTCTGTCACGGTAGAAGGCAGAAGTGTCACTACATGGAGCAAGAATTCGCCATCTTTGCAAGAGCAAATTGATCCTTCTGGGCAGGATGCCTGAGTGTCCCCGCACACCCCACACCCTGTGCCACATTGGGGACGCCACTCGAGTGGACTTTTATCAGTGGAGACCCCTAGATTCACACAGTCTCCACCCTACACATCTCTGCCTGGCAGTCCTACGAGACCGTAGAGATGGACCTTCAAAGGCCCGATGTGTATGCAGACGGTTTCAAAAGCTCTCAAGGGCCCGCGCTTCCCTTGCTAGATGCGTTGTGTGTCTTTGGGTAAGTACTGTCCCCTTTCTGGGGGCCTCGGTTTTCTAGGCTATGAGATGAGTTATTTGGACCCCAGCGTCCACGAAATCTTTGCCAAACCCATCTGTGGTGAACTTTGCAGCTGGGTTTGCCGATCGGCATCTCCCCTCCTCCCGTGGTGGCATCATACTCTGTCATGTGGGAAGAGCTCCCCCACTTCAACTTCAAAGCTTCATTCCAGTAGTGATCACATGACTGAGTGAGACCACTTGGTATGTTTTATCCACCCCAGCCACAGCGACTCTTAAAGTGTCAGACCCACAAGCCAACTCTGAGCAATGAAACTCAAGTTTGGAGGTTATCTTAAAGCCTAAGGAAAAAAAAAAAAAGGGTTTTCTTTCTCCCACTGGCTGTGGATCTGCAGAAGTGCAGCCCCAAGAAACGCGGACAAGGAAAGAAAACTCTATTAGGAAATAGACCCCTTGAAAGACCTCAGCAGCCTTCAGACGTCCCTGAGAGACGGGTGAGAGCTGTTACTGATGAGTGGGGGCTGCTTTCCTCAGTGGTGCACCCCCTGACATATGATTCGCACCCCAGCAAATGCTCAGACACGGACCACCAAAGGTGACCCAGACAAAATTCAGTGGGTCACGCATGTGAAAGGACAGAAAATAGGAGAGAAACTGGCAAGGAAGAAAGGTTGTGATGAGAAAAGAAAGGGGTTTGGAATTGGAGAGTAAGGTGTAAACATATCATAAATTTACTACATTCATATATGAAACTCTAAACAAATAAAGGATAAATAAATTCTAACCCGAAAAAAAGGAAATAGACCTGTCATATAGTTAGGCACAGGTGTTAACTTGACTGTTGAGGGCTTGAGCTCTGGGCACATTTGTAGAGAATTAATAGTTGGGTTAAGCCCAGAGCAAACCTGCAGGAGATTGTCTAGCAGATGGGGAAGGCCCATTCCATGGTGGGTGGGACTAGGCCCTGGAATAAAATACAGAGAGCTGGTTGAGAGAGTCGGCGTCCTTGTGCACACTTGGTCAGACATGTTGGTCTGGCGAGTCAGGATTGTCTTTCTCAGCTGCCGTGTAGAGATGGTGTGGCCAGTTCCCTCGGCCCTGGTGTTGAGCTGTCAAGCTGATCAGCTCTCCTGTCAAGATGGACGAAGAACTGTAACCCAACTGTTATAAGAAAGTAAATCCCTTGTTCCCTGAAGCCATTTGATGGTGACTTATCAGCAACCATGCAGGCGAACTGCAACAAACCCTTTGTCAAGGAAGCATGATGCACAAATAGAGGAACGATACTGTGATCGTGTGCCCTGAGTTCTGTGTCCAGACTTACCTGCGGCCAGACTTCCTCTGACTTTAACCAGCTCCGTCCTTTTGTTTCAGGACTTTGGGGTGAAATAACTGTGTAAATGATTTCTCGAATCAAAAGTGGACTTCTCACTCTAGCTGATACGTGTTCTTGGCTCTTGCTGACGAAAGTCACACAGAGAGGAAAAGTCTACAAAATGTCACCTCTCTGCACCTGCCCGTCTTTGTGTGAGAGCGTCTCCTTGCGTCTGACGAGACTGGAGAATACAAGGCATGCCTTAGAAGTAGTAAGGTGCTCGTTTTCCAAATGGTGCCAAAGCAGTCATTGGTAAGGAGCTTATCCTTACTTGGGGGCCAGTATGACAGTAATATTTATCTCTGTGAGAGAGAAGGTGAGGAGAGAGCAGACACATGCCTACCACGATGCACAGGGAGGGGTCAGGAGACCACCTTTGGAAGTCAGTTCTCTGCTTCCCCCATGTGGGCACTGGGATCTGAGTGAATTCAGATTGTCAGGTTTACTCACTGACTTTGTTCAATGAGCTGGGCCTTCACATCTAGTTTGAAAAGCCTCCCAAGAAGAAGATCGAAAACTGGGCATCAATGCACAGTTGAGATCCCGCCTCTGCGGCGGCAGATGCAGGTGGATTCCTGGGGTCTCTGGCTACCCAGCCTGGCCTAACCAGCTAACCACGTCCCAGTGGAGATTCTTTCTCCAAAAACTAGGTAGGCGGCTGCTGAGGACCAGTAACTTGGACCAGTCTCTGGTCTCTACATGCATGTGTACGCACGTGCACACACACACACAGCTCTAGAATAAAATTATAACCCATCTTTATGGCCACCCATCAGGTGTAAGGAGTTATTCCAGACACCAGAAGATGAGCAGGAAAAACACAGTCAGAACTTCAAAACATTTACCATTTAGAGGGGAGGAGGAAAAGGCAGCTGTCTAATCCATCGAAACCCTGAATCCTCTTTAGCTCATAAAAATAATCTTCCAGTGTTCCATCCACACAAACCCTCTGACCTTTCTCTCCTCTGACTCGCTTTGAATCCTTGTGTATTTTGAGGTGCAGATCTGGGAAGCCCCCATTTTTTTTCTGAGATCTGTCACCATGGAAGCCATCCCAGAGGAATGTGACTACCTCACCAGGACTAGTCACGCACCGTGGACCAACCAGCACAAAAGCCAGCCCCCCCACCCCAGTTGACTGGTTGGTGTGACTGTCCCCTGGGTCAAGTAGACTGCTCCATTCCCTCGGGCTGGTGCACAGACAGCCTCTCAGGGGACCAAGGATACAGGGCTGATGGAAAAAAGCCAGACTTTGCCAGCTCCCCACATTCTAAACTACGAAATGTAGGAGATTTTCATGGTCTTGTACTTCAACACATGAACCCAAGAAGGTGTTTCTTCCTGGAGCACAAAAAGAAAGAAGCAGAGAATGTCTTTGCAGGGGGCTGGGAACCCCACTTGCTCCTGAGGCCTGATACACAACGGTCTTTGAATTGCATGTTATAAAACGATTAATTTACTTATTTTTATATTCTTATTTTTAACCTTTTAGAATTTCATACATGAATACAGTATATTTTCACACCTTCATTGATCCCTATTCCTTTTCCCATTGCATCCCTTCTTGTTCCCCGCTAGTCTCCCTCCTACTTCTTGTCTTTAACATGTGCAACCCCTTGAGTTTCATCTGCGTTGCCTTTGGTGGCACATGCCTGAGCACTTGCTAGAACATGAATCATATATCAGTGGGTACCCCATTCAGGAAAACATCTTCCTTCCCCCCTCTCATCCACGCTAACCCTCATCAGTGTCTCTGGGAGGTGGAGGGGTCTCTTGAGATCTGTCCCCTTCCATGGTGAAATGATAGGACAAATTCTGTGGGAATCTGTAGACAACACACAGCTGCAGTAACTTCATGGATGGAATAGCCCAGCCATGCACAGAAGACAACGTCTCTCCACACCCCTGCCCTCTTCAGACTCTATGATCTCGCCATCTCCTCTTCTAAGCTGTTCTCTGAGTCTTGGGTTGGGAAGGTGTGTAGATGTCCTGTTTAGGGCCAAGCAGTCTACAGTGTAATTTATAATAGATTCTGATAAAGATTCTTAAGTTGGTCAAGCTGATTTCTATCATCTAAAGCCAAGACCTTTACAAATGCACATCCTGAGGTCTGATGTGTCTGCTTCTAGCTTAAATTGCCCCATCTGAATGATTTCCCTTCCCTGACTCTTGCTGTATTTGGAGCCCCTGGATGTTCAGCCTAGGGTCCCCCCCCATTCAATGCCTTCCATTCGTTTCTCAGGGCAGGTTTTCCTACCCTCATCCCAGCTTGGTAAAGTACCTTGATTGATTCTCCTTTTAAATAAGGGGAATCGGACAAGGAGTTGACCAGATACTGAACTGCTTAGCTGTAGGCGTGAGATGGTGGTCGAGTTGGGCACACAGTGGCCCGGGACAAGGGGAAAGGAGACACCAGAACATGTCACAGAAGCAGGAAGCGATTCACTGAGCCATGGGGACCAGGCTAAACACCCAAAGCTGAGCAGGACTGGAAAAGTAGATAGGACTGGAGTTCAAAGGATGGTAAACTGGGAAGAGTGTTTCTATCAGAAGAATTACGATGAGCCAGAAACCTCTGTGGGAACAAAGGTAATTGCAGCTTTTGTCACCTTCTGCACAAAACAGCCTCCCTCTTGATTCTTTGTCGTCCCCCCCCCCCGCCCCTGACTTGGCCCTTGCACAAAGAATATGTTGGGGAGTTTTGGTTTATCTGCATATCACTGATAAATTAGCGACCAAACAACTTGGGGAACAAGAGGTTTCATCCTTCCTTATGATTCTAGTTGCAGTTCACAGTTCCAGCTTGGCAGGAGCGTTCACACTAACATCCAGAGTCAAAGGAATTAGCCGCATCATATGCTTGGAAACTGCTGAGAGAGGAGCAAACCTCCTTGCTTGTCAGCCTGGTAGTCGATCAAAGCATGCCAAGCTCTTGAACCAGCTCTCTCCGTCTGATCCACTTGCCCAGGGAATGATGCCACCCACATGGGCTGGGTCTTCCCTCATCAATTAGACAGCTTCTCACCCATTCCTTGATGCCTACTCTGCTTTCATTCTTCACAGGTGAGCCCAGAATTTGATCTTCAATTGTCAAGTTGACAGCTATAATCTAACTAGCACAGGAGGGGAGGGAATGATTGGTCACCTGGTTAATGTATTCCAAAACTCTTTAGAAAGTTCAGCCACTACACTCAAGCATCAGAGATGAGCCTATGCTCTGGGAAATGTGTTCTTTGGCAGTTTACTTGCTGCGAGCATCATAGAGTTGTTTGCACAGACTCAGGGGGTCTAGCCTGGTACCCCATGTGAGCTATGTGGTGTCATTTGCTATCCTCATTTTTTTATCTTACACTAGTTTATGAAAGAAAATGATCCCAGCTATCTAAATGATGACTAAGCACTCTCTCACTGGCCTAGAACTCTCTGAATAGTCTAGGCTTTGTGGCCAAAGAACCCTAGGGATGGATCTGTCTCCGCTTTCCTGGCCCTAGGTCTTTCCATGTGAGTCGTAGGCATTGAACTCAGGTCCTCAGGCTTGCAAAGCAGTCGCTTGACTGACTGAACCAATGCCACAGCCCCTGTTTCTCACTTTTTAATTTGGGTGTCTATGCATCCGTTCATGATTGACCTATAAGAATCTTCCTAATACCTAGAACACCATGTATGTTCAAAATGTTTTTTTTTGTAAGACAGTCTAGGTCTTTCATTTCGTTAACTTTTGCATCTATGAAGTCGATGGGCGCCAGCAGCTCTGCTTCCTTTCCGCTGGCTCTCACCAAGTGGGCTTCTCTGGGCGGAGCAGGCTGGCGCTTCTGCTGAAGCCAGGTTCCTTTCTCCGTGGCGACCTTTGCTGATCATTCTCCCTCACTGTTTCAGGAAATTATCTTGGCTCTTAGAGTGAGCAAGAATTCTTCCCTGAGCAAGAATCTTGCCCTTCACTTGTTTGTTCTCCACAGTGCCACATCATGCTGTATAATACTGTAGACTCTTCCGGTTTTGTCATGGTAACATGTGTGAAGCATTCTGAATCAAACCTCTTGCTGTCCACAATCTCACCCTTCTTTTTCAATTTTTTTTTGCTTTTTCCAAGTTTTACAAACATATTGAATAATTATACCTGTCCCCCCTCCTTCTCTCCTCTTTCTCTCCTACCCTCCTCTTCCTTCATCAATCCATTCCACTCCCTCCCATCTTCCTGTCTGTCAGTTCTATGGGTCCTAAGGTTCTCTCTGGATCTGCTCTATCTAGTGGGGTTCAGGCCTCTGTGGCAGATCAAGCGACCTTCCTTGGACAGACCAGCTGATTATCACCCTTCTTATAGATTTGCATATATGGAACCATAGGAACAACTCCAGGTTTCCTGATAGGTCTAGAGAACATATATCTGGTTCTTCTCCTGTTGCCCTTTGTGTTTGGCATTTTGGCAAATTACTGGAAAATGTCAGTCTAGCCAAAACAGGCCCAAATGAATTTTAGCATATCCTTTGTATCTCAATTTAGTAATATGGGAGTTTTGAAACACAAACTTTACATTTTTATTTATATTCATCTTCTTTTAAATGAGTTTTCAGGTTTGACTCTGTAGTTAAAAAAAAAAAAACCCTGCATCTCAAAAATGTTCGCCTATGTTGTCCTATTTTTATTCCTTATATGCTCCCATTCAAATTTCTCATTTATTTGTGGGCCAGGGAGATGGCTTAGGGGGTAAGCCCAGATGGTCTGAGTTCCATTTGCAGAATCCGCTCTGCAAACTGTACTTTTTACATATGTGTTCTGGTGCGTGCCACACACACACACACACACACACACACACACACACACATACACACACACACTAGTACTGGGGATTGAACTCAAGGCCTTCTGGATGCTAGCTAAGTGTTCTACCACTGAGCTATGCCCTCAGCCTAGGCTTTGAATTTTGTGTAAGTAGGAAGAAGGGCTTTGTCTTCACCTCTTGCAAATATCCCAGATCAATATTATCTGTGAAAAACGGGCGTCGCCCTTATCAGCATGTTAAACCTCACACAGCTAAACTCTCTTCGGATGGCGCTGCAATTCAGTGACTCGCCGGCCTCGCCTCTGCCTGCCCTGTTGTGCATCTCGTTCACACCAGCAAGTACTTTAAACCTGCAAGAGGAACTTGCTCTACCTAACCTTTTTTTTTCCCAAATAGTCTGTGCTGCCCTGAAGCATGTATTCTTGCAGAAGTGTTTTGGAATCATTTCGTTAAATTCCTTCCAAATCTTCCTGGGAGTTTCTATGAAACTGCCCTGCACAAACACAGGTCATAGACATGATTACAATACTTCCCAAGGCTTCCCTTCACGCTGTCCTCTGCTACGCCGCTGGAAAGTTTTCTAACCTAGGTCTTTATGTTTCCTCTTAAAATGATGCTAGGGTAGCGCATAAGTGGATGCTTATAGCAAACGCATATAAATGCCATCCACACGTGTCGTTGAACGTGGCAGGTGGTCTAAGAGTCCTGGAGGTGGTGGAGCTGAGCCGGAACAGCCCAAAGGAGAGAGAAGAAGAGGGGGAGGAAAGGGAGGAGGAAAAGGAGGAAAAAAGATTAACAGAAGAAAACAAAAGAGGAGGAGGAAGAACTAGAGAAGGAAAGTGAGGAAGAAAAGGAAGAAGGAAAAAGAAGGACAGGGAAGGCAAAGAAGGAGGAGGGAGAAAGGAAGAGAGACAAGAGGAGAGACAGGGATCTCCACTTCTCCCATCTTGCCCTCCTTCCAGGTTACCACTGAGAAAAAGCTAATGCCTGGGAAGCAGCAGGCTGCAGGACCTGCAAGCAAAGGAGGGCGCAGGACAGACCTGGAACAGACCAGAATGGGCACTGGTTGAAGATAGTATCAAAAGGAAGATAACTGACTCACAGAAACACATTTATGGGGCCGAAGAGATGGCTTGGGGGTTAAACTCTTGCTCCACAAGCAGAAGGACCTGAGTTCAGATCCTATGTAAAAAATGCTAAGAAGAAATAGTGGCAGCCTGTACTGCTTGAAGATGGAGCCTGGGAAACCCCAGAGCAAAGCAAAAAGGAGGTAGAACAGAGAACAATTCTGAGTGGTTCCTGAAGTCATCCTTGGGCTTCCACAGGTACAAACAGTGCCTGCTGATATGCACACACACACACACACACACACACACACACACACTCACACTCACACACACATGCAAAAAAAAAAAATAACAAGAATAAAAACAAGTTTCCATCAAGACCATTGGCTAAAAGAATAAAATAAAATACAAAAGGAAAAAAGAATCACACTTATCCCCTTTGGAGGGGAACACTTGCCTTCGGGTAGTAGAAACATCAGCTTAGAGTTCTTATACGCTGTTCCTCCAGCAGTCACCCAAGAAATGGAGAACAAAGTCAGTTCGCTCTGAGCTCAATGAAATCTTATTTCTCTCCCTTCCCCCTTAGAGCTACACAGCCACCTTCCTCAGAAGATTAAAGCAGGGGAGATTTCTCAGCAGGGACACCCACAAACACCATGGGCTACCGGATGAACAAGAATCCCAGGAGGATTGATACCATCTTTAAAAGTCTTTCTGAGGGTCGGAGAAATGGCTTAGGGGGTCAAAGCCTTTGTTTCACAAGCACAAAAAAAAAGAAGAAGTCTTCGTTAATACCAGTGTAAACCTCTTCTAGGATGTCACTGCAGCTCTGTGTAAGTCAATCAGAAACCCCCCCAAGCCTTCCCAAAGGCGCTTTGAAGCTGTCCTGTCATCTCCGTCCTCCGAGGCACCAGAAGCAGATGCTCAGAGAATGTGTGGGGTGATAAGGAACACAATTTTAAGACGAGCAAGCTAAAAGATATCTCTCCCTCCGAGGAGATTATCAAATGATCTGCAACAAAAAGATGCTCAGGAACATACAGGTCAGAACGATGAGATACCGCCTTGTACCTACTAGGGCGGCCATCAGAAAGAGAGAGAGAGAGATACACAGATACACTAGTGATCCCAGAACCTAGAGGTAGAGACTGAGGGACCCTGGGATTGTTGACCAGGCTGGACAGGCCAGTGAGAGAGGTGGTCTCAATAAACGAGGTCAACAGAGTCCTAAGGAGCAACACCCGAGGTTGACCTCTGACCTCCACAGGCTCGTTCACACATGGCCACATGCAAACGCTCATGCGCACATGAAACTACATGATTTAAAAAAAAATACAAACGCACAGCAGGGGTGTACCGGGTAGTCGACAGGTGTCGACTTGACAGTTGAGAACTGGCCTTTTAGACACACTATGAAGCATGATTTAGGTGAGGCAGCCCCTGGGCAGACCTGCAGATGGTCTAACAGATGTGGGAGGGCTCAGTCATGGTGAGTCGGACCACTTCCTGGGCAAGGGGAGGAAGTGGACGGAAAGCTGGGTGAAAACTGGCAAACTTGCAGACTGGCAGATCAGCAGGCTTTGCCCCCTCTCAGAAAGTCGTTTAATAGATACAGAGTTTTAGCCAAGAGAACTATTACACAACGATGTGCATATACTTCACAATACTGTGGTTCTCTCTTTGAAAGAGAATAATTTTATGTTATGAGCTTTTACTGCAACGAAGAGAAGCAATTGCACATTCCACACTCGCTGTTATGTGACTCATGCGCTAGTAAGAGCTCAGACACACACCATCAAAGACAACCTGGGTAGATGAAACTTAGTGGACCACATGTGAGAAAGGACATGGAAAGGGGGGAGGGGCAGGGGGGGGTAGGGAGAAGAGGGTGCCTGGAAAGAGGGCGGAGTGAGGTGGGATAAGTGTGAAAGCAGAAATTCACTCATCAGATAAACCGAAAAGAGTTTTTTATTATGTTAATTTACATTTTAAATTTTTTACCAGTTCCCGCCCTCCCCCCCCTTCCCCCATGCCTCCCCCAAAGAGAGGGCGAGTGATGGTATGGGGATTAAGTGTGCGAAATCACTACATGCCCTACAGGTTCCTCCAAATTCATTATATGAAACCCTAAAAGAGTTTTTAAATATGGAGATAATTCTAATAAAGGCGGAGAGCGCTAGCGTAGGAGGAAGAAGAGGAGGAGAAAGAGGAATTGGAGGAGAAGAGGAAAAAAGGAGGAAGAGGAAAAGAAATAGGAGGAGGAGGAGAATATTTGCAATGAAGGGGAGTTGAACATAGTCAAGCTCAGACCACCAGCACGTGCCCTCTTTGGCCTGCCCACGCATGACCCCCCGGCTGTTGCCACGGTTCACGCCCCTCCTGCTTAGCCAGGTGTTGATGACCAGGTCTGTGTTTTGCTTGCGATCGTATCCGCCTCACACATCTCACTCTGCGCCCGGCACCAAGCCACATCCCTGAAATAAACACAGAGGCTGACGGCACGGG
The DNA here is from genome assembly GCA_023101885.1 of Typhlomys cinereus. Taxonomy (NCBI): domain Eukaryota; kingdom Metazoa; phylum Chordata; class Mammalia; order Rodentia; family Platacanthomyidae; genus Typhlomys; species Typhlomys cinereus. The sequence continues at coordinate 710,421 of JALPQD010000588.1, read as the reverse complement.
GCCTCGGTTTCCCCCATCTTTAAAAGGACCCTGGAGCAGCTGCTGTCTGGGTGCTGGAGAAAGCCTTCCTGGTCCCTGGTTCGTGGGAGGCGAGGATGTGGGGGGGCTTCCTTCCACATCACCAGCTCCCGTCAGCCTCCATCCTGATGAGTCACCGGGGACCAGACAGCATCACTTTGGGACACGGCATGTCAGGTAGCTGCTGGGAACGGCACCCATAAATCTCTGTCTCGTCCCCCGTGGTTACCTAGGGAACACCCGGGCACAGCCAGAGAGCACGCACTCTGCAGACACAGAGAACTCTGACCCGTGCCCCAGCCTGCCCCCATGTTCCCCTGAAGCCCAGCAGGACCCTCTGTATTCCAGTATGCAGCCGGGGTTCCGTCCCTTGCAGATTATAAAAAGAGGGCCCCTAGCAAGGGACCCTGAGAAGCGCCAAGGTCTGCACCACAAGCGCTCAAGGAGGCAGAAGCATTAGTTATCAGAGTGAGGGCACTGGGCTTCGGGCAGCTGGGGTCCGTAGCCCCTTCCTCTTCCTCCCACTGTCTGTGGACGTGGAGATTAAGCAGAGCGTCAAACCCCTTGGCTTAAGTGTTGCTGTGTAGCAAGCAACTCACACATGTAGCTCTGACTGACTTTGGCCTTCCGGTCACAGTAGCCACCTATTACTCTCCCTGTCTCCCTCCAGGGTTGCTCTGTTTTTTGCAGATGAGGAAACTGGACTCAGAGAGGCTGGGTAACTGGTTCAGGTTAGAATCAGATCTTTTAGGGGCAGCCAGTTAGCTGCTTTAAAGGATGGAGATTATTCTGGTCTCTCCCACGGGAACGTGTGGGAAGGGACAGCCTGTGTCTGCCAACTGCCCTCAACTCCACTGGCCCAGATGGGTCCCTGGGTAGGCGTGAGGACCAAGACAGCTCTGGGCCTTGCTCCGAATGCCTCTTCTCTTCTGCAGATGTCAGATCTGAACCTGGCCCTGGACATTCAGAAGGACCCTTTCCTGCCATGCATGAAGCCCTGAGTTCAAGTCCCAGCAAGGACAGACACCAAGTGTGGGGGCATGCAACTGTGGTCTCAGTCCCTGGGAGGGGGAGTCAGGAGGAGAGAGCTGTAGGGTCATCCTGAGACACTCAGTAAGTTCAAGGTGAGGGTGGATGCATGACCCCTTGTATTCAAAATAAACAAAGGGGTCAGTGAGATGGCTCAATGAGTGAATGTGCTTGCTCCGCAAGGTTAATGACCTGAGTTCAAATCCCCAGAGCCCACTAGGTAGAAAGAGAGAACCGACTCAAAAAAATTTGTTCTCTGACCTCTACAGCACATACAAAATACATTTATTTCAATAAGTTCAATAAATAAATTTATTAGTCCAAAAAGTAATAAATAAATAAATGTATCTATAAAAGAAATGTCACTGAAAAGCAGAAGTTCAACACCCATTGTGCTTGGTTTTTGACCCTCGGTTGAAGCTGAGATCAGCCTGCTCTTTACAATCATTTGTTTATTCATTCACTCACCTACTGATCTAATAGATACTTCTCAAGTATTATGATCCATCAAGTGCTGGGCGAGGTTCTTGGACTGGACAAAAAAGAAACAGCGAGTCTCTGGGCGGCGGGAGAAGGGAATTGCTTCTCCTCAATGGTTACTCACTGACAGATGATATGTGTGCTGATCCCTATCCGGTCGTTAAAGGCAACCCAGATGAAGCTCAACGGGCCACACACGGAGAAAGGCTTGGAACTCGTAGGGAAGAAGGTCTGCAATGGGAAGACAGGTGGGTGAGATTGGATAAGGAGTGAAAACAACATAAATCCACTGTATTTATGTATAAAATTCTAAAATGATTAACTGGTAATCTAACAGACACATGGTGTCCTAGTTAGGCACAGGTGTCAACTTGATGGTTGAGGGTTTGAGCTCTGGGCACATCTGTAGAGAATTAATGGTTGAGTTAAGCCCGGAGCAAACCTGCAAGAGATTGTCTAGCTGATGGGGAAGGTGGGTGGGACTAGAGCCTGGAGTAAAATACAGAGAGCTGATTGAGAGAGTTGGCATCCTGGTGTACACTTGGCCAGACATGCTGCTCTTAGCCATTATGTAGAGATGGTGTGGCCAGTTCCCTCGGCCCTGGTGTTGGTGCGTGCTCTCCCATCAAACTGGACTGAGAACTGTAACCAGTAATCGTAAGAGAAAATAAACCCCTTGTTCCCTTAAGCCGTTTGATGGTGATTTATAAGCAGCCATGCAGGCAAACTGCTACACATGGAGAAGAGTATACCTCCAGATTTAGGGTGAGGAGGGATATAAAGAGCAGAAGAGAGGGGAACCACTCACCTAGCCTGAGGTGGTGAGGGGAAAAGAGCCATGGAGATATCATGCTCTTTCTCATGGGGTGGGGGGAAGGGAGAGACAAAAATTCTTAAAGTAGAAGAGGTATATTTGGAAAGAAAGGAATCAATAAGAAGGGGAAAGAGTTTGAGCAGGTAAACATGAGTCAAGTACAGTGATAGGCGTGTATGAAATTGACATGATACCCAGTGTTGTATCAGTTAAGCTAAAAACGTTTAGTTGAGAATTTTTAACACAAATCGGCCCTCGTGGTGCACGCTTATCATTCCAATACTCAAGAGCAAAGAGCTGAAGTTCAAGCTCATTCTCAGCTACACAGAGGGTTCGAGGCCAGCCTTGGCTACGTGAGGCCCTGTCCGGAAAAACAAACAAACAAAACAAACAAACAAACAAAAAAAAAAACTTTAAAAGAAAATAAAAACAACGAAGGGGGAAAGAAACAGTCGTCCCTGGGAAAGTGAGCTGAAAACTCACACTTCAGTGTGGCAAAGGCTGGCACTGGGCAGGAGCAGGCAGCCGCAAGTGGAGGCCGTGACCATACAGTCATGGACAAAACTGTCGACCAGAAGCCCCAGGATTCTTGCAGAGAGGGGATGGTAAGAGTGTATGAGCCTGAGAGTGGGGCGGGGTGCCAACAGTCAGGGTCCTCTGGGCAGGGCTGTTGCACTCAAGAACTCCCTTAGCAATGTTCACCTTGTGGGCCAACATTTTACCATAGATGAGGGAAGACCTCAAGCAATACTACACCACCCTGAAAGACTCCTGAATGTCAATGCCAAACAGGAGAAGGGGAACGCATTATCCCATGACCTACCCTCTGATCCGTTGTCTTTGCCCCAGCAAGTACCAGGCATTTGCTAGTAGACATCCCAGAGGAAACCCAGTGGGTCACGCTTAGAAAAAGGGCGTAAGAGTAGGAAGCAGACTGGCCGGAAAGAAGAATGTACAAAGTGGGACAGGAGAGGAGAGGAGATCGGATAGTAAGAAATGAAAACACATATATTCGTTGTATTTTTGTATGAAAGTGTCAAAGAATGAAAAAGAAAGAAAGAAGCCCTAGACTTAAGACCGCCATCCTACAAGAGTCTTGGACAAACTCCATCATATCGTTTGGTACTTCACTCCATCGGATCATTTCCAAAATGGTTTGAGTGTGAAACGTCCCACACAGGCTCCCGTGCCTGAGCACTTGGTCTCCAGCAGGTGGTCTGTTTAGGAAGGTTCTGGAACTTTTTGGAGGAGGAGCTTTGAAGGAGGAAGTGGGTCACTGGGGATGGGGGTCTTGAGGCCTTGTAGCCCCTCCACTTCCTGTTTCCTTTCTGCTTCCTGACTGCTGATGTCACATGACCAGCCCATCTCCCTCCTGGGCACACCATGCCTTTCCTGCTGAGATGGAATGTCCCCCCTCTGGGAGTGTAAGCCAACACAAACCCTTCATTCCTCCTTGTTGCTTTGTCAGGGTATTTTATCACAGCAACAACAGAAAAGTGACCAAGACCCCCAGGGTTACATGTGCAGGAGATGTCTGGGGGTGGGGCTCAGAGATCTGCATTGTAGAGCTTACTCCCGGCAATTTTTATAGCCTGTGACGTTTGGGTACTCTCAGGGCACCTAGACAAACCTTTGTCTGTAACTCTTCCTTTGTAAAAGTTTAAGATTCCGATGGACGTGTCTCATCCTGAATTGAACAGAAGAATGTTCTAAAGATGACAAAGGTCTTCACCTCTAGCAATGACCCGCCGGCTTTAGGGTAAGTCACGTCCCAACTTGAGAGCCGTACTTAAGACGCCACAGGTTCGTTGAAAATACATATTCATTAGCATTGCGCCCTTCTCTTCATCCTGTCGTGTCTGGGGGTAGATGGAGGTGGAGCCCCTTCCTCCCTCCCTTACAGGGGAGAATTGTGGATCCATGAGCCTCTCTGGCCTGATCCACGAGGAAAATTCCTCTTGACATAATTGTGCCGGTGGCCAAGAACCTCAGCCAGAGCCCGCCGTGCTGCCTGGGTTTCTCTGGCGCTCTGCACAGCAAGCACAGCAAGCTCGCCGGGCCCAGTGCCCGCCAGACTCCGCTCCCTGGGATTGCAAACACCCACAGGCCTTGCCTCCAACCTAGGAATTCTTCCTGCCTGGAGAAAGATTTCCAGCAAGCCCTGAATGAGGACGTTTAGGAACTAAAGGTAGATTGGGCCGGGGAGGTAGTTCAGTCCATGAAGCGTTCGCTTTGCAAGCATAAGAATTTAAATTTGATCCTCAGAAAACACATTTTTTTTTTATTTGCGTGTGTTTGTATATCAGAAGGCACTATGTGTCCCTATGGAAGACCAAGGGTGATTGACTTCAGGAATCATCCTGGATTGCTTCTACCTCCTTCTTGCTTCACTCTGGAATGTCCCAGGCTCTGCCTTCCAGGGCCAGAAGTAAAGGCCACTACCCGTTGTGCCTGGCATTTTTACGTGGGACCCGGGATCCAAACTCAGGACTTTCTGCTTTCAAGACAGAGTCTTAACCCCTGAGGCATCTCTCCAGCCCAGAAACACGTTTTTAAACTGGATTGCACACTTATACTCCCAGAACTTGGAGAGGTGGAGATGGACAGACCCTTGGCCAGCTGATCCAGCCTAACGAGGGGGCCCCAGGTCCTTGGGAGACCCTGCTTCTAAACATCATAGAATGGATGGTACCGGAGGAAGAAGGATGGTCATCCTCCAATTTCCACATGCATGTGCAAAAACATACACACACATGAACATCCACATACATGTACGTATACACACCCAGAATGCAAGAATAGCTACAGACGAGTAGCACCTGTCTGAGATTCAGTAAATTTCAGCAAATGCTAACCAATGTTATCTATATTCTTTTCCCCCTCATCCCCTCAGCCCGTTTGTTCTGGGCAATTTATAACAGAAAAAATAAATGCAACAGTTATGTCAACTGTCCACAAAAGGGTGAGGAGGACGGCTGCAGGACTGGTTAGAGAAATAATGCATTCTACATCCCTCCAACCGAGAAGTCTACTGTGTGTTTTTAAGATTATACGAAAATATCAACAACAACTAACATTTGTGGGACGCGTTCTAGGCTCTGGACACAGTTCTGTTTAATCCTCTCAACAAATTTAATGTGGTAAATACTCCTGAAAGCCCCATTGTACAGACAAACAGATTAGGGGAACTTGCCCAAGGTCACAAAGCCAGGAAGGAAAAAAAAAAAAGAGTGAGAACTTGATCAGTCCAGATGAAACTAGTCTGGTGTGTAACCAGCTAATTTCTTAGAGCTAACTGGCATCTTGCATGCTGTCATGAGAATCTATATTTTCTCTCTCTCCTCTCTCCTCTCTCCTCTCTCCTCCCCCCCTCCCCACACGCACGCACACACACACACACACACACACAAAAATTTGGTTATCATTGTGAAACTAACAACCTTTGCAGTCTATTTCCGTTACTGTGATGAAATACCCTGACGAGAGAAAGGGATTGTACTGTTCAGCGCTCAGCTTGCTTGCTCTGGTCTTACCCAGTCCAAAATCACCCGTTCAGGGAATGGTCCCACCCACAATCACTATGGGTCCTTCCTGCTTCAACTAATAATTATAATCAAGATAATGCTTCACGGACGGTCTCACAGGCTAAACTTAATTAGCAAACTCTTTTTTTTTTTTTTTTGCAAACTCTTCACAGATGTGCCCAAAGGCCTATCTGCTAGGTATCAGGCTGACACTAACCATCAAGCAATCCTTAAAGACAATTCTTTAGACTCTTTCTAGAAGAGTTGAGACGTTCCAGGCAGGTTAGAAGGAGAGATGGTTAAGTAAACACGGGAACTGTACACACATTTATGGGTCAGGATGTGATCGTTTAAAGCATTGTACAATATATAAGAATAGGATTGTGGGCTGGAGAGATGGCTCAGGGGTTAAGACTGCCTTAAAGCAGAAGGTCCTGAGTTCATATCCCATGTCCCACATAAAAATGCCAGGCAGAAACAGCAACGGGCCTCCACTTTCCAACCCTGGAAGGCAGCGCCTGGGAAATCCCAGAGTGAATGGAAAAGGAGATTGAAGCAATCCAGGATAATACCTGAAATTACCCTTGGTCCTCCTCAGGGGAACACAGTGCCCTCTGACACACATACACACATATAAAATGAAGTTTAAAAAAAGCATCAGTAACACCTTAGAAATAATATAATTAAAACAAAGAAGAGGATCATGATAAGTAGCATTTCTGTTTCCTGAAATTTTCATCGTGCCCACGTGTTGAAAACCTGGGAGCAGTTAGAGGTTCACATGCACCCACTTCCTTCCCTGACCTTCTAGAATGAGGTCTAGAACCTAAGTCAGCGTCTAGAAAGAGAACGGTCGCTCTCGGCTGTTCAGAAACCACAAGAACTGCTTCCTCCAACTCCGGTTCCCAGGTGCCCTCCGCCCTTCCGGCCTCTAGTGACGCTTCTGCTTCTTCTCCCGTGAAATTAACGTCTTCAGCTTTCGCAATGAGTGAGTCCTCCAGGTTTTGTCTTCCTGGGCCTCTCTTACTTTGCTTGGCATGAAGTTCTCCAGTTCCATCCTGGTGCCCAATCAGATTTCATGCTTTTGTTGGTTTCTTTCTTGTTTTTGTTTTGTTTTGTTTGAGACTCGGTCTCGTGTGCCCAGGCTGTCCTTCAGCGTGTTATATAGCAGAGGTTGGCTTTGAACTCCTTCTCCTTCTCTCCCTCCTCCTTCTTTCTTCTCATCCTTCTCTTTCTCCTTCTTCTCTTTCTCCTCTTTCACCTTCTTCTTTCCCTCCTCCTTCCCCTGTCCCTTCTCCTCCTCATGTCCTTCTTCCTTCTCTTCTCCCTCCTCCCCATCCTGTTTCCTCCTTTCCTTGAGCCATGGGACTACAAGAGAGCATCGCCACACCTGATCCAAGATTTCAGTTTTAGGGCTATAGAAATTCCATTGTGTACACATAGCACGTTTTCTTCCTGGGGTGGACATGCTGTCCTCCAACCTCGGAGAAGGTTCACACTCACACCGGGCTGTGACTCAGTCCAAGCTTCTGCCCCCATACATCGGTATCTTCAGTGTGCTCAGATTGAGCTAGAAGGTTCTGTAGTGTTTTTGCTGCCGTTGTCAGCAGAGAACTCAGGCTGCATCCAGATTTGAAGTACCTGGTAGATTACAAGCGTCAGTCTTCCCGTCAAATGACCACTACTCCAATTCTATGTCTGCATAATCCTGGGCAAGTTTGGGCCACAGGAAGCAGCCGGCAATTCCCACGCAGCGCTCCAAGAGGCAGGGGGAGACCCCATTGCTTACATCATGCAATGACAGACCTTCTTCCCGGCTGCTCTCCTACAGAGATTCCCAGAAAGTTTTCCACTTGCCAGAGAAACCCCCCAAAAGTCAGAGAAACCAGGGAACCTCTTCTCCCTCCCCTTGTCTTCTCAAGCCTTACAAGGCAACCTTCCAAAACTTTTAATTTGGTGTCCAGTAAACAGCGAGAAGCTCTGGGCACTTCCTGTCCCAGCAGTCCCCAGGGGTCCTTCAAGATGGGCAGAGGAAACGGCCTTTCTCACCCTAACCCCTCAATATGTCCCCCGCGTCCATGGCCACGCCTCACGCCAGTCTCAAACCTGCCCACACTCTCCCAGTGTCCCACACTGGCCCCTCTGACTGATACAGGGGGCCTTCCCTGCCTCGCTCCCCTGGGGCCTGGTCGGTCCCCTCCAAGGCTGGCCCTAACACTTTGTCCGCATACAATTTTTAGATACCCCCCAGGAAAAGATTTGCACCACTTCCTTTAGAAATTTTTGAACTCGTTGACCACCACAAGTGAAAACACCCCCAAGGGCTTGTACAGTTTGGTTCAGAGAGCACAGAAGAGGAGGAAGAGGAAGGATGGAGAAATCTGAGTCCTGTGTCATGGATTTGTTTCTTTATTTAACTCCTGTCCTTGCTCAATGCTGGATGGCTGGCGACACAGCCTTAGCTGCTCATCCAGTTTACTCAGTTCAAGATCTGAATTTGTTTTGTTGTCCTCAAGAGCAGAGACAGAGAGAGAGAGAGAGAGAGAGAGAGACAGAGAGAGAGATTCTGTGACAAAATAAGAAGGAACAATCTGTATATCAATTAGGACCCTGGGGAAACACTGATAAGGAATTTAGGAAGAGGTCAGGATTCAAAAACAGGTACAAAGAGTGGATGAATGGATGATAGATAGATAGATAGATAGATAGATAGATAGATAGATAGATAGATAGATAGATAGATAGATAGATAGTAGATCGATGGATGGATGGATGGATGGATGGATGGACGGATGGGCAGACAGACAGATTTATGTACCTAGGGCATAGAAGAAAGCTGAAGACCGAAGTAGTCTCTGCGCCTTGTCCAGCCACCCAGCTGAATCACTAAAGCTGAGTTGCAAATTCAGAGCCTGTGACATGATGCAGAAAGATGACAGTTGTGGCCCAGAATCGCCAGCATGGCACCGGCTCTCTCAACTTCTGTCACTTGTCCTGCCTCCTTTCTTGTCCTTGGACCTTTACAGCCCCACGTGTAGAATAATAAAATCAGATTAGATTCATGGGTAGCAAATGTTTTCTTCCAAGAGTCGGTGAGCAACTAACTATTTTAGGCTGTGTGTGACAGGTAATCCTATTGCAACTACCCGTCTCTGCTATTATAGTGTGCATACTGTTGGAGTCTATATGCTAACAAATGGGCATAGCTGTGTTCCAATAAAACTTTATTTACAAAAACAATATGGGGATGGAGTTAGTCCATTCAGGCTCTGGACTAAATGATCATTGTGAGTGCGTGGGTTCTGCCATTTCTGGAGTTCGTGATCCTGATTTGTGAGCGCTGTAAGGAGTCTTTTTCCATACGTGATGATGGCTGGTACTTGAGGCCACCATGCGCCTTGGCAGTGCCCCCATCGTAGTGGCATGAGAGTCGATGGAATCTGGGTCCAGAGGCAGCAGGCTTTCGTATCCTGCGAGACTCTCGCACCCGGCGCTCCCAGGTCCTCCACAAACATGGGATGTGGATTCAGCTCCTGGGTGACTCTGCAGTTCATCAGCAGCCCGCGGCACACAGCTCCTACCAAGCTCTCCCTGCACCCCAGGGACACCACGTGAGCCAATGAGCTAGTCTAGGGGAATCCACGCTCACCAAAGAGTGACGAGTTGTAATTGCCTCAGACAAAAGCCGTGTCGTACAGAGAGATTCCTCCTCACCCTTGAGTTTCTCTGGCATGCTGTCTTTGGAAGCAGCAGACATACCTCTACTGCAGTCAGTGTCCCCTGCTCGGAACAAAGGACATTTCCTGGCTCTTTCCTAGGACTACAGAAGGGCAAAAATTCACCTAGTTCCCAAAGGACCCCTCATGGAGCCGACATCTTGAACTAGCAGTTCCTTATTTTTACCTTCTTCTAGCTTTTTTGCATTCATTTGCTCTGTGTGTGTGCGTGTGTGTGTGTGTGTGTGTGTGCATGTGCGCACGCAGAGGAAGCGGATACTGTGATAATCATCCAACAAGTAAGGAAACTGGGGGACTAGTGTGGTCACGTGGCTCACTCCGGGGATGCCTGGATCATGAATTACGGATCAATCCAGGACTGTTGCATGCCAGAGTTTTGGCTCTTCATTTATGTCACTCGTCTACCCAAGGTCACATTTGTTGCTCTTAAAGGATGGTGCTGGATCAGAATGAATCCAAGTCAGCTCTTGACTCCTTTAGCAGACCTACCCTTGGAGGCAGAGCTGGCCGGCCCTGGGACCACTTCTCCAGGACCTTCTCTCGGACAGTTCTCTCCCCTCCTCCCTGACCTCTGCTCGCTCAAGACCCTGGTCACATTCTAGTTTCAGCTGTAATTTCCTTCAGGCTAACATGAAGCCTTCCGCTACACTTTTTCTCTCTCTCTCTTTTTAATCTCCGTCTGGTGCAGAGAGCAGCTTTGGGGTCAACAGTAATGCCTTGAATACCAATATCCCTTACGCATCACATGACCTTTGCTATGTCTTGGGACCTCTCTGAGTTTCTGTTTCCTCAAAAAGTGGCCAAGAGATTGGGTCAAATGTACCTAGAGGATCCGGCACACGCCTGGCACATAGCAGGTTCTCTCTGGAAGAACTTTTAACCTTTATCCCCCATGCTGAGTGAATGGTTAGTACTAGTTGTCATTCGCTTAGTTCATTTACCTTTGGTTCATTCACGACACCTACTACAGTGCTGTGTACCCAACGGAGGGCCCTGTGTGACATCTGGTTAGACTGAAACTGAAAACAGCCGGAGAGGGCAAACTATGAAAAATTGTACCGCCGCAGATGGGCATTCTCCTCTAGCCACGCTCTTGACGGATTCCTGGAGTCGCCAGCCTCAGTTTCCACCCTGCTCAGCCTCAGTGGCAGCGTCTCCTGGAGGGGTCTGGCAGGAGTCTGCAGCGGCAGAGGCTTCTAATGCAGATGGCTAATGAAAAGCTCCTTCTTGCCCGGGCCTCGAGTGAGTCAGACCGCTGAGTTTGGCTCGGCCCCAGGGAGTACCGAGAAAATGAAATATCGTCTGGCTTCCTCGCGACACCTAAACAAATGGCCAATTCCGTGGGTCAGAAATCAGCCAGAAAGGTGGAGAAAGCTAGGAAATGACCGGCAGGGGGGTTTGCTGGCTTGCTTCACGGGGTCCTTGCACATGGCTGCTACTGTTTGCCTTGCACTCCAAGACACTTGCCCTGCCTATGTGAAAGAGGCCGGTGTGTGATGGCTTCTGGGAAACTTGTGAGGAATTGGAACTTCCCTTTCAGTCTCCCCGAACCTCTCACCTCCTGACCCCTGAATTAAAGAGGTGCGCCCTCACCTGAGCAGCAAGCTAGAGCCTGTTGCAATAAAAATAAACCAACTCAGAATCTCGCATGTGCTCTTCTTGCTTTCTTCCTCCTGAAAATAAACGGAGTTTCCACACCGCAGCCGCTTGATGTTGCTTACACAGACCTCGCTTGAATTCAGTGCTGTGCTGCTGTCTGGTCAATAGTGGGTTAAGTAGATGCCCAGGGAAGTAGGATCTCGAGATAAAATATGTCCACCTCTTCCCTGTCCCTACATCCCTGCTGGCACCCTCTTCTCTCCTGTGTCCTCACAGAGGAAAAAACAGTTCAAGGGACACTCCATCATCCTGGCTCTGAAGATACATGGCATGGGGGGAACCGATGGATGACACCCCAACCTGGGAGATGCAAGAGAGGAAGATGCAGAGTTCCCTTGGGGACCACTCCATCCAGCAGGGTGCGAGGGTATCTCGCAGTTCATCCGGACCAGCCTCTGACTCCATACAGATTGCTGTCAGAGACCTCCGAGACCAAGAGTCGATAGGCTCTCCTCTTTGTTAAGATACCTGGCAGACAAAATACAAAGTAAAAGCGACTGTGGATGGCTTGGTCCTAAACAGGACATCTAAATCACTCCCATCCCATGATTCAGGAAACCCCGTGGAAGAGGGTCAGTGAGAATATAAGAGCCTGAAAGTAGGAAGGGTCCTGCCAGATAGGACCCTCCACTCATATCAAGGCTGCTGTATCCAAGAGCTTTGCAATGCATCGATGCCTCCTTCCACTAGACCTCCGCTATAGTGAACTATCAACATTTTGTCATGGAGGATCTTGGGAGATCCAGTGCCGTCTTAAGAGACTGTTTGGGACTGCTGCCAGAAAAAAAAAAGGGGAACTTCTTTACTCAATGGTTTGCCTACTGGTTTGGGCCATTTATGCCCCAGCAGGCGCCCGGGCATGGCCAATGCAGGCATCCTAGGTGGGGGCCCAATGGATCACACGTGCAGAGGCACGTGGGAGTGAGAGAGAAAATGACTGGAAAGGAGACAAGTGCAGTGGGATGGGGGAAACTGGGGGTTAGGAGGTGAAAACATATAAATTATTGTATTTGCGTATGGAAGCTTTCGTGAATAAAAGAGAACGTTCCTGGCAGAAGGCTGCAGGTGTTGCCCTGATCCACACCCCGCTGTGTATGTCATGAGTGGCTTCCGTGGGCGACTTTACTCTGTAGCAGGAGAAGAATCCACGGGCCAAGGAAGGACAGTTTAACAAGCAGCAGTGGCCCTGACCCTGTGTGGCAGCTCGCCAGGCCCTTTTGGCCTCTGCCCTCCCCAGCCTTGTGACCACGATGGCAAGATGGTGAGCTGATGTTCAGCCGGCATCTGAAGATTCACATCCCCCTAAGCCTGTCCATCGCTTACTTTACAACCTCTAAATGCAATTTAGACCAGACTAACTGAACCGGGTGGGAGGGGGGAAGGTCTGCTTTTCACGCCTTTCTACCATAAATTTTAAACAGAGGAAACTCGGAAAAACTCACTGAAATGATGTACTTTGTGCACCTTGGTGGGGGATGATCAAGACCCCAAGTGTGGCCAGGAAAGCCAGCGCTTGGGAGGTGGAGGCAGGAGGAACACAGTGAGTTTGAGGCCAGACTAGACTCCAGGTGAGACCCTCTCTCAAGAAAACAGAACCTTAACTGTGTGAGGCCTGCCCTCTTCTCTCTAAAGCAAGAGAGAGAGAGAGAGAGAGAGAATTAAGAGCCCACCTTTGGGTTGCGGAACTTGGATAGCAGTCACCTGAGGTGACCTCTACTTCCTCACGCTGATCATCGCGGCAGGTGTGAGAAGCCAGGGAGACTTGGGGACCGCAAGAAAGAGGTGTCGGGCTTCACGTGTCCGCCCAGCTGCCACCGCCCATCCCTAGCAGATGACTAACCCTCTAAACCACTGTTTTCTCATGTGTCCGTGGAGAGTGGTTTTGCCTCTCTCAGAGAACTGTTATGAAGAGAGAAAGAAAATAAGTAAGCCGGGCGTGGCGGCTCCTGCCTGTAATCCTAGCACTTGGGAGGCCCGGAATGATCTGGAACTTCCAAGGTAGCTCAGCAGAGCTGCAGCAGTCTTCCTGTTTCAGTCTCCCAAGCGTTGGCAGAAAATGCCAGAAGAACTTAGCGCCCAGCCGAGGACTTAAGCGCTGAGTGACCGGCATCAGGAGGCTGAGACAGAAGGACCTCAAGCTCAAGGTCAACCTGTACTTTCTAGAGAGACCCTGTTTCAAATATCAATAAATAAACAAGGCTCTTTCTTGGCTTGCCTTTATTTATTTTTACTTGCACCTTCTGTCCTAAGCATGTGCCGTTCACCCGTCTCTGAAAGCAGAACTTCAAGTCCCTTATCCAACATAAATACAAGGGGGTGGGGGAGCCAACACATAGCCAAGAACCCTAAAATCCCTTCTTCGGGGTTTAGCAGTCTGTCCACCTCCGTCTCTTCTCTAGCAGGGCTATGTAGTTTCCTGCCACCTTTCCTTCCCTTCCCCACCCGATTAGCATTTGAATGACACCCCAAACACCCATTTAAAAGCTCTCATTGGGTAGCTCAGTTGACAGAAGTCTTGCCCAGTGTGCATGAGGTCCTGGGTTCCATCCCCAGCACTACTAAATGGGCCATGGTCCTGCACGCCAGCAATTCCAGCACCCAGGAGATGGAGACAGGAGTTTAAAGATCTTCTTGGCTACATAGTGAATTCAAGATCAAGTCCAAACCCAACTACACGGGACTCTGTCTCAAAAAACAAAACAACTCTCCCCCACTCACAACATTTTGTTTAATTTTCTCCCTAACCTCAGCCCTCCATAGCAGACCTCGAATTTGGCTATTTCATTTGTTCCTCTGTCTCCTATCAATAGGATATAAGCTCCTGCGGGTCAGGAATCTTCGGCTATTGGTTCAATTGCTGTAGCACAGTGCCTAGAACAGCTGGAAGCAGAGCTGATTTCTGAGGATTCCCTGAAAGAATGCGTGGAGGAGTGGATGGATGGATGGATGGATGGATGGATGGATGGATGGATGAATGGACGCATGGACGCATGGACGCATGGATGGATGCATGGATGCATGGATGCATGGATGCATTGATGGATGGATGCATGCATGGATGCATGGATGCATAGATGCATGGATGGATGGATGGATGCATGGATGCATGGATGCATGCATGGATGCATAGATGCATGGATGCATGGGTGCATGGGTGCATGGGTGCATGGATGCATGGGATGCATGGATGCATGGATGCATGGATGCATGGATGAATGGATGCATGGATGCATGGATGGATGCATGGATGCATGGATGGATGGATGGATGCATGCATGGATGGATGGATGGATGGATGGATGGATGGATGGATGGATGGATGCCTCCTGGTTTTATCGAGACCAAAGAGCCTGCAAGGGAGGGGGCAGCAGGATAAAGCACAGGGCCGGTCTCCCCTCAGATGTGACCCAAGTCCCGACCCCACGCCTAATCCTGGAATTCTTCCTCTTACAGGATCCAGACAAGTTGCACCCTCTGCTAAATCCCGGGCCTGACTCCAGGCGCCCCCCCCCCCCCTGTTAGAGGTAAGCACCCCACCCACTTTGGAAACTGGAGCGTGTAACAGAAGGGAAACTAATCCCGGCGGGCCACCCCGGGGATGCCCACGCCCGGTCCCTCCTCGCCTCCCCGCCCCATCCCCGCAGAGGTCTCGCCCTGGGAGCGGTGCGGGGCGCGGCCGGCCTCCCGGCTGACCCGGCTGGCGGCGGCGTCGGGGCTGCGCGCGCCTTGGCTGGACCCGCATTGCCCCCTAGTGCCGCGCGGAGTCAGGGCGCCGGGCTCCCCCGCCTGATGTCACCGCGGTGCAGTCAGCCCAGAGGCGGCTCATGGAAAGCAGACCCTCCTCGGCGCTCGCTCGCTGCGAGGAGGAGGAGGAGGAGGAGGAGGAGGAAGAGGAGGAAGAGGCGCTGCGGTCCGGCAGACCCGCCGCGGGCCGGGCACGGCCAAGCGCCCCCGGAGCCCTGCGCCCGATCCTCCCCGCGCTCCCCTGCCAGCCCGAGCCCCGGCGCGCCTGACGTGGACCATTAAACTTGGAGCTGCTGCCGCCTCGTCCCCTCTCTCCTCCTCCTCCTTCTGACAGGCGATCCAGCGGCTCGGTGCGGGCAGGAGACGTGCTGCCGGGCTGAGCTGCCCGGGGGAGATGACTTCTAACCAGGAGGACGCCTCTGGGAGGAAGAGCGCGGAGGAAGCAAAGTTTCGGGGCAGCTGAGGAGCCTTGGCCGCAGCCCTTCCGAGCCCAATCACTTCCCTGGCTATGGAGGGCGGACTCTAAAATGAATCCGTATCTGGACACCGGCCACAACACATCAGCACCTGCCCACTGGGGAGAGTTGAAAGATGCCAACTTCACTGGCCCCAACCAGACCTCGAGCAACTCCACACTGCCCCAGCTGGACGTCACCAGGGCCATCTCCGTGGGCCTGGTGCTGGGCGCCTTCATCCTCTTCGCCATCGTGGGCAACATCCTGGTCATCCTCTCCGTGGCCTGCAACCGGCACCTGCGGACGCCCACCAACTATTTCATCGTCAACCTGGCCATCGCCGACCTCCTGCTGAGCTTCACGGTCCTGCCCTTCTCGGCTACCCTGGAGGTGCTGGGCTACTGGGTGCTGGGGCGCATCTTCTGCGACATCTGGGCAGCTGTGGACGTGCTGTGCTGCACGGCCTCCATCCTCAGCCTGTGCGCGATCTCCATCGATCGCTACATCGGGGTGCGCTACTCCCTGCAGTATCCCACGCTGGTCACCCGCAGGAAAGCCATCTTGGCGCTCCTGGGCGTGTGGGTCTTATCCACCGTCATCTCCATCGGGCCCCTCCTGGCTGGAAGGAGCCGGCCCCCAACGACGACAAGGAATGCGGGGTCACAGAAGAACCGTTCTACGCGCTCTTCTCCTCCCTGGGCTCCTTCTACATCCCGCTGACGGTCATTCTGGTCATGTACTGCCGCGTCTACATCGTGGCCAAGAGGACCACCAAGAACCTAGAGGCTGGGGTCATGAAGGAGATGTCCAACTCCAAGGAGCTGACCCTGAGGATCCACTCCAAGAACTTTCACGAGGACGCTCTCAGCAGCACCAAGGCCAAGGGCCACAACCCCCGGAGTTCCATAGCTGTCAAACTTTTTAAGTTCTCCAGGGAAAAGAAGGCTGCCAAGACCTTGGGCATTGTGGTTGGAATGTTCATCCTGTGTTGGCTCCCCTTCTTCATCGCCCTCCCACTTGGTAAGTTGGGGACCTGGTCATGTTTAGATCTTGGGCTTGGTGGGAAGCTCGCAAGTTTTTTCTGTGTTGTTTTGGTTTGCTTTTCAAATGCCTCCTGTGTGTGTGCGTGTCTGGAGATTGGAGGATACTGTTTGTTCTGCAAGGGCTTTGCAGATTGGAGAGCTGGCTAAGAACCAACCTCAGGTGTTGGTCACACAAGCTAAGGTACGAGGCACTTGAAATAGAACCTCGGAGAGGAGAATGTGGGATGTGGGATGACTCACTCGCCAGCCTGCGTTTAATAATTAAGAAGGACACCGGCTCCAGCATCACTCCGGCGTTATTTCGGTCGTTATGATGTGCCGGGAAGGCAGCGTCACTAATGTAGCATGTCAAAGAGTTTGTAGCTACTGCAGACTCGCTGTTGGGGAAGCAGGGAGGCGGCTCGTGCGCAGAGAGGCAGTGTTCATTCAGCATTTTCAGGGACCCGTCTGTCAGAGCCTTGCAGAAGACTCTCTCCCTCCTCCCTCACCGCTGGCCAAATCCTGCATGCGCTAGCTTCATTGCCAGCTAATACGAGCATTTTGCCACCTCACAGCCCCCAGAGGCCCTTTAAGTTATCCAAACCCTGAGATTTCAAAGGGAAGATGACCAGAGGGTGGTTGCATTCTCAGTTTTCACCCCCTAATGTTCTGGACTCTGGTGATTCATGGCATGGCTAGGATTTAATTATAGCTGACCCTCACCTCCAGCTGCAAGGCACCAAACCAGACAAGAGAGAACTCAGTGCCTCCTGCCCCTACATCTTAAAAAAAGAGTCCATCTTATTCTGATGGGTGGTCCTAAACATCTGATTGTTCCAAAAGCTCCCTCATTTCTGCTGAGGAAAAGGCCAGTGCGTGGGGAGAAGGTGCTGTGCTGTGCTGTGCTGTTCGAGTAGCTTGGGAAATTCCTGTCCCTTCTCTAGGACGTTGATCTCTTTGGCTTTCTTTTTCCTGTCCCTGGGGAGGGCTAGAGAAAAATGAATGGAGAGAGGTGATCAGGATACGTTCCGTGTGGTGTGTGTGTGTGTGTGTGTGTGTGTGTGTGTGTGTGCCATGTATCAGAAAATGTGACAGACCTCTTATGCCAACCATGGGACCAGGGTTTCAGATGACCAAATCCTTTAGGCAGCTAAAATCCTGAAGTCATACTGCTTCTGAGAGGAAAAAAAAGGGGGGGGGGGAGGATTGAATGGACAGGAAGCAAAGGGTTACTGAGAGTTTCCACTCTAAAAAAAAAAAAAAAAAAAGGAAAGATAAAAGCTGTTTAATCTACTCTTCGTGTGATCTTTTCTGAAGGAGACTTGCAGGCAAATGCCTTTCAGAAATATTTTTTCAATGGCATTAACTAGAAAGTTCTACTCTGGGAATGATTCTGTCCCTCTGCAGAGCACATCCCTTCCTCTTCCCAAGGTCTCAAGGTCTCTTTGCAGATCTGTTCCATTAACTAGGGTTGAACCACACTGGGCCCTTACAAAGATCATGGCATGCATGGAGGTGCAATGTGGTCTCTTAACAGTCACGTGACTTTGGACTCCTGCCGACTCCTCTGTGAGCCTTGATTTCTTCATCTGTACTTGCTCCAAGGGGCTTGCACTAGAAGGAAGACAGGGCATGGCACTGAATCTGATATGCAATGAAAGCTCTCAAAGAAATGTGCTCAGCAGTAGTCCAAAGCAAACTCCAACCACCCCCTTGGGGACGGCAGTGTATTTCATCCTCTACACATTTCCCAGTCTTGTACCTGTTACTAGAAACTTAAAAGAGAACAGGGTCTTTCTCTTTCCTTTCTCCAGGCCCTGCCTGCTGGTCCACGGAGGCTAGGACCGGAGCATACTCAAGAAGTGCAGACTTTGGTTTTAGGGTTCAAGGGAAACAGCCCCCAGACAGGTAGGGGTCTCTGAACAGGCTGAAATGAAAACATCACTGTCTGCACAGTCAGGGGACAGGGGACAGTTCTCCTTCATCTTTTGCCATCTGTTGGCTTTGCGAGCAAAGACTTGTTGCTCGACCTCTTTGGGCGTCAGACCTCATAGCTGGACAGCAGGCGGACTGAACGAGGTCACGCGGGATGGTGAACTTTAATAAGTGTGAGAATCCCTTGGGAAACTCCGCAATGATGTAGCCACCTGCATCGTCCGATGGGTAAATCAGATGGATGCCAGGATTCCAGACGTCCACTCGGCCCACAGGTGATTCTGCAGAAGTGACCCACAGATGAGGCTTTGAAGGCCACTGGCCAGAGCATCGCCCAGACCCCTTTGAAAATCTAACATCCTTAAATGCTGTGAGCCGAGACCTTCCCAGTCACCCAGTGATATGGGCTGATATGGCTTTTCTTCAGGGGCTTCTTACCCTATCCCAGCTGTTTCTCTCCGTTCTGCTCATGTGTCCTGTTGGCATCCTGGACTCCTGGTCTCTGGGGTCCTCAGCTTGCGTGAGATAGGAAAGGAGAGGTTCCCACCCACCGTGGGTGCTTCCGGTAGCTTGCTTCTTCTCTTCTGACCATGAAACACCACTCTCCTCATCATGATCTCCCAGAGGCTACCCCCCCCATGCTATCCCTGAGCCAAATCCACGTATATCCTTCTTCCATGAAAACCCAACAGGTGAGGTGAACAGTGTGGGATGGAGCCAAGAGCTAGTCAAGAGCGCAAGCAGAAAGTGCACCCTTAATGCTTCCTTGACCACTGCAGAAGAGAACCCCAGCAAAATGGAGTTGTGGGTTCCTCCTGCACCCAAGAGGAAATCGCAGGATGAACAATAGCTGTGGGCATCTGAAGAAGGTTCCTGAATTCTACATTTTCCACAAAGGGCTTTTCACTCAGAAACAAATGTTGGGGTGGGAGGGGCAGTGTTTGTCTAGCAGAGAAAGGCAGGTGGGAGTCTCTTCCAACCTCAGCTAGACTTGCAGGTGCCCGAATGGCACGAGATTTCCATAGCTGTGTTTGCTTTCTCCATAGGAGAGAAGGGTTGGGATTCCTTCTGGAAGGACAGAAAATAGCCACGCCCCCAGGCACGGGCCTACTCAGAGGGCCCATGTGTTTTTCTTCCTCCCTTATTTTTATTTCCGGGAGCTGGGTGGGACTGCCTGCTGAGCGGCCTCCTGCTGGGACCCCCCCCCCACACACACACACCTGCACCTCCCTCCTCACCTCTCTCCACCTTTTGCCTGTGACCTCAGACCAGGTTGGAGCAGGGAGCAGGGATGGACGCCATCGTTCAAGCACCTCTTTCTTTGGCCCCTGGAATCGGGCCAGGGAGTCATTGGACTACAGCAGTGCGTCTACCCTACGGGCCATGCATAAGAATCCAAGAGACTTTCCAGCTGCCTGGCACGAGAGCGAAGCTAGGGGACGGCCTGCTCAGGGTCAGAAGACGTGGCCGGGCTGTCGAGGGGGTGTGTCTAGTAGTACGGGGAGGTTGCATGAGAGCTAACAGGAAGCACTAGGCCGCCAGCTAGCAACTGGGCTAAGTGATTTGTTTAGAAAACACTGGAGTCTTGCCTTGCTCCAAGTCTTTCTTCCGTCTTTCGAAATGCTGCAAGGCACCAGGAAGCCACCACCACACTAAGCACTCGCCCCTCCAAACACATGAAGGCTGGTGCCAAAGAGACTGGGCTTTCTGCAGTGCTGAACCGAGTAGGAAGCCCTCTCCTTCCAATGGGGGCTGAGGAATTTCCACTCCCACTCCCCGTGAGCTCGAGGGAGAGCCAGATTCTCAGAGTGTAGCCAGACCGAGTCACCTCCGGGACTTCAGATGTCCACAAGGAAGACAATCACCGGTGAACTTGGTGAATAAGAAATCTATTTACAAACTTTGTTGGAGGTCACGGAGGTCTGACCACTTGTTAGTTAACTAAGACTTCTAAAGCACCTTCTACGTGCTGGCTTGCCAAACCAAAAATAAACATGGCCCCTGCTTGCCCCAACGACATAGGGTTATTGGACATGCGTTATGTTCTGCACCTTCTGCTAGGCTCCTGTGGAGCTTACCCCCACTGATCCTCACAAGGCTACCATGGTGCATAACTGTTTCCTCTTACACCTGCACAGCAAGGCTGGGTTCTTGCCCAAAGTCACCCAGCATATGACGATGCTAAAGGCCCAAGTCTGGATCCGTGCAGTTCACAAGGCCTTTTCTGTTTTCTGATAGCAAACTGCCGTCATGGCAAATGTTCTGCGGGGAACCTGGGGTCACCCTGTCAAAAGATAGCTAGAAGGCTTGTGTTGCGAAATCCAGTCCACTTCTACCAAAAGATGAAGCCTCAGGACAGCCATCCGTGGATAAGTCCAGGACTAGATTTTCTCCAAACCTTCTGCATTGTGCATGCAAAGGGTGAGCACCTTGTCCATCATTCAGCTGCCCCAAAGGAAATAGTAGGAGCGTCCTTACCGTCTTATCCAAGGATGCGGGTTGCATCTTGAAATGTGTGGTCATCACCAGCAGTAAATTCTGAATGGACACCATGTCCAGGAATCTCACCAGAGAAATGAGAGCGGAACAGTCAAGTGCCGTGGGACTTGCCTTTTATTCTATTCTGGTGGAGAACATAGATCAACACAAGTAAACACGAACATAAACTGGGATAGGCGACTTGAAGAAAAAGGATGAGGTGCTCCTCGAATCATTTAATAGGATCAGTACATCACCAGGTCCCCAGGGAACAGCATTTAAGGCAGAACGCTGAGCAGTCGGAAGGAGCTGATTCGATGGTGGTAGCAGAAGAAAGATCCACGCAGGAGGAAAACTTCCGAGGCAGGGACTGGGGAGGCAGCTGGGCTGGTGGAGTGTAACCAGTACGCAAGGCCTCGGGTTCAAGCCTTAGCCCTGAAGGAACCAGGCGCGTGGTGCATGTCTGTTGTCTTCCCAGCACTTGGGAGGTGGGAGCAGGAGCTCGGGAAGGAGTTCAAGGTCATCCTCTGCTGCATAGTGAGGTCAAAGCCACCTGGGCTTCACGAGACCTGGTCTTGATGCAAGAGGTTGTGGGAAGCTAGGCAGGTTCAAGCCAAGGTGTCAGGCACAGGCAGAAGCCTAACCACACAGGAACTATAGATCGACGCTAAGGACTTTAGATCCTCGCTTGGGTCACTGGCTACGAAGACAAGAAAAATAAGTCTATCTGAGTTGTGCCTTTAAAAGGTGACTCTACAGGGTGGAGCAGACTAGAAATGGGACAGGTAGGTGATCTGGAAAGGGGAGACGGGACAGATTAGGTAGCCACGGAGGTGGTGAGACAGTCACAGATTGACAGACTTGGGGTGTGGTAGGATGATTCGTGATCGAGAGAAGCATGTCTGGGGTAACTTGGGGGTTCAGGGGAGCCTCCTGGTACCCCTGGTTGAGCTGTAAAAGACAGGATGGAGGACTGGCTGAGCATAGGGAGGGGAGTCCTCCTGGGGTCTTCCCAGGTGACCCACATGAGTCTCTGAGACTCATCAGGCGTTCACTGAGCAGGACCCACCTGATGGCTTTGAGGTGAGTGGAGAGTCCACCCTAAATTCTGTGGGTAACCCCGGCTACTCCTGAGAAACAGCTGACAAGGCTGATTTAAAAGCCTAGATCCGGGCTGTGGGGATGGCTCAGAAGTTACAGTCTCTGCCTCACAAGCAAAAGAACCTAAGTTCAGATCCCATATCCCACGTAAACATGCCAGGTGGAGACAGTGGTAGGCTGAATTCTAGCCTTGGAGGAAACCAGCGTCAGCCTCGGACCTCCCCAGACACACATACTCAAGTGTCCTCTTGTAAAACACATACACACACACACACACACATACAAACATGTCCCTATGCAAAATACATACAATGCATGCACACACACAAAAAAAATAACTCACATAGGTTCTCAAACACTGTTGTGTGACGTCCTTCCTGCGGAGATGCCACACAAATGTTTATTCACCTCAACGCGGATCTGACCACAGACCAAAGTGCAATTGCACCAACTTGGCAAACAAATGAGGGGGTGAAGGTTGCTTACGGGAGCAGAGACGATTCAAAGGTAGCAACATCACAGAATGGCCCACCCCGGTCTAGGGGAGACTCGTGGAAGCTACAGCCCTATCACTGTCTGCACGGCTCGCTCATAGGAGAATGATGGGCTGAGGCGACTCCTTCCCCCCACCCCCCAGCAGCGGTTTCCCATGTCTTGGGGAGGGGATCCCCTGAATTTTGTAAGATTCAGAAATCTCTTGACCCTTAACGAGTCTTCCAAGACAGGAAATGTCAAACTGCTACAGAAGAGAAAGAACCCAAGGTCCCTCCTCAGACTAGAGGCACGTGATGCCCAGAGAAATGTTATACAACGGACGCCCATCATAGACCTGTTGGAGCAGTTACTCCTGGGTCCTTGAATTTCAGCCTCTAGTAAGTTTCCCTGAGGGATTCTTTTGCAGCCAGTCCCACCTCAATCCTGCTTGTCACGCTTTTGAGATTCAGCCAGAGGCATCCCCAGTCCCCCAGCACTGTGATGCAGCACTGCGCCCCCTGCAGGCAAGTCGTGCCGTGGCGGCCTCCGCAGGTGTGAAAACTGAGTCCACAGAGCGTGTGTTTATATGTGTGTGAGTGTGTTTTTTGGTGTATGCGTGTGTGCATGTGTGTGAGTGTGTATGTGTACATGAGTGGGGGTGTACACATCCACCTGACAATGTAAAAAGTTGCCATCCCTCTATCAGGCCCCTCTAAAATTTGTTTTTGGAAATGTATGACTGTCCTAAGGTCTTGGAATCAGGAAGACACCCTGGTGGTTAGACAGAGGGATGAAGGAAGGGGAAAAGGAAATGAAGAAATAAGAGAGGAACGATAAGGAGAGTTGGGACAGAGGAGCCAGGCGGGAAGGATGGCTTTCTTGGCGTGATGCCCAAGGAGTATACTAGATGGAAGCCACTGGAGAGACATCCAATCCTCCTGGGACACAGGAGGCCACAGAGGAGCCTGCAGGTCACGGGTTCTCACAGCTCAATCACCGAGGGGCCTGTCAAGACCCGTAAGGTCTTGAGCATCTGAGAAGTTGTAAACATAATGGACGCCACCCATCTGCCCCGGATCCCATCTTTGCAGTTTGTGTCTGCAGCTCCCGCTCCCTTGACTTCATCAGATAATGACATTGTAATGGCTTCCATATATAAGGCTTTGCCCTGGGCCGACTTCACTGGGTAGGTGGGGAGGACTCGCCTCTCCACAGGCCTGTGAAGTGGACTCTGACACTCTCTGCCCCCCACTTCCCCAATGGGGGAGAGAGGTGACTTTGACTCAGGTCCCAGGTGGCAGAATCTGGATTTGAACCCAGGGCATAAGATGGGCTCATCATTAGAGGGATCCTGGGCAGGGCTCTCAGCCTTGTTTTGTGGAAGTGTTAAAATGGAACTAGGGAAACCAGAGTGTGTCCACAGAGAGAAGCAAGGAAGGGCAGGTGGTGGCTGATCGATTCCCCAAGGGGACACGGAGGACATAAAACAGTTTGGTCTTTCTCCTGGCAAGATGAATGAAAATCTCTCTTTTATTTAGAAGAATCTCTTCAGTTTCACAACTTATCGTTGATAACAACACACGTGTTTTATCATGTTTCTATCAAATTTGGGGAAAACGTAATATTTAGAGTGTGTCTTTTACAGTGTTGTAGCTGGATGCCTTTACACTTCAGGCTGGATTCGCCTCCTCTGCCCACCAGCATGGTGCCAGCACCAAGAGGCACATCCTCCTCTCAGTCAGTCTCTGTCCTTCCCTGCATGACTCAGGCCAGGCAGGGAGCTGTGGAGGAGGGTAGTTCTAGAAATCGTTCTGCGCGGGGACTGTGTACTGCTGCCTTGGCCGTATTTATGCATGTACGCTTCATACAGAGCGAATGGAGCCCGAGCAAAATGCAGCTTGAGCCAGCTCAGCTCCCCTGTGGCCCTGAGCCCCCACACACACGTGAGAAAGGCAAAGTGCTGTCTGTCATCCAGTGCCAAAGGAACCAAGGAGGCAGACAGGACCCTTGCTGATTGCAGTTAACCCACCTTCCTTTTGAAAACTGGATAGTGACCATGGATTCCAGAGGGCTCTTTCCTGGGTTTTGGCATGTCTATGAAGACAGGAGTCCTAAAGAAGCCAAGGGGAGGGGTCTTTCACCCTCCCCCAGCAGCCCAGGCACGACGGCTGTTTCTCCTCCTCCAAGAACAAACCTCAGATCTGCCATCACTGTCCTAACTTGGGTTCCCACACAAGCCAAACGAGTGAAGAAATGTGCGTTCAGCAGAAGTGGAGTGCATTCTAGATGACTTGCCATCTCCCAAATACTTTTCCCACTTCTATTCCCCTGAGCCTTGGCACACCCTGCATGCCCTGCCCACCCATATGCGCTCACCTGTTCTACCTTTCTCTCGATGTCGTCCTGATTCCCACCGCCCCTTCCCATCCACAGCCCCTCCCTCCTGCTTGCCATATATGTCCAGGGGGGGTCTAAAGAATGATCTAAATAAATGTGTGTGGCTTGTGTTTTCAGATGTGAACGCCCGGGGAGAGCGGGCACAGACTTGAATCACCTTCTCGTCCTGTGTTTTAGATTCAAGATTTCTCTCTCCAATTAAAAAAACAGACCCTCACAACTAGGGGAAGTAAGGGGTTTTATTTGGGTCACAGTGTATCAGGGTGGAAAAGTCACAATATCAGGAACAGGGGACACTGGTCGTGTCACACCCTTAGCAAGAGCTGAAGACAAGGACGAGTGCTACACAGCTGTCTGCCTGCCAGTCGGTCGGTCTGCTGACATGTCCAATGCTCAGCTAGTTCTCTCCTCCATCTTTACCCACCTACTCACTGGGCCGAGTCTTCTTACATCAGTTATGCGATCAAGACAGTCTTCTACAGGCTGCAACTGAAGCAGCTGCTCACCTTGTATCTCCGATGGGAAAGTTGAGCACTCTGACGCTCTTTCATCCAATCCAGGACCCCAAGCCAGGGAGTGGCCCACCCACTTTCAGACTTCCCACATCTATTATACAATCAAGACAATCCCTTATAGGCCTGCCCAGAGGTCAACTTTAATCTAGAGAATCCCTCACAGGCACGTCGGATACTGTCTCTGAGGTATCAAATTGATAGCAAATACCCCTAATCACAATGTGAACACCCCTCATCACAATGTGCCAACACGGAGGACATCCGGTAGCACCCCACTTTGGTGTCTGAGCTCGAGATAGAGTAGGCAGAGTGTAGCCCCAACGGGTCAACAATCCAGAGGAAAGGTCCACCCAAGAGAGCAGAAAAGCAAAGATCTGACTGAAGATCTATAGGTTATGTTGGCTGGTTCGTTTTTTTCTGTAAACACTGGAGATAGAACCTAGGACCCCCTGAGCGCCAGGCCCGTCTGTGGGTTTGTAGGAAGCAGGATTATTGGAAACTCGGTAGGAAATTTTTAAATTGAGTATTCATTTAATTTGCTTACTCTGGTTATACCTGCGAGTGGCTGAGCGGGGTGGGGCTGTATGGCTGGCTGATTGGGGGCGGGGCTGTGTGGCTGGCTGTGATTAGTTACTGACCGGGGGTGGCTCAGTGGAAGGAGAGGATCAATTTCAGGAGCAGATGAATGGTGTACTGTGGATGGTGGAAGCTTCCAGAATTAAGAGGGGCCAGAGGGAAAAGTGGGCTGCTGGGAAGAGGGAAAAGAGGTTGTGTTTTAGAGACTGACTTGGAAGGCCCACCCCCATGGGCAGAGCAGAACAAGGGTCAGCTCGGGATGTTACAGAATGGGCCCTCCCAGGCAGCCTGCTCTCTTAGGACCCTGGAACCCACGGGGGCTCCAAGTGGCCCCTTCTACATGCACTATGCAATAAAAGCTGCACCAATGAGCCGGTCGAGCCATGGTGTTCATAAAACAGAATGTTCTAGCATGCACACATAGAGCATTTCTCTCAGAGCCCCACTGAACCCGTTCTGGGGTCTCTGCCCACAGCATCTTGCTGTGCCTGTACTTTCTTGCTGGCCAGGTGAATTTGGGGCTTGGCTTACACACTTTTTCAAATTATTCTCTCTCTCTCTTTCTTTCTCTCTCTCTCTCTCTCTCTTTCTCTCTCTCTCTGTGCACACGTGAAGACCCAAGAGTAACATCAGGAATCACCCTGGATTACTCTACCTCTGTATTGCTTTGCTCTGGGATCTCCCATACTCTGCCTTCCAGGGCTGGAATTTCAGGCCACCATATCCACCCAACATTATTCCATGGTGTCTAGGGATCCACATTCAGGTCCTTTTGCTTCTGAGGTGGAGACTTTAACCCCTGAGTCTTCTCTCCAGCCTTCAGATTCATCTTTAAGACAGGGTTTATCTCAAGGCTAGCACACATGGCTTGGGACCTGAGCTCAGACCCCTGGCTGGACCCCAGAAGGTTTGACCACTGGCAAACTGGATGCTCTGTCATCTACAAGCAAGGACCACAAGACTGATCCAATCAGTGGGGGTGGACAGATACAGGAAGGAAGTAGGCAGGGAGGAGGAGGACGATCCGCCAACCAGAACAACAAACAAACAAATAAACAAAATCTCACTCCTTGATCCATTTGGGCCGCTCACTATCTCTAATATGAAAGGAAACTAAGAGGTCCTTTCTCCAAGCGTCCATTTGCAATGCCTTCTGTCAGCCCTGGGGAAGCTCCATTAACCCAAGTGGAATTCCATTGCAGTTAGCTTGCATTGTTGCTGATGAAAATCATGACAAAGCGGGGGCTGGAGAGGTGGCTCAGGGTTAAGCCTCTGCCTTGCAGGCGGAAGGTCCTGAGTTCAGATCCTAGACCCCACGTATAGACGCCGGGCGGAAGCGGGGGGGGGGGGGCAGAGCCTGTGAATCCCGGGGCAGAGTAAACAAAGAGGAGGTAGAAGCGGTCCATGGTGGTTCCTGAATTCGCCCGTGGTTCTACATACACATACACATACACACATACATTCACACATGCAATTGAATAAAAAAAAATAAAAAAATTTAAAAAATCATGACAAAGCAACTTAAGGGAAGAGGGGTTTATTTTTGGCTTATGATAGTCCGGGTACAGTTGTTTTTCCAGCTTGGCAGGAGAGTCCAGAGGGACGATCCTTACTTGCCAGACCAACATGCCTGGCCAAGTGTACACAAGGATACCAACCTTCCTCAAATGCTTCCCTCCATTTTATTCAGCTGCCCAGGAGTTAGTCCCACCCACCATGGGCTGGACCTTCCCCATCAGCTAGACAGTCTCCAGCAGGTTTGCTCTGGGCTTCACTCAACCACTAATTCTCTACAAATGTGCCCAGAGCTTGAACCCTCAACCATCAAGTTGACATCTGTGTCTAACTATGACAGCTTCTCATTGTTACTCCACTGACCTCTCTTGACAATCTGATAAGCCCCTTCTCGCAGTAAACATACTTCTCTACTGAAATACAGCACTTATTATGCCGACGAACAAGTTTATTATAGAGTTTTTTAAAAAGCCCTCCTTAGCGCATTAAATAAATGAGGTCCCGTAGCCAGTCAAATAAATAAGGGCTATAATTTTGAAGTGGTGTCAGGGGGAGGATTTCACGATCATGAGACGTGACAGTGTAAGTCAGCTTTCTACTGGTGGCAAACCCAGTGGCTTTCATTGCCTGAAGAGCGGAACGCAGGATTTCCAGCCTTCATTTGGTTTCACTTTGTTTTATTTAGTTTCATAAAGTATTTCTTTCCTATCTGCCTAACCCTAGACATAAGAACTTTACCTCAGGTTATCATAAGGGATGTACTTCTGGATGTGAGGTTTTGTAGTACACACACATACACACACACACACACACACACACACACACACACACACACACACAAGCAGAAAAAAGAAGAAAAACATTTTAAATACAGTCTTAGCCCCGCAAGGAACATGGGCTCTTTACAGGAATACTTGAAGTATTTCACTTGGTTAGTTTATTTAGAATCTAATGCACAACTTTTATTAAGTTTGAGAGAAAAAGAAAACGAGAGAAATATTCTTCCTCCCTCCGCAGACTCCAGGCGTGCGTTCCTGGAACCTCAGCTCTGTCCCCACCGGTCTGTGGTGTGTTCTTCCAGACCACTCCAACGTTCTCCTAAGCACACAGCCGCACAGGTGAACACTCAATGTGTGTGCCACGGAGCACTCGCGTGTCTACGCTGCTTGCTTTTACCAAGGATAGTGCTTTGCAAACACCCAAGAGAGTGACTCTTTTTACTCAGCAGCGTACAGTAGAGACCAAACGAGGGTGCCATGCTGGCTTGGGATCTGGGTTAGAGCGTCTGCTCTTTTTCAGGGCTGCATAGTAATTCGTTTTCTGGATTAGTGTGTGTTACTGACCAATTTCTTCATTGATTGAAATCTAAGTGTATCTTGGGTTACTATTAAAAAACAATTTTAAATGATTTAATAAATGTGCCCATATATTTGAAATATATTCATAGAAATGAAGGTGCTGCTGGCGTTTTAGCTTTTGACCTGGTTCCGTTTATTTTCATTAAGCAATTTTAAACCTAGAACATTGCAAAATGGTGTAAAAACAAATAGGTGTAAACATCTAGATTTACTAGCCTTTATTTAGAAGGGATGTTCATGAGACCCACATAAGAAAGGGGGGTCTTGGGCGACAGGATGACTCAGTGGGGAGAGGGGCTTGCTGTGCAAACCTGGTACCTGGTTTGATCCCCAGAACACAGTGAATGAGGACAGAGAGGACCAACTCCACAGTGGCAGCCATGCACGCGCGCGCACACACACACACACACACACACACACATACACATACATTCACCTTCTCTCTCACACACACACCCGCACACACACACACCTCTCATGCGAGTGCACACATTCACCTCTCTCTCACACACACACACATACACCTCTATCATACATACACACATGTACACAAACACGTCTCATGCACATGCACGCACACACATACACCTCTCTCTGTCACACATACCTCTCTCATGCACATACACCTCTCTTACACACACTTCTTTCTCAGATGTACACACACACACCTCTTATACACACACATATGCCTCTCTTTCTCTCACACACACACATACCTCTCTCATACACATCTCTCTTGCATGCACACCTCTCATACACATACATGAACATACACATCTTTTTCACACACATATATACAACACACAAACATATCACTCTTTCTCTCCCACATGCACACAATACAGCACACACACCATACATACCCACATTCTCTCTCATATGCACACATCACACAGACATATATTATACACACATCTCATATACACATTATGTATACATTGTGTACACACACACATCACATGCTGTGTACATAGTATACACATATGTATATATGTATGTGTGGGAATATGTATTTAGGTGTATATATATGTATGCACGTATATAGTTATGTGCATAAAGATGTGTATGTACATGTGTATATGTATGTAGGAACATATAGATGTGTATGTAGGTGTGTTATAACGGTGTGTATGTGTGGGGATATATGCATGTATGTGCAGGGGTGTGTGTAAGAGTGTGTATGTGTGTGAAAGTGGGTGTGCATGTATGTGTAGTGATGTGTATTTATGTGTATGCATGTGTGTATATAGGTATGTAGATGTATGTATGCATGTGGATAGGTATGTAGATATATGTATGTGGATATGTATGTAGATGTTTGTATGTATGTAGATAAGTATGTAGGTGTATATATGTGGATAGGCATGTAGTTGTGTGTATGCATGTGGATAGGTATGTAGGTATATGTGTGCATTTGGATAGGTATGTAGGTGTTTCTATGTATGTGTATGTATAGGTATATGTTGTGTTCATATGGATAGATATGTAGGTGTGTGTATCCATGTGGATAGGCATGTAGGTATATGTGTGCATGTGGATAGGTATGTAGGTATATGTGTGTATATGGATAAGTATCTGGTATGTGTGTGCATGTGGATAGGTGTGTAGGTATATGTATGTATGTGGATAGGTATGTAGGTATATGTGTGCATGTGGATAGGTATGTAGGTATATGTGTGCATGTGGATAGGTATGTAGGTATATGTGTGCACGTGGATAGGTATGTAGGTATATGTGTGCATGTGGATAGGTATGTAGGTATATGTGTGCATGTGGATAGGTGTGTAGGAGTGTTATGTGCTTGTCTCAAATTGGATCACAGGACTGTTACTGACATTCATCAACCATGAGGCCATAGAGAGAAGTCTTTTCCTTTTTCTTTTCTTCTCTTGCTTGTTCTTCCTCTTTTCAGTGCTGTGTTGAATTCCATAATAGATGACAACTTAACCCACCTAGTTACGTAAACAGCCCCTTAAATAAGCAAGTTAGTTTTCATCTGCGCCCATGACAAGCAATCTCATAGAGACACTTTTCATTACTGTCTCATGCATCTGTGGCTCCTTTAGGATTTCCTTGGGATATGATCCACTTTGATTGGTTGGATCAAAAGCTGGCTCAGCAAGGCCTTGGGTCTCTAATGTCAATTAGAGGCAGCAATTTGTAGTGACTACAAGTGTCTCAGAAGCTATGAAGAAGCTGCCTGTTTAGTTATTTTATTCCGTTTGTTTATTATGATAAGTCTTGTGATAAGTCTTATGATAAGCCCAGGCCGGTCTCAAACTCTGTACCGAGAGACAATCCTGAATTTCTGGTCCTTGTTTGCCTTCCCTCCCCCTTACTGAGATGACACCTGGTTTACACAGTGCTGGGGATCAAACCCAGGCTGTGTGCACCCTAGAAAAATGATCTGCCACCTGACATACACCTTCAGTCCCCAGAAGCTGCTTTTACTGTGTGGTGGGGGTTGGGAGTTGTATGTGTGTGGATGTATGTGGACACCCGTGTGTAGGAGGGTGGGCATGCACTGTACATATGGGGTGTGTGTGTGTGTGTGTGTGTGTGTGTGTGTGTGTGTGTGTGTGGAGACCTAAACTTGATCTAGGCTGTTTCCTTCGATCTCTCTCCACTTTGATCATGAGTTCATCCTCAGTTGGGCAGTAAGTCAGCTTCCTGTCTGAGGAGCTAAGACAGCCCCAAAGCCAAGGAGCTTCCAGCTCAGTGGGTTGGGCTCCCCAAAGTCCAGGCAGGCGGCACTCACCCCTCTGGGAACCCCGGAGACAGAGGCTTCGGAATGTGTGTGCTTCACCCCAGCCTGAGAATAAAAAGCTTCCACCCACATGCAGTATGTAAATGGCTTCAATTTGGCCCACAGCAGGCAAGACCCACCACCATCCACATTGGTGGTTCGGGGCTCCAAGACCGATAGACATCCCGATTCGGGACCATAACAAAGTGAAAGGAGATGCCGTTGCTAGGTGGAGGATACAGGTCAGTGGGCAGAGTGCTTGCCTAGCGTGCAGGAGACCCTGCGATGGAATCTCAGTGCACGCCGGTCCACGTGTGTCATCCCGAGGGGGGGCTGCAGGGAGGTGGAGGCAGAAGGATCAGGAGTTCATCCTCTGCTATGTAGAGCTTGAGGTCTGTCTGGGCCAGAGACCCTGTCTCAAAAGACACAATAAATAAAGAAATGTCATTGTCAAAGCTAAGGACTGAGTCAACAGAAAAGGATTCCTCCAGGCGCCCAAGCCGGCCCCACCCCGTCATGGGGGCCGGAGGGGACGGGACACAGTGGACAGTCTATATTTAGACAAGGGCACGACATTCGAGTGGCCGCATTCAGATGGCCCCTGCAAGAGCCCAGCCCCACACTGGAAGCTCGCTCGGGTATCCCTCCTTGCTGCACAGAGCGCTTTCAGAGAGGAAGTGGACGGCTCCGGCCAGTCAGGGACGAGAGTTGGTCCTGACCTTGAACTGCGGGTCTGCCAGGAGAGGCCAGGTTATTTTCAGACCATACTAAATCCAGAGGTGTTGGGACTAGTGGTGGGGACAAGCAGGGACGAGCGGAACTTTGACCCACTTCCAGGAGGCTGGGGTATGAAGAGGGTGGTCCTGAGCCAGCAGGGTGCAGGCCCTGCCTGCCACCTGCATCGCAGTGACACCTCTAGTCTTGAGGAAAGAGGTGGCACTCTCCCTCCTCGGGGACCTCTCCTCGTGGCTCCCGGCAGAGTGGCCACCACACGCCAGAAAGACCAGAGAGGCTGAAGTCAGGCGTGCACAGCTCTGAGATCCACCCCACCTCGCTGAGTCCTGATGAAGCCACTTGCCGACTGTAACTGAGCCGTCTGCTCCGCAGAAGGGCGTTGAGGGAGAGGTACCAAGTGGACAGGAAGGATTTGACCAGGTCTCTAACACCAGTCAGCGACCCATGGATGTCAGCTGTTCACACAGGAAACCTCTACTGTCGCTTTCTGCCTTGAGAGAAGACACTTGATGATGTCCTCACTCATATTGTGCTGATCTGCATAGATTCCAAGAATAATGGTGGTGGACATTCCCAGGATCCCAGCATTCAAGAGATGGAAGTAGAAGCAGCAGAGGTCAGGGTCATCCTTGGCTGCACAGAAGGCCAGCCTGGGCTACATGAGGCTTTTTGTCAAGAACAGGAAGGAAGGGAGGGAGGAAAGGAGGGAGGGAGGGAGGGAAGGAATAAGGAGAGGGAAGGTTTTTTTCTCATTAAAAGTTTGGGAAATCTCTTTGTTCAATATATAACAAGGAACTGGAAAGAAGTCTCAGTGGGTAAAGCACTTGCTATACAAGCAAAGGGACCAAAATTCGGACCCAGATCCCATGTCAAACGCTGGGTGAGCGCTCAAGTAATCCCAGTCCCAGAACACAGGGCCTGGGAATCCCTAGAGGAAGCTGACTAGCCAGAGCTCTGTCGGCAGCTCTGGGTGTGATTAGAAACCCTCCGTCAAGAAGAATAAGGTGGGAGAGCAACAGAGGATGATTCGAAACATCGTCCTCCACAAAGACACACGCATGCACAGACACACGCATGCACACACACCCTCACACACACACACACAACAATGGACAGTTAAAAACAACTGAGTGAGTTTTATCAGAAAGTTGTGTCCTGGGCTGGAAAGATGGCTCAGAGGTTAAGCCTCTGCCTCACAAGTAAAAGGTCCTGAGTCCAAATCCTAGATCCCACATAAAAACACTAGGCAGAAATGTGTCCTGTAAATCTGGCCCTGGAAGGCAGAGCCTGGGAAATCCTAGAGCAAAGCAAAAGGAAGGTAGAAATAATCCAGGATGATTCCCATAATCGCCCTTGGTCCTCCACAGGTTCACACAGCGCTCTCTGATACACACACACACACATACACACACGTGTGTGTGTGTACACGCACACACAAAAAGAAATTTTTTTAAAAAGTCATGTCCCACTTGAAATGAATCAGAAGACTTGAACAGTCCTGGTTTAGTTTCTCTCTTTTTAAAATTGTTTGGACAATTAATCATGAGATATTTTAGTCATCCCCCAAAAAATTCAAAAGATAATTTAAGGGACACCCATGAACTCTCCACCCATGTTTTTTAATAAATTCTAGTGTGTTGCTGAATTTACCTCGCATCTATTTTTTTCATTTTACCTTTGTGTGTGTATGTGTGTGTGTGTGTGTGTGTGTGAGAGAGAGAGAGAGAGAGAGAGAGAGAGAGAGAGGATACCGTGTGTCCCTGTAGAGGACCAAGGGTGATTTTGGGAGTCATCCTGGATTGCTTCTAACTCCATTTTGCTTCAGTCTGGAATTTCTAAAACTCTGCCTTCCACAGTCAGAAGTATAAGCTGCCACCATTCCCATCTGGCATTTTCACATGCAAACCAGGATCTGAACTTAGGTCCTTCTGCTTTCAAGGCAGAGGCTTAACCCTGTCAAGGCTCATCCCTTCACATCTGTTAAGAAATCAAGCGTTTGAGTTAGGGAGGGGTCCCACCTAGGGCCCAGCTATGGCCCACCACAAGAAAGTTGTGCATGTGTGTGACTTTTGTTCTCACTGCTGTTCGTTTGCTGTTTCCTTACTCCAATACCAAGGCTGAACTCAGGGCCTCACACATACTGGCAAACGTTCTACCACTGAGCTACATCCCCAGTGTTGCAGTGTGCCTGCGTAGTTGCTGATAAATGATCATCAAATGGTTTAAGGGAACAAAGGGTTTATTTTCTTACAATAGTCTGTCCAGCTTGGTGAGAGAGCATGCACCAACACCAGGGCCAAGGGAACTGGCCACACCATTTCTACATAATGGCTAAGAGAAGGACGATCCTTACTTGCCAGACCAGCATGTCTGGCCAAGTATACACAAGGATGCCAATTCTCTCAACCAGCTCTCTGTATTTTATTCATCTGTTCAGGGATTCACCTGTTCACCCACCATGGGCTGGGTCTGTCCCATCAACTAGACAATCTCCTTCAGATTCACTCTGGGCTTAACTCAACTACTAATTCTCTGCAAATGTGCCTAGAGCTCAAACCCTTAACTGTCAAGTTGATACCTGTGCCTAACTATGACACGTGCTAAATGTGCTAAACGTGCCTTTTTGATTTTAAAATATTTTTTTAATTTGAAAAGACTAAAAGAACACGTTCACATTTTATGTCTGGATTTTTACAGATAATGACAACTGTTATGATGGAAAAGAAAGGAGAAAGAAAATGTTACAGATGTGTCCAAAAGCCAGCTCCTCATCCCATCCCTTCTCCCCAGAGAATAGGACCACACCACACCTGGGATTGACAGGGCTTATACCTTACCAATACACTGTCAAAAACACAGAGAACAGTATCCAAAGCAGAGACTCTGGACTGGTGGTCCTCTGTTCAAATTTACTCCTGATCCTCTCCTAGCCTTTGCTGAATTGTTCAGCCTCTTGGCTTCTCCTTTCTCCCACTCCAAATGGGACAGATGATCTTAGCTTGTTCTAGGAATGAGATAACACTAATTCATGTGGAGCACTGATTCTCCATTAATGTCTCCACATAGGGGCATCAGATTGGAAGCTTTTGGGTTTCCTTGCTGCTATTGTTTTAACTTATTTGGAGTGTGTGTGCGTGTGTGTGTGTGTATGTGTGTGTGTGTGTGCGTGCGTGCGTGTGTGTGCGTGTGCGTGTGTGTGTGTGTGTGTGTGCATGCACACACGTGTATGTGCACGCACCCCAATGATGCATTTATGCAGAAGCTTTTGGGTGTCTTGTCCATCATTCTCAGACTTTCACTTGACCCAGATCTAAGTCAGTGACCAACAAGCCCCAGCGAACCTCCTGTCTCCACCCTCCCCAACATAGCACTGGGGTTCCAGGTAGGCCCAATCATGCCTGGCTCTTTTTCCATGGTTTTGGGGGACTTTGAGCTCATACTTACACAGCAGGCACTGCTACCCTCCGAGTCGCCTCCCCAGTATCCATAAGGAACCTTCCATTGTCACACTGAAGGGCACTACAGGCATCTGGCAAGAGAAGCCAGGCTGCTACTGACATGGTTATAGTGTGCAGGATCATACTACACACACACACTCACACATGCACACACACACACACACACACACGCACAAGACTTGCCCCACCCAAGATGTCACATGGAACAAACTTCGACAAACCTTTCACCAGACAACATAGTTCAGATGGCTTTACCTAGCACGCCTGAAATTCTAGGTTCAATCCCCAGCACTGCATTAAACAGGTACCTATCACCCCAGTGCTCAGAAGGTAGCGGCAGGAGGATCAGAGGTTCAAGATCATCCTCAGCTATTTGTTGGGCTTAAATTCACGTTCAAAGGTTATAATGAGGACCTGGCTCAAACATGAAACAACAACAACAAAAAAAAGCTTTGTCGTGGTTTGAATATAAGATCCCCTCAGGCTCGTGTGTTTGAATCCTTATTTGTTGTTTGGAAATGTGGCAACTTTAACAGGCAGGCCTTGATGGAGGAAGCACATGACAGGGGTTGGGCCTTGAGGCTGATTGGTTCTGCCCCTGCTTCTTCAAGCAGTTGCTCTTGCAATCTGCTCTCTCTCAGCCGCCATGATGGATGTGACTTTAGCCGCCTCCAGATTCTGCCAGCCGGCCATGCCTCGTCCACCATAATGGCCTTTACAGACAGATCTTCTCTGGAACGACAAGCCAAATAAATCTCCCTGTAAGTTGTGTTTGAATATTGTCTCATGGCTGCAGAGAGAGTAACAGGTAGAAACTCTAATCGCACAAATTATTATAATCTTTGATAGTCAATATCAAATCAGTATCAACATCTGTTGAACATTGAATTGACCCTTTTCCGTGATGAGTGTTCAGAAACCGAGTCCTGCTTCTTGTGCCTGTCTGAGGTCTACTCCATTGGTTAAAAATCAAAGTGTTAGGGCTGGAGAGATGGCTCAGGGGTTAAGACTCTGCCTCTCAAGCAGAAGGTCCTGAGTTCAGATCCCAGGTCCCACACAAAAACACCAGGCAGAAGTGGCTGCAGCCTGCATTTCCAGCCATGGTGGGCAGAACCTGGGAAATTCCAGAGCAAAGCAAAAAGGAGGTAGAAGCAATTCAGGATGATTCCCAAAGTCATCCTTGGTCCTCTACAAAGACACACAGTGCCCTCTGACACACACACACACACACACACACACGCACACACACACGCGCACACACACACACACACACACACACACACACACACATGCACATAAATGAACAAATAAAGTTATTTAAAAATCAAAGCGTTAAGCTTACTAAAAATCTAAGCATTTAGGCTAATACATTAATTGGAAGTTTTTCCTCAGCGCCTGACTGCTCCTCGCTCTCCGTACAAAACAAAATGGATCAGTCCTTACCGCTGCAAAATTGGTTCATTTCAACCACAAATATCTCTTCAACCTGAATAAGCCCAGGGGCCGGAGCAGCAATATGAAAATAAATAAGCTGTCTTGATGAAGAGAGCATTCTTGGCTCCTGTTCCCAAGGCCTGGCTTTCCAAGGGCTCAGGAAGCCACAGAAGTAGGGTAGGAAACGGATAAGAGGGAAGAAGAGAGAACTAGGCTCCTCCAGTTCACCCCAGGGCTGAGAGGGGACCCAGAAAACTCTATTGTAACTTTATCAGAAATAGCAACCCTTGCTGGTCAGAGCTCCAGCTCTGGGCTGGCACCTCTGCCAGTTCCCAGATGTACGCAGCCCCTGAGTGTCATCCAGTGTCTAGGCAATAATGCCTGAGCCATCCCCCCTCCAAAAAAAACCCCGCAAAATCAGAAACTTCGGGTGCAGCCAGTATTGATGTCCATACAAGGCCAAAGACTACCAGCAGAATCAGGCCGGATGCCACCCTCCCCTCAACACAGTTGCCACAACCCTCAACACAGTTAAGTGGAGAGACCACCAAACACCATGCCAACCCTGGCATGGGCCACACGCCACGGATTCCTTTCCTTCACTTGGACAGCATGAATGTGGGGGAGATGACTCTCTGTTACGAAGTCAGTAAAGCACAGTTTAGAGTCAAAGCAACCCTCCTAGAGGCAACCCTACAGGAAAGGGCTAGAAGCAGGGTCTTGAAATTGGGGTTAGCCTGATGCCAGACACTCTTGACAGTGATGTCACGCTGGGACAGCACCCTGTGTGGTCACAAGAAAGAGAGACCAGGCTCAGGTCAGCACTTCCTGGACCAGACTACAAACCCTCCTGCGTTTAAGGTGCTCCACAGTTACCTGAGGTTTACCTGACCCCAGACATTCCATGGGGGGGTCCTCTACAGAGATACACAGTGCCCTCTGACACGCACACACGCACACATGCACGCACGCACGCATGCACGCACATACAGGGGGTCCTGGTAATCTCTCCCTAAAGGCTGCCTGCACCATAATGTCCTCCCAGCCTTTTTTCCTTCTTAACTGTGTGACTTGGAAGACTGACATAACCTCTCTGTGCCTCCATTCCTCATCCGTGTCAAACTTGTTATGCGCCTTAAAAGAGCTAACGAATAGAACCGCATTTCGCCCCATCCCCAGTGCACAGTAAAGACTAATGAGCTATTTTGTGGCTTCTTTCCCCTTTCCCCTCCCTTCAACAGCCTTCAGAGCTGCTCCATCTAGGATTGATTCTCTGGAATTCTGGCTTATTGACCCATTTGCTAATACGATGAGCTAACCCCCACACAAGTGTGAATTCATAATAATGGTTCACTTCCAAAATCACTTTCTCGAGGCAACTGGGGATAAGCTTGTCCCTCGCCTTCATGATCACGAGGTGATTAGGGTTGGAAATATTGGGGGATGGAGGGGAAAACAGTGGAGAAAGACCTTCTTGCACAAGACCCATCTCACACTTCTTATTGATGGAAGTAGGAACAGGGAGTCCCAGGTAATGAGAGTAAACACAGGTATGAGTCTCAGGATAGGTGTGAATGATACGAGCAAGATAGGAGAGAAATCAGAGACAAATGCATCGTTTGCCAACATTTAATACAATTGCTTGGGATCTGTGGAGTTGAATGTAATAAGGCTTCATTAAAAAGTAGTTATAGCAGCTAATAAGGCCCTGATTAAATTAGCTTTCACTGGGCAAGCTGCTTGTGAGGTCCTGATTGGGTTATTCGCTGCCATTGGCCGAGCCTAGAGACAGAAGACTGTGATGTCTGCAGCATTGCCGGGAAAGCTGGATCTCGAGCCACGCAAAACTCATAGGCAGGCCAGCCTGGGAGGTGGGGTGCAGCTCAGTTGGTAGAGGGCTCGCCTA
Organism: Typhlomys cinereus; assembly: GCA_023101885.1. Taxonomy (NCBI): domain Eukaryota; kingdom Metazoa; phylum Chordata; class Mammalia; order Rodentia; family Platacanthomyidae; genus Typhlomys; species Typhlomys cinereus. Next base: position 671,311 of record JALPQD010000588.1, on the reverse strand, counting down.
GCGGGTGCAAAGGGGGGTTCAGTCCCCAGCACTGCAGAAGTTGGTGTGATGGCCTAAGTCTGTGATCCAGGCACTGGGGAGGTGTAAGCAGAAAGATCAGAAATTAAAGGTTACCCTCAGCTAGGTTAGCAAGTTCATATATTCCAGTGTGGGATGCATGTGACCCTGTCTCAGCACACACATGCACACACACACACATTAAAAGGCTCTGTACTGGGGACACCCGATCTTCCTCTACCTTTAGATCCACCATAATCAGCCAAAATGAATCTTAATAGGTCCCCGTGCCCGCTACTTTGAGGAGTCAGCTTTCAAGACAGAAAATACAGGCTTGAGAGATGACTCAGGGGTTAAGACCCCGTCTTGCAAGCAGAAGGACCTGAGTTCAAATCCCAGATCCCACATTAAAAACGCTGGGAGGGAGAAAGAATTATATTAAGTGAAGTATCCCAAACCCAGAAAATTAAGCGCCGTATGTACTCCCTAATAGGTGGCTCCTAGTACCAAACTTACCCAGCCCACATTGAGACACTCAAAAGTAAACCTATGTAACACAGTAACTGCAAGGATTATGAACAAGAGAGATGGGTTAGGAGGGCCACACCAGAAACAAGGAGAGAGGAGACCATGTTACAGCAGAGAAAATAGGCCTCCATCAAGGTCTGCAAGTAAGTAATGAGAAACCTGGTTAAGTTCACAGACGTTCTTTCCTGATCTCACCAGAAGGGGAGGGCATATAGTCTAGCAGATAAAAAGTAATCATTTTGCAAATGGGTGATGGACCCCTCCCTCAGTGAGGTTTCCTACTCTTATTACATCTACCCTTGAATGTGCTATTACAACAAGACTCCAGTTTAACAGCTTTTTGTCTCTGGCCAGGGAGTCACATACAGTGCCCAGCAGAATGGAGTGAAGGGAATTGCAGGAGCAGCAAAACTGCAAAAGAAAATCAACAAACCACAATCCAGAACTTCAGAGACTCTATATCAATCACATAGAACTAGGACAGCCTAATCTCTCCCCATCCTGGAGCTCAGGGACATTTGCGGAAGAGGGGGCGGTAAGATTGTAAGAGCAAAAGGATGGGAGGAGCAACGATTTGCAAGATTCTCAACAATAGTTGGGGCCAAAGCAATCATAATGGGACTTTGCATGCCCTGCGCAATGTCCAGCGCACTGTTGCCCTCATAAAGTCTAGCATCTGTTAAGGGCACCGAGACCCCTGGAGGCAAGGGATTGACAGCCATAGTAGTGATCTTATGCTTAAGGGGAACAAGAGAAAGGGCTTATGGAAATGCCACTGGGTCCTTATATGTCATCGGAGAGGAGGACCCAAGTGGAGAGTTAGGCGTACACAATAAAGGACTCTCTGGGAATTGGGGGGGAGGCACTGGGGGAAGGGGAGGGGGAGGAGGGGGAGGGAGGGAACTGGTAAAAAATTTTAAAATGTATAATTAAATTTTTAATAAAAAAAAAAAAAACGCTGGGAGGAAACGGCAGCAGTCTATACTTCTGGTCCTGAAAAGCAGAGCCTGGGAAAGCCCAGAGCAAAGCAGTAAGGAGGTAGAACAATCCAGAAGGACTCCCAATGTCACCCTTGGGCTTCCACAGGCAGACACAGTGCCCTCTGATAGATACATACAGACACACACACACACACACACACACACACACACACACACGTCAGAACTAGAAAAGGACTGTCCTAGAATTTCATTTGCCAGATGAGGATTCTGAGGCCTGGCGAAGTAGTTAGTGGTTAGTCTGGGCAAAGGCTGAAGTCTCTTCCCACCTCCACCTCCTATCTTCTTCCTGGGAGATCTAGAATGATCAATGAACTACGGTCATTGGTGCTTCATCTCTCTGCAGAAGGGAGAAAACAAAACCTGTCTGATTCTCAGAGGTTTTGCTGTATTTATGGAGTGAATGTGAGTATTTGTGGGTTGGTGTGTGAGGGGAGGAGTGTGTATGAGTATACATGTAGTGGGGTATGTGTGTGTCGTGTTGTGTGTGTTATATATAGTATGTATAGTACATCTGTGTGGTCTGTGAGTGTGCGTGTGAAGTGTGCGTGGTGTGTCGGTGTAGTGTGCTTGTGTGTGTATTTGTATGTGCAGTGTTTGTGTGTGCATGTGCATATGGTATGTCCGAGGGTATAGTATGCGTTAAGTACATGTATGTGTGCTGCATTGAGGTTAGAAGAATCTCCAACTTGCTTTAAAACAATCTTCGCGCTGCCATCACGATGCCCTTCATAAGACACAGCCCTGGAGCGGGTGGCCTCCTGCACGGCTGCCCGCGGGTGGCTGCTGGCATCCTGCACGCAGCAGCAAAGTCTCTTCGCATCTTCACATCTCTCCAGACCTCGTGCTCATCCATCCATAATCCCAGCTCCGCCCCACCATCTGGACAACTTAATCTCTCTCGGTTTCCATTTGCTGCCCATAACAGGGATGGCGTGTTACTCTCCCACCAGCTGCATGGGAGGATTAAAGCAGTAAGGCGGGTAACATACGCATGACCCACACTGCTGTCTTTCCACCACACGGGAACGTGACCTCCTCAGAGCACGCCCCGACCCTTCTCCCTCCGGGCCAAGAATTCCTTTTGCCATCATTGTTGTTTGTGATGGTTGGTATTGTCAAACCTGACACCCAAGAGGAATTCTCTAGATTAAGGTTGCCCTCTAAGCATGCCCGTGATTAGCTTGGATGCATGATTGATGTGGAGAGACAGACGCAGCCACTCTGGTTAGGACCATTCCATGGGCAGGTGAATAAACATTGCCTGCTGTTGCTGCAGATGTGACGTGACCAACTGCCTTAAGTCCCTGTGGCTACAACTTCCTGGCAAAGATAGACTAACGTAGAATTGCAGGCTGGAAATGAACCTTTCTCCCTAAATTACTTGGGTCAACTATTCTGCTGCAGTGACACTGAAACATTGTTGCTTTGAGATTGGCTCTGATGTAGCGGAAATTCTCAGTCCTCCTCCTCCTCCTCTTCTTCCTCCTGAGTGCTGGGACTCCAGGGGTGTAGACCACACATCTGGCTGTGCACCATGAACCTTCCCAGCCCAAAGGTCACCTCTTCCTCGGAAGTCAGCCTCGTGTCCCCCCCCACAGTGTCACTTACTCCACTGGTCTTTCACCGCCCTGGGCCACGCCTACCTTATCGCCCTGGGATAAATAAATCAGCTTTCTGGTGTCCATCTTCCCCAAGAAACTGAGTCTTGCCTGGCACAGTGAGGACTCAGAAAGCAGGATAACACGCCATCAACGGGAGGAGCAAGACTGTTCTGAGATCACTTCTACTTTGGGACTAGCAGAAATACAGCCCCGTGCTGTGCTCTGACCGATTCTTTGCTAGGTTAGAGTTCCGCCTGTGACCCAACACTTCTCTTAGCCCTGCCTCACGGGCTCTTCCTGGTAAAGCCCAGTCTTAGCAAGAACCCAGGAATATTAGTATAGCAGTCAGCCTCCTCCACCTGCTCCCCCCATGTCTCTGATTGACACTCATCCTCCAGCAGCTTGTCCTGGCCCATCTTCAAGGAGACCCCTGACAGATTAGTAAAGTCCCAGCCCACTCCCCCTGATGTTCTCTTTGCCCACCCACTACCCCTGCCCCTCTCACTGGTTCAAAATTCCTACTTGCCCATGCTGTATTTGGAACCGAGCCACCAAATCCCATCCCCACAGAGGGGACCTTGGACAAAGTCACCCTTGCTGTATTTGAAAACTATCACTGACTAAGTTGCTCTTGGACTGAGAAATCAAAACCTGCTCCTTATCAGAGCGGTCACAATCCAAGAGCTTTGGGGAGCCCAATGCACAGAGGGGGTTCAGGGTTACTAGGTACATGGGAGAGAAGTGAGTGTGTATATTACGTGCAGGGGAAGGAGCTACCAGCACATTACAAGAAAAGAGAAGATGTGTTTAGCCCAAACCAAATGGGGACTCAGGTTCCTTAAGCTATTCCCTATGTCTCTCTACTTAATTATGTTCCCCAAATGAAAATAACTCAAACATCTATCATCTATATAAAGGTTAAATAAAATGTGTTGTGTCTCTACTATGGAAGATTATTTGACCAAAAAGAGAAATTTATTTGCTCATCAGTATCTACATGAGATTGGTTCTGATGTATACACACATGCACACACACACACACACACACACACACACACACACACACACACCTTGCCGACTGTGGATATTGAACTTGTGGATGCCCAAGTCCCTTGTATAAAGTGGCATCACATTTGCACATATCTTGTCTATTCACATCATCTCTAGATCATTTATAATAACTAATGAGATGTGATGCTACACACATGACTGTTATATAATACTGTTCAGAGAATAACGAAAGGAAAAATCTGTATATAAGATGCAGACAGAGTCCTTTTTCAGAATGGTTGTTTGGTTGGTGGTGGGTTTTGTTTTCTTTGTTTTTTGGGTTCTTCTTTTGATTTTCTGTTGGTCCGAGGATGCAGTTACTACAGATGTCAAAAGTCACCTGGCCTGACAGATGAGACACGTGCTCAGGGCAAGAAATCAAGCACAGATGGTCACGAGGTGTGTGATTCTGTGCCTGTTCAGAAAGGCACGTCCACCTGAGGTAGAGCAGCGCGGTGTGTTCAGAGCCTGGGCAGGTAAGAACCGCGGTGGCCTCCAGTGCAGACAGCGGCTTCCTGCAGCGCACCGATGCTTCTGGAATTAGGGACTGGTGATGATGTACGGCTCTTGTAAACGCAGGAAAAACTGTTACACACGCCGAAGTTTTATCAGAGTTGTGGGATGTGTGATTTTGAACAGCTGCACGAAGCTGTTTGGTTTGGTTTTCAGAAGCAATGGTCAGTTGGGGGAGGGGAACGAATGTTCGTCCGTACGTGAGGAGTGAAGTAGCTGACACATTCCCACAGTGAACGAAGACTTTATAGTTACTGGAGATGAGTTAGGTATGTGTGAAGCAAGAAAGATCTAAGGCCAACAGTAGAAAAAGAAACAGGCAAGTGTTGGAGTGCAATGGGAAGTGTCCTCATCCCAAACAGTCTATTTTTGTAAGTGGATGCATAGAAATACATAGAAACAGAAAACTTGGAAGGCTCTACCTCCAAAAGACAACGCTGTCTTTCAGCTGGAGCTGATGGAAGGCCAAGAAGTATGTTCTTCGTTTTTAACAGATAGCTATTTATTTATTTATGTATTTATTTATTTATTTATTTATAAGGGAGAGAAAGAGAGAAAGTACACATGCCACAGAAGTCAGTTCTCTCCTTCCACCATGTTGGTTTTCAGGAACTGAACTTAAGATTGCCAGGCTTCCAAACAGGTACCTTTATCCCCTGAATCATCTTGCCCACCTTTTTGAGAGAGAGAGAGAGAGAGAGAGAGAGAGAGAGAGAATTCCTGTATTACATGTCTAATTAGCCATTTTTTAAATTTTCTTTATTTGTGTTTAAAAAATGCAAATTGTATCATCCCCAGGGAAGGTTGAAGGAAGAGAAAGTTTAAAGTTTCAGAGGAGCAAGTGCGGGAGGGTGTCTAGTACCCCCTTTGGCACCTGAGGACTTAGCTTCTCCCAGAAAAACAGTAACACAGGGGGGGCCTCAAACTCACTGGAAAGCCCAGGGACCATCTTCCTTTTTCTTGCCTCCCAGCGGCATATAAACTTACTTAACCCAGAGCCCTCCAGCGTGGAAAACACATCTATCAGGATGCCCCTCGCTCATGACTCCACAGAAGAACCAGAGTCCCCGACCCCAAGCCTGAAAGGTGGCTAAGCATTGACCTTCTGTCAATGATAAGCTCTCCCCAGCCAGACCTGCCTAGTTCTCTCATGCTTCCCAAAACCCTCCTGCAAGGATTGAAGTATGCATGCGACCTACTTAGGGGAGTTCTTTTCTCAGGCGGTGACTCGAGGAAGAGATTTGCTTTTTCATTTGATTTTTTTTCACTATTTTTTCCCCAATTCTTTCCTTAGATCACAAGGGGGAAAAAAGATAATTTTTAGTGGAAGGGACTACAATGGAAAACACTTTGTAGTTCAGTAGTTAAAATTCTTCGATGATTTTCTTTCAATCAGTGTATTGTTACCTGGGTAACTGACAGATTACAAGGACTGGCCCTCATTTTTATTCGTCTCCCACCCCTTTCCTGCGCCCCTTCTCCCTTCCCCTGATACTTTCCCCTCCCCTTCCCTCATCTCCCGCTCACTCTTCCCCTATGTCTTTTCTCCCTGGTCTTATCACCGCTGACTTTTATCTTTCCCCCCCTCTCTCTTCCTTTCCCGTCTAAGCCCTTTTTCACTCAGTGAAGTTCTTTACCCACGACTCGCTGCCTTGCTTACCTCAGCATCTCCCACAATGCTCTTTGATCCTTGCCAACTTGGATTCACAAAGCAGACAAGGTCCTGTTCCCTTCTGACCCTCACAAGCAGGTTTGGTTTGTCCGTTTGTTTAATAACAGACCATTTCTGCAGCTACTAATGCCCCCAAGCTGCCCTAGAAACCACTGTCACCAGCCCCACCTGTTAAGATGAAGAGCTTTGCCTTCTGCTTGGACCTGCAGGAGGATGCCAAGGGTCACGCCCACCGGCTTCCATCATCAGGTGCACAGCCACGGAGCGTAGTCCTCATGCTGCTGAACTTCTCAGATACAGATCCACCTGCCTCATCTTTCGAACAGTGATCCCTAATAGTCTGAGACCTCTGTGCATTGGTTAACTAGGACGCATCACATAGCACCATTCTGTGGCTAACACCTACCCAAAGAAACATCCGAATAACGCTGGGAAATCTGCATTTTCTACAGGCTGCGTAACCATTTTGTCAAAGTGCGCTTAATAATGGATGATTGCTTGCTCGTGATAAATGAGTCAGAAAGGATCTGGCGGGGTTGAGTCTATGTCCGTTCCAAGTTGGCACCCGGGCTACACAGCCCCACTTCTTTTTTTTTTATTTTACTTATTTATTCATTCGTGTGTGTGTGTGTGTGTGTGTGTGTGTGTGTGTGTGTGTGTGTGTGTTTGCGTGTGTGAAGGAGAGAGAGAGAGAGAGGACACATGTGGTCCTGTGGAGGACCAAGAGTGACTTCTTGAATCATCCTGGATAACTTCTACCTCCTTCTTGCTTCGCTCTGGGATTTCCCAGGCTCCACCCACCAGGGCCAGAAGTGCCAACTGCTACTGTTTCTGCCTGGTGTTTTTCCATGGGACCTGGGATTTGAACTCAGGACCTTATGTTTCTGAAGCACAGTCTTAACCCCTGAGCCATCTCTCCAGCCCATACGACCCCATTCTTTAATCTTCATGTCACTCCTGGGCAGTGGGAGAGTCTTGTCATCAGCCTATTTTACAGATACAGAAGCGAATATTCAAAGAGTTGAGAATGTATGAGGATTGCACCAGGTGACAAGGACAGACCCTCAGGACTGGACTGAGTGGCAGGCATGCTTGGAGGCTCGGTGGACACAGGAATGCATCAGAGGCAAAGATGCCACTTCAGTCCAGTGAGGTCTTGGGGAAGTACATATTGGAGGGTTGCCCACACCAGAGAGGAGAGATAAAATGGGCTCGTGATCTAGCTGAAGATAAAGAAGGAGCTTGAGATGGCTTGCAGGAAAGGACTGTGGTGGACTGAAATCAAGTGACCAGAGGAATCAGCCCTGCAGGGATCTTGGGGCACAAGAGATGAAAAGACACTAAGAGGACTTGTGTTTTCATAGAAAATGGCAGCAGAGTAGAGAGGGAGAGAAGTAACATATGGAGAGTGAACTAGTTATAGTCTTTTCGGTTGCTGTGAGAAAGCACCCAAAGTCAAGCCGCTTTGGGGAGAAAGGGAGATTTATTCAGCTTATGGTTCCAGAGGGAGAAACAGTCTTTCATGGCATGGTGGCAGAAGCTACAGACAGGCTGTCTGCCCATCTGCCAAACTTCTACTGCAAGAGCAGACCTCTGCAGGAGGTAGGGTGGGGCTCATCCACCTCAAGGCCCACCCCCTGTAACTGCCTTCCTCCAGCAAGACTCCACCTCCTAAAGGTGCCATGACCTTGCCAAACACATGAGACTGTGGGGGACACATTTCAAACCCTGACAGAGAGGGACATCTTGTACAATACAGGTACGTGGTAAGCAGGTTTGAGCTTCCTCTAAGTGTCGTGCGGAAGTCCTAGGGGGTGGGGGAGGGGACGGAAAGGACCGATTCTGTGGAGCTCATTGGACCGGCCCTGGAGCACACTAAGCAACTGTGCTGGGGAGGCAGAGGTGCGAGGATGGGAGTTTGGTCTTTGCAGCCTGTGCTCCATGAGACATAGTGAGTTACTTTGGTTGTTACTGTGACCAAATACTGGACAAGAAGCAAGTTAAGAGAGGAAGGGTTTGTTTGGGGCTCACGGTTTGAGGGACGTGGTCCATCGTGCAGGGGAAAGCAGGGCGCAGGTGGCTTTGTGGTGGCAGGAGATGCAGCAGGGAGTCCTCACCTCCTCACGTCTTGGTGGGACAGAAGATAAAACCTGGCTGTGTAATCTCAAGGCCACATGTCAGTCACACTCCCTCCAGTAAGTGTCCACCTCCTATAGATTCCACAACCTTCCAAAACCATGCCGTGCTGCTGGGAACCAAATGTTCAAACTGGCTATTTTTTTTATGCCACCCATCAAGATTATTTGAATTTTATATGCTATAGTACATGTTAGGAAAACAATTGGACTTTCACATTAAAAATTAAGTGTAGTATTGAGTATGTTATTTGTCAAAGTTTGCATGAATTCCTGTTCCCCGATTCTATTTGGCGTGTTCTTTAGGTACACAACACTGCCAAGGCAGCAGGCGGGGGGGGGGGGGGGGCAAGGAGAGGTGGGGGACACACTTCCCCACTGGGGAAGCGAAGGCAGAAGGATGGTTGGTTCAAAGCCAAATTTGGGGAGTTGGAGGCTAACCTCTGCTACATAAGGACAGCCTGTCTCAAAAAAAAAAAAAAAGAACTCATAAATGTGACACCAATTCCGGGAAGCTTGCGGGTGGCTGTGTGGAAAATAATCAGGGAACACGGTGGCATGGGCCTGAGATTGTGATTCTGTATTAGAATGAAGCTTCAATTACAGGGCTGTCCTCCAATATACAACGTGGGTGGAGAACTGATATTTACCAGGTCCTTACTATATCCCGAACAGCAAGCAAGGTGTTTCTCTGTGTTATTTAACCTTCACACACACACCCTCGAGGCTGTTATAGCTCTCCCATTGTGCCAATAAGAAAGATAGAACCCAGTGCCCGCCCTTCATGGCACTCCACATCTGGAGTCCGTGAGGTCGTTTCTAGCTGCCTTCTCCTCAAGGATTCCGTGCCTGGAGTCCACAAGTTCTCCAGAGCACCTTGCCCCTCGTGGCACTCCACATCTGGAGTTCGTGAGTTCTGTTCTTCTCTTCTAATAAACTCTACCTTAATCCTCAAGGAAAGAAAAAGAAAGATAGAAACCAACAAGAAAGAGCTCACTGCCATCCCCATGTGGCCCCCAAATCCCCCCCACACGCACGCGTCACTTAATCTCAGCAGCCTGGAGTACTTGTCTCTCATCTGTAGGAAGCAGGTTGGAGAGGTGGATCTGCACCCCGGCTTCCTGCACCGAGCCCCATTTATTCCAGTGGTTTCTGTCGTCATTCTTTTTCAGTACGCTGGCTTTCAAATTAACGGTGGAGCTGTTCATACGTGAAATGGGGAACCCAGCTCTGACTTGGTGTCTTTTTAGAAAGCGATGGCTCTTTAAGGCTGGAGAACTCCCTGTAAACACCCAGGGAGTTAATGAATGAGCACAGTTTAATGTGCCCCCAGCCCAGAGCGGGAGAGGAGCGGAGCTACATAGCATCGCCACATTAACTGTCACTGAGAAAGGCCAGCAATCAGTGGAGCAATCTGGACTGACCACCGTGGCAAGATCTCCTGGAGAGGCAGGTTCCCCCACGCCAATCTGCTGCGGGTTTCTTTGGCTGTGAGTCATGAAAGGAACTGATGTGATCAATTACCTCGCTGGGGCCTGATTAGTAAGCAACGCCACACTCCTGCAAGGTTTCGCCAAGATGGGACTTGGGATCCTGGCTGCACACTGCTCGTCATCATTGAATATCATGGTCTCTTTCATCCTCGATCCATGCCAAATCCCCTCAGGGCGATGAGGCCTTCAGTTAGCCCAGGGCTGCAAGCAGCTAGCTGGCTGGCTGTACCTTTCGAGTGGACCCTGCCCACAGCAGAGATGATTTTATGAAAATCCTTCAGGCTCGGAAGTCTTGCTTTCCCACGATGGCCACCTGCCGCCTGCACAGAGCGTTTTGGTCCTTCTCATTTGTTCCCACCCCTGGAGAGGCTAAGACAGCAGGATGGAGAATTTGAAGCCAGCCCAGGCCACTTAACAAGCTGCTGTTTCTAAAAAGAGAGAGAAATGAAGCAAGCAGCAAGAAAGAAAGCAACAAGGAAAAGAGAGAGAGAAAGAGAGAGAGAGAGAAAAAAAAAGAAAGAAAGAAACAAAGAAAGAAAGAAACAAAGAAAGAAACAAAGAAAGAAAGAAAGAAAGAAACAAAGAAAGAAACAAAGAAAGAAAAAAAGAGTTTATTTCCCAGAATCTCAATAAGGAAATAAAACACAACTCTCGTTTTCTTTTGTTTGGTTGGTTGCCGGTCATCCTTGCTTTGTGTGTGCACGTAGACTCATGCGTGTGCATGCATGGGTGCATGTAGGTGTGCGCACATGACTGCACGTGTGTACGTGCATATGTGTGCACTTGTGTGGGTACATGTATATGTACACATGAAACACATGTATGTTTACCCTTGGGTGTATGTGTATGTGCAGGAGTGCATGTGTGTGCATTCATGTATGTGCATGTGTGTGTGCATGCATGTGTGCATGTGTGTGTGTGCATGTGCAAAGCAGAGGACAACTTCTGGTACCATCCTCGGGTGTCACCTACATTTTTTTTCTTTTAGATAAATTCTCTCCCTGGGCTGGAACTGGCCAAATAGGCTAAGCTGGCTGCCTAGCAAGCCCCAGGGATTCTGACCTCCCCAGAACTGGGATTAACAATTACGGTCGCTGGACCCAGCTTTTGTTCATTTTTACGTGGGTTCTGGTAATCAAACCCAGGTCCTCTGGCTTGCAAGGCAAACTTAACCAACCGAGCCGTCTCCACAGTCCCTTGACTTGGGTCTTCTGAAGCAGGGTCTTCCACAGCCCAGGCTAGCCTTGGACTTGCTATGAAGTGCTCCTGCTTCCACGTGCTGAGGTCAGGGTTGCAGGCAGCTGCCACCACGCCTACTTGCAGCTCCCGTTCTAATAGGAGACGTAGACTGCACGGAAGCCGTCCCAAGTCATGACGTGCTTCCCAGCAGAGATGAGTCATTGCGTGACTTTATCAGTCTGCTTGTCTCACCACAAGAAGTGCCACATGTTTGTTGTAAAGAAAGTAGAAAATTGGCTCGGGGGTTAAAGCCTTTGCCTCCCAAGCAAAAGGACCTGAGTTTAGTTCCTCAGATCCCACGTCAAAAGGCCTTGTGGATATGGCAATGACCTGCAATTCCAACCAAGAAGACAGAGCTTAGGAAACCCCCAGTGAAGTAATAATGTTGAAGAGCAAACCAGGATGATCCCCGATATCACCCTTGGGCTGCCACAGGTGCACACACACACACACACACACACACACACACACACACACACACAAATGTAGAACATGTGGAAAAACAGAAAGAAGATCACAAGTCACCTTTCACACATAACATAATTCAAGACATTTATTCAGACTTTTTTTTTTAATATTTTATTTGAAAGTGAAGAGAGAGAGAGAGAGCAGGCCCATGTGTGTCATGGCACACGTGGGGAGGTCAGTGGACAATTTTTAGGAATTGGTTCTGGCCTTCAACCGCGTGAACTCTGGGACTTGATCTAGAGTCCTCATGCTTGTGTGCAGGCACCGTTACCGGCTGAGCAATCTCGCCAAATGCTCGGCCAGTTTTCTGTAGAATGACAGCAACCATGCTGCCTTGGTACTTCCTAACGGTCTTTTGACACTGCGCACACTTTTTAAACCTGTTTCACCTTAATTGGTCGAATGGTATATATCAATAAGCCTGTCACTCAGGCTGGATGTTTGGCATTGATTCTAATTTTCATTCATGGCCATATGGCAATAACATACACACATGCAAATGACAGCTCACAATGTTGAGTTTGAAGATGTTTCCGACAGCCTATGAAAGCACTTCACATGTATTATTTCACTTAACCCAGTAGGATAAATGATATTATTTCCATTTTGCAGATGAGGAACCTGAGGCTTAGGGAGGTTAAGTATCTTGCTCACCGTGACATAGACAATCACATTAAAATTTAACTCAGGTCAATTTGACTCTAGATCTGGTTGAATATGCTGCTAAGATAAATTCTTAGAATTGTAATTCTAGGGAAGCTAAATACGCCACACTTGAAAGCCCTTGAGGCATCTCTCTCAGTCTCCCTCCAGAAACCAAAGACCAATTTGTACTCCCATGACCAGAGTGTGGTATTTCCTTTGGCCTACGTCCTCACCAGCTCAGGGTACCATTAGGTCTGAATTGCTCATTAGAGACATGATGTTCAGTCCTCCTATAACTCCTCTTGCTCTTAGAGTATATGGACAACCAGGTTCTTGAATGAAACAGTGATTTTCTTAAATCAGTGGTTCTTGTCTTTTTTTAGTGCAGGGCTCTTTGGAAAATCTGATGGAAATATGAACCAGTTATCAAAAAGATTTGCACCCCCCAAAAAATTGCTCATAGACACATCCAGCGATCCTTTATATCTCAGTGGTTCACAGACACCAGTTTCAGATGCTCAACGCATCAACACTGAAAGCAAAATGAAAAGCAAGGCTGACATAAACCCAGTCTTCAAACGATGCTTTGACCGGATTGTTCTTTTAACAATCCTGCAAGGTAATGAAGCAAATCGAGAGCGATGAGAATGAAGTGTCCAGCACTAGAAAAGGAGCGTTTGCCATGTGGAGGCCGGTAGTCAGGTTATGGTGCTCCTGGGATTGTACTGTGCTCCCCCAAACCAGCACGAAGGCAGAGCAGATGGACCAGCCAACACCAGCCTGCCTCCGCCCCCGCACTGCGTCCACCTCAGAAGGACAAGTCTAAGATGCTCTTGCCAGACGCACTTCTTCACATACTGGCATTTTCCATGCCTTTCCGCTTGGTTCTTTGTGGGTTTGCAAAAACCCTAGAGTCAGCCAAGCCTGCAGCAGCCCTCCCCCACACCCTGCTGGGGCAGGCAGTTAGTTAGAGTAGGAGACCGCAGCAGATGGGATCGGGGTCTCCCCTGACACCTGCTGTCCTGGCTGCTTTGCCAAACAGACCCTCTGAGCTGCCTCGGGGGCCTGAGCGACTGCCTCTGGAGGAGCCGGGCTGGTTTTTCATCCTGAGTCACGCAAGTTCCACCTGAGCAGGCAGGACACATCACGTGTGACACACCTAGAATGCAGGCAATATCCCGGGGCTGGAATCCAAGCGACCAGGACCTGGCTGACCGACCTTGGCTGCCTTCGGGGTCACAATATTCACAGATTCCTCCATCCTGGGAAGAAAGAGGGGGGATGGGAACGGTGATGGTTGAATCCTTTTCATTTTTAGACAATTATTCATTTGTTATCTGTGTAAGCACTTGCGTATGCCACGTGCATGTAATGTGGAGGTCAGAAGATAACTTGCGGGAACCAGTCCCCTCCCTCCATCACGTGGGCTCCAGAGATGTCACTCAAACAGTGAGGTTTGGTGATAAACACATTCACCCACGGCACATCTCCACTTCCCACGGAAGGTCCTTTTTCTTTTTTTCTTTTGTGTCTACAGACCAGAGTTCACCTGAGTGTGCGTGTCTGTGGAGGCCCAAGGGCGACACCGGCAATCACCTTGGGTCGCTTTACTTCCTTATTGCTTTGCTCTGATTCTAGACCCTGTCAGGCTGGGATCAATACTAATCATGACAAAGACCGAGTCCGTTTCTTCTAACGGTAGCATCTGCACACATTCTCTGCCTCTGTAAGAAAGATGTTCTGGAGGAAGCTGGATTCTTCTCAGAATCAGCATGACCTTCTTCTTAATAGTCTATCTACTTACGAAAGAGAGACACACACGAGTGCACGCCGTAAGTGAGTGGTGGTCAGTGGACCACTTTCAAAATGTCTCTTCTTCCACCCCGGGGGCTTCGGATTGAACTCAGGTCACCAGGTTTGTGAGCAGGCGCCTCACCCTGAGCTTACCAGCCCCTTACATAATCTTAAGTTGCAGGCTTTTCTGGAACACACACGCTGCGCTGCCCTTACACCTTCACGGTGAAAGGGGTGCCGCTCTCTCCCCTCTCAACCCCTGTCTCCTTCCAAGTGGAATAAGGTGCAATCGCTTTTCCAGAAACGTTTTTCCAAAGCAACAATGTCAAATAACACCTCCATCCCCAACTGCTACACACACACACACACACATACACAAACACACACACCTTCCTTGTGTGTGAAGAGCACCCCAGATTTTCTTCCAGACACCTCCACAGCAAATACTGGAGGTGCCCAAGCCTCCAGTCTGATGAGGCTGCACTAGGTCAGGAGGGAGACAGAGGTCCTGGGTCAGGCCTGCAGCAGATTCCTATTCCTGTCTCAGATCACTCCTGCACAACGTGCTTACTGGCTCGCAACTGATGTGCCTGTTGATGATAATGATGGAGGGTGCTGGTTTTTATCTGGACATAATCATTGTACTCACCTCCTAAGCTTGTCGGAAGCCTCTTAATTTAAAAAAAAAAAAAAAGTGAAATCGCCTCACTTCCCAAATCCATGTTATTCTCTGCTTTAGAGGCTCAACTCAGCTGTGGGCATGGAAGACTTAATCACCCCTAAAAACCTGTTGCGAAGTGGAGCAAAGCTGGGGGACTTCCTGCCGAGGCTGCCAATCAAACACCTGTGTCCAAAAACTCAGCGAGAATGAAGCATCCAAGGACATGAAAAATGACTTTCCTGGAAGTCAAACTTGGTTTTATTTTTTGAAGCAAAGAAATGGTTGGAATAAAATACCTAATCCATGGGTGGAAGTAAAATACCTAATCCATGGGTAGCATTTTATGTAGTTCAATTCTCAGCCTTCTGGCTGAGATCAGCTGTGGAGGTAAAAGTAAAAGAGGAAATCAGACTGCCAGCATTATCCCAACTGTGTCCTACCTGCCACCCTCAACAAGGCTAGTGTCGGAAAGAGAGAGAGAGAGAGAAGTTACTCTTATAAAAGAGGAAGAAATGGGGCTGGAGAGATGGCTCAGAGGTTAAGATTCTGCCTCGCAAGCCGAAGCACCTGAGTTCAGATCCCAGGTCCCACATAGGTACTGCTGATCGAAGTGGGCAGTTTGGGAAATTCCAGAGCAGAGCCAAAAGGAAGTAAAGCAATCCAAGATGATTTCCAAATTCGCCCTTGATCCTCCACAGGAACACACACACACACACACACACACACACACACACAGAAATAAATGAAGAAATAAATAAGTTTTTAAAAAGAGGAAGAAATGTTCAAGAACTCAAAGAGATAAATGGGGCGAGTTGATAGAGTGCTTGCTTAGCATGCACCAGGCCCTGGGTTCAAATCTTAGCAGCACAGCAGCTAGGCATGGTGCCCACATAGCAATCCCGGCACATAGAGGTGGAGGCAGAAGGACTATCAGTGGGCAGAGATGGATCAGCAGCCAAAGACGCTTGCAGCTGAGCTTGATGAGCCTTCCATCTTGGCAACCCAAAGGGTAGAAGGAGACATATATGTGTCATGTGACCACGCAGCCACACAACACATGAACGAATGAATGAATGAATGAACAAATGAATGAACAAATGAGTGAATATTAGGGGTGAGAATTACTTCATCTCTCCCGGAGCCATCAAGGAGGGAAGCCAAGGGGAGCAGACATGCAAAGGGCAACCGTGACCAGCAGTGACCAGGCAGCCAGGAGGCTGCACATCCTGCATTCTTCTCACAGCTCAGGCTGCTCCAAGAAAGGACCATAGGCAGGGTGGGAAGGTCTTCTTGCTCTTTTTTGTTTTTTGTTTTTGCGTGCGTGCGTGCGTGCGTGCATGCGTGTGGTTTGCCAGAAGGCACTTGACTCTGTGTGCCTGCAAAGGCCCAAGGGTGACATTAGGAATCATCCTGGATTGCTCTACCTCCTCATTGCTTTGCTCTGGGATTTCCCACACTCCACCTTCCAGGGACAGAATTGCAGCCACAGCTATATCCACCCAGCACTTTTTATGTGAGACCTGAACTCAGGTCCTTTGGCTTGCTCCATCTCCACAGCCCAGTTTTTCTTTCTATAGCATAGCTGGATTCTTTTCATAAACTTCTTCTAGGTTGCCGAGAGAGCTGGGGTCCCCCCACTTTTTTTGAGGTGCTGGGGATTAAAGTCAAGACCTTGCACATGCTAGCCAAGCATGTCCCCCAAGCTCTCTGTGGTCCTGACAATCAGGGAACTACTCTAGTTCCTCCAGTCTTCACTGTTGTCTCCTGACACCTCCACTCAACCCCACCTCTAGTTGCATCACAGGGGTTAAAGCTGGAGGCTATGAATTTAGCTCTCCTGCGTTGTATGTGGCCGGAGTGACTCTCCTCTCCCGGAGTCAGTGTCACGTGGGGTGGAGGCAGAGCCAATCATCAAGGGAATTGGATTCCAACAGGCGGGAGAGGTTCGCAGTTTGCAGGGCTCTGAAGAAGGGACATTGGAGGTGACCTTTACTAGCTGTCAGGAGAAGATAGCACCCAGCTGACATCTGAGTGATAGACATGTAAAATCACAGAGAGAGCGCAAAGCACATTCAGGCCTTTCATTGAGATTCTAGAAACATTCTCATGTGCTCAACCACAGGAGATACCTGCAGGTTCTACGCATTTCCCCTTGGAAAGCCGACCACCTGCAGGGGGTTCTGAGCTATGACCAACCAAGAGCAGGAATTCCAACGACTCAGTCATTGAAATTTATTTTTAACTGGTCAAGAAAAACATCAAAGTTCCACACAGTAATCAGCTTAGGGTGCATTGCTTTGACGTATGTGCACGTTGCATAATCTTTAAACATGATCTGTCTCCTCAAATCCTGATCTTCACTCTATTTTGGTTGTAAGGAGGTTGAGATAGAGCCTCACTATGTGGGTCTGTCTGGCCTGGAACTCACAGAGATTAGCCTGCATTTGCTTCATGAGTACTGGGAATAAATATATACATATTTGCATGTGCAGGTACAACTGTGTGTGTGTGTGTGTGTGTGTGTGTGAACGAAGGCACTGTGTGCCCCTGGAGGCCCAAGGATGACATAGGGAATCATCCTGGATTGTTCTACCTCCTTATTGCTTTGTTCTGGGGTTTCCCAGATTCTGTCTTTCAGGGCTAGATGTACAATTTGACCCTTTTTCTACCCAATATTTTTTATGTAGATCTGGGATCCAAACTCAGGTCCTTTTGCTTTTGAGACAAACGCTTAATCCCTGAGCTATCTCTCCAGCCACTGGGACTATTTTTTTTAAGTGAAAACTTTAAAAGCTCCTTCCGTCCAGCTCTCCGAAATGGACAGTACATTCTCATTATCTATAGTCAGGCTTCCACGGAACGACACCCAGGAATTCTTTGCTTTTATTTGACTGTAACAGTACCACTCAGGGTCACAGGCGGAGACCAAGAATCAGGATGGAGCCACGTGTCGGCGGACTCTGGTCCACAGCAAAGATTAATTGCTTTTTTAACATACCCTTCATCATGCCAAGCAACACACAGGAAGGCAAGAGGGGGGCTTGCCAGACAGGACAACCGAGAAACGGGGACTGGCATCACCTATATTGTGATCAAAGAGGAAGACTGAGGACTACAGATGACGTGGGGCATCAGATCTCCAGATGTGCCCAGATGTGGGAGGCATGGTGTCCTAGACCAGGCCAGACAGGGAGAAAGGGGAGACGCAAAGCCATCCAGAGCGCCACAACAGCCAAGCTAAACATGAAGACCGGGTTAGAGGTAGGCGAAGTTTGATTCCCCCCATCCGAAGCGGGAACAAAGGAATGAGTCAGAAAGAGGAGAACTCAAGAGCTAGGAGCCGCCTGGAGCAGGGATGAAAGGTGCGGCACCCACTTTAATGGCCTGAGTGGCCTCCGTCTCGCCGTGCTTCCATCGGGCTCCCCGAGGCTGATAATTGTCCCTGTTCTCTCGCGAACCTTTCATCTGGGACACCTGGACGGCGCCAGGACCTCAGAAGGAAGATCAGTGCTAGGTGGCCGGTTTGTTCTGGCCTCAAAGGACCTCTGGCAGGAGGGTCTTTGTGTCTTTCCCCCGACATCCCGGCCAACTCTAAACGTTCAGCGCGGGGCTGAGTAGTGAGAGAGAAGGAGCCCTGGGAGCTGAGACCCCCCCCCCTTTATGTCTCAGCAAATGAGGGTTAGAGAACAAGGCCAGGAGGAAATGTCTGCTGGATGGACATTCTCTCTGTCTCTGTCTCTGTCTCTGTCTCTGTCTCTGTCTCTCTCTCTGTCTCTCTCTCTCTTTTCTCTTTCTCTTCCCTTTCTCTCACTTAGCAAAGCAATCTATTCATTACAAAGAAAAAATGAAAAATACAAAGTGAAAATCTTCACACAGCCATCTTCCAAATACAAGCACTAATAACAATTCAATTCAGATCTTTTTGTCATTTAATTTACTTTTATTCTTTTAGTGTTTCATGCATGAATACAATGAATTTACATTGTTCCCCCTTTTCACTCAGTGCCATCCCCCCTCCTTTCCCCCCACAACCCTTCTTCTGTACCAGTCTCCCGCCTATTTCCATGTCTTTTTGCGTGTGGCCCATTGGGTTTCGTCTGGGCTGCTGCGCTGGCATGTGCTCGAGCACCTGCTGGAGCGCAGATGGCATAGCAGTGGGTAGCGCCCGGAAAAACAGCCCCTTTCCCTGCGTCAGCACTGACCCTCGCGAGTGTCCAGGGAGGCCTGGAGCCTCTTGAGATCTTCCCCCGTCCACAGCGCAGCCTTGACAGGCCAAACCTTATGCAGGACTTGTGGACATAGACGCAAGCACAGGGAGTTGCATGGATGCAACACAGAGCATTGCGTGGATGCAGCACAGGGCTTTGCGTGGATGCAGCACAGGGAGTTGTATAGATGCAGCGCAGGGCGTTGCATGCATGCAACAGCCCTTTCCTTCCCTGGAGAATGTATGCAGCTGCATTCCCCCCCCCCCAACTTCAGGCTCTTACATTCTTACAGCCTCCCTTTCCACAATTTTCCCTGAGCCTTGGGATTGGGGAAGGTGTGGCTAGTTCAGATGTTCTGATCAGAAACAAGCAGTCCATGGTCACCTACTTCCTGCACTGTGCAGTTCTCTGTGACGCACACCTTCCTGCGCTGTGACCAGTTCTCTGTGACACACACCTTCCTGCACTGTGCAGTTCTCTGTGACGCACACCTTCCTGCACTGTGACCAGTTCTCTGTGATGCACACCTTCCTGCACTGTGCAGTTCTCTGTGACGCACACCTTCCTGCACTGTGACCAGTTCTCTGTGAAGCACACCCTCCTGCACTGTGACCAGTTCTCTGTGACGCACACCCTCCTGCACTGTCCAGTTCTCTGTGACACACACCTTCCTGCACTGTGCAGTTCTCTGTGACACACACCTTCCTGCACTGTGCAGTTCTCTGTGACGCACACCTTCCTGCACTGTGCAGTTCTCTGTGACGCACACCTTCCTGCACTGTGACCAGTTCTCTGTGATGCACACCTTCCTGCACTGTGCAGTTCTCTGTGATGCACACCTTCCTGCACTGTGACCAGTTCTCTGTGAAGCACACCCTCCTGCACTGTGACCAGTTCTCTGTGAAGCACACCCTCCTGCACTGTGACCAGTTCTCTGTGACACACACCTTCCTGCACTGTGACCAGTTCTCTGTGACACACACCTTCCTGCACTGTGCAGTTCTCTGTGACACACACCTTCCTGCGCTGTGACCAGTTCTCTGTGACGCACACCTTCCTGCACTGTGACCAGTTCTCTGTGACGCACACCCTCCTGCACTGTCCAGTTCTCTGTGACACACACCTTCCTGCACTGTGCAGTTCTCTGTGACACACACCTTCCTGCACTGTGCAGTTCTCTGTGACGCACACCTTCCTGCACTGTGACCAGTTCTCTGTGACGCACACGCTCCTGCACTGTGACCAGTTCTCTGTGATGCACACCCTCCTGCACTGTGCAGTTCTCTGTGACGCACACCTTCCTGCACTGTGACCAGTTCTCTGTGCCAAGTATGCTTTTAATCTATGGGTAGAATAAATAAATGTTTAGGTAACATCAAGTTCATGTAGCTTAACCATAACAGTTCACAGCCCCTTAGGGCCTATGTCCTCCCCTTCCAAAGGTCTTGGTCTAGTTTAAAGTAGCAGGAATGTGTTCCCTGCTGCAAAGTGGGCCATAAACCCAATCAGAAAGCAGGTGGTTGCCCCTAAGATCCATGCACTATACCAAGATCTCTTCCTATGTGTGCACACACGCACCGTGTGCACATGTACTTTATTTTTATAAATCAGATGTACTAGTCCATGGCCTCCTGAAATTTGCTTTCATTTCCCTTTCTTAATCCATTATGTAAGTCACTTTACTGTAGACCAAGCTTTCCATTTCAATAGGCCGGTGTTTCTCCCATCTCCGACGCCTCCTGGGTCATTTCACAATCCGCTATTGTTGGGAATGTAGGTTGCTTCCCAGTGTGCGGTTCCTTATGCTTTCATCTTTGGCCTCTTTCAGGAACTCCTCTGGAGGAGGGGGTCCGGGGATCACGCATGGATCAGACGCCATGCTCGATTGGACTTGATTACACAAATGGACGATGCCACACTTTTCCACCCCCAAATGTCCACTTCCACTCAGTGCGTGTAAAATGCTTGCTGGTCTATACCTTGGCCAAAGGGAGCCATAAGCACTGTTTGAAGTATTTTCACCACTATTAGATCCGAAACATTTTTGCTGCTTTTATTTTTGCATTTGTCTATTTGGGATAGTTTCATTTTTCATCAATTCCTTGGCTTATCATGCTACTTATTTTATCATTTGCTTACCCGTCCTGTTTGCCTAGCTTTCTATACGTGTGCTCTTCTCAGGCTGACTTCAAGGAGAGCTTTGTATCTTAGAAGCATCGTTCCTTTCTCTGTCCCTTGAGTTCCAGGAGATGTCGCTCTGGGGTAGAGTGCTTAATCCACAAGATGTAACTCAGGGGTAGAGCACTTCCCTAACACGCACAAGGTCTTTGGTACGATCCCCAGATGAAAAATAAAATCAAAACAAACATTTCTGTCACTTCTCGTAACTTTCATTTTAAAGTCTGCAGTCTTGGGCTAGAGAGATGGCTCAAGAATTAAGACTCTGCTTCCCAAGCAGAAGGTCCTGAGTTCAGATCCCAAGTCCCATGTAAAAAAAAAAAAAAAAAAAAACACCAGGTGGGATTGGCAGTGGCCTGCGCTTCCAGCCCTGGTGGGCAGAGCCTGGGAGATCCCAGAGTGAAGCAAAAAGGAGATAGAAGCAATCCAGAATGATTCTCCAAGTCGCCCTTGGCCTTCCACAGAGACACACAGTGCCCTTTGAGAGAGAGAGAGAAGTAAATTATTTTAATTTTTTAAAAGTCTGTACAATCTTAACAGAAATGCCTCAACAAATCCATCGGTTCTCTCTTTCTCTCTCTCTCTCTCTCTCTCTCTCTCTCTCTTGCATATGCAGATTCTGAATTCCTGCCACACCTTTAAAATATTTCAAAGTATAAAAACACTGGTGCGTGCACTCTTTGGATACTTTCTTCAGTGCCAGGGGTTTAATTCAGGGCATCACACCTGCCAAGCAAGTGCTCTGCCCCTGAGCGCTCCGTCCACTTTGTCTTCCTGAGAATCAGGGTCTCATGAGGTCACCCAGGCTGAACTTAAACTCTCCCCCTGTCTCCCAGAAGACCTCGTACTTGGTGGGCTGGAGAGGTGGCTCAGGGGTTAGGCCTCTGCCTTGCAGGCATAAGGTCTTGAGTTCGGATCCCAGATCCCACGTATAGACGCCAGGCGGAAGCGGGGGCGGCCTGCGCTTCTGGTCCTGGTAGGGCGGAGCCTGTGAATCCCGGGGCAGAAGGAGGTGGAGGCGTCCATGGTGGTTCCTGATTCATCCGTGGTTCTACACACACACACATACACACATGCGCACGCATATACATACACACACACGCACAATTGAATAAATAATAATAAAAAAAAATAAGTAAAAGACCTCGTACTTGGCATCCTCCTGCCTCGGCCTCCCAAGCGGCTGAGACCTCAGGCCTGTGCTGCCAGCCCCGGCTCTCTCCTAGTGTTTTAGTGTGTTTATTTTTACATTTTCCAAGTTGGCTTTGTCATAAGACATGAAGTAAGGATCCAGTCTTGTTTCTTTCTAAATGGCTCTTCCAGTACCATTTACCAAATAATTCATTTTTCCTGTACACTTTACAATAGCACATAAAATCTTGTGGATATTCATCCTTTTGCTGAACTATATAATAGAGGCTCTCTCTGCCTCTAGCTATATTTCCTACACTAATATTTTATGGAAAGTGTGACTATCCCAGGGGGGAAAGCCAGTTCACTCCCCCCCCACACACACACACTCCACCTTTCTTCTTCATTTTTTCCAATTTTCTTGGATATTTTTCTTATATATTTCGTATTCATCCATACATTTGATTTTGGATTTTAAAAAAGCTTACTCTCAGAAAAAAAAATGTTAGAAGCTGAATACAGCAGTTTTGACCTTTGAGAGGAATCTGGGGAGAACTGAATTTATGTTGGATAGACACCACTGTAGGAAAGCAAGCTCTGGCTCTTCTTTTGTGTGTGTCTTCTTTTCATGCCCTTTGTAAAGCTACATTCACATAAGTCTCACCAATTCTCAGTTGGCAAAAGTATTTTACAGGGAAATCCCTCTTCCCCAGGAGGTCAAAGCACGGAGCCTTCACTTGGCGCAGAAGGTGCCCCTCTTGCATGCCACAGAAACATTCCAGCTCTTTCCTCTGCTGCTCTGGGAAAGTGGCCCCCCTCGCAGATGTTACGGTGGGTCCCTCAGTTAATCAGTTAATGGATGAGTGTGCCCAACCCTGCCCACGTCGGAAGTGTGAAGGAGCCTCAGGCATCTGAGGATGCGAGGCGCATCCTTCAGCACTGCGGTCTTGTGCACAGCCATGCACTGCAGACACTGCTGGAGAACTGGAGAAGCCAGGAGCGCTCAGGGGCCGTCTCGAGGCAGAGATGGAAACTGCGTGGATCCCTTTTAGAGAAGCGAAGTCAGACATCCTGCCGAATGCCGCTAATCCCATAACCAGGAGGCAAAGGAACCGTCATGAGTTCAAGGCCAACCCGGCCAACCATAGTGAAATGCCGGCCAACCTGGGACAACAAAATGAGATAATGTCCAAAATTGGGGGTGGGGGTGGAGGAGATGGTTCGATGGGTAAAGGCCCTTGTGTGCAAACCTCATCCTTAGAGCACACAGGGAGGAAGAAGGCAAGTAACTGCCAAAAGTTGTCTTCTGATCGCCACACACGGGCTTTGGGAGATGGAAGAAGGAAGGGAGAGAGGAAGGGGGGGAGAAGAAAAAGAGAGAGGATGTAGAGATAGGGACGTAAGGAAAGAGAGGAATGGAGGGGGAGGAAATGAGAAGAATTAGGTGGGGAAGGGGGATGGGAGGCAATTAGAAAAAGAGAGGACGAGGGTCTGTCTCCTAATGTTACGTTTTTAGGCATCGAGCTCTCCTCTTGCATTATTTAGCTATTTAGTGATTATTTAATAGCACAAACTCTCCCTCAACTACCTACATAGCTCTCTAATATCTCTACCTTCGCTCACTCCCCTCCCTCCCCAGCCACTCACCATCAATACTCTCCCTCTACGTCGCTGCCAGACATCACTCCATCGCCTAACATAAAAACTAACGCATCCCTGCACTCGGACCTACTCCAGCAACGATCACTACCTCTCCGCTCTCTCTCCTCCCTCCCTCCCTCCCTCCATCCCTCCATCCTCCCTGCCCTCCCCCTCCCTCCCCTCCCTCCTCTCCCGCTCTAGTCTCTCTGCGTCCTTATCTCCTCCCTCCCTCCGCGCCCTCCCGTCGTCCCTCCCTCAGCCCTCCTCACCCCCCTGACGGCTCGCCCTCACTTTCTTTTCTTCTTCTTTCCCTTCCTCCCCCTCCCCCCTTCCTCCCCCCATTCTCTTAGCACTCCTTCACCCTTCCTTCTGCACCCCGCACGCACCTGTTTTCACTGCCTCACAAGCTTCAACTCTCTGGATGCCGCAGTGCTTCGACGCCCAAGCAAAGCAGCGCAGCCTTGGCCTCAAGGTCTCCACGCACAAGCAAGGGACAGACCGGCCCCTCAGCGACACTCAGCCCGTCAGGACTGAACTCTGTGCTGACGGCAGCAGAGATTCTTAATCTGCGGGCTCTGGAGAACCCACTCCATGGGCCTGAGGTTGCTGAAGCTACTCGGTGCTAAGAGAACTGCGGCTCACCAGCCTCGCTGGCCTCAACGCAGCCGTGCAATGAAAGTATCACAGCGTTCTTGGCTTCCAGAGGTTTCTCATGTTTTCATGTCTAGAGAAAATACATGCGAAGACACCATTAAAAGGACCCAAGTAGGGCTGGCGAAGGGGCTCGGTGGATAAAGGCGCTTGCGGCGCAAGCCTGATGACCTGAGTTCGCTGCCAGGAACCAAGTACAGAAAACGCACAGAGAAAGGGAGGGGAAGGGAAGGGGTGAGAAACGCCTCCAAAAAAATTGTTCTTTGGGCCTGGAGCTCAGGGTTTAAGACTCTGCCTCAAAAATACAAGATCCTGAGTTCAGATCCCAGGTCCATGTAAAAATGCCAGGTGGAAACGGAAGCAGCCTGACTTTCCACCGTGATGGGCAGAGCCTGGGAAATCTCAGAGCGAAGCAAAAAGGAGGTAGAAGCAAATCCAGGATGATTCCCAAAGTCACTCTTGGTCTTCCACAGGGACACACACACACACACACACACACACACACACACACACACAAATATGCTAAAAAAAAAAGTTGTTCTTTGACCTTCACACATGCATCCCACACACACATACACAATTATGATGATGTTGATTTTTAAAAAGAAGTAAGTAAACCCCCTAAGAGTGTAGCAACTACTATTGTGCCTTATGGAGCCAGGTGTAATACTGAATGACTTCTATATACACACTGCCTGGGTTTCAGCGTGTGCAAATTGAGAGTTCCAGGTCCCACCCCTCCCTCTGCCTACGGCAGATGAAATGGGCAGCACGTGCCCCACCCAGGTCTTCTCTGTGTGCTCCTCATTTCCTCTGTCTTCACCTCCCCGGGGGGAAAAGAAGTGTGAGGAAACTGAGCCAGACCAGGAAAGGAGGGGAGAGGCGAGTCAGCTGAGACGCGCCGGCAGTGTGAACCCAGGAAAGGGGCCAGAGAAGTCAGCGTGGCGGCCGAGAATCAGCTCTCTGCAGCCAAGTTCAGTGGGTCTGAAATTCCAGGCTCAGCAGCTTGAACTTTATCCCACTAACTGTAGGAGCCACTAGAGATCTGGGGACCGGGGAGCCATTCCCATGGCGAGGTGGCTCGCAGCCCAGCCTTTGCTTATCCCCGAGTTCCAAGTAATGCAAGAAAACAACTCTTAAAAATAAAATCATGGGGGCTGGGAAGGCGGCTCAGGAATTAAAGTCTTTGCCTGGCAAGCAAAAGGACCTGGGTTCAGAACCCCAGATTCCACATAAAAAAAATGCCTGCTGGGTATGGTGGTGGCCTACAATTCCAGCCCTGGAGAGATAGTCTAGGAAACCCCAGAGCAAAGCTGTAAGAAGGTACCCCAATCCAGGATGATTCCCAATGTCGCCCTTGGGCCTCCTCAAGCACACACTCAAGTGTTCTCTGGTATATGTGCACACACGCACGCGCGTGCACACACACACGCATACATACATGCACACACATACACATACAAACATGCACAAACACGCCACGCACACATACATGCACACAGACACATACATACATACGTGTATGTGCACACACAAACATGTGTGCACACGCATGCACACACGTATATGCATACATACACACACATGTCCGTGCACATATACATGCATATATACCCATACATGCACACAAAAAAATAATAAACCTGCAGGCTGGAGATGTAACGCAACAGGTGAAAATGCTTACCTAGTATGCATGAAACCCTGAATTCCACCCCAAGATCATATAAACCAGGAGTCGTGTACCCCAGTACACAGAAGCAGGAAGGGAGGATCTGACGTTTCCAAACAACACCCCCCCCCCGCAGATAAGGTCCAGCCTGAACTATATGACACTTAACGCTACAACTGCATGGAGGGAGGGCTGGGGAAATAGCAGTGCTTGCCTCACACACACGAGGACGTCAGTTTGAGCCCCAGAGCCCAGGAATAATCAGGCATGGTGTCACATGTTTGCAACCCAGCACTGGTGACTCACAGACAGGACCCTGGGCTCCCTGGCCAGCCGGTCTAACCTAAAACCAATGCGTCTCCAGGTCTCCAGGGAGAGACTCTGTCTCAAGAAATTGAGGTGGATGACACCTGGGGTTGACCTCTGACCTCTGGGGTTGACCTCTGACCTCCACATGCTCCTGAGCTCACACGCGCGAATAAATCATTAACTGTGTCTAAGTTCATAGATACAGTCACACACCCCAGGGCGACACCTCCCCCCCCTCAGATGCTGCAGCAAAGCACAGGTTTTGCGTTCCAGGAGCGGGAATCGAACTCAGGTCTCCAGGTTTGGGAGCAGGCCCCTCACCTAAACACCTACCCCCTTCGTTGGTCTCTTAAACCCCGACTTTTAATTCCGATGAAATGTACAGTAGAGATTGCTTGTAAAACATTCATCCTGGTGACTGAAACTTTCTTCAACATTTGCCTTCAAACTTAACCTGAGCCCGCTGGCCTGAAAGACACTGTATTTGTTGGACACGGTTATGGATTTCCGTCCAGGGTTAAATAGCAAGTGAAAATGGAAAAACCTCAAAGGGAATTTCCAGATCCAAGGAAACTTCCTTCACAGAGCCCGTGCTGAAAGAATTAGCAAAGATTTGAGATGTTTCTAGCTTTTATTGGGCCAAACTGTTTCAACTGGGGGGGACCGGACTTGGCTGAACGTGGAGCCGTGAACTGCTAATAAGATCTATGTTGAGAAAAAAAAAGTTCCACTCCATTTACAAGCTGCTTAAAATGGTTTCACCTCCTACTGGTTCCCGTGAGACGGTGCGCATGCCTGACGCTAACTGTGAAATAAGTCTCACCAATTTCATAATCCTAGAGTCCTTGAATGTCAACGCCTAGGGGGAGATAAGAAACAACCCAGCCCAATATTGGTGTTCTGTACTGCAGATAAATGAAGCCCCGGTTCCCGTGTCTGGCTACAGTCTGGAAGCCTGTTCTCTGGTTCAACCAGGGCAGGGGTGTTAAGCAAAGCCCTGTAGCTGTTGGAATAGGATCGTGTGACCAATAAAACCATCCCTCCCTTATCCCCGCAATAAAGTCAGGAAGATTATAGCACTCGGGGAGCTAGCCGACAAAACTACTGAGCTCAACTATGATGATCTCATTTCGTGCCACTCTGTCCTTCTCTGCAAGGGACCTAAGTAAATCGGGCCATCTGAGACTCCCTGGTTTCATCCGTAACACAGGGACAATCTCACCTTGCACATAGATCTATTTTGGAATTAAATGAAATAAGACATAAGAAAGTTAACTGACAGGTAATAAGACCGTGATAAACACAAATATCTTTGTGGCTTGTTTGGATTTTGTTCACTCTTATGTATATAATATTCACTGGATTGTACCTGATGACAGAAGTAGATTGTTATCTATGAAAAAGAAATGTCGGAAAGCCCCAAAAATTACGGTAAAGGAAAACCCACCCATGATCCTCCTTCCCACTGAGGAGAAGCAGTGTTGGTTAATGTTCAGGACGCTTCCTTCCCCTCTTTACATCATCTATCAACGGATGATGTATTCTGCTTTCCCATGTGCTGTGCTGCTGATTGAGAGACTGTGTAAGAGGCTGACTGGATTCAACTTCTAAACTGCACAGCCTACTTTGCCCTGTGACCTTGGGAAACTTGTCTATGGAATCTGGGAGTCCCTGTACTCCCGCGGAACCCCGCCCAAAGCATAGATTTGAGTACTGTGAACTGCAGTGTGAATGGCGCCCCCTGGAGCCTGTGAATGGAAGTGGAGATGCCCTGGAAACCGGATGGTGGAATTGGGTAGCAGCGTGTGTCCAGTGGCTGAGTTTTAGCGTCATGCAAGGTGCAGAAAAAGAGTTTGTTAAGTGGTAGCAACTAGTCTATCAGATGGACTATGTCTGTGAAGAGAGGGGGGGTCCCGGCTGCTAGAAACCTTCACTGTGTACTATTCCGAGTTACAGGACCTTTCTAGATTGATCTCATCCAGCCTGTGAATTCTTGTGCATCACAATGCTGCTAGATAGCCCTTGGGTCTTCCCCGTGTGACATAGTCCAGGGCTTGTAGCAGCATCTGTCCACCACTTAAATCCCTCTTCTCCCGGCCAATCCAGCAGAAGACAGAATCAAATCACAGAAACGCCTCAGGCAGATGGTGAGATCTCTCCCTCCCTGCCGCTGGGGCCTCTTAGCCCTGTCTGGTCTGATGTGCTTAGGAACCCAGGGCTACTGAGTGTCACAGTCAGACAAGGAGCCACCTGCACGGGGCTCCCCTGGTGGGGGGAGGGGCGCCTTTCAAACAAGAGCTAGACGTATTGCAAGAAAATCCAAGTCACGTATCCACTGAGTGGATTTTTCCTTAATACCTACTATGTGCCCGGGGCTGAGCGCCCCAGGAAGGAAGGGACTCCCTGTCCACACTCTGTCAGTCCCCCAAGAGGATCCCTCTCACTAAAAGGCCAAAATATCAACTCCTCTCAATCTATGCTAACCTCCCTTTCTGAGAGAGAGAGAGAGAGAGAGAGAGAGAGAGGGTCTGAGCACAGCCTGAAGCCGTGCAGAAGCCAACCATGTTGTATTTCAGTTCTCTTTTTCTAAACTGTGGCATTTCATACATAGTAAATAATACAAGGTTTTAAGCACCTGCCTCTCATGGTACTCCACATCTGCAGCCTGTGAGTTCCGTTCTTTCTCTCCCCTAATAAACTCTACCTTAATCCTCAAAAAAAAATACAGGCTTTCAACTAATGATAGCATCTTTAAAAAGAAAATAGCATTTTTGTGCTTGCTTAGGCGGCACATATATATATACTAAAATATTGGAGCGATACAGGAAAGATTAGCATGGCCCCCACACAAGGATGGCATACAAATTCATAAAACCTTCCATAATAAAAAAGAAAAAATACAGCATTTTTAAAATAAATTTGCCTTTCCTTAAAAGTAAGCTGAACATTGTTCTTTGTTTGGTGAATGTTTAACCAATCATATCTTTTGCTAGATATCTGTCAGGCCATATATATTTTTTATTTCTTTATTTTTTTCTACTCATACAAACTTAATAGGTACCCCAGTCCCCTCTCTCCCTCCACCCTTCCCCAGACCCCTTTGCTCCCTCCCTCTTTTCCTTTTCCTCCCCCCCCCTTTCTCCCAGTGCCTCCTCCCCTCATCCCTGGACCATCTTTAGTGTGAATGTCAATCTTCCCTCTGGGTCCTCCTCTCTAATGAGGTGTAAGGACTCAGTAGCATTGCCTAGAGCCCTTTCTTGTGTTCCCCTTTAGTATAGGAACACTATTGTGGCTGTTAATCCCTTGGCTCTAAGGATCCTAGTGCCTGTGATCCATGCTAGACTTTGGGGGGTCAATGATATGTTGGTTATTGCACAGGTCATGCAAAGTCCTATTGTAGTTACTTCGGCCCTAACTTGTGTGGAGTATCTTGCATATCGTTGCTCCTCCCCATCTTTAGGCTCTTACAATCTTACCACCCCCTCTTCTATAAATTTCCCTGAGCTTCAGGATGGGAGAGATTTGGCTGGTCTGGTTCCAGGTTATTAATGTAGGGTCTCTGATGTTCTGAATTATGGTTTGTTGATTTTTTTTTCAGTTTTGCTGTTCCTACACCACCCTTGGCTGCATCCTAATGGGTATTGGATGTCACCTCCTAGCCAGAGATAAAAGGATATTAAAGTAGGGTCTTACTGCAAGAGTAGATTCAACGGTAGATGGAATAAGAGTAGGAGACTCCACTGGGGGGGGTAGTTTCCCATTTGCAAGGATGGTTACTATCTATCTGCCAGACTCTATGCCTTCCCTGACTGGTGAGATCAAACTCCCTCAGTTGCAAGTGACCAGGAGGGAAAGTCTGTGAGCTTAACCAGATGTCTCACTACTTATTTGCAGTACTTGATGGTGGCCTATTTTCTTTGTTGTAGCATGATCCCCTCTCTCCTTGTTTCTGGGTGGGCCCTCCTTCCCCTTCCCTCCTGTTTATAATCTTTGCAATTACTGTAGGTATTACAGAGATTTATCTTTAAGTGTGTCACTAAGTGGGTTTGGTACTAGGATCCACCTATTAGGGAGTATATATGGCGCTTAATTTTGTGTGTCTGGGATACTTCACTCAATATAATTTTTTCTAATTCCATCCATTTCCTGGCAAAAATTCATCTTTTTGATGGCTGAGTAGTATTCTATTGTATAAATGTACCACATTTTCCTTATCCACTCGTCAGCTGTTGGGCATTTGTGTTGATTCCATGACTTTGCTATTGTAAACAGTGCTACTATGAACATGGTCGTGCTTGTGCCATTAAGGTGAATTTTTGCTGTATGGGGGGTTATTCCCAAAAGTGGAATCGCAGGGTCATATGGCATTTCAATCTTTAACTTTTTTAAGAATCGCCAGACTGCTCGCCAGAGTGGCTGTATGAGCCTGAATTCCCACCAGCAATGTAGGAGAGTTCCCCTCTCTCCACATCTTCTCCAGCATTTGGTGTTGTTTGTATTGTGGATTTTTGCCATCCTGACCGGGGTGAGATGATATCTCAGGGAGGTTTTGATTTGCATTTCCCTGATGGCTAAGGATGTGGAGCATTTTTTAAGATATTTGTTAGACATTTCAATTTCATCGCTGGTAAAGTTACTTTTGACTTCCAAGGCCCTTTTTTTAATTGCACCATTTGTTTCCTTGGTGTTTAGTTTTCTAAGTTCTTTGTGTACTCTGGATAATAGAGTTGTATCAGATATATAGTTAGTGAAGATTTTCTCCCATTTTGTGGGTTGCCTTTGTGCTCAAGTTACAATCTCTTTATCTGAACAGAAGCTCTTTAATTTCACAAGATCCCATCTGTTGAGTGTTGGTTGTAGTGACTGTGCTATTGGATTTCCGTTTAGGAACTGTTGGCCTAGTCCAATCAGCTCAAGGGAGTTCCCTACCCTTTCAACTAAGGTTTTTATAGTCTCTAGCCTTATATTGAGGTCCTTGACCCATTTGGAATTAAGTCTTGTACATGGTGACAAGTACAAATCCAGTTTTAATCTTCTGCATGTGGAGATCCAGTTTTGCCAGCACCATTTGTTGAAGATGCAGTTCATTGGATTTTTTGGCCCCTTTGTCAAAGACCAAATGGCTGTAATTGTGTGGGTTTGTATCTGGGTCTTCAACCCTTATCCATTGATCTGTGTGTCTATTCGAAGCCAGTACCAGGTTGTTTTTATAACTATGGATTTGTAGTATAGATTAAGTGTTTTTGTTACTCAGGATTGTTTTTGATATCCTGGGTCTTTTGTGCCTCCATATGAACTTTGAGATTGTTTGGTCAACTTCTTTAAAGAATTGCTTTGGGAGCGATTTAGCCCCTCATGGCCTTGTAGTGCCATGAGTCTGTTTCTTGTTCCTTGTTCCTCATGAATTCCATGCCTAGGCACTGTGAGTTCTCATGGGCTCCCTAGCCCCTCATGGCACTCTAGTGCCATGAGCTCTGTTTTATTTCTGCTTCTCATGGAGGCGCCCTAGCTCCTCATGGCACTCCACGTCTGGAGTCCATGAGTTCCAACTTTTCTCTTTTCTGATAAACTCTACCTTAATTCTCAAAAAAAAATTGCTTTGGGATTTTAATTGGTATAGCATTGAATCTGTATATTGCCTTGGTAGGATGGTCATTTTTACGATGTTGATTCTGCCAATCCAGGAACATGGGAGGTTTTTCCACCTTCTAGCATCTTCTGTAATTTCTTTCTTTAGGGTTTTAAAGTTTTCATTGTAAAGGTCTCTTACTCCCTTGGTTAGGTTTATATCAAGGTATTTCATTTTTTTAGGGGCTATAGTAAATGGGATTGTTTCTATCAGGGCTTTTTCACTTCTTTCATTCTGGCATATAGAAAGGCCATTGATTTTTGTACGTTTATTTTGTATCCTGCCACCCTGCTGAACTTCTGTATTAGTTCCAGGAGTTTC
Organism: Typhlomys cinereus; assembly: GCA_023101885.1. Lineage (NCBI taxonomy): Eukaryota > Metazoa > Chordata > Mammalia > Rodentia > Platacanthomyidae > Typhlomys > Typhlomys cinereus. The sequence goes on along the minus strand of JALPQD010000588.1, from coordinate 638,777 downwards.
TTGGTGTTTTTGGGATCACTCAGGTACATGATCATGTCATCTGCAAATAGAGGTAACTTGACTTCTTCCTTGCTGATTTGAATCTCCCTTTCTTGTCTTATGGCTCCAACTAAGACTTCAAGTACAATATTAAATAGAAGTGGTGAGAGTGGACAGATTTTTCTAGTTCCTGCTTCAAGTGTTTCCCCATTGAGTATAATCCTTGCTGTTGGCTTGTTGTATACAGCTTGTATTATATTGGTAAAGGTTCCTTCCATTCCAGCTGTCTCCAGGGTTTTGAGCATAAAAGGCTGTTGGATCTTGTCAAAAGCTTTTTCTGCATCTATTGAGAGTATCGTGTGGTCTTGGACTTTGGACTGGTTTACATGATGAATTACATTTATTGATACGCGTATGTTGCACCAACCTTGTGTGCCTGGGATAAAGCCTATTTGATCACTGTGAATGATCTTTTTGATATGTTTTTGAATCCGATTTGCTAAGACTTTGTTGAAAATCTTTGCATCTGTGTTCATCAAAGAGATTAGGCCATATATATTTTAATGAGCATACAAAGCATTAGGTTTCATTATGAAATCTTCACACATGATTTGTGTTTCTTGATCTTCCTCTCTCTTCTTTCTTCTCATCCCTTTGATGCCGCAACCCCCCCTACACACACACATCACACATGCACCTTATATCCTGTAGTTGAAATACCAGAAGTGAGTCAATTTAAAGACAGGCAGGAAGAAAACATGACATCACCCAGGCGGAACCATACTTGACAACCCCGAGGCCTGGCGTGGAGGAAGCTTAGTCCTTGGGGTGGGGGTTGGGGGGTCTTTTATGGCTGAGATGAGAGTTACAGAGCCTCCCCTTGAAGGAAATGCACAAACGTTGTATGTGATTTCAGTGGTCCAAGGACCATGTGGACCCATCCTTAAGTCTGAATGGGAAAGAGCACTTTTGCGAGAGTCCAGATGCCTGTGAAATGTGAGCCTTCCTCCTTCCCAACTTCCGCTTCCTGGCAACAACCCTCCTCTGGCTTTCACAGCAGAGTGGAAGCAGCGTGGTAATGAGCTGCGTGGTCGCTGTGATGCAGCTGTTGATACCTGTTGAGTGCTTTATGTGCACCAGACCTTCACCAGGCTCAAAGTCTCTGCACTCATGCAGAAGAGCAGTTATCCCCCATGCTCACCCCACCTATTTTCAGACATCTGAGCCCCATTAGCTCAGAGTGCTTCTCCAGCGTTCCGCTCCTGAGCTAGAACTCGAACCCAGATCTGCCTGTGTGACATCTGACAGATCCTTTTTTTTTTCAGTTTTAAATTTTTTTTAAATTTTTTTATTATTATTTATTCAATATTGTGTGTGTGTGTGTGTGTGTGTGTGTGTGTGTGTGTGTGTGTGTGTAGAACCACGGACGAATTCCGGAACCACCATGGACGCCTCCACCTCCTCCTTGTTTACTCTGCCCCGGGATTCACAGGCTCCGCCCTACCAGGACCAGAAGCACAGGCCGCCCCCGCTTCCGCCTGGTGTCTATACGTGGGATCTGGGATCCGAATTCAGGACCTTCCGCCTGCAAGGCAGAGGCTTAACCCCTGAGCCACCTCTCCAGTCCCAGTTTTAAAATTTTTTTAATATTTATTTTTTCCCAATCATACAAACTCTTCATAGGTACCTTGTCCCTCCTCCCTTCCCCCCTCCCCAGACCCCCTTGCACCCTCCCCTTCCTTTTCCCTCCTTCCCTCTTCGCCCCTTCCTTCCCTTTCTCCCAGAGCCCCCCCCTTCCCCTCCTCCCATTCCCTGGAGCACCCTTTAGTGTGGAAGTCAAACTTCCCTTTGAGCCCTCCACTCTAGTGAAGTATAAGGACTCTGTGACATAGCCCAGAGCCCTTTCTTGGGCTCCTCTTGAGTACGGGAACACTATTATGACTGTTAATCCCTTGCCTCTAAGGATCCTAGTGCCTGTGATCCATCCTAGACTTTGGGGGGTCGTTGACATGTCAGTCACTGCTCAAGTCATGCAAAGTCCGATTATGGTTACTGCAGCCCTAACTCCTGTGGAGTATCTTGCGAATCGTTGTTCCTCCCCATCTTTAGGCTCTTACAATCTTACCACCCCCTCTTCCTCAAATTTCCCTGGGCTTTAAGATGGGGAGAGATTTGGCTGGTTTGGTTCCAGGTGATTAATGTAGGGTCTCTGATGTTCTGAATTAATCTGACAGATTCTTAAGCCACCAATTCCACCACCTCCATAAGTACCTGCTGAGTCAGGGGAATGGCAATGGGAATAGCTGACTGACCTGGGGGGTAAGGGGGTTCAAGCTCCCTCACTGAGCGCCCCACCCCATAGGAAAGAAGATCTGTCTGAGGTTGAAAGCCAAAGATCTGAACTATATGGCAAGAAATATCAGGATTGTTCATAAGCCAGGCAGGGGACGGCACAATTAGTGACGTTGCAGAATGACCCCCTGGAGCCCAGCCGCCTTCCAGAAACTGCATTTCCTGTTGTATTTCCTCCTGACTCCTGGCAGCTGGGGAGCTTCAAGCCGGCCGCTCCCTGTCGCCCATCCCTTCTTGCCAAAGCGGCTTAGCGCGTTCTCTAATTAACTATGGCTTTTTTGGCTTCCATCAGGCCCGGCTGTCCTAGCAAACAGAGTCTTAATCCTGGTAGCTAATGTGTCGCTGAAGGGGGCGGGGTGACCAGGAGAGCCGGGACCAAGATATTCTTGGACTCCCCAAGACCTGGGCCCTGCAGTCCCTGACCCACAGTGCCCTCCTGTGGTGGGTCCGGGGAAGCGCACCCTAATAAGGCTAGATGTGACTTTATGAAACCACAGACCTCTGCCTTCACAGATCTTGAATTTCAAGACTGCCAAGCACTCGGCTCCAAGCCCTAAATACAAAAAAGAGAAACTGAGACTCTACCAGGTGGGGAAATGATGTGTGAAGTTACCAAACGTAGGTCCCAAGCGCAAGTTTTTCTCAAATGAAATTTTCAGCGCCTTGAGTGAAGTATAGTAACTGTTACATTGTTGCTAATGCGGAGCTGATTGTGGTCAGACCCCCGGTGTGCAGAAGGGCACCTCCTGACTTAATTAATCCTCCACAATCCAAAGAGGTGGCTGATGCTGTTAGCTCCATTTTACTGATGAGGCTTAGGGACTGTAAGAAGCTTGCAAAGTCACGTGGCTGCAGAAAGGGAAATCCCAGGTTCTATCTCAGCTTCCCACTGAGCAAGGAAAGAGACCATCCATCAGAAGCTGGATGCTGCGTCTGGTGGTCCAGGCACGCAAGACCAGCACTTCAGAGGTGGAGGCAGGAGGATTAAGAGTTTAAGGTCATCCATCCTCTGTCACCTAGTGAGTTTGTCTTTAAAAGATCAGCAGGGCGGGCTGGAGAGATGGCTCAGGGGTTAAGATTCTGTCTCGCGGGGCTGGAGAGGTGGCTCAGGGGTTAAGCCTCTGCCTTGCAGGCTGAAGGTCCTGAGTTCGGATCCCAGATCCCACGTATAGACGCCAGGTGGAAGCGGGGGCGGCCTGCGCTTCTGGTCCTGGTAGGGTGGAGCCTGTGAATCCCAGGGCAGAAGGAGGTGGAGGTGTCCATGGTGGTTCGCGAATTCGTCCGTGGTTCTGCACATACACACGCATATGTGCACAGTTGAATAAATATTAATAATAATAATAATAAATTTTAAAAAAAGATTCTGTCTCGCAAGCAGAAGGTCCTGAGTTCAGATCCCAGATCCCACGTAAAAGCACCAGGCAGAAATGGCAGAGGCCTGCACTTCCAGCACACACAATAAATAAATAAATAAATAAATAAATAAATAAATAAATAAATAAATAAATAAATAATCAACAGAAAAGAAATCAGCAAAGGACCCATGATTGACAGCACACATCTGTAATCCATATCACTGTGGAGACCAGGGTGACCCTGAATTTAAAGCCTGTGCTTCCCAGCAAGCTAAAGAGCAGCCAAAGCTAAAGAGGAGACTGTCTCCAAAACGGGAAGAAAACAAGCCACCAACGGTTTATTCGGGGGTTGGAGGTGGGCACCATGCCCAGGTCTGAAGAAGGAGAAAATCATGGCATGAAAGGCAGGACAGTGGGGAAGGACTGTGGTTGACCTACCAGACAGGTGGGAATCAATAAGGAATCCAGGACTTCAGAGATGCCTCTGAGGCCAAAGTGCTTGCCATGCAATGAAAGGATCAGGGTTCAGATCCCCAGCCCCCCTGTGAAATGGATGTGGCAAGCTGCCTGCAATTCTAGCCTTGGAAAACATTGAATGGAAAGCCTTATAACAAGTTGTTTAGACAGACAAGCAAGTTCCGGGTTGGATTAGAGACCATGTTTCAAAAAGAGTACGGTAGAAGAACTGTCAAGATGGGTCCTGATATCGACCTCAGGCGCTCTAGCATGCGCATGCGCACACGCACAGACACGCACACGTAAACATATGCGAACATTCATACACACACATATACGTGAAAATTAAAAAGAAAGAAAGAAAAATGCCAGGATGGAACAGGAAGGAATTCAGAGTCCCAGTGCCACATGGTCAGTGTCTACATGGATGGCAGGAGGGTCAGTGTGACCACTTCAGAAGGCAATTTGTCTAGCTGCCTGTGCCTAAGCTGAAATGCCCCTGTGATTCACCATGGGGGAGTTTAATCCACAAAAACAAACACGGGAAAGGCAAGACACTCGGGGCTTCTACTGTAGCAGAGGGTAACGGCTAAAAATCGGATCTCAATCACCCACTTGCCTAGCGTTAGACACACTGTTAGATAAACTACTGCATATCCACATCAGGACGTAAGGCCACACCAGAATGGGCAACGTAACTCCATCTACCCAGGCACGGGGAACTAGCTAAGCAAAGCAATTCAGGGAAGGTATATGCAGTGTGACCCCATGTAAGAAAATAATAATAATAATCTAGGAGAATGAAACACAGTAGTTTATCTCTAGTTCCTCATGCTTGAAGGGAGAATTTTCATTCTTTTATAGATTTTTTTTTGTAATCTGTAATTTGTAACTCAGCATGTATCAGTTTTGTAATAAAAATACATAAATCGGGAGGAACAACGAAAATACTGGTTCCAGAAGGAATTTACAAGCTGGGGGAGGGTGCGAGCAGGGATTGGCCAGCCCTGGCATGTGGCTCCGCAGTATTGCCAAGCAAAGGAAGGATGAGAGCTCCCTGGGCCCCCAGGGGTTTCAGGGGGTGTGGGTCAGAGCAGGAGGGGGCTGGGGACCGGGCAGGGCGTCCTCTGTATCCTCAGGATGTGCATGCAAGGTTTGATCAAAACTATTCAGGAGTCAGGCTTCAGCAAAGACTCCATCAAAGACGCCCCAGATGAAACTCAAGAGAGCCACACGTGAAAAGACGAAGCTAGGAGGGAGACTGATGGGGAGGAAGGGAAAGGAGAAGAGCAGGATTGGGGATTAAGATGTGCAAATATCATATATCACTGTATTCATGTAGGAAACTGTAAAAAAAAAAATTTCATTGCCAAAAAAACTATTCCAGAGGATTAGTGAAATGCTTCAGTGAGCAAAGTCGCCCGCGTACAAACTGTGCCTGAGTTCGATCTCGTGGAAATCACCCGGTCTCCACACGCCTGCCAGGGCATGTGTTTCTCTCTCGCAAGCGCGGGTGTTACAGGTATGCACCACCACGCCTGGCTTACAGGGATATTTTCATGAACTCACATGACCTGACTGGGGCTGAGCATTCCAGAATCGCCTCCACGCTGCCCCCTGGTGGTGGTTCTCTGCATCGCATCGCTAATCTTCCATTACAACAGGATGCATCTTGGTTGAGTCACACAGCCAATTCTTTTTTTTTTTTTCTTCCACTCATACAAAGTTGATAAGCACCCCATTCCCCTCTCTCCCTCCACCCTTCCCTAGATCCCCTTGCTCCCTCCCCACCTTTTCCCTTTCCTTTCTTCCCTCTCCCTCTTTCTCCCAGTGGGTCGTTCCCCGCCCCATCCCTGGAGCATCCTATAGTGTGCATGTCAAACTTCCCTCGGGTCCTCCTCTCTGATGAGGTGTAAGGACTCAGTCGCATTGCCTGGAGCTCTTTTACTGTGTGTTCCCCTTTAGCATAGGAACACTATTGTGGCTCAAACAGCCAATTCTTAAAGAAGAGATGCCACAGGTCATTTGAGCTCCAAACTTCAGTCCTCTGGCCACCAGAGGGAGAGGGCTCCATTTTCTGAGGGCTTTCCTCTTGCAGCACAAGGCTGTGAGTACCATGAAAGTTAACATCACGCCTTATTTGGCTAAATGTCTTTCAAGGTCTTGACCATTGGAAGCTGCTTTGTATGAAAACCAAGATCAGATCCATCTTGGTCTGTGACAATTACTTCCAGTGTCACAGAGACCGAGGTAAACCTAAAAAATGATGTCACCTATCAGAGACTCACAGTGACATCTATGCCCCATCCCAAAGCTATGTGTGCTCTGTGGAGATGGCTTGTAGGGACCAGACCCATCTGCATAGCCTTGTCTTATACCACACCATGGCAATGATATCTTCCATGAATACTAACCACGAACATTGCATTGTGTGGTCCTTCAAAGAATGACCCCACCAATCTATGTATTGTTTGTTTCACTACCATCTTCAACAAGGAGGGCACCAGGCAAAATTGCAAGTTTGTCCCCAGCAAACACGTTTTCTAGCTCTGGATCCACCCTATCTTTGGCCACAGTCCCCCGCTACCGTGGTGAGCCAACACATCCTCACGTGCTGTCTCTGTCTTCCCCTTCCAGCGTAATGCATAACGCTCCCTCAAGCTTTATCTTTACATCCTCTGCATCTTTAGATTTTGGCCAACACCAGCTTCCCAGGTCCTGTTAGATAGAAAACGCCCTGTGGCTTGGGACAGAAAGCTCATTCCCACCACGGGGTACTTGATGTTTATACATTGTTGCCAGCACTCTTCAAGTTGCTGGTAGGAACACAGGACTCAAGCAACTTGAGGGAACAAAGGGTTTTATTCTTGCTTGCCACACTTGGCTACATTTCATCAGTAAGGCAGAAGAGTTCATACCAACATCAGGGGTCAAGGGAATTGGCCACACCATCAACCCAAAGAGGAGCAGGAAGAGACACATTTTCTCACTTGCCAGGTGCAAATGCAAGTGCAGTCCAAGATAAAAGGCGGGAATTTCTGAGGCATCCAGGACTTGGCTTGAGAGATTTTCGACAATCTTTGGGGTTCAGTATTTCCCTCTGCAAAATGGTTAGTTTAGACAATGAAGATCCTTCCCATTCGAATGCTGAGAAGTGCCTGACTTCACCCAAGTGGATTTGAAGATGGTGCTGGAGACCAGGGTGTTGAGAGGTTCACGGTCTGACAGGGGACAGAGGAATATGAAAACCCCTGACCGTCACGATGGGTTAGAACATGATCTGAAGGTAGGAGCGTTCTATGAAGCGTATTCTGGAGCTGGAGAGATGGCTCAGGGTTTTATGTCTTTGCCTCAAAAGAACTGAAATCAGTCCTTTGATCCTGTGCAAAAATGCCAGGCCGAGCTGGATGTGACCTGCCTGCTGTATCTCTGGAAGGGGGAGCCTGGGAAACCGAAGAGCAAAGTCCAACAAGAGGTAGAGCAATCCAGGATGCTTCTCCATGTCACCTCTCGGCCTCCACAGACACGCACATGCATGTGCACACACACGCGCGCACACACACGCACACACACACCACAGAGTATATAATCTGTCATTTTAAATATATATATGCATACAACAGAAAAACCTTGAAGTACATGAATTAAAATGTGGTTTAAATTTTTTTCAATCTGCTGAGATGGTCCACACCTGCCATTACGGCATTCGGGAAGCAAAAGCAAGAGGACTGCAAGTTCAAGTCCAGCCTAAGCTACATAGCAAGACTGTGTCTCATTTTTTTTCTGTGCTGTGACTTTTATACATGACACAGTGATGCTTGTTTTTTGTAAATGTATCCTCTTTCTCTTTTTTGGTATTTGCTCATTTTCCCAAAAAGGGTGTTATGGATAGTATCTTTTATTTAAAAGCATAGTCTGTGTTCAAATAGAATTTGTTTCGATGTCTGGCGATCCCAGACATGCTGTGTGACCTGGGGCGAATCGCTTACCCTCTCTAGTCTCGGTTGCCTAGTGTTTGAAATGGAAATTGTTTTTAATTCAATATTACCATCAGTGTTTTGGCTCTCAAATTCAGAGGCATAAGTTAATCGTATTTCTGGATCATAGCATCTTATTGTCATCTGTCTATGCCAGGTTCCCTCCTATTTTATTGATTTACTTCTTTTTATTCCACCCCACACCCTTCCATGTTCCATCTGCCTCCGCCCGTAGGCGAACATCTTGTGTTACATGTGCTGTTTTCTTTAAATTGAAAGTGTTTTCTGCAAAACAGTCATGGTGGTTGGCCGAATTACTTAAATGACTGTAATCATAGTTTTCATTCTGTTTCTTATTTTTCTCCACAAACAGCATATTTAAGCTGCAATATGAGCATGCCACCTATGTTTACATACTTCTTCCACTTCCACTTCTACTTCCACTGTGCCGGCTCCAGGGGGCAACAGGGTTTGATCCCCCTTTCTGTCACCCCAAGCAATACCGTCATTCACGCGCATCCTAATGCTGGTGTCCCTTTCTGGGCTTGTCTTATGATCTTCCAGAATAGAACACCTGGAATGGACTACCTGGGCAGCAAGGTGAACCCAGTGTGGCTGAAGTCATCCAAACTAAATGTCTGCACAGTTTGAGTCCCCGCCAGCCCCTTTCTGCGGCTGCCACTCCAACCCCCCGATATTTGAAGCTGTCTACATCCTGGAAAATGTCTGCTTTCTTGCCCTTGTCTTTTCAAACCCTCGGTAGACTCCCACTGAGGATGCGATCCGTCGCTTTCCAGCTTTTGTTTACTTGCTTAGGTTTTAGGAGTTTCGGTTTTGCTTCTTTTGGATTTGGGGGTTGTTTTCCTCCTTGGGGTATTTTGGGGTTGTTTTCCTTGTTGGGATAGACTTTACCTTTGTTTGTTTTAATGTGTCTGGTTGATGTTGTTGTTGAGCTAGAATCTTGTCCTGTGACCCAGACTAGCCTCACTCCGTAGCCCAGGCTAGCCTGGAATTTACAGCAATTTCTGCATCAATCTCCGGGGCGCTGGGATTATAGGCACGACCTACCACAGAGAACTTTTTAAACATTCAGTAACGGTTGTGTGTTTATTCATGTATTTTTGCAGAGCTTCGGATTAGACCCAGAGTCCTGTGCACCAGGGCTCGGCCCACTGAGCTATACCTCCAGTCTTTTACCTTATTGCTTTGAAGAGTTCCTGGTCTTCCAAATATCAACTCTCTGACTAGGATATGATAAATAACTTCTCCCTTTCTTGTCTCCGCGGTTTATTCCTTTTGAACTACAAAGTGGTTTTTCTCCATCCCAGGATTCTTTTCAAGTCTTTTAAGCTGTCTTCTTTTGCCTTTAAAGGTCTGTTCTTTGCATTTCCAGCCTTAACCTAGCTCAGCTTTGCCATGGAGACGAATCAACACATTGCATTTTTGCGAGGTAAAGCTTCTAGCACAGACAGCCTGAGCGGAAAGAGGCGCGTGATTGGGGATGATTGTGAATGGTGATCGTGACTATCTCGGGGGAACAGGAGATAACTGCTGGCTTAGGAAATCTACAAGCACCGGAGCTCAGATGCTATCCGGCTACATCAGAAAGAATCCAAGGACAGAGGCGAAGTTACTGAGTTTGGTGTAGGAATAAACCTGAGCTGCGCTCCTTTCCAAATGGAGAGGACAATCAAGGCCCTGAGCAGGAATGTAAGAGAAGGTGGTTGTGCCCAGGGACGCCTACTCACCCCTGTCTGTGTTTCTGTCCCCCCACCACCACCGCAGGCTCCCTGTTCTCCACCCTGAAGCCCCCCGACGCCGTGTTCAAGGTGGTGTTCTGGCTGGGCTACTTCAACAGCTGCCTCAACCCCATCATCTACCCGTGCTCCAGCAAGGAGTTCAAGCGCGCCTTCGTGCGCATCCTCGGGTGCCAGTGTCGCGGCGCGCGCCGCCGCCGCCGCCGCCGCCGCCTGGGGGGCTGCGCCTACACCTACCGGCCGTGGACGCGGGGCGGCTCGCTGGAGCGATCGCAGTCGCGCAAAGACTCGCTGGACGACAGCGGCAGCTGCCTGAGCGGCAGCCAGCGGACCCTGCCCTCCGCGTCGCCCAGCCCCGGCTACCTGGGGCGCGGCGCGCCGCCCCCCGTGGAGCTGTGCGCCTACCCCGAGTGGAAGGCGCCGGGGGCGCTGCTCGGCCTGCCCGCGCCCGAGCCGCCGGGCCGCCGCGGCCGCCACGACTCGGCCTCCGGGCCGCTCTTCACCTTCAAGCTCCTGGCCGAGCCCGACAGCCCGGGGACCGACGGCGACGCGGGCCGCGGGGGCTGCGACGCCACCGCCGCCGCCGACGTGGCCAACGGGCAGCCCGGCTTCAAGAGCAACATGCCCCTGGCGCCCGGGCGCTTTTAAGGGTCCCCCCACCCCCACCCCGTGAGCGGCATCCTTTCCCCGGGGGAGGGAGGGAGGGAAGGGAGTGTCAGCCCCCCCGGGGGGGACACGGGGGCGGGGGGCGGGGAGAGGGGCAGCTGCTTTTCTGGCAGGGGCATGGGTGCCAGGTACCGCGGAGCTGGGCCGAGCATGCTGAGAAGTTGGGGGGAACCCGACCGGCCGGGATTCACGTCTCTCTCTTCTCTCTTCTCTCTGTATATAGATATAAAACGAGTCCCTCGCTACATGTATTTAACTGTGGGTGCACGTGCGTGTGTCGGTGCGGTGTACGTGTGTGTGGTCTGCATGGGTGCGTGGGGGTGGGAGCACGCCCGCCCGCGCGGGGCGGGGGGCAGGACGACTCCGTGCGCCCTCGTTTGTGGTTGTCTGTGACTTCCTGTACCTCTCCAGCCCCTCTTTGTTCTTTACGCAATGATGGCACTTTAATGGGGGGTGAAAGCCAAGTCAGACATTAAAGATTATTTCTCCTGTGCGACTTCGTGTGGTCTGTGAAGCGGGAGGCTTCCTGCTCCTTCTCTTCCAGCTGACCTAAGTCTGGGCCTTCTCTTGGTTTTGCGTTTTGTTTCTTTGTTTGTTTGATTGATTGATTGATTGTTTGGAGATGGTCTACAGACAGCCAGATAATTGGTTGGTTGATTTTGATTGATTGAGGATAGGTACATGCATGACAGATATACGTAGACCACAGATACATAAATAGAGGTAGGTGTAGATAGATGTAGATAACAGGACATAGGCAGGCAGGCCAGCAGCCCAGGTTGACTAGCCAAACGACCTGACCTGACCCTCCCACCTCCACCTCCCAAGTGCTCCAATTCCAGGCATTACAGCTCCCTGTACTCAGCAAACCCTGTTTTCTTCCCAAAAGCAAGGCCCTGAGTGTGGCTGCTTGGTAGAGCGCCCCTCTAGCACGCATGCAGCCCTGGGTCCACTCCTTGGCTGCAGCCCCAGCACTGTGCAAGATGGTGGGGTGCACCTGGTACATGATACGTGTCTCAAAGGAAGAAAATCTTTTTTTTCTTTTTTTTTTTTTCAAGCGCACGCGTGTGTGTGTGTGTGTGTGTGTGTGTGTGTGTGTGTGTGTGTGTACAGGGCACTTGAGGTGTGTGCCTATGGAGGCCCAAGGGTGACTTCAAGAATCCTCCTGGATTGCTCTATCTCCTTATTGCTTTCCTCTGTGGGTTCCCATGTTCTTCCTTCTAGGGTAGAAATCGAAGGTCTCACCACTCCCACTGGGCATTTTAAAGTGAGATCTGAGAATTAGAACTCAGGTCCTCTTGCTAATGAAGCAAAAGCTTTAACTCCTGAGCCATTTCTCCAGCCTCCAGCCTGTCTTTTTTTTTTAAACTTCATTTATTTATTCGTTCACTTAGTGTGTGTGTCTAGTATCTCTCCAGAAAATAAATAAATAAACAAACAAACAAATACTTAAAAAAAAATAGGGTAGAGCTGCAGAGAAGGCTCAGGGGTTAAGACTGTTTCACAAGAAGAAGGTCCTGAGTTCAGAGCCAGGTCCTGTGTTAAAAACACTTGGCTGAAACTGAGGTGGCCTGCCGCTAGTGGGCGGAGCCTGAGAAATCCCAGAGCAAAGCAAAAAGGAGGTAGAAGCAATCCAGGATGATTCACCTTTGGTCTTCCACAGGAACATACAGTGTCCTCTGATATATACATGCACACACACACACACACACACACACACACACCAAATAAAGTTTAAAAAAAGGTCAAAAGACCTGAAAAATAAATAAATTTGGGGAAAGTGTAAAAAAATAAGGTAGAGGGCTGGAAAGATGGCTTGGGGATTAAAACTGTGCCTCGCAAGCAGAAGGACTTGAATTCAGATCCCAGGTCCCACATAAAAACATCAGGCAAAAATGCCAAGGAAATCCCAGAGCAAAGCAAGAAGGAGGTAGAAGCAATCCAGGATGATCCCCGAAGTCACCCAGGGATCACAATGCACACACACACACACACACACACACACACACACACACACACACCACAAAATATTTTTCTTATTTTTTTTAAATTTTTTTTATTATTATTATTATTTATTCAACTGTGTGCATATGCGTGTGTATGTCTGTGTGTGTGTGTCTGTGTGTGTGTGTGTGTGTGTGTGTGTGTATGTCTGTGTAGAACCACGGACGAATTCGCGAACCACCATGGACGCCTCCACCTCCTTCTGCCCCGGGATTCACAGGCTCTGCCCTACCAGGACCAGAAGCGCAGGCCGCCCCCGCTTCTGCCTGGCGTCTATCCGTGGGATCTGGGATCCGAACTCAGGACCTTCTGCCTGCAAGGCGGAGGCTTAACCCCTGAGCCACCTCTCCAGCCCCAAAATATTTTTCTTATTTTTTTAAATGATAAAATAAGGTTCTAACAATAGAGGAACGAGACACCTGTTATTGACCTCTTACCTCTACACAGGCACACACACATGAACTCGCACATGCATTCACCACACAGATATAAAGGACAGAGAAAGAAGGGCAGCCTCAGAGGAGAGAACAACCTCGCCTTCTCAGTCCCCTCTGCTGCCCCCCATTCCTACCCCCACCCCCTGCCCCTCCGCTGGCCTGGCCCGTCACTGTGGGGTTCCATGGAGGACACCCATAAGTCACAGCCTGGCAGAGTGAAAGCAATTGTTAGCAACAGGGTCTGGTGTCGATCAAGCCTCGGCTGTGTCCCCTCGAACACTTCACCTCTGCCCACTGGACGCCCCAAGGACTCGCTGAGGTTGGCGAGCCACAACGCACCCCTGCGAGAGACTGGGCAGATGCGAGCCGGAAGCTAGACCGTGGGCATCTAACGCCACAGGTAGCAGAGGCACTTCCTGCGAGGCTCCGAGCCGATCAGTTCACGGATTATTGGTGTCTGGAGGGCACCCAGGCAGTGCAGGGAAGCGATAGCAGCTGCCTGTCTCTTTCCTGGAAGGAAGACTGGGCAATTGCAGCTCCACGCCAGGTCTGTCCTATGCCAGGACTGCATCGTGTGACCAGGCCAGAGGGAAGGGTGCCCCCGGATGCCTGGGCACAGAGGGGGCCTCTCTGTATGCTCTCCAACCACCTAACCCTGTTGCCTACTGCTCGCTTGTGAACCACGCCCGTGCAGAAACCCACCAGCCCAAACAGAGACAGCCAAGTGGCCTGGCAAGCTGGGGTAGCAGACCCTTTCCAAGGTCTAGGCTCCAATCTTACAGCTATGTCACATTTGGCCAGTCACAAGTCTAACCCCAGTTTCCCTAACTACGGAGAAGACAGAAAAGTAATTGTATGTTATGTACGTCACAGACACCTTGGGAGAATGAAAGTTGATCAGAAGGGTGAAACGGCCCTGTGCCAGGCATTTGGCAAACACCCCAAAAGGAGTAGCCCTCGGCAGAGGTGTTATTCAGTTGTTTACTTGGGCCAATGAAATATAGAAGCTCTGAAGACAAAGAAAAAAAAAAAGGAGCTTTGATTTCTTGATTAGATTCCTGAGTCTTAGGGTGCATGAGATGGGTCAGCAGATAAAGGTGCTTGCTGCTCTTTGGTAATGGGGGATGCCCTCCTGCGCACTGTAACTAGACTATCATAAGAGAATCCTTTAAATCCTGGTTCTGCTTAAGGAGCCCCAGACTAGAGAGTTAACCTCCCTGAGCTCCGGATTCCTCAAAGATAAAAGTATCTGGAATATTGAACCAATCCATGCAAAACAATGGAATATGCAGGTCCTACAAGAAATACCCAGTTAGGGGCTGGAGAGATGGTTCAGAGGTTAAGACTCTAACTCGAAAGCAGAAGGTCCTAAGTTCTGATCCCAGGTCCCACTTAAAAACACCAGGCTGAAATAATGATGGCCTGTACTTCCGGCCCAGTGGGTGGAACCTGGGAAATCCCAGAGCAAAGCAAAAAGGTGGTAGAAGCCATCCAGAATGATTCCCCAAGTCACCCTTGGTCCTCCAGAGGGACACACACACATACACATGCACAATATTAAACTAAATAAAGTTTTATCAGAAATGAACATGGAGTTATCACTACTGACACCCAAGAAATCCAGAGAATTATAACATCATATTTCAAAAGCTTATACTCTGTGAAGTTTGACAACACAAAAGAGATGGATGAATTTCTAAGTAAACACAGCTTACCTAAATTGAATCAGGAAGTTGTGAATTATTTAAATAGTCCTATAACATATAAGGAAATTGAGGAAGTAATCTTGAATCTTCCCACCAAAAAATGTCCTGGACCAGATGGATTCAGCACAGAGTTCTACCAGACATTTAAGGAGTTAATAACACCAATACTCCTTAAACTGTTCCATCAAATAGCAAAGGAAGGAACACTACCAAATTCCTTCTATGAAGCTAATATCGTTTTAATCCCAAAACCTAATAAAGACTCACTTAAAAAAGAAAACTATAGGCCGATCTCTCTGATGAACACAGACTCAAAGATTCTCAACAAAGTTGTAGCAAATCGGATTCAAAAACATATTAAAAAGATTATTCACGGGGACCAAGTAGGCTTCATCCCCGGCACACAAGGTTGGTTCAACATACGCAAATCAATAAATGTAATTCATCATGTAAACCAGTCCAAAGTCCAAGACCACATGATACTCTCGATAGATGCAGAAAAAGCTTTTGACAAGATCCAACAGCCTTTTACGCTCAAAACGCTAGAGACAGTAGGAATGGAAAGAACCTTTATCAATATAATAAAAGCTGTATACAACAAGCCCACAGCAAGGATTATGCTCAATGGGGAACAATTGGAAGCATTCCCACTTCGATCAGGAACTAGACAAGGCTGTCCACTCTCACCACTTCTATTCAATATTGTACTTGAAGTCTTAGCTGAAGCCATAAGACAAGAAAGGGACATAAGAGGGATTCAAATCGGCAAGGAAGAAGTCAAGCTATCCCTATTTGCGGATGACATGATCTTATACCTGAGTGATCCCAAAAACTCCACCAGGAAGCTCCTGGAACTAATTGAGAAGTTCAGCAGGGTGGCAGGATACAAAATAAATGTGCAAAAATCAGAGGCCTTCCTATATGCCCAGAATGAAAGAAGTGAAAAAGCCTTGAGAGAAACAATCCCATTTACTATAGCCCCTAAAAAAATGAAATACCTTGGTATAAACCTAACCAAGAAGGTAAAAGACCTTTACAATGAAAACTTTAAAACCCTAAAGAAAGAAATAGCAGAAGACACCAGAAGGTGGAAAGACCTCCCATGTTCCTGGATTGGCAGAATCAACATCGTAAAAATGACCATCCTACCAAAGGCAATATACAAATTCAATGCTATACCAATCAAAATCCCAAAGCAATTCTTCAAAGAAGTTGACCAAACAATCTCAAAATTCATATGGAGGCACAAAAGACCTAGGATAGCAAAGACAATCCTGAGTAACAAAAACACTGCTGGAGGTATTACCATACCGAACCTTAGTCTATACTACAAATCCATAGTTATAAAGACAGCCTGGTACTGGCTCCAAAATAGACACACAGATCAATGGATAAGGATTGAAGACCCAGATATAAGCCCACAAAATTACAGCCATTTGGTCTTTGACAAAGGGGCCAAAAAATCCAATGAACTGCATCTTCAACAAATGGTGCTGGCAAAACTGGATCTCCACATGCAGAAGATTAAAACTGAATTTGTACTTGTCACCATGTACAAGACTTAATTCCAAATGGGTCAAGGACCTCAATATAAGGCTAGAGACTATAAAAACCTTAGTTGAAAGGGTAGGGAACTCCCTTGAGCTGATTGGACTAGGCCAACAGTTCCTAAACGGAAATCCAATAGCACAGTCACTACAACCAACACTCAACAGATGGGATCTTGTGAAATTAAAGAGCTTCTGTTCAGATAAAGAGATTGTAACTTGAGCACAAAGGCAACCCACAGAATTGGAGAAAATCTTCACTAACCACATATCTGATACAACTCTATTATCCAGAGTACACAAAGAACTTAGAACACTAAACACCAAGGAAACAAATGGTACAATTAAAAAAAGGGCCTTGGAAGTCAAAAGTAACTTTACCAGGGATGAAATTGAAATGGCTAACAAATATCTTAAAAAATGCTCCACATCCTTAGCCATCAGGGAAATGCAAATCAAAACCTCCCTGAGATATCATCTCACCCCGGTCAGAATGGCAAAAATCCACAATACAAACACCAACTGCTGGAGAGGATGTGGAGAGAGGGGAGCTCTCCTACATTGCTGGTGGGAATGCAGGCTCATACAGCCACTCTGGCGAGCCGTCTGGAGATTCTTAAAGAAATTAAAGATTGAAATGCCATATGACCCTGCGATTCCACTTTTGGGTATAACCCCCCATACAGCAGAGGTTCACCTCGATAGCACAAGCACAACCATGTTCATAGCAGCACTGTTTACAATAGCAAAGTCATGGAATCAACCTAAATGTCCAACAGTTGACGAGTGGATAAGGAAACTGTGGTACATCTATACAATGGAGTACTACTCAGCCATCAAAAATGATGAATTACTGGAATTTGCCGGGAAATGGATGTCATTAGAAACAATTATATTAAGTGAAGTATCCCAAACCCAGAAAATTAAGTGCCGTATGTACTCCCTAATAGGTGGCTCCTAGTACCAAACCCACCCAGCCCATCGTGAGACACTCATAGGTAAATGTATGTATTACCTACAGTAATTGCAAGGATTATGAACAGGAGGGATGTGGCTGGAGGGCCACACCAGAAACAAGGAGAGAAGTGACCATGTTACAGTAGAGAAAATAGGCCTCCATCAAGGACTGCAAGAAAGTAATGTGACACCTAGTTAAGTTCACAATTCGTTCCTGATCATTTACAACTAAGGGGGTATGAACTCACCAGAAGGGGAGAGCACATAGTCCGGCAGATTAAAAAGTAACCATTTTGCAAATGGGTGATTGACCCCTCCCATTGCCAAATGCCATATGACCCTGCGATTCCACTTTTGGGTATAAGTATTACATCTACCCTTGAATGTGCTCTTATAATAAGACTCCAGTTTAACAGCTTTCTGTCTCTGGCCAGGGGGTGACATACAGTGCCCATCAGGATGGAGTGAAGGGCATTGCAGGAGCAACAAAACTGCAAAAGAAAATCAACGAACCACTATCCAGAACTTCAGAGACTCTATAACAACCACCTAGAACTAGGCCAGACTAATCTCTCCCCATCCTGAAGCTCAGGGACATTTGCGGAAGAGGGGGAGGTAAGACTGTAAGAGCAAAAGGATGGGAGGAGCAATGATTTGCAAGATACTCCACACAAGTTAGGGCCGAAGCAATCATAATTGGACATTGCATGCCCGGCGCAATGTCCAACACACTATTGACCTCACAAAGTCTAGCATCTGCTAAAGGCACCAAGATCCTTGGAGGCAAGGGATTGACAGCCACAGTAGTGTTCCTATGCTTAAGGGGAACACAGGAAAGGGTTCAGGGAAATGCCACTGGGTCCTTGTACGTCATCGGAGAGGAGGTCCAGAGGAGAGTCAGGCATGCACAAGAAAGGACTCTGGGAATTGGGGCGGGAGGCACTGGGGGATGGGGCGGGAGGGGTGAGGGGAAGGAGAGCAGGGGGTTCAGGGGGGAGGATGAGGGAGGGGGGGAACTGGTGTACCTATTACGTTTGTATGAGCTGAAATAATAAAAAATGTATAAAAAAAAGAACTGAGCTCAAAAATAAATAAATAAATAAAATAAAATAAAGTTTTAAAAATGTCATTAAAGAAAAGATACCCACTTAGGATGGAGCAGCGAAAAGGGAGCTACTCTTCCTCAGGGGTATGTCATCCAGACTCCACCAAATACGCAGGAACATGCCGTGAACAGCAGTACAGATGAAACTCTGCGCCACACACCATAAAGGGGCATGAAAGTAGGAGAATGGTGGAAGAAGATCTGCAGTGGGAAGAAACGGGAGGTACTGGGTGACAAGGGTTGGAAATAATACACACAAAATCATTATATTCTTGTATGAAACCCTCAAAGAATATGAATGGCATAGTTAGGTACAGGTGTCAACTTGAGGGTGCGCACTCTTTGACACATTTGTGGATAATTAGTAGTTGAGTTAAGCCCAGAGCAAACCTGAAGGAGATTGTCTAGTTGATGGGAGAAGTCTAACATTTGGTGAGTAGAACGATACCCTGGACAGGTGAATCAAATGCAGAGAGCTGGCTGAGGAAGGTGGCATCCTTGTGAAAACTTGGCCACACATGCTGGTCTGGCAAATGAGAATTGTTCCTCGCTCAGGTGTTATATAGATAGGGTGTGGCCAGTTCCCTCGGCCTTTTGGTGATAGAGCATACCTCCTGCCAACCGGACCAAGAACTATACCTAGACTGTCCTAAGAGAATGAAGCCCTTAAGCCCTTGTTCCCTTAAGCTGATCATTTATCAGCAACCATGCAGGCTAACTGCAACAATAAACAAATTTTTTAAAAAAAGAAAAGAAATGCTCAGCTAATGGTCAATACTATTCAAGATGGGCTAGCATGATCTACTGTGATGAAACACGGCAGGGGTGGGCATTGCTTTAAGATAGAGTCTCATGTAGCCTGAGTTACAGCTTGCTATGGTTTTGGGGGGTGACCTCAGACTCCTGGTCCTTTTGCCTCTGCCTCCTGGGTGCTAGGATGGCAGTAGTGTGCCACCGTGCCCCGTTCGTGCAGTGCTGGGGATTGAACTCGGGACTTCATGCATGCTCGGCAAGCACTCTACCCGCTGAGCTATATCCCACTCTCTGTGTTAGTGTTGTTGAGACAAAGTCTTACTCAGTAGCCCAGGCTGGTCTCCAACTCATGGTGATCCTCCTGCCTCAGCCTTCCAAGTACTGTGATTACAGACATGAGCTACCACACCTGGCTGACTAGACAGGCAACTTTGCAAGGAGGCATGTAAGCAGACATGATGTTCTTAGCTGAACTACAGCACCGCAAGCTGGGACCACAGTTCTCAACCCAAGGGCGGTGATCCCAACGCTGGGGAGGAAGGCTGATCATAGATCCAAGGAAGACCTGGGCACATAGTGAGTCCTAAGCCGGCTGAATTTCATAGCAAGACCCTGTCTGAAACGACACAAAACAGAAACCCAGAGGATAGAAGGATCGATCACTCGGGGAATTTATTAACAATGCTCACCTAACTGTTCTTATACCCATAGAATGGCCACTTACAACGGTCACCCCCCTCCACGGCACACATGTGGGTCTTAGTTGATCAGCATCCATATCCTGCCTGTAGAAAGGAAAGAGCCTGGCCTGGAGGCAAAAGAGCATGGTGAACGAGGATTTAGGTTGCAGTACTGAGACCGAATCTAGGGGCTCATGCTCGGCAAGAGTTCCATCACTGAGCCACACGTCCAGGGCCATGACTTTCAAATCACACAATAAGAGGAGCTCGGTTCGCCCTCTTCTTCCTCCTTCGGGACGCGCTGCGCACCGTAATGCGGCTGGCATCTCTCCAGCGCGCACAGCCGACCTGCATGCAGCAGGGCGGCGTCTCCGGCTGCGCGCTGCGAGGAAAGCAGAGACTCCCGAGGCCGCTTCCCCGCCGCCTGCAACCGGGCATCCTTCCTCCGAGCGTGCACACGCCAGGAAACAGTCACTGCAAAGATCCGCACCGCTGCCCGCGCCCTGGCGCGCGGCGGGTCCTGCGGAGGGACCAGCAGGGCGGTGGGGAGGACGCGGGCGCCGCCTGCTGTCCAGAGCGAGGATGCGACTCGAATGTGTTTCAATTCAGCGGGGAAGTCTCTGCAGACCATTCCCAGCTCTAGCAATACAGTATTCTGGAATTCTCCATGAAAGGTGCTTGACCTGGGATCTGGGTATTGCCTTCCGGAGCCCTTCTAATCTGGGAACCCTCTAAATGTTCTTCTGCATGGAGTCTCTTTGTGGAAAAGAGGTGCTTGTTGTGAATCTAATAATGTCATTGGTCCGTGGACCATGTGACAGGCGAAGTGTGTCATTGGTAGGCTGTGACGTCACGTCCGGTGGGTCTTATGATGTGTGGGAGGCTGAAGAATGGTTCTCCAAATAGGTTCATATTCTGTTCCCTGAAACCCGTCACCATTGCCTGGCTACTACAAAAGAACCTTAGCTATTTGATCAAGTTCAAGATCTTGAGATTGGGGCGATTATCATTACCCAAGTGGACCTGACGTGCGGGGCTCTTGTAAGAAGAACCGCGGGATTCAGGTGGCGGTGGTACCCACGGCAGAAGGACACAGGGAGAGATACTGGAAGAAGCTGCGTGCTAACTTTGAAGACGGAAGAAGTCGTCATGAGGTACAGATTGCAGTGTTTCTGGAAGCAGGCAGGGGCCAGAAAGCCTTCTCCCCCAGTGCTTCCAGAGACAACCACACCTGGCCTTGACTTTGGACCCCTGAGGTGGGATTGCAGGATTCTGACCTTGTAAGTCTCAGGAGAGCAAGTGGCTTGCAGTCTCTGTGTTTACAGGGATCTATCACCACATCTTTAGAAAGCTACTGAACATCTTCCTAGCAGGTGTGAGACCCCATCAGACTCTTGATGCTTTAAGAGCTGTCGCTTCTCTCTGATGGAGGAAGCTCAAGGAGACAGAAAATGCAACCAAGGGTGGGTGAGAGGGCTCAGTGGATAAAGTATCCTACTTCAAAATCTGTTGACATGAGTTCAATTCCCAGAACCCACATGGTGGGAGAAGAAAACAAATTCTTAAAAATTGTCTTCTGACCTCGATGCACGCACACACACACACACAGAGTACTGTCAAAAATATTTGAGGAGCCTCTATACTCCTCTCTGTAATGACTGTTCCCCGTTTCCCTTCCCACTGACCATGCATAAGAACTTCAGTCTCGGCGCCCTAGCCCTTCCTGGCACTCCAGTGCCATGAGTTCCTTTCCAGCTATCCGCTTCTCACAACTTCTCCAGGGCACCTGCCCTTCATGGCACTCAGGTGCCATGAGTCTGTTTCTGGTTCCATGAGTTCTCAGGTGACCTAGCCCCTCATGGCATTCTAGTGCCATAAGTCCATTTCCAGCTGTCTTGCTCCTTGTGAATTCCATGCCTAGGCTCCATGAGTTCTCCAGGGCGTCCTAGCCCCTCATGGCACTCCACTTCTGGAGTCCATGAGTTCCAACCTTTCTCTCCTCTAATAAACTCTACTTTAATCCTCTAAGAAAAAAAAAAAAAAAAAAAAAAAGAACTTCAGTCTCTCCACACCCAATGTTTCCCGTTGTGTTTTGTTGTTGATAGAAGCCACTATCACAGCATAAGGCGATGTCTGGCTGGAGGTGATTGACATTTCTTCGATGACCTCAGTGTGTAGAGTGCCTTCTTACACTCGATAAGACATTTTAGATCCTCTAAAGAAAACCACCTGCTCAAGTCCTTGCTGGAGCTCTTTATCAAGTTTTTTTAATATTTTTATTCATTTTTATTCAATTGTGCGTGTGTGTATGTATGTATGTGTGTGTGTGTGTGTGTGTGTACATGTGTGTAGAGCCACAGGCGAATTAGGGAACCACCATGGACCGCCTCCACCTCCTTGTTTACTCTGCCCGGGGATTCACAGGCTCTGCCTTACCAGGACCAGAAATGCAGGCCGCCCCCGCTTTCGCCCAGCGTCTATACGTGGGGTCTAGGATCCGAACTCAGGACCTTCCACCTGCAAGGCAGAGGCTTAACCCCTGAGCCACCTCTCCAGCCCCTTTATCAAGTTATTTTTGTGATTGAGTTTCAAGCAAGTCTTAAAGTCTCATTAAGGTAGGATTTAGATGAAATCAAATTCACTGTTTCTTAAGTGCATTGAAAATGCATGTGGTCACGTGCTAGCACCTCAAAATCCCATCTTCCTACAGCATTAAGGCCCTCCTCCCCAAGCCCTGGCAACCACTGAGTCTCTCTATAGATTTTTCTGTCCTGAATGTCTAATAAGTGAAGTTTTCTGTACCTCCTGGTTTGGGTTTGGTTTGGTTTTTCCCCCTCTGTGTTGGTACCAGTATGGGGAGGCGGGGGAGACTCAAAGGTGACTTTGAGAATCACCCTGGATTGATCTACCTCCTAGGCATAGACGACCTCCTAGATTGTCTTGTAAATGTATGTTTAACTTTACAAAAACTGCTCACTATTTCCCAACATTGCTGTACCAATTTACACTCCTACCAATGAAGCGTGAGATTGCTAGTTCCTCTGCCTTCTTGCCCACACCTAGTATATTAGTCTGTTTCACTCTGATTCGTTCTCATAGGTCTGCGGCGCTCTCCTGTGGCTTCAATTTGCATTTTCCTGATCGATATCATGTTGAACATTTTTTGGCGTGCTTATTTGCCCTCTACGCACATAAGGTGGTATGTCTCCTCAAGCTGGCTCATTTTTATTAGAGATTTTCATCTTCTTATTAAGATGTAAAATTTCAAGCTGGGAATATAAGATTGCTTTATTTACATTACATGCAATTCTTTTAAATTACACGTGCTTTGCAAATCTTTTCTCCCCTTCACTACAGCACCTTTGATTTCTTCAAGAGTGTTTCTTGAAATGCAGGCGTATTTAATTTTGATAAGGCTCAATTTATTAGTAATCACACTTTATGGTTAGTGTTTTATTATCGTCTTACTTGTAACTTTTCAATTTAAAAAAGAAAGCAGAGCCAGGCATGGCCGTGCACATCTATAACCCCAGCACATTGGGAGGCCCATGCAGGAGGATCAAGAATTCAAGGCCAGCCGAGGCTTCCTAGCTGGTTCAAGACCAACCTGAGCTATACAGCAAGATCCGGTCTCAAAAAGTCAGTATTAGGAGTGCTAAGAATGTAAGATCCTGAGGCTGGGAAGGGTGCTGCCAAACGGTACCCTCTGGTCATGATAGGGATGCTCAGTGGTAAAGCAGGTGCTTAGCATGTGTGAAACCCTGAATTCAATCCAAAAAAAAGTAAGCCAACCCACAGATAACTCTATGTGAGGCTGTGAGAAGCAGACGGTCTATGAGCAACGCACCCAGAGACAGGGAAAGAAAGCAGACCTCCGAGAGAGCTGATCTTGATTGGCAGCTTGATTTAGCTTTAAGGCATCCAGGTTTGTGAAGCATACCTCTGGGTGTGTCTGTGTGGATGCTTCTAGAGAGAATTGACTAAGGGGGGGATGACTTGTTCCCATGTGCTTTGACCTTCCCGAACAACTAAAGACTCAAACGCATGAGTGGGGGGGGACAACTCACACTCTACACCATGACGCATGGCATTGAAGATCATTCCTCCTCTTCCTGTGAGGCCACTACTGCAGTCATGCACCCTCCTTCTTCATGATCTCATGCAATCCTTAGTCACCTGTCATAGTCAGACACAGGTGTCAGCTTAACGTTGAGGGTTCGAATTCTGGGCGCATTTGTAGAGAATCAGTAGTTGAGTGAAGCTCAGAGTGAGCCTATAGAAGACTATCTAATTGGTAGGGAAGACCCAGTCCACGGTGGGCAGGCCTTTTGGGCGAGTGAACAAGATGGAGGGAACTGGCTGAGAGAGTTGGCATCCTTGTGTATTTGGCCAGGCAAGGATTGTCCCTGTGAGGCCAATTCCCTTGGCCTTTGGTGTTGGCGTGAGCTCTCCTGCCAAGCTGGACAAAGAACTGTAACCAGACTATGGGAAACCGGAATAAAACCTCTTGCTCCCTTAAGCCATTTGCTCGTGAATTTATCAGCAACGATGCAGGCAAATGCAACGTCATCAAAATCCAGTCTAATCCAGTGTGGTCCAGTCTCCCAGTGGCCTTGCCCCTACGTGCAGTGAACTCATGAACTTGAGGACTGTTTCCAGTTCGGCAACTTTTGACAGACACGTTCATACCACAGCCATGGCTCCATCACTCACCTACATCTTTCTCAAAATGTAACCAGAATGTTCCTCATCCAGGCAGAAAGAAGAAAGGGACCTAGAAGAAGGCTCATGGAGCCAAGTCTGCCCCACTCAGAAGATTTCCAGAAGCATCACGCATCTGCCTCTACTGCGCAATGTGGCCACCGTTCTACATGTGACTTCTGCGTGCCTGAGGCTATGCTAAGCAATGTGAATGGTATCGCACTTACCTTCATTTATCCACGTTGACATGGTGCTGGCAATGATGTTTTTAGCTGACAGGTGGTACTCGGTTATAATCCTGAAAGCTGGGAGGCTGAAGCAGGAAGATCGAAAGTTCAAGGGCAGACTGGATTACACGGTCAGACTTTATCTCAGAAAAGGAAGGATGGAAGGAAGGAAGGAAGGAAGGAAGGAAGGAAGGAAGGAAGGAAGGAAGGAAGGAAACCAGGCCAACAATCAACTCTATTTCAATTTTTGCTCTGTGTGTGTGTGTGTATGTGTGTGTATGTGTGTGTGTGTGTGTTGAGTGTGTGTGCCTGTGAAGGTCCAAGGGTGACACAGGGAATCATCCTAGATTGCCCTCCTCCTTACTGCTTTGCTCTGGGGTTTCCCAGGCTCCACCTTCCTGGACAGGAAGTGCAGGTCATCACCATTTCCACCAGGCTTTTTTATTTTTACAATTTTTTTTATTTACTCAATTGTGTGTGTGTGTGTGTGTGTGTGTGTGTGTGTGTATGTGTGTGTAAAACCACGGACGAATTTGGGAACCACCATGGACGCCTTCACCTCCTCCTTGTTTACTCCACCCGGGGATTCACAGGCTTCGCCCTACCAGGACCAGAAGCGCAGGCCGCCCCCGCTTCCGCCTGGCGTCTATACGAGGGGTCTAGGATCAGAACTCGGGACCTTACGCCTGCAAGGCAGAGGCTTAACCCCTGAGCCACCTCTCCAGCCCCTCCACCAGGCATTTTTATGTGGATCTGGGGATCCAAACTCAGGTCCTTTGGTTTGGGAGGAAAAGACTTGAACTCCATCTTGAAAGCCATGTCCCTAATCTTCTGCTCTTATTTTCTCATTTTCTTTAATTGGGGTCTGTAGGTACCAAGGGAACTGTGTTAGCAATAGTTACTTTTCTCATTGCTGTGAAAAAATATCTGACAAAGGCAACCAGCCGAAGGAAGCTTGGTCCGTCATGACAGAGAAGACAAGCTGCAGGAACACGGGGGCCGGTCGCAGTACACACTGGAGGTCAGCTGGACTTTTTTATGCAGTCCAGGACCCCGGCTCATGAAATAGTCCCGCTCACCTGAGCATGAGTCTTCACACCTCAGTTACCCCAGCCTAGAAGCTGCCGCAGACAAACCTGTGTGCAGAGGTGCACCAGCTAGGTGGTTTCAGATTCTCTCAAATTGACAATATTAAGGCTCTCAACTCCACACTGAGCTTCTCACAGGGAAAAATTTTTTTTTCCATTCGTACAAACTTTATAGGTACCCCGGTCTCCTCCCACCCTCCACCCCTCTCTGGATCCCCTTGCTCCCTCCCCCCTTTTCTCCTTCCTTTTCCCTCCTCCCTCCCTTTCTCCCAGTGCCCCTTCCCCCACAATCCCTGGAGCACCCTTTAGTGTGAATGTCAAACTTCCCTCTGGGTCTTCCTCCTGAAAGTTGGGAGGCTGAAGCAGGCATTTCCGCCTGGTGTTTTCATCTGGCATTTTTAACATGGGCTCTGGGATCTGAACTCAGGTCCTTCTGCTTGTGAGACACAGCCCTAACCTCTGAGCCATCTTTCCAGCCCAGAAATCTGTAGTACTCAGCTCAAGTATCCACTCCCTCTGTTTTGCCCTGAATAGAAGGTGACCCTCTCTTCCAGAGGGCGTCAAAGTGAACTGGGTGATTCACAGCAACTGAAGTGTTCATCGTCTTGCTTGGCAAGCAGCTGGTGCCAGCACACATTCCTTTCCCTACAGACCCCTGTTCTTGTCACCCAGTGGCCAAAACTGGCTTCCTAGATAGGTGAGGTGATACGTGACCGTTACTCTAGTGGTCAGAATGTGAGGGAGGAGAATCGGGAGTTCAAAACTCATCCTTGGCTACATAGTGAGCTTGAGGCCAGCCTGGGCTGAGTGAGATCCTGTGGAGAAAAAGAAGGAGGGAGGGAGGGAGGGAAGGAGGAGGGAGGGAGGAGGGAGGGAGGGAGGGAGGGGGAAGGAGGGAGGAGGGAAGGAGAGGGGAGGGAGGGAGGGGGGAAGGAGGGAGGGAGGGAAGGAAGAGGGAGGGAGGAAGGGGGGAGGATGGAGGGAGGGAGGGAAGGAGGGGGGAGGGAGGAGGGGGGAAGAGAGGGAGGAGGAAGGGGGGAGGGAGGAGGGAGGGAGGGTGGGGAAGAGAGGGGGGAGGGAGGGGGAAGAGAGGGGGGGGAGGGGGGAGGGAGGGAGGGAGAGAGGGGGGAGGGAGGAGGGGGAGGAGGGGGAGGGGAGGGGGAGGGGGAGGGGGAGGGAGGGAGGCATGCTCCTTTCTTGGTACTCCATGTCTGGAATCCATGAATTCCTTCCTTTCTCTCCTTGAATAAACTGCATCTAAATCCTCTACACGTGTTCTAGTTTCAATCTTTGGCTCCAAACACAAGAACCTGGACACATACAGACTCTTAGCGAGTCACCCTGAGGAGAGGAAGATTCCACCAGCTAAGATTCATGTCCATAAAGCTCCAAATGAGGGGACCTCTGGACCATCTCACCCTCTCATAGATGAGGACCATTGGCTGCTCACACTTCCTTCACTCCAACTCAGCAGCAAGTAGCCAGTGCGGTCGTTGCCCCTCATCCCTTGAGCAGTCAAGTCCTCAAAAAACTAAGGGGGGAATTAATTAGGCAATTTTAGAGCAGCCGTACTGGGAGGATCTCTGAAGGTCTTAGAAGGTCAAACCCCACTGCTGGGATTACCGAGAAGGGACTTTGCCAACTTCCCCCAACTCTCTGTTCATAAAATGATAAGCAGATTAGTTCTCCTTTACAGATAAACCCTACTCCCAGGCTCAAGATAAACTGGGTTGGGCCCCATTGAAAGCTAACCAATGGGGAAAAGCCACCCCCCATGCTTTCCTAAGTGTATAAGTATGTCCTAGTGGCCATCTTTGGCGCCTGCCCCTCGTGGCACTCCACAAATGCAGCTTTTACAGCTCCTTGTCCCTCCTAGATTCCATGCCTGGAGTCCATGAGTTCTCCAGGGCACCCTCGCCCCTCATAATACTCCATGTCTAGGTCTGGAACCTGTGAGTTCTGTTCTTCTAAGAAATCTGCCTGAATCCTGAAAAAAGAAAAGAAAAGAAAAGAAAAGAAAAGAAAAGAGAAGAGAAGAGAAGAGAAGAGAGAGAAGAGAAGAGAAGAGAAGAAGAGAAAAGAAAAGAAAAGAAAGAAAAGAAAAGAAAAGAAAAGAAAAGAAAAGAAAAGAAAAGGGAAGGGAAGAGAGAGAGAGAGGAAAGGAGGGAAAAAGGAGGGAGGAAGTCGTGAAAGAAGAGAAAGAGCAGACGTCCTGCATCATGCTGCTGTAGCAGAGGAATCACAGGTAAATGCCACACGATGGTGACCTAAGAGTTTGTGTATTGGCCGGAGGTCAAGAGCTCTTGCAAGAAAGAACTGTGGACCCCGAAGATATTCAGGGAAGCGGTCAATAGAGTCAAAAATCACAATTACATCATAAGCCCATAACAGAATATCAAAAGATAAGTTAGAAAAAAAATAACCTTACAGTATTATAGGCATGACACGTTTTCTTGACCTGCAGGTGGCCGGGTTAGGTCATTCCATTCTGACTTGACACGCTGGGGTTAGCAAGGACTTGTGTCTCACTGTTCCAGGCTCAACTCCCTTTGCTAACCCTTTGCTTATCAAGAAAGGAATTTTTTTATATTTTAAATATTTTAGTGTGTGTGTGTGTGTGTGTGTGTGTGTGTGTGTGTGTGTGTGTGTATCAGAGGGGACTGTGTGTCCCTGGAGGACCGAGAGTGACTTTGGGAATCATCCTGGATTGCTTCTACCTCCTTCTTGCTTTGCTCTGGGATTTCCCAGGCTCTGCCACCAGGGCCAGAAGTTCAGGGAACTGTCATTTCTGGCTGGCATTTTTACGTGGGACCTGGGATCCGAACTCAGGATCCTCTGCCCAGGAGGCAGAGTCATAACCCCTGAACCGTCTCTCCAGCCAAAAACAGAGTTACTTCTCATCTCAATACATGAACACAGACATCAATAGTTAATGTAATGAGAGGGTGGTAAATATGATTCGTAACTCAGAATAAATTAGGTCTTTCAGCTGATGGGTCCCGGGTGATAAACGTGCTAAGTCAGTTTTGTTTCTGGCAAAGGCTCCGAGGTCTCCTTTTTTTGGCCAAATGACCAAGGTTAAGAGCAAGCGGGGGTTGGGCAGGAGGGAACAGGACGTTCGCTTGGGCAGGCTTGATGACCTCCTCCACTCTGTGAGGAGCCTACGTCCATCTGCTGCCAGTCACAAAGGCTCATCCTTATCCAGGCTCTGAGCTATGTGCCCGACACTAAAGCACTTCTGGAAGGTTCTGCCAAACAGCCCTCCGCAAATATTTCTGCAGACATCAGTCACCTTCAAAGCCTCTTCCCCTTTTGGCAGTTCCGATCAATCTATCTGTGCAGCCTCTCTGTCCTTTAGAAGGACGCAGACTTGGAAGTTAGAAGAGATTTTATGTCTATCGGTGCTAGCTGTAATCTTGGGGGAAAGCTTCAGTCTCCCTGCACCTCCATCTTAGCATTTGTGATAATAGTACCTCTCAGTTTTATGCATGTCCATGACAAATATTTGTGTTTCCTGATGTGTGCTGAGAAAAACTAGGAAATGCCCCATCCCTGCGGATCCTACGGTCCAGTGGAGGGAGTTGTAATGACCACTCAGCAAATGCTCTAGAATGTTCCAGACAAGGATGGAGATGTAAGAGGATGTCGCGTCGGCTTCCAGAAGTGACATGAAAGGAAGATCCAAGGAAAGCGTGGGAGCCGGCGATGGGATGACTGACCGTGGGATGGGACAGAGGGAGACTGAGCAAGGGGGTACGTGGGTGTGGAAAGAACTGTATCGTAGAAGCAGAGGGCAACACAGTATTCCAGGGCAAAAGTGATACCAGCCAAGGTCGGAGAGGGAAAGGGGCGCTGTCACTCTGCAAGTTGCTGGTAATTTCAGCACCCAGCGGCTTAAGGGGGAACAAGGAGTTTTCTTCTGACTTACAACCGTCCAGCTTGGCAGGAGAGCACACACTAACACCAGGGGCCGAGGGAGCTGGGACACCCTATCTATCTATCTCTCTATCTCTCTCTCTCTCTATCTATCATCTATCTATGGTCTATCTATCTACCTATCTATCTACCTCTCTATCTCTCTATCTATCTATCTATCTATCTCTCTATCTCTCTATCGTCTATCTATCTATCTACCTATCTATCTACCTCTCTATCTATCTATCTCTCTCTCTATCTATCTATCTATCATCTATCTATCTATCTATCATCTATCTCGTCAGACCCCGTGTCTGCCCGGGTGTGCTGAGGATGCCAAGTCCCTGAGCCGGTTCCCTCCATCTGATCTCCTTGCTGTGGCAGTGACTCTGCTCTTGCTGTAAGCTTACAGTTCCACAGGGGCGATATCGTCCTGTATGGCAGAAAAGGCCTGGCTGGCTGGAAGAAGCTGGAGGCGGCCTAAGCCGTGTCCTTCATGGAGCTGAAAAACTGCCAGCTACAAGAGCAAACTCGCTCACTGAAATTGAAGGTTAGCTGTTCTGGGCCCATTTGTGCAGAATTAGCCGTTAGGCCCTGAGCAAACTTGCGGGAGATTGTCTAATTGAAGCGGGGAAGATGAAGTAAACAAGTAAACTCACGTGTGCCGAGAAACTTGTAACTTGTGCTGTGTCCCTTGCAGTGCTAAACACATCGGTGTGTGGGAGCCTTTGCATTGATTGTAACCATGACAACCTACACTTGTAACCGCAGACCCCCCCTTATCAATGTGAACATAGGATGCGTGATGTGAATTGTAACCATGACCACCTGAGCTTGTAGTACCCCCAGCTTATCAGGGTGAAACCTACCTTAAGCCCTACGTGTGACTGATTGAATAAAGTGGTACCCGCCTGGATCAAGGGCGATGAAAACTGGGGACTTGATAGAGCTCCTCGAATCCAACTGCCCACCACTATCTGGGATGTGCTCTGCATCAGGCCTGCCAACGTCTTCCACACGGTGCTTGGTGTTCCAGACGTCGGCTTCCCCGTGACCGACCGAGTGACCGCTGCTCCGGACCTCCCCGCTTCAGCCTGCTCTGCTCTCTCAGCCCCCCAGGACTGTCCGCCTGGGGTACCGAACAGTGCTGCCTTGAAATGGCGATCGGCTCCGTCTGCTTACTTCGGAAGTATGTGTTGCGTGCAGGAGTGCTGGGGACACTCACAGAGGTGGAGGTGAGAACACACAGGACTGCGGGTTATGGTTAAGCTTTGAAGGTTTTATTGTAACTCCGATGGGGAGGTTTGGGAAATGTTTTAATTGATTGATTATTGTTGGGGGTTGTTTCGATTTTTTTTTTTTTTGAGATAGAGTCTAGAATGTAGTCCATACTAGTCATGAACTCACAATCCTCCTGTCTCTACCTCCCAAGTGATGAGACTACAGGGGTGTGCACTAAGCCCAACTTAAATCAATGATGTATTTTATTCGTTTTGAGAGAGAGAGAATGTGCCACAGGGCATGTGTGCAGGTCAGAGGTCAACTTTCTCAAGTCAGTTCTCCCTCAAGTTGCCAAGTCTGTGTACACAGGCATTTTTACCCACTCAGTCATCTGCCAGCCCCAAAAAAGGGTTGTGGGCTTTTTTTTATTTGTTTCTTTCTTTCTTTCTTTCTTTCTTTTGTTCTTCCGGCAGCCTTGGAGTAGATCCCAGGGCTTCTTGCAGGCTAGGCAAGCTGGGCTTATTACTCCAGCCCTATCTATCTATCTATCTATCTATCTATCTATCTATCTATCATCTATCTATCTATCTATCTACCTATCTATCTATCTATCTATCTATCATCTATCTATCTATCTATCGTCTATCTATCTATCTCTCTCTCTATCATCTATCTATCTATCTATCATCTATCTATCTATCTATCTACCTATCTATCTATCTGAAAGAGAGTGTGTGTGTGTGTATAAGGATACATGTGCCAGGGCATGTGTGGTGTCAGAGGACAACAGATGAGAGTCAGTTCTCTTTTTCCACCTCAGAGACACAGCCTCCCTCCTGTCGTCTCTGCCATGTTATGCACTCCAGGCTAGCAGGCCTGTGTAAACTTCCAGGCGATTCTCCCACCTCTGCCTCCTGTCTCACAGTAGGAGTGCTGGGATCACAGATGCAAAACAGAGCATCCAGATTTCCACAGAGGTTCCAAGGATGGAATTCGGTTAGGGTTCCTCTTGCCTTATATTGATCTAGCAAATGATATCATGGTTTCTGAGGAGCGCTGCACTGGATTGCTAGCTGGCTGATGAGGTAAAACCTAGGTCCAGAGCTGGAGAAATGACTCGGGTTAAGACTCTGCCTCTCAAGCAGAAAGTCCTGAGTTCAGATCCCACGTCCCACATAAAAACACCAGGCAAAAAAGGCTGAGGCCTGCACTTCCAGCACCGGTGGGCGGAGTCTGGGAAATCCCAGAACACAGAAAGAAGGAGATAAAAGCAATCTAAGATGATTCCCAAAGTCACACAGTGCCCTGTGACACACACACACACACACACACACACACACACACACACACACACGTGAAATATTTAAAAAAAGATGAAACTAGGTCAGAAGGGTCACAGGATCCCTATGCTAGTAAATTATTAACCCAGGGAAGCAGGAGGTATGTTTTAACTATAAACAATATATGTTCCAGATCTGTTTATCCCTGGGAAAGGAGTAGGCTGAGCTCAAGACTCACACATCATTAAACATGCTTCCATGCTATTTCACATTCTCCTTTATTGGTATCTCTATTTAGAAAAAGGAATGGTGGACTGGAGAGATGGCTCAGGGGTTAAGATTCTGCCTCTTGCAAGCAGAAGGACCTGAGTTCGGTCCAGGTCCTATGTAAAAATGCCAGGCAGAAACAGGGGTAGCTTATACTACCTGCCCTAGTGGGCAGAGTCTGGGAAATCCCAGAGTGAAGCAAAAAGGAGGTAGAAGCAATCCAGGATGATTCCTGAAGTCACCTTGGTCCTCTAGAGAGAAACACACACACACACACACACACACACACACACACACACACACACATACACACACACACAAGATATAAATAAATTTTTTTAAAAAGAAAAAGGAATGGTGTTATTTTGTTGGCTCATTTTTCTCTTGTGTGGAAATTCTCAACTTTCTCTGCAAAAGACTTCAGGCTGACTCTGGGTCTAGGGGCTCTGTTTTACTTCCACAGCAACACCCCAGTCTTCCAGTACCAAAATTGTCTTGGTCTTCTATTTCTGTTGCAGCAATGACTACCCAAGCAGTTAGGGGAATAAGTAAGGAGTACTTGTTCCGACTCATGACTCTCCAGGCTACAGTTCACTGTGGTGGGGGGAGAGTTCATTCTAGCACGAGAAACTGAATTACCAGTGGATCCTGGAAACTGGCCACACTATATCCACAGGAAGAACTAAGAGAGGGATATATGCTATATTTTCTGCCTAGCATGTCTGCCAAAGCCAAGTGGTTCTCTCTCCATCTTTCCCACCTGCCCAGGGAAATGGTCCTACTATGGGTTGGGTCTTCTCACATCAAGTAGTTAATTTCCTGTAAGCAGACTTACTCGGAGGATTGCCTTAATTCTTAATTCTTAGGTGTACCTAAGGTTCGGTTCTCTATTGTTAACATATAAACTAACTGCCACCGGTGCCTTTTTCTTCCCATGTCCACTTAATTTTCTCTATCTTTCTAGTGTGCTTCAAGAAGAATGATGTTGGGCTAGAGAGATGGCTTGGGGGTTAAGGCTCTGACTCACAAGCAGAAGGTCCTGAGTTCAGATCCCAGGTCCCATATAAAAATGCCAGGTGGCCTCCACTTCCGGTCCTTTTGGACAGAGCCTGGGAAATCCCACAACAGAGCAAGAAAGAGGAGCAAGCAATCCAGGATGTTTCTTGAAGTCATCCTTGGTCCTCCACTGAGATACACAGTGCCCTCTGATACACACACACACATACACACACACACACACAAATAAAGTTTAAATTTTAAAAAAGAAGAGTAATGTTGCTGTAAGTGTTTTGTAAATCTCTCGTTTAACATAGGATGAGGGAGATCTAGCTCAGAGGTAAAGGAGCTTACCTGGACTCTCTCTCCTGATTCCTTCTGCGGCACTATCATAGAACAGCCTCTGGAAAGCTTCACAGTACACCTATGAGAAAATGAGTGTGAAAAACTTAAATAACTTAATATTACAAAAACCGTTGATCTCGGGGTTGTGGATTTAGCTCAGTGGTAGCGCTTGCCTAGCAAGCGCGAGGCTCTGGGTTCGGTCCCCAGCACCGAAAAAAAAAAAAAAAAAGATAACATTACAAAAAGACCAAAAAAAAAACAAGGGAACAAAAACCGTTCATCTCATATCAAACCCTTGAAAGCTCTTTTGAGAACACTGTAAAGAAAAGTTTGCTTTGGAACAAGGCCTCTGTTTCACAATCCTTCTACATAGTCATTGCTAGCACAGAAGTTTCTGTTAACACGAACAAGGACAGAGCAAGTTTTGCCGTAACGCAAGATGGCCGCCTCGTCTCGCGCTGATGTCCGTACAGTAACGTCAGTCGGCTAGCTCTGAGCGCTCGCCCCCGTACCCGCGGCGGCCACTACATTTCCCAGAATGCCCTGCGGACGACGACGCCATTGGTCGGCGCGGACGGAAGTGCACCTGCCCGGGCGGAAGTGGAAGGTCTCGGGCGCTGGGACGGTGGAGACGGCGGCGCTGGGAGGCTGTGAGTACCCCCGCGGGTCTCGCGGCGTGGCGGCGGGGGTCGGGGCCCGGGGACGGGCCGGCGGGCCTCGCGGAGAGGGTGCGTCCTGGTCGTGGGGTGCGGCCGCCGCGTGCCGCCCTGGAGCTCCGCGCGCGGGGCGGCGGGGGGCGGCGGGGGCGCTGGGCGGGGTCACCCGGGGCGTCCGGCTGGCTGAAGCTTCCCGGGAAGCCGCCGGGGGAAGCCGCGCGGGTCCGGACGGCGGGGGTCGCGGGCGGGTCTTGCCGCGACCCCAGAGGGGCGGGGCCTCGGGCCGATCTGACTCAGCGTCCCGCGCGGCGCTGCTCGGCGGGCTGCACGTCTAAATCACCCGGGACCACAGATGCCCCGGCCGGCTGCAGACCCCGACCGTGGACCCTGGGCGGGCTCTGCACGGTCACCGGGGACCCACCCTTCCGCGTCAGCGGCCCCCGTGGCACCGCTACGTAGGTTTTAATCTCGTGCATTTGGGTAAACTGAGGACCGCCGGTTGAGAATTGGAGCTTGCCCTTGGTCTTCCTGTGACAGTGGTAGTTACGACGAATTTGTGAAGTTTGCTACTGCATGCTTGGTCCTTCACTCTAAAAGATTAGGGCCGTTTTTGTTTTTGTTTTTTCTCCTTGCCGGTGTTTTGTCTTCTGCCTGACTCTTGCCACCCAGCAAACGGTGGAATCAGAAGAAATCACATTAAAGCCAGTCTTTAATTACAGTGGAGGTCATTGATGCAATAAAAAGCTTTACAAGGGCCTGCGGTACTTGTGGGAGGTGAGGGTACCAGTCTCCTTATGTGGCATTCTGGTACCGTATTTAACTGGGGGAAAAAAATAACTATCATTTAAAAGGATGATTGGCATTGGGCTTATGTTAGCCTGTTTTGGGAGAGGGGAGAGAGTTGAGGCAGGATCTCACTGTAGCTAAGGATGACCTGAAACTCCTGATGTTCCTGCGTCCATTTATCCAATGAGATAACAGACGGGGCCGAACAAATAGTAAATTCCAGTGAAAAGAAACCAGGGTCGGGCCCTGGAGCAGAGGTTTGTTCAGATGTGAAGCAGCTGTGTACACAGACGTGCACAGCCACCGTTACATAACCTGCTTTTTCTTTAGCAGACACTCAGCCTCCCTCCCTCCCTGATCCAGCATGGGGGAGAAGTCAGAGAACTGTAAGGTTCTGGAGGACCCGTTCAATGGGTTGAAGCTGACAGAGGCTGGGGCAGCCAGGACGGCCGGGGCGGCCAGCTCCTCGGCTCCCCATCCCGAAGGTCAGCGTTCCCACAGCAAGCTGCTCCAGGACGAAGCGCACCCTCCCCAGGAGGACCAGGGAGAGGAGGAATGTTTTCACGACTGCAGCGCCACGTTTGAGGAGGAGGAGGAGGAGCTGGGGGCGCAGAAGGCCGAGGAGAGCGCCTCGGAACTCGATGAACAGTACCTCATTGAGCTGGAGAAGGACATGCCGGAGGAGGAGAAGCAGGTGAACAGGCTGCTGGTGACCTGCCCCCCTAGTCACTGCTGCTGCTCTTTGGGGGACGGTGTCTCACCTGGTAATCTTGAGGGGCTGGAGAGTATCCCCCTGATTGGGTTAGATTGCTGTGTTGGTGTTCGCCAGAATTAGAACCCCAGATCTCCGTTAGCTATTTTTTTGCTAATTTGATAAGCATTTTTGTGAAATTATCATCAATCAGCAAAACCCAAGGAGGTGTTCACCCCCTTGGTGGCATGGTTGACTCGTCCTTGGGAACAGGAGAACCTGACTCATGGTTCTGCAGAGGTTGTGGTTAAAAGAAAAACCCACCAGCGGCCAAAAACTGACTTGAAAATTGAAACCTGTCTAGCTAAGTGTGCTAGTGGTGCATGTGTTAATCCCAGCACTTAGGAGGCTGAGGCAGGAGGATTGCCCCGAGTTTGAAGACCTAAGTTATAGAATAATTCTGTCTTTAATAGTAATCTCAACAAAACATTATGTCTCAATGCTTAGAATTTTGACAATAGATGAAAGAAATTTGTGTGATAATATTGGGAATTTAAATTAGTACATTGTTTTTATTTTTGTGAGATACAGATGTGTGTGTGCATAGAAAGCAGAGGCCAGGTGTCTTCCTTACTCTCGGTGTACCCTGTTTTCTGAGACAAAGTCTCATTAAAGCTTGAGTTCACCCATTGGGTTAGGCTGTTGGCCATTAAGCTCTAATGATCCATCCGTCTGTCTCTGCCCCCCTAAGATGGAGATAGGCACCGCTGCTCCCGCATTTGGCCTGGATGCTGGGAATCTGAACTCTGTGCTCATGCTTCCATAGCAGACACTCTGACTGACTCAGCCATCCCTCCGATTCCTTATGTCATTTATTTATTGAGGGGGGGCCACAGCACACATGGAGGGGTCAGAAGACTGTGAGTTGGCTTTCTCCTTCCTGCTCTGGGCCCTCTGGAGATTGAACTGAGGTCACCAGGCTGGGGTGCAGTGCCTTCACCCACTGAGCCTCGCCAATCCCAGATACCAAAATTTTTGTGGACATTTCTTTAGACCAAAGTTGCCCATACACCCCTCAGAGATGGTTTTTACCTGTATTGTCCCAGATGGCTACATCTGGTGTGGAGCTTTGCAGTGAGGCTGTCAGAGCTCAGAACTGTATTCCAATTCACTTTGTTTTTTTGAGAAAAGGTCTCAAGCGTGTCTTTAAATCACTGTGTAGTAAGAAGCCCTTCAGTTTCTATCTTCCTGCCTCTACTCCCCAAGTGGAGGGCTAACAGGCTCCTGGTACTGTGCAGTGTTTGGGGGATCAAATTCAGGGCTTCCTGCCTGTTAGGTAGCAGCTGAGCCACATCATTAGCCTATGTTAATTTTATTTTAAATACTGTGGCTAGATGACTCCCTGGGGGAGGCATTAACCTCCAAGTCTGGTGTGATACAGCATCATTCGTGATGTTAGAAGGCTGGAAGATGTGGAACATGCGTCTGTTCTTTGTCTCTGGACCCTGTCAGCAGGCTCTGAGACCCTCGGAATTCCTAACAGGCTGTCTTATGAGAGGGTAGGGGAGACAAGCAGGTGTGCTCTTGCCATGGCAACACACCTTTCCTGCTCAACCACCTCCTTGGCCTACCCACCCCCCTGTTCATTCTGTCCCCAGAGTGGCACACAGAACCTCATACATGCCAGTGAGTGATCTGCCAGTGAGGTACAGCCTCCAAGTTTTTTCATTTGTGAAACCAAAAGCACATTCAGTTGAATCAATGGGCTTGTTCCTTGCGCATACTTGTTAGCTCTGTTTAAGAGGAGCGTCCAGAGGCGCCTTGCTTAGTGTCCCTGAGCCGCATCTGGTCTCACTGTGGGGCTGTGTTGTTCTTTGCTCTTGTTTCTGTTTTGATACGGAGTGTTAGGATGGTGCCGCACTAGCTTCCTCTTGTTCTTTCCCTCTTCCTCTCACTTTCTAGATTCACGTTTTTGCCTCTGCTTACATCAGTCTTACCAGGGTGGACATGGCTGCAGGGGTGCTTTTTGATCCTCTCCACAAAATGCCTGTGTTTTCTTGCGGATCTTAGGAGCCAGCTCTGATTTTACTGTTTCTCTTTCATTTTCCACGCTCATCCTTGCGAGCTAAGGTTGCCGCTAAAATGAACTTACTCTGTATAGGAAGTAGGCATTGTGGTTCTTGAGTGCTGTCAGCAAGTGATTGTCAGTCATGCGATTTAAGATCCGGAAGAGACCTCGGATTTCTTTCTGATCCTGAACTTAAACCAGGGAAATGGAGTTGCTTGCCAGCTAGTGACATCTCTTTATATGACTTCCTGGTAGAAAAGTTAAAACGGCAGTTGTGTTTCTTATGTCTTAGGAAAGATCCTTCGGGGCAGATCAGTGGCTCTCATTCTTTGTGGTGTGTAAGAATCACAGGATTCCTATTTAACTGCACATCCCTGAGAAATACCTGACGCCACAGGCGTGTGAAGTGAGATTCCTGCTTTGTTCACAGGCTTTCCCAGAAATGTTGACACAGGAGCAACTGTGTCCGAGTTCTGTGGGAAGCAGAGCGAAGCAGGCTCAGGTGACTAAATCATGCCGCCAGCATTGGGAGAGTGGTTCTACTCTAAATGGTTTTCTTTTTGCCAACATCTGTACTCACAGTCTAAAAGTGACTTGTGAGCAGAACTAAATAGCCCTGAAGAAAAGCTGTTTCTCTTGTTTTGTCTGTGGAACAGGGCCTCACCCTGAAGCTCCGCAACTCCCCTGTCTCTGCCCCCAGGGGTAGGAGGATAATACCTGCCACTGTGCCCCTTGAGCTTTGGAAAGTTAAAGTATGTAAATGAAGGAACAAGGAAATGTTTCCAAAAAGCTCTACTTCGTACTGAATTTTGAAGTGTGAAATATTTACAACATTCAAAATGTAAATTTTAAAAGATATAAAAAAAAAAATCAAACCTTAAAGTCAACTACATAAACTCACCAGCATCTGACTAGAGGAAAGACGGTGCTGTAACCTTGGCGCATGGCATCCTGGGGTCAAACCTCGGTTCTGATCCAGTAGTTCAGTTTTGATGGGTCTTGCTGGGGAGCCCACCTGGCTTCAAACCTTAGGGAAGTGGCTGATTCCAGGCTTAAGGCAGGCGAAGTAGAAAATATAGCTGGAATATTACATATAACTCGAGAAATCCACTTTGGAGGAAACAGATCAGATAAAAGATAAATGGAGATTGAGGTTTGGGCAGGAAATTCTGGGATACTGAGAATTTGAGGTATGATCACAGGGTCATCATGTTTGCAAGGACATGCAGAAAACAGCTTTGTGAGACATTTCACCCTGTTCTAATGCTATACAGCATTTTGCAGCTTAGGAATTCACTTATACATTAAGTAACTGTCCAAACTTCTTTCCCTGCTTTATTTTTGTATCTAGACAAACTATAAAGCAGAATTAAATTTGAAATTAGAGATAACATACAGTCTGCATTCCAAGAGATCATGGGAGAAGGCAGCCCTGCAGGAAGGGATCATGGAGAAGGCCTCCCTGCAGGAAGGGATCATGGAGAAGGCCTCCCTGCAGGAGGGGATCATGGGAGAAGGCCTCTCTGCAGGAGGGGATCATGGGAGAAGGCCTCCCTGCAGGAGGGGATCATGGGAGAAGGCCTCCCTGCAGGAGGGGATCATGGGAGAAGGCAGCCCTGCAGGAGGGGATCATGGGAGAAGGCCTCCCTGCAGGAGGGGATCATGGGAGAAGGCAGCCCTGCAGGAGGGGATCATGACTCAGGTGGGGCTTTCAAAACCGGGGAATGTTTGGCCTAAGACTTGGGGAAGGAAGATATGGGAGAGTTGTTCTTTGCAAGGATGTGGAGATTCTGAAGTTGGCCTACATATGCCAGAAATATGCATGATAACATTTGAGACAATAATGGGCAAAAACCAAATAGAAGAGGACTTGTTGGGTGATGTGGGAGATAAAGTTGGGACAGTTATCCAATCTGGATAACTTCTTGTTTGTTTGTTTGTTTGTTTGTGGTGCTTGGAGCTGCGCGTGTTAGCAGGTGCTCTCCCACTGAGCCAGGTCCAGCTGCAGCTAAGCCGCGCAGGCTGCCTGAGAATTTGCTGTGTGTTCTTGGCAGCCTTGAATTTGTCATCTTCCTTCCCCATCTTCAAGGAGCTGGGATTACCAGCCTTTACCACCAGGCCCAACTAAGAATGAGGAAAGAGATTTTTTTTAAACCTGTAGAAAGGCCTCAGTGCTGACCGCAGGGTCTCGGGCACACACGCTAGCGAGCGCAAGTGCCGACAGTAAGTGTGCCGTGCTGTGGGCCACTCTGATGAAAGCTTGCAGTGGGCACTGTGTGCAGGTTCAGGGGTCTCAGGCCTCTGCTCCCGGCACACGGGAGCATGTCCAGGGAAGAGTGGAATCGAGTGTGGACAGTCCACCGCCTGGAGCGGGTTTGCCCTGCCGCGGCTTGTGAGGCTCTGCTGTGGAGTCACTATTTCCCCGCCTGTGTGAAGCGGAGGAGTGCTGCTAAAGCCGCAGAAATTTCCTGGTTTCCATTTCTGGGAAAACAGAATTCAAGAACAGACTTTTCTGGAGGCCTCTGTGAAGATTGTTAGAAGACATTGGGGAGGCGCGAGCGGTGCCCTACCACACTGGACGCTTCTGTTTCCTGACCAGACCCTGCAAAGATCTGCACCTGAGAGAGCTGCAAATATTAGCCCTGCCGCTGGTGTGCGTGCGTGCGCGTGCGTGCGAAGGGTCACCGCGTTCATTGTCTGAAGGTGTGTGACTGTCCATGAAGTCTGTCCTCAGGTCGGGGCGTACCCACACTGCTGTCCTTTATAGGCGGCGCCCGACACCCTGTCTTCCTTGAATCACGTCTCTTGGCGCAAGTGGAAGATAATTCAGTTTTCTCTTGCTATTTTTAGCCGTAGTAAGATTTGCAAGGTGATATTAATAACTGCATTAAGTCTGCCTCCTCTAGTTTTACATTTTGTGGAGTGGACGGCAGCTTCCTTGCCTGCGGTGTAACAGGTTATGATTTATCAGCTCAAACAAAGTGATCACGTTCTGTCACCTTGTCCTTGGTGTTCAGCTTTCGGCCCCCTAATTACAAAGAATCGGTGGCATCTCTGATTTGCTGTCCCGTGCTACGCTCCTTGGGGCTGTTTCTTCCGTGCTCCTTGGAATTTTCCATGGAACGACGGGTCTGTCACCGCTCTCCCTCTCCCAGAGAGCCTCGCCTGACTGGCTGTCGTCTGTCCACAGAAGCTTCCTGAAGAGTTGTCCCAGGAGGGCACAGTGTGGCGCCGAAAGGAGGCTAGGGTTCAGCAAAGGAAACAGCGCTCCTAAGGGGCATGGTTAAGAGTTTCCACTTTAACGTCAGTTTTCCCTATATTCCGTGTGGAGTTTTCTCAGACCGTTAGCATGCATTCTGTTAGCATGGAATTTCTTGGTGTGACCTTAACGGGCAGCAGTCCCTCACTCCCTCCATTTCCTCACATCCAAGCCACGTGATTAGATGTTCTGACCAAGATTTGAGCAGATGAGGCAAGACAGAGGCCAGGTGATGGCAAAAATTATTTGCTGCCTTTCTTTTGGTCAAAAGCACTCACTTTTTTTTTTTTTTTGCATGTGTGTCTGTGTATTTCTGTGTATATCAGAGGGCACTGTGTGCCCCCTCCCGCCCACGGGGTTTTTTGTTTTCATTTTTTAGTAAATGCACTGTCCAGAGGTGGACGGTGGGGTCCCGTTGCTTCTGCTACTTTAGCATTTGACCTGTGTGAGAAGACAGGCTTCTCTCCAGGTTTCCTCCAGCTCCCGTGCTAGCCTGCTAACTGCAGGCGTGGCTGCATCCCACACTCTGACATGCATGTTCCCTCGAGATGCTGCTGAGTGAGTCTAAAGTGACATACTTTACACCGAAAGGATGGTTGCACGTGCCAGCCATGATGGCGGAAGCTTCACCCGTATTGTCTCATTCACCCAGCAAGAGTCCTGCGTGCTGGTCATGCAGCTGAGATCGCAGCAGAGGGGGGTCTAGTGGTCCTGTAACCACTGAGCCCCTCCCCCTCCCTTGCTTTGCTCTGTGTTTGAGGATACAGGTTCTTGCTCTGTAGCTCTGTCTGCCCCGAATCTTGCAATATGGATAGGTTGATCCAGAATTGAGGGTCGTGCTCTGTCTCAGCATGTGCCGTCAGGCCCAACTTGTTTTTCGATTGTTAGTTTCTTTCTTTTACACTTTATCTTGGGGCCAAGATAGCTCCGGGAGTAAAGCACCTCTGGCAAACTTGAAAACCTGAGCACAGCCCTCAGCAGCCCCGTGGTAGGAGGAGAGAACCGATTCCAGAACCCGTTCTCTGACCTCCACCTGCATGCCATGCGTGCATGCGCCCTGTCTCTCTCTCTCTTAGATAAATGATGATGGTGCTCTCCAGAGCTTTATGACTGGTACTGCTGGACAGACAGCTCTGGGGTTAAGTCTGTGCCTTGCAAGAAAGAGACCCTGAATTTGGAGCCCAGATCCCGGTTAAAAACACCAGTGGAAGTGGCAGTTGCCTGCACGTCTGGTCTTAAAGGCAGAACCTGAGCACCCAAGAGGTGGAAGCACTCCAGGGTGACTCCTGAACTCACGCTCGGTCTCCAAAGGCACACACGGTGCCCTCTGACACGCACACACGCTGAGAACGTGCACATGTGAAGGTCAGCGGACCATGTAGTGAGGTTGGTCTCTCCTTCCACCTGTTCGTGGGTTTGAGGGATGGAACGCAGATCGTCAGACTCGCAGAGCAGGTGACTTCACCTGCTGAGCTGTCTCAATGTTCCCGCCTCCTTTCAAGCAGTTCAATCATTGAATCGCCAATCCGTGCAAAAGACAAAAACCAAAAGCAAAGAAAACTTTTCATGGAGACTTTTGTTTGGTTTAGATTTTTTGGTTTTGGTGTTTGGGTTTCATGTTCTTCCGTCCTTCCTTCCTTCCTTTCTTCCATCCTCCCTTCCTCTCTTTCTCCCTCCCCTCCCACCTAGAGAGCAGTCATCATGTAACCATGTGGAGGTCAGAGGATCATTTTTGGAAGTCGGTTTTCTCTGCTGTATTGGCTTTAGAATTCGATCTCAGATCAGCAGATTGACATGAGGGAGCTTTTGCTGCCTGAGCTATCTCGCTGGCCTGGGTGTTTGTTTTTGTTGACACAGGGTCTCACTTTACAACCCAGGATGGCCCTGATTTCAGTGTGTTTTTGTCTTCTGGGTGGTG
The DNA here is from genome assembly GCA_023101885.1 of Typhlomys cinereus. NCBI lineage: Eukaryota > Metazoa > Chordata > Mammalia > Rodentia > Platacanthomyidae > Typhlomys > Typhlomys cinereus. Next base: position 595,628 of record JALPQD010000588.1, on the reverse strand, counting down.
GGATTACAGGAGCCACCACACCCAATGGGTCACTGACGCTCCTCTGCGTCTCTGTTAGGACATTTGAAAAGTGACCAAGTGTCTGAGGTGAGCAGGAGATGCCTCTTCCTCACTTCGGGTATGTTGAGAAATTGTGTTTCTTTGGTCCCTTGCAGAAAAGAAGGCAAGAGAGCGCCAAGCTGAAGGAGGAGGGAAACGGACAGTTCAAGAAGGGAGGTAAGCTGCTGCCGTGCGCCCCACGCTGAGGAGCGGCCGAGTCCTTCACACGCGGCGTCGCGTCCCGGCACCGCACTGCCGCTTGCTCACCAGTTTCAAGTCACTCTCAGCTGCCAACACCGCGTCTCCTCCCCACCAAGGTTTCCCTTGTCGTGTGTCTGTTGGTCCAGGAATCAAAAGTAACACTTCAGCTACTATCTCGGACCCCTAACTGATGCTTCGCTGTGAAAGTGGACTTCTGTTTCCATTGGCCAGCACCGGGCATGAGGAGTCGTTGGCTTGACTTTTTGGTTGGTTGGCTGGTTTTGGGTTTTGAGACAGTCCCGTGCAGTGATCTCCTGCCTCTGCCTCGGTGCTGCGCACCCGCCTGCCCGAAGCCTCTTTCGTGTGTCTCCTCCTCTGAGGGTCGAGGCAGCATTGGTTCCTGTGGTGGGCTGACTCTACAAAGAAAAGAGCTTATTTCTCTGTTTTGTCGAGCGGGTGGGGCCGTGTCCAATGGCACGAGGTGTGTGAGAGGAAAGGGCAGCGCGTAAGATCAAATAGGAATCATGGGCTTGCCCAGTGCCCCCACCCAGGGCAGCGCCTCCAGGGACCTGAGGGTCTCCCCGTGAAGAGACTTCTCTGGATCTCTCTCTCTCTCTCTCCCTCCCTCCCTCCCTCTCTGTCTCTCTCTCTCTCTCTGTCTCTCTCTCTCTCTCTCTCTCTCCCCCTCCCTCCCTCCCTCCCTCTCTGTCTCTCTCTCTCTGTCTCCATCCCTTTCTAAACTGCTGAAGTGAACGGAGGCTGGCACGTGGGGCACTGGAGGCTGGCACGTGGGACTCGCTGCCCGGTGTCAAGCTCAGCACAGGCAGAAGTGAGCTGTTTCTGTCGAGAGAAAAGGGAGGTGACACTTAGCTCCGGCTTAGTAAGTCAAGGTCACCTTCTCATTTGCAGCCTTGATGCTGTGACAGCAACTGTGCCCTGAGCCAGTCCAGGGAATTCGTAGCTGTCAGCAGTAAAGTCGTGACGCCCTGTTTCTCTGTCCTCAGATTACAGCGAGGCCGAAGGTTCTTACAGTCAGGCCCTGCAGGTGTGCCCGGCCTGCTTCCAGCAAGACAGATCTGTTCTGTTTTCCAACCGAGCAGCTGCGAGGATGAAGCAGGTATGCGTCCTTCACCTGTCCTCCAGCACGTGATCACTGAAGCTCAGGGACCTCGGAGTTGCTGGTCTCCTCCTGTGCATGTGTTTTCTTGACAGAGGGTTTAGGGAGGCCTGGGGCCTGTCCACAGCCCTCATTCAGGGAGCTGGCTGACGGCTTCCCGGCGGAAGGAGGGCAAAACTCCCCTTAAGGAGGGCAGGTTGTGAGGCCCGAGCCAAGCAGCGTGTGTCCCAGAATAGCTCCAGCTGCCGCTCTGGGCCTTGGGTCTAGAAGGAGACTTAAAGGCGCCAGGACTCACTGGTTAAAACTCAGCTTCAAGATTCTGTTCCTGGCAGCAAGATGTCTCCTCTGTCAGGGCACAGCCTCCAAGTCTGGCAGCCCCAGCTGATCCCAAGCCCACACTGCAGAAGGAAAGAAAGAACCATTTGACAAGTGACCCCTGATTTCCAAAGGAATGCCACGCCTTCCCCACCCGCAGTAACCACTCAATGAATGTTTAAAAAGTCATAGAGATGTCTATTTCTGAGGCTGTCCCGTGTAAGTTCTGGGAGACACGCTGACACTTTGAGGAAAAGAGCCCTTCAGTGCAAAAATCGGTGTCAGGGAAAAGCTTTTTTCTATTTGCCGACGGTGAGAACCTGGTCTGGCAGGTGAGTCCGCAGGGTGACATCACACTTGCCTTTTTTTCCGTTTGTGTATGAATATGGGGGGCGAGTACGTGTTTGTGTGGTTATGTCTGTATGTGTGTGTGCACACGTGTGGAAGCCCTAAGTGGATATCAGGAATCACCGTTGATTGCTCCTCCCCTTACTCCTTGAGACCAGAAGCTCACTGCTTATGGCGCTGGCTTGGCTAGTCAGCTTGCTCTTGTTTTTAGTTTGTTTTTAGTTTTTTTTGCGTTTACTTTATGTGTGTGTTTGTAAATGTGCCATGGTGCCCTGCCCAGGACGGGGCAGCCTGACCTCATGAGTCAGTTCTTTCTATCTTCTGGGTCCCAGGGACAGAATTCAGACCCTCAGCCTTGGTGGCAAGCATCTTTATCTGCTAAGCTAATCTCACTGGCCCCGGAAACCTTTGTTGTTTGAATTCTGAGGCACAGTTTAGTAGGCATGCTCTAGAATATTCTGCAAAATACTTATTTGCTTCAGTGGTATTGTAGTAGAATATTTTGTGGACCAAGTTCTTTTGTCTTTTCTAATTGGGGAAATTCAGACACTTAGAGCTGAAGAGATGTCACATAGCGTTCAGTCCGCCCTGCTCCTGTTTTCCGTGGGAAACAGTCCTAGGGAAGGAAAGTCGTGTGGCCAAGTGTTGGCTGCAGGGTATATTGGAGCTAAGACCCGAGTCCACTCCGAACAGCCAGTTCTTCCGCTTCTGCTCTGCCGTGCTTCTAGACGTTCACATGTTAAATTCAGTGCTTGACTGAATTTACAGACTGTGTGGTAGCGTTCAGAGACCACATGGTAAGTCACGAGTTCCTCTGTAGACAGACTGTCCACATGCGTCCTGTAGGATTCTGCTGTGTGACCTGTGAGTGGGGGAGTCCCCTGAGCGAGCCCTGTTTATCCCCCTGGGTGTTCTAGGCACTCTGATGTCACAGCCACACCCCCCTTAGACTTTGAGTTTTATGTAGGAGGTAGCATGTACTTCCATGTGGCGCTTGGAGCCGCAAGTGGGCCTTCGAGGTCCTGTGAGAGCCGGAGAACGCACGCTAACTTGTCCCTCCTTTCAGGACAAGAAGGAGCTGGCCATCGGCGACTGCAGCAAAGGTAGGCTGGGGCCGACAGGCGTCGCCCAGCTACACAGGGTGGCGCGTGACCCCTTCCTTGTTCCCAGAACCCACGGCAAGGTTGGGTCGTAATGCCAGTGCCCAGGAACAAATCCAAGGCCCTCCCCCTCCCCGGTGCAAACACGCGGCTAGTCTAGTTGATGAGCAAGCTCTGCCTCGCCAGTGGAGACTTAACATGGAGAGCTATTGAACGAAGACACCTGACAACAACTGTGGGTCTCCACATGCACGCATGCGCGCGCGCACACACATACACACAAGTGTGAGCTGAGACCCAGGAAAGAGCCATGTGTCTCGGCGCTGCTGTCCTTTACATCTCGGTCATTCTCTGTGCACTGAGCTCTGTGACAGACAGGGACTGAGCGGTCAGGCCTGTGCTTGCAGTGTCACCTGCCATCTCTTTATACAGCCCACACACTAAGAATGAGTTTTACATATATTCAAGTACATGGAAATTAAAACTAGCATTTCATGAGCCACAAAAGTTCTGTGGACCCCAGAAGGACGCTAATCAAGCCGCCTGACCTGCTTGCCCCTCGGCCGCCCTGCCGGGGCTTCAGCATGGCGGTGAGGAGGTGCGGCAGAAGGGCGCACCTTACACCCTTGGAGGGAAGGAACATGGGCTTTTCTCTTTGTGACGACAATTTCTTCTCTTTGTAGCGATTCAGTTAAACCCCAGCTACATCCGTGCATTATTGAGAAGAGCAGAATTGTATGAGAAAACAGACAAGCTCGATGAAGCACTGGAAGATTATAAATCTGTATTAGAAAAAGACCCCTCCATTCATCAGGCTGGAGAAGCTTGTATGGTAAGATTGACAATGTTGCAAAATGTTTTCATTCCATTCCTTCTGTTTGGAATTCAGTGTATCTTAAATTATTTTTTGAGATACAAGTAAATTCCATTTCATCCAAATACATAAGAAGTAGATCTTTTACGTGGTGGCTGCCTACTAACCAACCCACTGACCATGTCTTATTTAATTTCCATTCTAAAAGTGGAATGTAATCCTAGCATTGAGGCAGGAGAATTATGAACCAGGGTCTGTCTCAAAAAATCATAATAGTAATTAGATAAACCAAAGGAAAGAGGCTCGGGCTGGAGAGATGACTCCAGGGTTAAGACTCTGCCTCAAAAGCAGAAGGACCTAAGTTCAGATCCCACATAAAAACACTAGGCAGAAGGCTGGAGAGATGACTCAGGGACTAAGACTTTCCCTCCCCTGAGATCGGATTCCAGGTCCCACAGTAAAACGCCAGGTAGAAACATTGGCCCACACTTCTGGGCCGGTGGGCAGAGTCTGGAAAATCCCAGAGCAAAACAAAAAGGAGGTAGCAGTCCAGACTGATTCCCGAAGTTACCCCTGGGCCTCCACAGCACACAAGTGCCCGATACACACAGGCACGCATGCCAGAAACAAAGAATCTGGATTTCTATGCTTGTTCACTCCCAAGTATCTTTTCTATTACCCTGCCTAAGTACATTGTCAACTGAATTTATCTTAAACTTTCTTTCTTGAAGTGGCAATCTTTGACTTTGGCACTAATAATCCTAGTGCTTTTATTTTTTTTAAACGTGTGTGTGTGTGTGTGTGTGTGTGTGTGTGTGTGTGTGTGTGTGTGTGTGTGTGTGTGTGTGTGTGTGTGTTCGTTCAGAGGGCAATGTGTGTCCCTGTGAAGGACCAAAGGTGACTTCAGGAATCAGCTTGGATTGCTTCATTCTGGGATTTCCCAGGCTCTTCCCACCAGGACCCGAAGTACAGGCCACCACCATTTCCACCTGGTGTTTTTACGGGGCACCTGGGACCCAAACTCGGGACCTTCTGCTTGCAAGGCAGAGGCTTAACCCCTGCGCGTCTCCAGTCCTCCTGGTGTTCTTAAACCTGCTGCTGCTGTGTCAGGCTTTCTGTTTGTTCTACATTTTAATCTGTTGATCTTCTGTGGGCATGTAGGCGCGTGTGCCTCAGCGCACAGTGAGACATCAGGACTACATTTTAATCTGTTGATCTGTGAGCATGTAGGCGCGTGTGCTCAGCGCACAGTGAGACATCAGGACAACTTGCTAGGTCAGTTCTCGCCCCCTGTGGCTCCAGAAATCACACTCATGTTTGTCAAATCTGAACCGTTTTTCCAGGCCTTGGTTGTTTTGTTTTTTGGTTTTTGTGTGTGTGTGTGTGTGTGTGTGTGTGTAAGCACTTACAAGGTGGGAGAGAGCACGTGTGGATGTAGGTGCCTGTGGTCTTGTGGATGTCAGAGGGTGACTTTCTTAAGCAGATTCTCTTCTTCCGCACGTGAACTCTGGGGAGTCAAACTCCCGCTGGCCAGGTTTCACGCAGGCCCTTTACCCTCTGAGCCTGTCCGGGTCTCAGCGTTGTTTCGCTCATGTTTTCACTCCTCCGGAGCAACTCCAGAGTGGTTCTTGTCTTCTTGACTAGTTCTGGTGCAGAGTCGTGTGTCCCGCAGCGTGTGTACTGCAGAAGCAGAAGCAGGATCCATGTGTTGGTGCCCACGGTATGGCTGTTCAAGCACATCTGACCCTGATTTGAACATACCACCCTTTCAGTGGGTGGGGGGTCAGACAGGGTCTCGATTGATGACCCCGACTGACCTGGTACCCACTGGCTAACCCAAGTGGGCTTCAATTTCTCAGCAGTCCGGCATCCAGTGTTGGTATTTCCACTATACTGGGCTTTTAAGACTTGTTTCTGTTATGTTTTGTTTTGTTTTGTTTTGTTTTGTTTTGTTATGTTTTGTTAAGACAAGGACTAGCTGTGTGGCACAAGCCATCCTACAACTAGTGAGTCTCTCTCAGCCTCTCAAGTATGCCACGCAAATTCTGCTAGCTGAATGCCAGATTATAGGCCTGCACTACCAAGCCGGCTAAATGCTTTTTTTTAACTGACAGACTTTTCCCACACCTCCTGGGGGTAGGTCGTGACTCCCCGGAATCCAGCTAAAAGTTGCAGATCAGCAGGCAGGCATGAAAAGGCTATGTATGACAGGTTACTTTTAAACCAAACTCTTAAAATTGAAGCTGCTGGGCTGCAGAGATGGCTCAGGATTTAAGACTCTGCCTCTCAAGCACAAGCTCCCAAGTTCAGATCCCGGGTCCCACGTAAAAACTCCAGGCGGAAACGGTGGCGAGCTGCACTATCTGCCCTGGTGGGCAGAGCCTAGAACATCCCAGAGCCACGCATCGAGGAGGTAGAAGCAACGCAGGATGATTCCTGAAGTCACCCTTGGGCCTCCACAGGGACACGCATGCATGCGCACACTCGCTAAAAAAAAAAATGTTAAAAACTATTAAAAAAAATTGAAGCTGCTGCCAACAAAATTATACAGTTATACAAAGATTAAGCCCGGCTCTCCTTGAAAACAGGCAGAGGGTGTTCTGGGTGCCCCTCCTGCCTGTTGGCTCCCAGTGGAGCACGCAGCTGTGCCCGACCTCGCCTCCCACCGGCCCCACACCACCTCTCCATCACTCGTCCCCACGGGCGCTTGAACTTGCTACACAAGATTCCCCACGTACCGTGACTCCTAACAAATACATAAGCAGAATACACAAATACAACAGAGTACACTAGTCGTTCACATGTGTCCGAGTGGCGTAAGTGGTTGTCTGCTCGGGCCTACCCAGCACTGGGAGGCTGGGCAGGAGCGTTGCTGTGAACTGCATGCCGGCCAAGACCCTGAAAACAGTTCTGGGGGTGCTGGAGAGGTGCTTCAGGGGTTAAGACTGCCTCTCGAGCAGAAAGTCCTGAGTGCTGATCCCAGGTTCCACATAGAAAAACGCCAGGCAGAAGCAGTAGCGCCTGCATTGCTGGCCCTGGGAGGTGGACCCTGCAGAATCCCAGAGCAAAGCAAAGAGGAGATGATTCCCAAAGGTGCCCTTGCTCTTCCCTAGGAACACACAGCGCCCTCTGAAACACAGGCACGCACGTGTGCACAAAATAAAGTATTAAAAAAAGCTCTGGGACTGTCTAGATGGCGCAGGTAAAGCGCATGTACAGCCCGAGTTCTTTTGCCAGATGTCACTAGGTGGCAGCAGAGAACAACTCCTGAAGGTGATCCGTGACCTCCAGTGTCTACTGTAGAGGATGTGCGCGCACAGACTTAATTAAGATGCACAGTTCTTGAGCTTTCGCTGAAACACTTGGTGGCTCTTTTTTTTCTTGTCAATTTAGGATGTTTTGGTTTTTAGACGGTCTCATGCACAGGCTGCTGGCCTCAAACTCTGTTGCTAATGGTGACCCTGAATTTAGATCTCCCACCTTTACCACCCAAGTGCTGGGACTTGACGCATGCACAGCCCCAACCCAGTTACTCAGTGCAGGGGATGGGCCTCCTGCGTGTGTCTGTGGAGGTCTAGGGTGACTTCGGGAATCACCCTGGATTGCTCTACCTCCTCTTTGCTTTGTTCTGAAGTTTCCCAGGCTCCAGGATCAGAAGTACAGGTGCTGCCATTTCCACCTGGCGTTTTTACACGGGATTTGGGATCCGAACTCAGGACCTTCTGCTTGCAAGGCAGAGGCTTAACCCCTGAGCCCTTAATCGTATATTTACATCTTGGTTTTTACTTGTTCCTCAGATTTGAAAATTTTCCAACAAACCCTTGTTCTCCTTTTCTCCTCAGAGATTACCTAAGCAAATTGAAGAGCGTAATGAAAGGCTGAAAGAAGAAATGTTAGGTAAGTTTGGGTCCCTCTCTTCCTGTTGACCAGTAGCGGGCGGGAAGCCGGGAGCATTGGCGCTGCCATTCACTGGAAACAGCTCTTCTCAAGGCTCCAAGGCGCCTCGCCGAGGCTGAATCTGCTCCCAGCACCTTGCTCCACAAGAAGTACTACAGGCGCCTGCTCGCAGCTCCCGGGCACTGGTCACGATGAGCTGTTTTCAGTTCCAGGAAGGGACTGTGGATTAGAGAGGGCAGCAGCCCTTGCCAAAACCAAACACAGCTTTTCTTGGAAATCCTCCTGCATTCAAGAATGCAGATAAGCTCCCAACCGGAAATACCAGCAGCCTGCTTCCCACAGAGATTTCAGAAAAACAGTTGAGTTTCTGCATGGGATACACCCCTTAACCTCTTTCAGGATGCAGCTATTGCAGCCAATAATGTCAGAATCAAGGGAATTTATCTTTGAAAACAGTCCTGAGAGTCCATGTGGCGTTCACTAGAATGTAAGATGAATGCTGGGGGGGGGACTTGGACGATGACTCAGTAACGTGCAGGTGCGCATGAGCACCTGAGTGTGGGTCCCTGACACCTATATAAAAAGCCTCAATCAGAGGAGCCCTGGGGCGTGCGTGCGGCCTGCTCTGTGGCCTGCTCAGCGGATCCGGGTGCAGCGAGCCTGTCTCAGTGAGGTAGAGAGCAACAGGCACGAAATACTGACCTCCAGCCCTCCACGTGTGTACACACACATGCACTAGAGGAGAGGAAGAAGATAGGGATTGAGTTGGACCATTGAGTTCATTTGACCAATTTAGTTATTTCTCTTATGTACGAAGTATTCAGAGTGGCTGGAGAGCTTTTGGGAACATCCTGCTGGATGTGTAGGGATTCTGGACCAAAATCTCATAGTCTGCTTGGCCTCTCACACCCCTCTCATGAACTGCCCTATCGTCTTTATGAACATTCTAAATCGGCACAGCAAGCACAGGGTCTAACAGTGAAGTGGCCTTGCGTGCATCACTTGGGCTTGCATCAGCATCCAGAGGACTAGAACAGCTCTGGACCAGCTGGTGTGCTAGACTAGGGCTCTTAAACTTTTTCCTCTTGAAACTGAAAATCTGTGGTCCTGTATCTATAGATGTATAAGGTAGGCTCGCACCTCAGCATCTACTGTCAACAAATCCTGAAGAAATTTATTTAGTACAATTCTTGGCACAAATCTTGTTGGGGTTTTGTTTTGTTTTGTGTTGTTTTTGATATTACAGGGTGTAGAGTATCTCAACATTTTTTAGAGTTGGCTTATATTTTATGTTCATCAATACTGAGAGCACCACTTTGCATAAATATACTACAAATGGCAGAAATATGTTTCAGGCCATTTACGAAGTCATTGAAAATTGCAAGCCAAATTTTAATTAATAGTTAACTATTTTTTAATGAAACTCAAGTCAGTAACTCAAACAGCAGTTTGAGGGGGACAGCAAGATGGCCGAGCAGACATTTGCAGCTTGTGGGCCTGCATCTGGTCCTTGGACCCACAAGAGGGCGAGAGCTGACCCCACAGGCAGTCCTCTGACCACCAAGGTAAATCGTGTGAAAAGATAAATAGACAGACATGTGGCAGTTCAGAGATCTGATTGGGAGCGCGCATCCTGGAGTGGCAGGAAGTGTTAAGTGGCTTTGTTTTCTACAGTGAAGCCATTGTTTCGTGGTCTAGTAGAAATGCTGCAGTTCATAAAATCAGGTGCTTCAGGCATCGTTTAGGCACTGGCCTGACCACGTGCATGCGCAGCGCAGCGCATGCTGTCACGTTTGCCAGGGCCGCAGGGCGCTTGGCCATATGATATGTCAAAGTGCAGCCAGGAGCGCTCGTTACCTGCTTGATTTTTAATTAGTTTTTGTCACATATTCATAAGCCTTTTACCCTTGCCTGTTTTTGTAGCGCCACCATTCAGTTACGTTGCTGTTGCTGTGACCCACCTTTTAGGAAGTCCTAGTGTATTCTACACTACCCAGAGCTTTCTGGTTCCTGCTAGGTAGACAGATGGCTCTTTTGGGGACACTTTTTGAACTTTCCCCAGTTTAAAAATATTTTTTAAATAAAGTTGTTTTCCTAACATACATTTAATCAAACTTGATACCATGTTTGAGCAGAAAAATTATTATGGGAGTACTCCTTGAGAGAGCGCTTCCCTCACCTCTCATGCTGAAAGAGGAGTGCGAATGGCCTTGGCTTGGAAAAGGTCATCCTCTGAGGACCGGTCTCTGCGCCCTTTTCTGAAGGGACCGCGCGGCTGGACCTTGCTGCCCATGGCCAGTCCCGGGTGGCTGTTCCCATCTGTCAGTCTCTGAATGCTACCTGTGTGTGTGGCTGGCCCTCGACTCGTGACATCACGTGGGCCATGCGAGCGGAGAGGCCCGCCGTGTCTAGACCTTGGTTTCTAAGCGCAGCGCCCATCCTGCCCTTTGCTGGTGGCAGGTTTAGCTCCTTCCGCAGCTGCTGCTCAGATGAAGTCGGCGTCCGGCCCTTGTGTGGCTTGGTGAGAATGTTCCCTCCACATCCGGTTCAAATGGCTCACTTAGAACATGCCAGAACACCAGGAAATCAGTGCTGTAGGTGTCGCCCAGCCCAGCTGGCCTGCGAGAGGCGCCGTCTCTCCTCGGAGCCGCTCCCCGCAGCTCGGCTGTTCTCTGCCAGCGGCGCGCGTGGAGTTCGCCCAGGTGGGCTCGGGGTTCTCCAGCTGCTCTGTCGGCTCTGCAACTCCATTTCCCTTTGTTTTTTTAGAAAAGCAGCATGTGTGATGTCACTTTTAGAGCCGGAGGAGGGGGGTTAGTCCTGGCTGCACCACCCTTGCCGAGTATGATGGGAAAGGCCAGCCGCACGCGTCTGCCTTTGACCTGCTCCGCAGCAAGCGCAGAGCATAAGGCTGAAACAGCTCTGCGCCGCTGTGCGAGGGGAAGGCCTCAAGGAGCTGCAGGCAGCCGCCCTGGAAGCCACGCCGCGGGGCAGGAGGGCGTCCACAGGGGTGTGTGTGGTTGCACAGGCATGTCACAGTGTAAGTGCTGGGGCAAAGGGCAGCTTCCGGGAGTCAGGTCTTCCCCCACCTGGGAGTTCTGGGGATGGAATGTGGGCATTGGGAGCACGCATCAAGCGCCTCTACCTCTAGGTCATCTCGCCATCCTGCGTTCACTTAGCCTTTATGACAGCGTGTCCACGAGTGTAACTCTACTTAATGTAAATTAAACATCACCATGTCCTTAGGGGAAAGGCCGTGGGGTCTGTGGTTTTAGATTCCCCTGCTGTAAGGCTTGGTGGAGTACTGATCATCAGAACTTGTCAGCAGACATGGTAGCCACAGGCCTGCAGCCCAGCACTCGGGCCGGGATCCTCGGGAGCCGCGGCAGAATGCCCTGTCCGCTGCCACCTGGAGCGCGCGGCAGGCCTCACTGCCCCACCTCTGCCCCCACCGACCATCCGCCAGCACACTCCTGCTTGGAAATCCTCTGCCCACAAAGCTGGAAATTCCAGACTGGCATCCAAACGCCACAGACGCAGAATATTGCTGTAGCTTCAATTTTGACTTTGGACCCGAGATGGCCCATGTGATGAATAGACAGAGTCACATTGGTCTCATTTACCGTGTGCCGTGTACAGGGGAGGGGACTTGAAAACACAAGGGGACTTGGTGGAAACCGCCAAGTCTGCAGGTGGCTGCTGCCCTTGGCAGAGGGTCCTGTGCACGGGAGCGTCCATGCAGGGGGGTCTCCTGGAGGCTTCCTGTAACCTGCTCCTAGTGACACTGCAGAAGCTTCGTGTTCACAAGTGTCCTTCCTCTTCCAGGCAAACTCAAGGATCTTGGGAACTTGGTTCTACGGCCGTTTGGACTCTCCACAGAAAATTTCCAGATCAAGCAAGATTCCTCAACTGGCTCCTACTCCATCAACTTTGTTCAAAACCCAAATAACAACAGATAACAGAGCCAGCTGCAGCCGTCGCCGCATCTTCCCCGAGACCAGCGTGTGCAGAGCCTCGTGCTGCCTCGCCGTCTCCCCTGGTGGGCGCAGTGCCCTCCTGCTGTGAGCCTCATGATTCCACTCGAAGGCGGTGTCTGCACCTGTTGTCCAGAGAGCCTCCTTGTCACAACACATCTCTCCCTTACCTTGCCAGCCTGCGCTGGCCACGTGCAATGGGGTCCCCCCCCTCCCTACTCACACATGCCCAAGATACGGGGGCTCCACCATTCCTGGTTTCTTCGGTGGTAATAAAAGCTTTCTGTACCCATGCGGGGCTATGTTGCAAATTCTGTCTCCTTGTGCAACAAAGTGGAAGCAGATTCTGTGGCTTCCAGGAAGGTCTGGGGCCCAGCAGGGTCACTGATACTGAATTCCACAAGCTGCCTCAGGCTTTCCTTGCTGCCTGATGCGTCCTGAAAAATGCCAAATATGCTGGATTCAGCGATTCTGCTTCCCAAGCATGGGAGCCTCCAGTCTGTGCAGGTAATTAATTTCAAAGCAGTGATTTTCGCCTGGGGTCAGGCGAGTTTCCTGTAGGGTAGCTTCATGCAGGAATGATGGCGTGTGGGTTTCTTAGCAGCCTGAGGATTACGAGAGAGATGTACCAGGCACCTGTGGATAACGCTTTCAGTACAGTTGAGGGTCGCACCATGTTGGAGCGGGGACCACGGCGTTGGATGTGTGCTAAGAACCACAGTGCCCTGGGGCTGGAGAGGTGGCTCAGGGGTTAAGCCTCCGCCTTGCAGGCGGAAGGTCCTGAGTTCAGATCCCAGATCCCACGTATAGACGCCAGGCAGAAGCTGGGGCGGCCTGCGTTTCCGGTTCTGGTAGGGCGGAGCGGTTCTGGTAGGGCGGAGCCTGTGAATCCCGGGGCAGAAGGAGGTGGAGGCGTCCATGGTGGTTCACGAATTCGTCCGTGGTTCTACACACACACAGACACACGCACGCATACACGTGCACAGTTGAATAAATAAATAAAAAAAAAATTAAAAAAAAAAAAAACATTTAAAAAAAGAACCACAGTGCCCTGGGAGCCCAGGAGCTGGGAACCATGGCCAATGGGGACCACTTGTAAAGACCTCCCCGGGCAGCTCATCCTTCATGGGCTCAGCTGGGGGTGGGGGGTATGTAAGGGCGGCTGATCATACTGTGAAGTGTCTGGTAGGACGGAAGGCTTGAACTTGCCTTCCCTTCTGCTGTGTGGCCAAGGACGAGCTTCTGATCGTCCTGCACCTCTAGCGCTGGGCCTGAACCCAGGGTTTCCTGCATGCCAGGCCGGCCTTCTGCCAGCAGCCACTGGGCGGCCGGAAGGAAGAGCGATTCCTAGCACAGCTGCAATAGGCATCTCTTCTCTTTGGTGGCTTCTTGTTATATGGTCTAGTACTGGGAGGATCCTGTAGATCTTTATAGAGGTTCTGATAGGATCTAGAGTATAATGCTTCCAAGTGGTCTCAGTCGATTCTTCCAGGTATGGTCTCAGGCCATCTCAGTTAATACCGGGTGTGTCAAGTTGACACCCAGGCTTAACTATCACAGCTTCTAAAAAGACGAAAGTTAAAACTTTGAGAGCCCTCGCACCTGTCAGAACATCAAGCATCAAGAAAACAAGTGATAGTGAAAGGGAATGGAGTTCAGGAACCCCTTCTTCATGGCTAGCGGTGTTGTACACCGTCACTGTGTGGTCAGTGTGGAGGTCAGCCTGGTCACTCCAAAAGCCAGCAATAGAATTGCCGCGTGACCCATCTGTACCACTTCTGGGCACATATGCCCAAAGGACTTTGCTGCAAAGATATTAAAGATATTTGCTCATCCATGTTTACTGCTGCCCTGTTCACAACTGGGAGTGGAAGCAACCTAGATGCCCATTAGCTGGTGAGAAATGAAACAGTGAGGTAACCCGGTCTCAGAAAGACAGATCACAGCCTCTCACACATGCAGATCTGAGCTGCTAATTTTTATGGACTTGCATTTATGTGGAAGTGTGATTAGAGGTCAGGAAAGGCTTTGAGGAAGAGGGGTAGGTTGGGGGGTAGTTGTAGAGTGTGTGTGTGTGTGTGTGTGTGTGATGGAAGCAGGAGGAATACTGGCACTGTGGTTTGGGGAGCTCAGAGATAGAGGAGGGGCAATTTAATATGGAAACGCTGTAAGGAGTCTACTTTGCCTTTTTTTTTCTTACTGTACGGGTTGGAGCTAAAGCTCAGTGGTAGTTTGTGCCCAGCACCTGCAAGGTCCCAGGCGCAGTCCCAGCACAGCAGACAGTGCTTCCCATCTCCCAGATTCGCCCAGTGGGATGTGATGCACCTATAATCCCGTGGTGGAGGTGGGAGGGGACGGACACAAGACACCAAGACAGAAAGATGGAAAGTTCAAGTCAGCCTGGGCTGCACAGCAACATTATGACTCCAAATTTAATTCCCTTAAAAATAGCACACATCTCACATGGGTTCTTTTCAATATTTATTTCATGGAGAACGCATATCATGGCACATGGGTGGAGGCCAGAGCATGATTTCTAAAGTCAGTTGTTTCCTGCCATGTGGGGTTCTGGGAACCGAACCCAGGTCTCCAGGTTTGCGAGCAGGCGCCTCTCAGCTCCCACACATCTCATGCTGAATTGTGAAAAGCATCTAAAGCAAATGCATTTTAGTGAGAAGTGAAAACGTTTCATCTTTTGCGAGTATCTTGGACGTGCTTAGTAGCAGGTGACTAGTAGATTCTCATCTGCTTTTCTTTTTTTAACTTTATTATCGAGTCTGGGGTGCCTTTGCCGACTGGAGCAGCTTCTCCCCGTCTCCGTCCACACAGGTTCTGTGGGTAATTGCCTCACCTGCTTCCATATTTAACTTTCCTGCCTTTGGAAACCCCTGCCTCGTGCCAAAGACAGACAGTAGAGGCAGCAAATAAGCCGTTAGCACCACAAAACTACTACTGACTTGGTGGACTCCTCAAGTGGCCTCAGCAACTGGGAGCTCAGCATATACTGCATGTCCGTAGAAATGGACCTTGCCCAATGAGGTGCAAGACAAGAACCAACTCCCCAAAGCACACCCATGGGGGCGTGCACACACACAGGCACAAGAAAAATAACTAGGGAATCTTGGACTGCACTTTGAATACTGTCCAACAACTGAGCTCCTTAGCGGGGCTTTACCAGTGCCCAAAGAGCAGACGTGCCACGTGCCCAGCTTAGTCCTTCACTGCTGCAAGAAGCGAGGCTTCGATTCACCCTCTGCCTCTCACCCGCTCTCTGCCTCCACCTTCCCCCGACCCCCCAAAAGCTATAGGAAGCCAGCAAGGCCAGCTTCGCATTCAAACCCAACTTGATTTTTTTTCTTGTTTGTTAAATAAGTGCTCGTTGGATCACTTCGAGAAGGCATGCAGGTGCAAGCCACGGGTGGAGGTCAGAGGTCAACCTTTAGGAGGTCAGTTCTCTCGCCACCCTGGGGGCTTCCAGGGTCTGAGCGGGAGCATTACTTGCTGCCCCCTGACCCAGCCTGATTTTTTCTATTGGGATTTAACAAGCTTTGGGAGGCCAGAAAGGGCTGTAGCTGCCCCGGAGCCTGAGGTGGGTGCCCTTCCGGCTCCCACCCGGCTCCTGTGATCTGCGCATGCGTCGCAGCCCTGTGGCCAGCTGGGCTGGTGCGTGAGCCAGATTTTCTACCTCATCTCTTCCTGGTACATCTCTTCCCAAAGTGCCACGTCTGCTCACGTTGCAGCTGTGCGTGTAAGTGCAGAACATTGAGGTGTCCAGAGGTGGAGACGGCATCTGTGCGGGGCCCTAGTGGGAGCTTCCGCAGAGTGCCCTCCACGTGCCCTCCACGCTGCCCTGCGGTCAGGGGAGCAGTCCACACGTGGCCATGGTACCCTCGTATTGCTGCAGTGGGAACCGCTTTAGGACGTTTCTGGGCCCATGAAGAATTCTCTCATGCACACACACACACACACACACACACACACACACACACACACACACAAGGGCGTCTGATCTCAAGAGCTGAGCTGGTCTGCAAATCCTTTCGGTAACCATCTCGGCAAGGCTTGGAGCACCCGGCTGGAAGGGACCTAGGTCCCTTGCACAGCTTGTGCTGCTTCCAGCCACCTGGTCCCCAGCTCAGCCAGAACTCAGAAAGGACTGTGGGTGTTTCAGTGTAACGCGGTGTCCTGATGTTCCCCAGCAATCTGGCCCTGGCTGGGGAGGAACTGAGCAGCTTGGCGAGATACACAATTTTAGCCAGTGAGACTGATTTCACCGTTAGGAAGCCGAGAGGCTGCGTCGCCTACTTAGACTTGCAGAAAACCATCTTCCTCTTCCCATCAGTTCGTGTCTTTCCCTTGATGTGACAGCAGCTTCTGCATGGCTGACAATGGTGGCACATACCTGTCACCCTGGGAGCTCGGGAGATGGAAAGAAAGAGGACCAGGAGTTCGAGGGGCTAGCCTCAGCTACAAAGCAAATGCGAGTCGAGAAACAACATGAAGTTGTTTCTACCAACTTGCCTTGTAAAAAATGGTGGAGTGCTGTCCACTGAAGTGGCCCGGCCGCTGCGTGGCCTGCTGCACTGTTCAGGGTTGCACCCTACTTCTTGTAGGTGGACCAAGCAAAGAGGCACTACGAAGGCTTCATTCTGAAGCAGCAGTCAACAGGACATGCGTCTCCAAAGTACGCCTGAAAACCTTGACATGTAGGGCTTGTTAACGGCCCCATCCTTGGAACGCGACCCCTGGAACACACATGGTGATCGGGAGAAGCGACTCCTGCCAGTGGTCCTCTGACTTCCACATCGTGCCGTGACACCCCCACAAAGATAAAGATGTTTAAAAAAAAAACCAGAACACTACAATGCAGCTCAATGGCAGAGTGCCTAGCTATCATGCATGAGGCCCCAGGCTGCATTTCCAGAAGCACAAAAACAACGTATGCTTCATTAAAAGCACTGAAAAATAGAATATGGGCTGGACAGACGGCCAAGGGGTTAAGACTCGCAAGCAGGAGGTCCTGAGTTTGGATCCCAGGTCCCACGTAAAAAATGTTAGGCAGGAATGGAGGCGGCCTGCACGTCTGGCCTGGTGGGCAGAACCTGGGATATGTCAGAGCAAAGCAAGGAGATAGAAGCAATCCAGGATGATTCTGTCTCTCTCTCTCTCTCTCTCTCTCTCTCACACACACACACACACACACATACACACGCAAAATAAATGAAATGTTTTTAAAAAGAAACTAATTTACCCACACGGGTAGGACTCCTCTTTGGGCTTTGCTGCGTTTCGAGGGGTTTTTCTTTTTTTTTTTTTTTTGAGACAGGGTCTCTCGGAGCCCAGGCTGGCCTTGGAGTGCTGAGGGTGGGCGCCAGCCACCACACCCAGCTGTGGCTCCCTGAAGTTAAAGCTGCTTCCGAACATAGGTGATTCCTGGCAGCTGCGGGGGGGGGGCTGCCTCATCGGGTTCAGCTGTCTGTGGACCTCGTCCTAGACCACCTCCCTCAGCGCCTTCTCGCAAGACCCAGAAAGTCCTGGTGATTAGAAACCTAGTTTCCTCCCTGGGAAGCGCTGCTACTAAAAACACCTTCCCAAAGCAGAACTACCCCTATGCAGGGAAACAGTTTTTAAATAACTAAATTAAAAAAAAAAAAATCAAAGATTTTATTGGATAAATGTTACACACTTTTTTAACAGTGAACTCTGAGCATATGCATGATGGGAAACAGTTTGCCATTCAAGTTCACAAAATGAAATCGGCTTGTGAAGATGTGAAATGAGACAAGATAGCATGAAGCAAAGCTTAAATATTAAGCAACTGAAGCAGTAAGTGTGAAGCTGTAGCATGGTGGGTCTAGGTTTCCAATACCATTTAGAAAAATGTAAATCTGGCTTGTAATAAAACACCTTTGAGAACTTGTCATGAGGAAAAAAATACTTAAGATACTTAAAAAGTGACCTCTTCCAATTCCAATTTTTAATAGGATTAATTTTTTGGGTCAATTCCATCACTCTACAAATAAAAATTTTAAAGTTTAAAAAGCTTCCTTATACAAGCCACATGTGGTTCCACCTGGCTGAGGAGATGCCTGATTTACGAGGGAGCCTGGAAGGTTCTGCTGGTGGTACTGATCTGAGACTGAGAAGGCCCCCCGCAGAGCTGTGGACCCTCGACTTCGGGCACTGTCACTGCGTGGGCTCCCAAGGCTCCCTGCTGTCACCCTGCCTGAGCCAAACTGACAAAATATATAATGACCTCATATCTGGAAGTTTCCAGAAAGGTAATTTCAGGATGCATAGGGCATTTCAACACTTGCTGTGTGATTGGGTTTCTTTCTTGAGTTCCTACCATCAGGCATATCAACTGATCTAAAAATCTCACCCAGAGCCTTCTACCAAGTCTTGGATATGGGGTTCCAGACACTCTCAACCCCATGTAAGACGATTGTGGAAAGTCTGGATATTTGAGCCCAATACTCAGTACCTATTGTGTGGATCACATGAATTTTGTGGGAGTTTTTTGGATTTTTTTTCTTTTCTTTTCTTTTTTTTTTTAGTAAGTAATCAATATGGTATTATCTTTCTGGTTTAAAAAATAAATCAGTATTGCAATTAAAAACTTCAGTTTTATTATTAAAAGTACGGCACCATCAAATATAAAATGCTTTAAAATGTAGTACTAACAGGTCCATCTGGTTTTCTCATGTTTTCTCCATTAAAAAAGAAAATGGAAGGTTTTCATAGCATGTATTTAGCAAAGATAGGAAAACTGGTCTCTTAAGAACTCATGCTCCGCGCAAGGACGATCAGCTGTTTTCGGGTTGTTTCTCCAGTCACCCCAGGACCAAGTCCTCCTGACACCGGGCACTGTGTGGGCGTCTGTTGAAGGTGGTCCATTCAGATCCCGTATGTCGCCATCTTCTCAACCAGACAAACCAGGAAGGATAGAGGCAATAGTCAGAGGTTTTGCAGCTCAGTAGAATCAAGAACTAGCTCTTGGAGTGTTCTCATTCCAAGGTCAACACTAGCCTATCCACTTGGAGTCAAAATAGGAAAATGTAAGAATGTAATTATGAAAATGTGCACAAAATGTTAAATACCAGTGGCAAATAAATACATCTTAACATGTTCTAAACAGCAAACATGTACTCAAAATAACACAGCCCTGTTTCTTTAGCGAGGAGGGTCCACACGCGGCCAGGGAGCACGGCCTCCTTCAGCGCCATCTTGCGGTTTCACGGGCACCTGCTTCTGCACAAGGGGAGCCGGCGGCAGCTCGCGCTTCTTTGCAGTCTGATCCAGCTGACACAACCCTGGAGCGCGCAGCAGGGTTGAGAATGAAAGTTCATCACCCAGGCCTGAGGCCTGTCCAGGCTGCATTGTTCACATTCGAAGCTCTTCGTGGCTCTGCATACGAGACGATCCAGTGAGTTCTGCCCACAGAACTTCTCATCTCATGCACAACTTATTGCAGGTGTTCACAAACCGCAGGTGCCCTTTACAGATGGCTGCCGTGGACCGCGGCCTTGACACCTTCCTCTCCGTCACCTGGAGACTCTCCCGTGGTGGTCAGGCTGGCATGGGTCCAAGGAGCCAGCAGCCGGCTAATGTCTTTGGGCTGAAACATAGTAAAGAAAGAAAGAAAATGGCCTTAATTACACAGGAAAAGAAATCATTGATGCTTAAGCCCCACAGATCACAGCTGATAACCATTTTCTGAGAGAACCGCTGCTTGAAACCAAGAGAAGCCCGTGTTACTCCTAAAATGTGCTTGGCAAGCTTGCAGCACGAGTAGACAGTCATCAAGCTCACGAAGACTGGAGTCTTCGTATGTACTTAGGAATATTTACCTAACAGCAGTTCTTTATGCTGCTACTTTCAGGTTAAGTCCAGGAAACTGGTATGGACTCCTGGAAAACACCAGCTACAGTCTTTTCAAAGTGTCTTACTGATTTATTTTGAGACAGTGTCTCGTGTACTTCAAGCTGTCTTTAAACCTTCAATGTAGCCTGAACTCCTGCTTCTCCTGCCTCAGCTTCCAGGTGCTGAGTGTCTTGTAGTCTTAAGCAGCACAGGAGCAGACAGAACCAAATCAGCTGCAGATCACTGTCTACGTAGGTACAAAAGCTAAGAGGGGAGCGAGTGGGGGGCGCCTTCTCCGAGGTAACTTGGCCCAGCAGGAGGCATCAAAAGCACCCATTTATTACCAGAAGACAACTCACATGCATGGTTAGGCAATCATCCCTTATTAACCCTGACTACCAGTCCGGACAATCTTTACCAAACTTCCAACCAAAATTAGGCCTTCCAGCATCGGCGATAAAGAGTATGGCCAAGTAGCAGGACCGGATTGCCCAATGGAAGAAAACTCCATCCAAGGCCACAAGCTACAGGAATGCCAGTGAAAGCCACCTCTGTGACCCGCAGCAGCCGCTCAACCCAAGAGCCTCAGGTACCAAGGAATCAGTATACACTGCAAGCGAAGTGATCCACTGAAGAGGGTTTTAACGCATTTTAAAATCAAAGATGATAATAATCTGGTGAAATAATAACACAGAATGAAGAGAAAAAAAAAAAAAAAGATCACCCTGCCCTTGCCAATATTTAACTCCCAGACACTTCAAAGGACGCGTCTTCCCGTGGTGATGTGAGGTCACCCCATGCAGTCCCGCCCACCTGCAGCTGATCGGCCTGTGACCACGCCACGCAGGCCCGCGCCATGTTTCTTTCCAAAGACTGAAAACTCACTTGCAGCCACAAACACAGCATGTGGTAGGTGAGTCTGGGGAAGAGACTGACTGGCAGCGCTTTGCGTGCATCACCAGAAAGGTTTCACTTTCTGAGCCTGAGATGCCAAGCTGATGGGACTATCACGCGAACCGACTGAGACTTAAACAGAGCTCTAGATGCAACATTCGCCTTCGATAAGCTGAAGGAGAAGAGCGAGCAGGCCCGTGCCACACTCAGAAGAAACACAGCGAAGATCCGGAACTTTTCCCACTACGTAAGAGTCCAAACTCACAGTTTTAGGTATTATCCATGAAGTCCAAAAATGTGCTTACAGAAAGATTATAACCCTATTTTGATAATCTTTTCCCACCCTCTAAGACTTGATTTGCCTCGATGTAAATGACAGTAGTTTTGAGTTTAGCGTGTGTGAGCATATTTATAGGTAGTCACATACATATTCTTTTTCTTTCTTGAGACAGGGTCTCGGACAGTCCAGGGTGGTTTTAAGCGACTACAGAGCTAAAGATGACCTTGAATTTCTGAACCTCTGCCGCAGGCTTATCACACAGGCGCCCTGGCTTCTAGCAAGTACTCAAACAGCTTCATTTCCCGTGTCTACAATCTTATACGCATGCAGTAGTAAATGATGATGAAGAGGTGGAGTGATAAATGTAAAAGGGACAAAGAACGACTGAAGCAGGGACGATAAACCCAGTATCTGATCCCATGGGGAATCAACTTAGTACTCACATAATTCTGTCACTCGTATCCAACCTCATCGCCCTAGGAGACCGCTATGAGCTCAAGAAATTCACGGGAGCCTCTACTTTGGCACAAAGAAAAGTTATGTCCATCTTGTAAAATTTATCACCTGCAAGAAGCCCAGCCAGCTACCGAGGTCAATGAAAACTAGAGAAAAGGAACCACTGCCCTCTCCAATCTAGTCTAGTCCACGTCAGGAATGGGGAAGTGACGACACGCTGCCCTCTTCACTTCGTAGCAGGGCTGAGAACAGGCAGACCTGCCCATCTCACTGTCTCACTGTTAACTCCAGTGCGCCCAGTCTGAATGCACAGTGGTTTGTCAGACACTGCAAGGGGGCAGCAGGACTCGGCTGCCGTTTGCTAAGACCTATGGTGGGAAAAACCAAGTTAACCAGTTAAGTTCCTTTTAATCCATCCTTAAAAAGAAAAAAGGAAGAAAGAAAACTAAATTTGTCGAATTTTCCTCATCAGTCGATTTTAGACAACTTGCCAGCTTCTAGTACGACGCTTTGGTGTTGACAGTTGTGTGATCTGGAGAGAACCTTTTTTGGGTTGAGGGTACATCAGCTACAGACGTGCACATAGACACCCTCCAAGAAAGCACAAAGGAAAGAGGAAGCGCTAACTCACATTTCCTCTGACAAAAAAAAAAAAACAGAGCCTAGCACCTAACAGCAGCCTGTTCTAGGGGTCCTGATCTTGGTGACCGCCTTCATCCCCAGTACAATTACATGTTTCCTGTAAATGATCAAGCGACCAGCACCCTTTCTCCTGATCCTGGGAGTACAAGCTTTGATTGCTTGAGGTAGTAACTGGCTAAAGGAATGGTTTCAACAAGCTGAACTTTCTTATGGAGCCTCTTAGAACAAAGCCTTCAAATACTTAGCACAATTCAAATGAAGGACAGGGTTTCACTCTTTAATCGGGGCTGGCCTCAAACTCACAGCAATCCTCCTGCCTCAGCCTCCTTGCATGCTGGCATTTCAGGCCTAAACCCCAGATGTGAGTCTTCTTCATCTTCTTCAATACACCTGCTTGCTCCCTGGCTTCTGCACATGCAAGATCGCTGCACAGGCAGCCCTGGGATCGCTGATCTATGTAATTCCCAGTCCTTCTAACAACCACTTCCCACCATGCGAAGCCAGAAGCAGACATTGCAATGGCAGCTCTTGCAAAGGGATCCAGTGAGATAGCTCAGCTTGCATCCTGGCAACTGAGTGTCATCCCCGGAGCTCATCATGGTGGAAGGAGAAGAAACTTCTAAAGGTTGAACTCTGACTTCCACGTGCATGCTACACGGGTGCACACCTGCTCTATCTAAAAACAAACAAACAAACTTCATTAAAAAGGCTGTTGTGATACTGTAGAAGCTGCTGGAGGACAGAAAGAATCACAAGCCCCATCTACAGTCTGAGATCTGTAAGTTGCAATATAAATCACCATGGCAACAAGTGACTACCAGTGTAACAGTGGCATGAGTTTTCAAGGAGAAAACCAACAGCTTTCTGATTGGACTCAAGATCTACTTGTCAGAATGGTACCCATCCCTGCTACTGTAAACTAGAACAAGAACCTTTAAAAAAGGAAGGGAATAGATCAACAGGGAAGACAGGCAACAAACCTATAGGTGGGAAGACAGTACATCAAAGTGCTCTGTTGGTAGCTGTTATTATATCCATAGAACAGGAACTTACAGCGGAAACCTTTGGGTTTAAAGCTAGATGCGTGAAGGGAAATGCACATAACAGTGGGGTGGCCTGAAAAGAGGTAACTTGATATACCACGGAGGCCTGAGCCCCCAAAGGAGTAGACAAGCTAGAGTGAACCCGGAGGTCCACAGAAGCACACCGGCAGTAGCAGAAGGGTGAGCGGGAGGGAATGGGAGGGAGGGGAGAAAGAGGGAAGTTGGAATGAATATTCAATATCCTTGTAAAAGTAGGGGAAAAAAAAAAGGTTGTCCTGGGCTGGAGAGATGGCTCAGGGGTTAAGACTCTGTCTCAAAAGCAAAAGGTCCTGAATACGGATCCCAGGTCCCAAGTAAAAAACACCAGGCAGAAATGTCGGCAGCCTGCACCTCTGACCCACCAGAGAAATTCTTGGGAAATCCAAGAGAGAAGAAGAAGGTAGAAGCAATCCAGGGTGGATTCAGAAACAATTAGGTAAACATAATTACTTCTGAATTCTAAATGTGGGAAAACCTAAGTATACTATTAACTCTAACCCAACAGCAATCACACAAGAAAAAAAAAAATATCTGAAAGCAAAGCCTTTACCTTGGGAACCATCTCAAGTAAAACCTTCATAAGGTTGCAACAATCACGCTAAAGGTCTTCTGACTGCAAGCAGAGCTGAGCTGCAAGATGGTCTCCCCTTTCCTGTCCACTCCCCCTGCGGGTCCTGAAAAGCTCATGAGGAGTCAGCACACCAGCCCCAAGTCCAGCGAGGCTTGGGCCGGTGCTAACGTCTAAGGTGGGGATCTGAAAGTACCTTTGGAAATTGACCACCCATATCAGACAGACACCTGCTAGGAAAACCAAGGGGCCCCGCCCACGAGGCAGGGAGGAAGGGCGGCCCCAGGAAGAGGCAGCGGCCCAGATCACACTGCCTACTCACTTCCAGAGAAGCTGGGCAGCCACAGCACTGTGGAGCACAGGAGGAAGGCGAGGACGCCGCGTCCTGTGCCGCGAATGGAGGCAGAGGCCTTGCCTCCTTCTAGCCCACGTCGCACGGATGTACCCCTCACCGCTCCGTAGGAATTTTCAATGTGCCACCAATGAAAGTGCCTGCTTTGATAGCACGTGCTCTGGCTTTCTGGCCTTAGCATTGCTTTTTAATCAACAGGTTTTATTTTCCTAGAACTGAAACTGTCCACAGGTTCTCAGAGCTAAACTCCCAAAGCCACAGTGAGCGATTTTTCTTCAGAGCCCGAGGGAGATGCGGGGAAAGAGACACAGGCAGGGGGAGATGTGGGAAAGAGACACGAGGCCGGGGGGCACCGAGAGGACGAAAGAAGGGCCTCACCCAGTTTCTTTGTAAGTTTTAGACAAATGCCACACGGCTTTCCTACCACAGAGGACTCACTGCCAGCCTGATCCCTTGCTAAAAGCTGAAGTGAAAAGCACATAATCACAGGTTTGAAATCAACAGCATGTCAAGATGAACCACGGGTTTAAAAAGGGGCTGTCCTTTGACACATGTGGCCATAGCACACAGATCAAGGCCCTGACATGCTAGGCATCTGCCCACCATGCCAGCAGCAATTAAAAAAAAAAAAGGTTCAAATTAATGTCCACTTTTTAGTACTTGCCAAAATGTCAAGGTCCCAAGGAAACCCGTGCAGACCAGCCAGTGACTTAGAGGCGCCGGTACCGCCAGCGGCTCCCTCCCTCTCCCGCAGCAGTCACCGCAGGAAGGTTTTGCCCAGACTCCCCCCGTCCCTCGGGAAGGATCTGGAATGGGCCAGTGAGACAGCTCAGCGTGGCTGTGCAGATGTGACAACCTGAGACTGATCCCGGGTCACACGTGGTGGACAGAAAGAACCAGCTTCCAAATGCCTGACTTACTTCGTCCATAAAATAAATACTTTAAAAAGGGACCTGGAATGTGCAAGGCCTCAGAGGCGGCAGCTGGCTCCCCATTCACTGACAAGCAAATGTGCTTCCCTCCACGCCCTGTCCAGGCCTTAGGTGGGAACCAGTCGGTACCAGATGGGCTGCCCAGTAATCACACGGTAAAACGCGAAGCTACCTGAATTTGTGTCATGGTTTCCACCCCTGCTCATGATCCCGCGGGCAGTACAGGTCTCCACACATGCCAGCTACACGCAGAGGCTGCGCACCCCAGCCCTGCAGCAGGAGCAGTTCAAGGTGCCAGCACAGCCGGGAAAATCACTCGCTGAATTTGGTCCTCAGAGTCCATAAAGGTGGAGGGAGAAGTGAAGGCACAAAAGCGGCCTGGGCTCTGAGAAAGTGCGTTTAAACATGTACGCGCAAAAGAATAAAATCCAAAGATTCCTAGTGAACCCCCAACCACAACAAGGAGTTTATGATAATTCTGGAAACTTGTACATAGTCCTAGTAGGTTACAGAAACCTTTCTATGTTTCACTTGGTGGAATGTATGCTTTGACAACAGTAGGAAAAACTACCAGTTTCCTCCTCCACATACAGCAGCTTAGGAGCGAGTATTTAAACACGACTCGTGTCAGGCACTGTGGTATTGCTTTAAGTACTTAACTTCTCAGAATGACTTTGAGGTGTCACTATTACCTCCCCACTTCAGAGATGACAGCATTGAGGTGACCTGCCTCAGACCACACTGCTTGTAGGAGCGGGTCCGAGTCAGGCTAGGATATCTGGCTCAAGAGCATGTTCTTTCAAACATGTGCCTAAAAAGTGAAAGAGAATGTTCTTTGCTCAATGAAAGCTCGCTGTCGAGTACTACGGCTGTAAAACTGTCAAGACGGCAGGCAACTCCTCACGGTGCTAGACATTCACCCCATCTTTTACACTCACGGAGACTCTCCTTGGGTGACCAACCTCCCACTGAAGCTCTCTTGACTGATCTCCTGTGACCGCTGTTCTTTTCACTTGGTGGGGAGAGTTAAAGTGTCTCCCTGAGCATCCTGGGCTGGGCTCCAGCTCAGGGACCTCGACCTCCTGGGGCAGAGACTACAAGTAGGAACCACACCAGTACTCTGCTACAGCTTTTCTTTTGTTGGTATTTTGAGAGTGGACGATAGAAGAGACAGAGCAGTTGTGCCATGCCAGTGTCAGAGGGGGTCAAAGGACCACCTTCAGAAGATGTCTTTAAGGACTGAGCCTTCTCAAAGATTCTTCAATAGCTTTGAAATGAATCTTTGTACAAGATAGAACTAAGGGTAAACAAGCATTGCAAAATACCATAAATAAAGAGAAACAAAGAGAGAGGAAGGGAGCGAGGGAGGGAGGGCAAGACCCTTGCAACAATTCGCTAGGCATTATAACTCAGTGTTTTATTTTCAAACCAGATGACTTAGCAGGTAGAGTTGCCTCCAACCTGAGAACCTGAGTTTGATCCCCAAAACCCACAAGAACAGACTCCTGCAAATTTTTCTGAGTTCCACACTTACTATGGCACATACACACCCACATACACACCTCAGTTTTGCATGATTTAGAAATCTCAGACTAAGACGTGTTATCTTAGTGAATTTCACTATCAGTTCCATGTCCTTTATCTGCAGTGTACTTTCTATGCTCCTGTCTAATCAGTAATTATCTACAACTAGGGCTGGTGCAAAGTCTCATGGGTAAAGGAGTTTTCTGGAAAGCCCCAGAACCCTTAAGTAGAAGGATAAAACTAACTCCCAGAACCCTGAAGTGGAAGGACAAAACTAACTCCTATACAGTGTCCTGGCTTCCACATATGCACCATGTCATGTATATAAACATACATGTATGCATGCACAAGCACTATATAAATGTAAAAAAAAAAATCTACAACTACTAATTTTTTACCCAAACAAATGTAACAGCGCATAACTCTAAATCAGCTACATACCAAGCTCCAGAGCATCTTGGGCTACACAGCACAATGCTCCCTATCAAGACCATTAGGAGACTGATGAAGCTGGGCTACCATGCATCAGCGCTCTGGGCTAGCGTGCATCAAGCTCTCTGGGCTAGCGTGCATCAAGCTCTCTGGGCTAGCGTGCATCAAGCTCTCTGGGCTAGTGTGCATCAACTCTCTGGGCTAGCTTGCATCAGCTGTCTAGGCTAGCTTGCATCAGCTCTCTGGGAGAGCTTGCAACCAGCTCTGGGCTAGCATGCATCAACTCTCTGGGCTAATATGCACCAGCTCTGGGCAGCGTGCATCAGTGCTCTAGGCTAGCATGCATCAGCTCTCTGGGCTAGCTTGCATCAGCTCTCTGGGCTAGCTTGCACCCAGCTCTGGGCTAGCGTGCATCAGCTCTCTGGGCTAGCTTGCACCCAGCTCTGGGCTAGCATGTATCAGCTCTCTGGGCTAGCTTGCATCCAGCTCTGGGCTAGCATGTATCAGCTCTCTGGGCTAGCTTGCATCCAGCTCTGGGCTAGCGTGCATCAGCTCTCTGGGCTAGCTTGCACCCAGCTCTGGGCTAGCATGTATCAGCTCTCTGGGCTAGTGTGCATCAAGTTCTGGTGACAACTAGTGTGACATGCACACCAGGGTCATCCTCATCTACACAGTAAATTCAAGGTCACCCTGGAACACAATACTGAGACTTAAACAAAACAGGGACAATCAGTGGGTCTGTGTGATGAGAATGGAACCACTTCTAAAAATGACCAATCAGCATCCTCATGTGGAAGTTCTAGAAAATGCAAAAGGAAAGCGTCTCAAGTGTTTTCTTTCAGCTTCCAAAGACTTAGATTTTACAGCTGTATCTCACCTGATTTCTACCCTTTCTTGTCTTTATTTCACTCACTTTTCTTACACCACTAGAAATTTTACCTTGGCCTAATTCTTCTCTTTGGGGGGGGGGAGTTCACTTGGGTCACCTCAACATTTAAAGTCCTTTTGGGCCAGTGATTTGGTTTGGTGGGTAAAAGAACTTGCTGCCAAGCCTGACAACTGAATTTGAGTTCAAGTCCCAGAATCTACATGGCGGAAGGAAAGAACTGACTTCAGGTTGTCCTCTGACTTCATAGGGGTGCTGTGGATTTCATTTTAAAGGTAACGTGTTAGGAAGGGAAGAACTGACTTCAAGTTGTCCTCTGCCTTCACAGGGGTGCTGTGATTTAATTTTAAAGGTAACGTGTTAGGTGGCTGTGTTTACCCAATTCACCTCTGCAATGGATAATGGTCCCTGAACTCATCTACTTCTTGTTCTTCAGACAGGTATTCCTTACATAGACTAGGCTGACAAGATACTCCTGCCAACCAGCAGGTCCAAATACTAGGGTTGTCAGCAAGTGCCACCATGCCCAGCTGAAAGGTATCCGTGTGTGCTGTAAGCATGGGGTTCATTTTAATCATGGCTTTTAAAATAAACCCAAGTATGGCTGAAGTCATCCATCCAAGTACATCTGCAAAAGCACTGACTACACTAGTAATCTCTACCTTCAAAATCACTAACAGAACTAGCCCAGAACATTACATAAATTACGTGTCAGGTGACTCTACTTTAAACTTCTCTAAACTTCAGATTTCAAACTTTTGAAAGACCTAAATAAAAAAAGTTCATTAAAACAGACACTCAGAAAATCATTGAAGATATTTCTCTTGTAACCCCTCAACACACTAAATTCAACCTGTCACAATCAAATGATTTTAATAATAGTAGTTTCTGTTTGCAGGAAAGAATGTTCTATTCAAATAAAACTTTTTTTTATTGTGTGTTTATTAAAATCAAAAAGCATTGACTGGATTCCCCAGAATAAATTCTACTTGCTTTCCTGGGAAATTGGTATTCACATAGCCAGCTCTAGAATTAATTAGTCTTTACTATGAATTCTGCAGTGGCTCATGCGACTTAAACTTGCAGTCAGATCTGTTTTTTACCAACAGTGCAAAGCTAAAACTAGAAAATAAGAAATAGAAAAATAGAGAGTTATCAGACCCCCCAAACAGTAATAACTGAGGTGGGGGACTAGGAAGGAAACTAACTATAATCACCTAAATGTTAAAAATGTGATGAAATATTGAGGCTTAAAATGAAAAAATTAAAAGCATTCATGACAAACTGGTTGGGAGGGAAATATCAAACCTAGAAGTGTATCAGATTCCATTACTATAAAACCTCACTGTAAGAGTACACCTCTTAGTTTTTAATTTTACCTACTCTGGTAACATTTGCTGTTAGGGCAAAACTAAGTTTGATTTTTCAATTTTTTCCAAAAAAAATTTGCAAAGAGTAATTTTCTACCGTATTGAAATTTTTCAAAGCTTTTTGAGAAACACACACAAATAATTTGTATTTAGTTGATTTTATTTACAGCTTTTTTTTTACATTTCAATGCATTTCACAATTACATTTTCTCATTTTTCTGACCTGCAAACAGATACCTTAAATGGAAGTATTTCTTCAAAATTATCATATTTAGGTACATCCAAAATGCAACAATTACACGACATTAATTCACACAGTGTAATTTACCAGGACGTAGCCTAAGAATTTAGGAACAGTCAGTCAGAAGAAACCTGACCAACTTTAGCAGTCAACTACTTATATACCCAAAACAAAACCTATCTAACTCCTCTACCCAAAAGTTCAAAAGTTTGTTACTGGACAGGAGAGTGAGAACTCAAACCTGTCCCGTCTCTGTAGCTTTAATCCAACACTGGGCTACTTCCCAGCCTATGTAACCAAACGGCAGGCATCCACTGTGTCACAGCAAGCAATGAGTTTGTCACATACCCAACTAGCAAACTTTTACACTAGTATATGCATCCAAAGTCTAAGTGTTTGCTAAGGAGAAGTCATTAAATATCCACTGCCCCCCACCCCAGGCTCACCAGCACATACTAAACCCCAAATACACAACCTGTGTCACACAGTGACAGGCAATAGTGTGTGTGTGTGTGTGTGTGTGTGTGTGTGTGTGTGTGTATACAGTACAAATGCAATTAACAGTCCCTGCAAAAATTCATTTCAGATGAGGCTATGGCTTCTATGCCTTGGGATGATTTTAGATTTCAAAACTGGAAAACTGTTAAAATCTCATTTCTTAAAACAAAAATTGTATTACGTGTTCAGTTTAAGCTTCTTAGTCAAAAAATGGCTGTACGGTAAGTACATAAAAAGCCAAACGAGTGCAATTCCTCTCTCCAGTTTGGCCAAGCTACTTCGTAGACATTACCGCTACCTCGACGGGACGCTGTCACCTCCGGAGGGTCTTGCCTACCTTACTGTCCACGCTCACGTTTCGAACTGAGTCAGCAGAGCCCGCACTTCAGGGCTCAGCTGCGCGGCTGCCTTGGCTGCCTCTGTGATCGCCCTGCGGTACAAGCCCTTTCTCCTCTTATTAAAGCGGGACTGGAAGTTCTCTAGGAAGGGCGAGAGCTGTGAGAGCGCAAGGAAAGACGTCGTCGGAGACCCAAACCATGCGATCCGGGCCTCCTGGCGGGCTAAAAGGCCATTGTCTTTCCGGCTCACAGTGATGGTGAGAATGCGGGCTGGCCACCAAGGGAAGCCGTAGATTTTGGCCCAAACAATGTCCCCTACGCATATGGTCCTGCCATCTGCTGTGATGCACTTGGAGACATTTTTGGAAAAGACTTTCATTTTCAAGGAATCACCGAGCTGTTTCCCTTCCCGGGAAGAGGAGGAAGTGGAGGAGGCGGGAGGTGCACGCACACTGCCGGGAGGAAAAGCCAGGCTTTCCGAGGAGCTGCACTCCGAGTTGGAGGATCTCAGGTCCTCGGAGCTATCACCGCTACACACCGAGGCGCTGGAGGAGCCGGGTGGCTTTGGGTTTAGGGTCAGGTAGACAGAGAGATTGCTTCTGCTGCCCCTCGGGCCCAAGGCGTGCCCTTCCTCCTGCTCACCAGGCACGTGCCCTCCACTCGGGGGCCGACCCTCGCCGGCGGCCTCTTCGGGGCCTGCCGAGGGTCTTCGCCCTTCTGAAGGGGCCTCACCTGCTGAGCGGGTGGAGGTGCAGCGGGACTGCGGCTTGGGCGCCAGCTTGCCGCTCCGCATTTTCTCCAGCCCCGTCTTCAGAGAAGAGTCATTTTCCTCGTTCCGGTACCTCTGCGGTTTTAAGCGCACCCGGGGCGGGAGGGAACCTGAGCTAGGATTCTGGTACCGACGCGTGAAGTGCACCTTCGCGTGTGCGTTTTTGGAGGTGGAGGTTTCGCTTTGCTTCTTCTGCGCCTTCTCTTTGGCCATCTTCAGGACTTCGCGCGCCTTGGCGTGATCCATGTTCTTGCTCTGCAGCACCTTCTTGGTGCTCAGCTGCGCCTTGGGCGCGCTGGCCTGCGCGGGGACCCGCACCACTCTGCCCCTGCCCGGGGCGGCGCTGGGCACCCTGACCACGGCGCCCCTCCTCGGGCTCTCGTTTTGGTGCCTGCCGTCCAGCTTCGGGTCGGTTTTCAGTCTCTTGCTGGCGGCGGCCACGCTCTCCGGCCGGCGCTTCCTGTCTTCGTACCTGCAGGCGTCGGCGCCCCGCCGGCCCTCCTTCTTCTCGGCCGCCACGCTGCCCTTGCACTTGCCGCACAGCACCTGGCGCGGCCGCAGCTTCACCGCGTTCATCATCGACGTGGGCTCCTCCCGGTACAGCTTGCGCTTGGGGCGCTTAATCTTCCGGGGCGGCGGCTGAGGTATCGACTGGTTGTACGTGTCCCTGATAAACAAAGGGGGGGGATAAGGGGCGCCCTCGTGGAACAGAGGGGGGGGCTTGGAAGTCCACAGGCTCTCGGCCGGGCGCGGCGCGGGCGGCACCGGCGAGGGGTCCCCGGCAAGAGCACCGCCGCCTTCGCGCCGGCCCTGCGGCCCCGCGGCCGGCGGGCGACTCTGCAGCGCCGCGGCGTCCGGCTCCTCCTTCGACTCCCTCCTGGGAACGACGGTCACAGGGATCCCATGGGGCCCAAACCTTGGGAGAGAAACGGGAGAGAAAGGAAGCCAGTGAGCAGAGAGCTGCAATCCACCGCCCGAGATGTACACAGCACTGCATGCGTATTTATGATCTCCGCTACCGCACAACAAATGAAAATCTACTTCTCCCTACAAACTATTAAAAATCTGTTTCTTTGGGTCCTCCATTTCAGAAGGACACCGACAGCAATGGAACAGCTACCACGAGCAATAAAAAGAGCTGGTGTTCCTTGACATGCTTTTCTGAACTATACACGACAGTTTCGATAAATGTAGAAGACACGGTAATAATTATTGTCTTCCCCTTGTAACAATTTCAGAGCTGATGCAAGCAGCGATGGTACTATACGCCTGAAATCCATGCACTTTGGAGATTCAAGAAGGAGGATCACAAATTTGAGGCCAGCCTAGGCTACCAAGCAAGAATCTGTCTCAAACGGTACAAAACAAAAAAGCAAATTCAGCCCCAACTACCCCAAAAATGCTAAATCAGCAAAAATCACATAACCTCATTGACTAATTGTTAAAGTTATTTTTTTAAAAAAAGCTGTTTCTTTTTTTTTTTTTTTTTTTCCTTGTCTTAAGCCTCCTGTTAAGTCGAATTCCAGAAACTAGCAGACACACCAAGGACTCGGGTATCAAACTTCTTGCAACACCCACAGGTACACAACTGTGGCTTTAAGTTTAAAATGACTTTAATAGTTGCTTAATTGCTTCTCTGCAATCATGGTGACTGGTGCTCAGATCCCAGTGCTCAGGAGCAAGCCAGGCACGCCACAAGCACCTGCACCCTCTGCGCTGCGGCAGTGGAGAACAAAGGAGCCCAGACGCTGCCTTCTAGCTGTCCACCGAGTGGACGAGACCGACTCCAAGAAGAAATGGACAGAGGTGACAGCAGACACTCTCTTCTGCTCACTACGTGCACCTCCACCCAACACCCAGACTTAAGTAACTCAAAAGAAAAAGGGGGGGAAAGTTTATCAGCTGGCAGGTCAATACAGTTGTAGACTCAGTAGGAAGAGAGCTGCAGGTAAGAGGGTCCTGAGTTTGAAGCCTGGACAGCACAGCAAGGAGGGAGGGAGCTGGAGAGAGAGCTCGGGCCTTCAGACTCTGCCCCACAAGCAGAAGGTCCTGAGTTTGAATCCCAGGTCCCATGTAAAAACGTCAAGTGGAATGGTGGTGGTCCTCACTTCCAGCCACGGTAGGCAGAGCCTAGGAGATCCCAGAGTGATGCGAAAAGGAGGTAGAAGCAATCCAGGATGATTCTCAAAGTCACTCACGGTCCTTCCTCCATAGGGACATACAGTGCCCTCCAACACACACACACATACACACAAAAGAAAAAAAAAAAAAAAATTAAAAAAAAAAAAAGCAAAGAACAGTAACAACAAAAGTATTTTGAAACTGCAATCTAATGAAGACATTCTTATAGCCAGGCATGGTGGCACATGCTGGCAATTCCATCCAGGCCTGGACTCTCAATACCTATTTCAAATAAACGAAAACAAGAATCAGTCAGTAACTTTTTCATTTAGACCTAGAAATTTAACTGTGACCTAATCTGCCTGAACCGAGTACCAAGAACTTTTAACCTAAATTTGATATATTGACTGCTTTCACATAAAAATGAAATTGCACAGAAAGTAATCTTGGCATGAGTTAGCATGTTACTTCTAAGTATTGTCTGATCCAACAGGATCTGACACAAGTCACTGCTCATGCCGGCCCTATAAGGCACTGGCTTCACTCACCCTGGCAGTCAAACAGAACTATATACTAGGTACAAACGTTGACCACTAACGCTCAGTTCTGCTAAATACTCACATGTTGCCAAAAAGGATCAGAATCCCATTGTCTAGAGTAAATCTTTAGATTGAAAAGAGCCAACATGTACTAAATGCCTGGTCCTCATATCTAAATACTTTTCTGGCAACCTTATGGAAAAGACTTACCGAACACATTACAGAAAATATTTATAAACCATAAAGAGAAGTGCTATAAACCTACAGTAGAACAAGCTCTGGGCTCATCCAAATGTGAAAGGCACTTCCTCAATCTACCAGACTTTGCAGAAAGTTACTTTGTTATCACCGATTAATATTACACATCTGGACTCTTCTTTGCCTTTCCCTCACACATTTATAGAACACTCAAGAAACAGGTACTATATGACTTGGTATGCAGGGGCCTCAATGTGACTGCTGTATCCCTAGGCACCAAAGTTCTTTGTTTTGTTTTTCAGACAGGTTTCATGTAACCCACACTGGCCTCATATTCATTATGCAGCCCAAACTCACCATGATGGCCCTATCTCTTCCACCTCCCAAGTGCTCCCAAGATTTGAGCATCCACACATGGCCCCCAAAGTATTTTTAATAAAACAGGGAAGCACTTAATTGTATAATTACATAATGGTGAACAGAAATGGACACCAAATTTGGATAGTGTATGACTGGCAAAGAAGAAAATTTTTAAATAATTACAAAGTATCAAGGGACCAGAAAGTTAGAGGACTTTAAGACTTCACATCCTCAGGCTGTAGCACCTCAAGCAACAAAAAGCAGGTCTGTTAACCAAGTGAGGATAGAGACTGGTTGTGAAATCAATTTCAAGGATCACACCATGGCAATCAAAACTAGTGCTCAGAATAATTAAAACTACCTATAACAGCAAAATCTATCTAATGTACACATATATAGATCCACACAGAAATATTTATTATTGAAAGGTGAAGGCAGGAGAGTCAGGAGTTCGAGGCCAACCTTGGTGACATGAGAGCCCATCTAAATATCCCACCACACACACACAGCACACATACCCATGTTTGAAAGTCATTATGGTAAGAAACTGAGTAAGATTTTAGAAGACCACACAATGCGCCCATGCCAGTAAGTCAAGGATGGTGGTGCATACTTGTATTTAGCTCTACCTAGGCAGATGTAGGAAGATCAAGAGTTTGAATCAGGCTCGGCTACATAGTATAAAACACTGTCTCAATAAACCAAAGCTGGGTGGGAGGTGGTGAAGTGGTAGAGCTTTGGCTCTATCTCATCCCCAATACTGTCAAAGCAAATCCAAGAAGCACCTAAGTCTGGTCTTTAATTTCTCAAGTCAGCAAAAATCTCCATCGCAGTCCTTGGAGTGTTTGAAGATGCCAGGCCATACATTAACAATGATTCATAGTTTCTCATGGAGGGAAACCACTATCTGAGTTTTTATATAAGCACCTTCGCATCAGCTTTTGTAAGTTAAAGACACAACGGCATCCTTGTGTACACTTGGCCACACGTGCTGGTCTGGCAAGTAAGGATCGTCCCTCCCTCAGCCAATACATGGAGATGGTGTGGCCAGTTCCCTCAGCCCTGGTGTTGGTGCATCCTCTCCCGTCAAGCTAGACTACAGACTACAACTAGACTATCAGTAAGAAAATAAATCCCTGTTCCCTCAAGCCGTCTGATGGTCATTTATCAGCAACCATGCAGGCATAACTGGAACAGACTTACATCCCAAGTCAACTCTCACCAAGAACCTAAACAACCAGGTTAGTAGTCTCTCCCTTCCTTCCAGCTGCACTGCTGCAGATGCTGCAGGGGTGACTGCTGTCCAGGGACTCCAGCCAGCTTAGTTACACCGCTTGCTCTTTTATACAAAACCAGGGGTGGGGTGGAGCAAGGGCAGATTTACAGGATAAAAGCAGTGGTTGACCCGTGGCAGTCAGATGGAGCAGACTGGCTCACGCTCTCCATGGCTCATGCCCTCCACTGTCATCAGCCGGAAGCCGCAGCTCCACGCAGCATCATGGCCCAGGTGCCACGGGGGCGGGCTGGTCTCTCTGCAATGTCCTTCCTTGGCTGCCTTTGGGGTGTCAGTAACTCTCCGTTAGCATCAATTCGACAGTTTACATTTTTCGACTTCAATATGATACCACTGTGTCAGTGACTCATTCCAACTCTTACCACAGAAAATTCTGGGTGGGGGCACAGCTCAGTGGTAGAGCATGTGTTAGCAGGTACTAGTAGGCTGGTTGTGGGGAAGTTTGAACTTCAACACAAAAACAAAAATCCTCTGCCCAGAATGCTGATACCAAGGTAAAATCCTAGCAATTCAGGGGCTGAGGCAGGATCCGACATTTGAGAAATTTCAAAAACATGTGAAAGGAGCTAAAGATGTATGCGGACTGCCTGTGTATGTGCCTGGGACGGACCCCAACACCACACCAGATGAACAAAAATAGCTTGTGGAGAAAAGCAGATAGAGACACAGAGAACGCTGTACTACCACCGCACTTCCTGTGGCTATAATTACAATTCTCTTGACAGAAATAGCTGTATTCTGAGTAAGCAGCAAGTGCCAAAATTAAGGAGGAAGAATCCTGGTGTGCTTCAGTTACTCAGTGTAAGGACAGGACGTGTCCCTGAAATAGAAGCCTGAGGCTACGCTTACCGAGCATGCGCACATGGTGGCACATGCCTGTATAATCCAGTAACTTGGGAAGCAGAGGCAGGAACACAAGTCCAAGGTTTATCCTTGGCTACAGAGTGAGTCTGAGGTCAACCTGGGCTACCTGAAGCCTTGTCTTCAAAAAGAAAAAAGCTGTTAGTCATTAATTAATAAAATAAAAAGTTACGCCAATGTGGATGTGGAGTGTTGAGTCAACACTGAGAATGACCATCCCAGCAAACATGGAAATTATTAACTTGGCATGATGCGGCTCACCAGTGGTCCCAGTACTAAGGAGACAGAAGTTCTTGAGTTTGACCTGCCTGGACTATAAACAGCCCCTATCTCCAAACCCAAAGAAAAAAGAAAATCTGTTCTAGCAGTTGGCTCCACTGAAGGCATCTGAATGCTACTGATGAACAGGTCTTGACCACATGAATAAACTTACCATTAAGTGTTTAAAGATGTGGAATTGGCTTCAGATTTCTAGTACCACCAATAGACAGACTTAAATCTGCATCGTTGCTTAGCCTGAAGCTCAGAACCACTGTCCAAATTCCTACCATGCATTTCAAATCAGACTTTTCAATTGTTTTGTTTTTTTGAAGCAAGGTCTCATGCAATCAGGCTGCCCGGAACTCATGGCAATCCTCCTGCGGCAGCCCCGAGTGCTGATGTTACAGTTGTGCACTGCCACACCTGCCTCTGAATTGAAACTTTTACTTCTCGTCTTCAAAATTTGAGGGATGTTTGTTTTTAATGATGGCAGTGCCAATCCACATGAATTTTTTAACACCATCGACTCATCTTTAACCTAGGTTAGCAGGAAACAATTTTAATTTTCTTCCCTCCCAATTCTTTTTGCCAAGCTAAAAATGTAGGAAAGGACTCACTATACATTAAAATACAGAAAT
Source organism: Typhlomys cinereus (assembly GCA_023101885.1). Lineage (NCBI taxonomy): Eukaryota > Metazoa > Chordata > Mammalia > Rodentia > Platacanthomyidae > Typhlomys > Typhlomys cinereus. The sequence continues at coordinate 558,427 of JALPQD010000588.1, read as the reverse complement.
ATACAATCTGCAGGCAGGCAAAGACCAAAGGAATTAAATACTCATTAAAAAAAAAAAGAATAAAACAGGTCTAAGTGTTACTATAGTTGAACCCAACTCCCCTCTCAGCAAACAATATACACAAGATGAAACTTCTTCAGAAGAAAAAATTAAATGTAACTAACCACTTGAAAAACAGTACTATCCAGAATGATTTCAAGCAGATATTTTTAGAAACTATATTCTCCAGGCACTGGAAAGGTAACGTAGCCAATAAAATGCTTGCATTGCAAGCAAGAGAACCTGGGTTTGATCCCAGCACCCAATGAAAAGCAGGGCAAGGTGACACAGGCTCGGAATCCCAGTGCTGAGGAGGCCAACACAGACTGGCCAGGCAGCTGTAGCCTAATCAGCTACCCCAGGTCCCATGAGAGACCTTGTCTCGAAAGAACAAAATGGGCATTGGGATGTGTTTCAATTGGTAGAATATTTGCCCAGTGATTACTAGATTTTAGGATGTTAACAGTATGCATAAAATGGTAGCACATGCCTATAATCTCAGCACTTGGAAGCTGGAGACAAGAGGAACAGACGGCCAACGTCACCCACCCTAAGCTACATGGTGACTACGCAGCAAATATCTCAAGATACCCGAGATCCTGTCTTTCAAGAAAGGAAATGCATAGCTTCCAAGGAGCCTGAACCTATGCACACAAGAACATAGGTATGAACCTAGGTACACACATGCCCCTGCTGACTCTCCTTACTCTCACAGGCTAAGTGAGATGCAAGCTAATTTTGGTTTTCATTTCATCTATTTTTCTGTGTGTGTGTGTGTGTGTGTGTGTATGTGTGTATGTGTGTAGAGGGCACTTGAATGTGTGTGTGTGTGTTTGTGGAGGCTCAAGGGCGACATCAGGAATCATCCTGGATTGATCTACCTCCTTACTACTTTGCTTTGGGATTTTTCAATCTCTGAAGGTCATGGTCAGAAATGGCTGTCGATTTTATGTGGGATCTTGGAATTTCTGGAGGCAAATGCTCTTATCCGAGTCATCTCTCCAGCTGCCTCATTCTCTGCTGCTGAGAGAGGCTAAATTTTTTTACCTAATAAATCTCACAAAAAGATAAAATGAGATGGGTTAAATCAAAAAATTTAACCTATCTGGGCAGCAGGGGTAACTCAGCAGATAAGGTTGTTTGCTTACAAATCTAGTGACCTGAGTTCAATCCCTGGACGTTCACAGGGTGGAACAAATTGACTTTAGAAAGCTGCCTTCTGACTTCCACCTGTGCACCACAGCGCGTGTGCACCTGCTCTTTCTCCATGCCTCAATATAAAAAGTTACCCTGAAAAAAGGGACCATTGAAATTAATTCAATAGCATGTAAATGCAAATTTGATACACTTCTTTTCAAAAAGACTTATCACCCAAGTGGGGCGTGCTAGAATTCCAGCACCTGGGAAAGTCAAAGAATCCAAGGCCAGTCAGAGCATGAGTGAGAACCCTGCCTCAAAAACACCAAGAGTTACCATAGAACCCAGCAATTTCCATAGCTGGGTAGATATTCAAAGAATGAAAAGGACCTCAAAGAAACATTTACACACTCACAGCCATAGTATCCATGGACAAATGATGTGTTAGATGCCAGAATATGTGTGTGTGTGTGTTGCAGCATTTTTAACCTTAACAAGGAACGTGGCTGGGTGTAGTTGTGTACAACTACAACCCCAGTGCACAGGAGGCAGATGTGGGAAGATCTGAAATTCAAGCCGAGTCTCCACTACAGGAAGAGTCTGACACTAACCTGTAAATTACACCCCATGGCTACAACACAGGTGAGTCCGAGGGTACCTGAGTCCACTGACAGGAGGCAGCCGTGCTCCTGTTAAGTGTAGCTGGCCTGCACCCACATCATTTTCCAGCTTCAGTGAACCAATAACCCTACTACAGTTCAGGGTCACTGTTCTCCTCCTTGCTAGTATTAATATCTCAGGGGTTTAGACTCTGCCTCAGAAGAAGGTTCTGAGTTTGGATCCCAGGTCCCACATAAAAAAATGTCCGGTGGAAAAGGTGGCCTGCACTTCCGGCCCCGGTAGGCGTAGCCTGGGAAATCCCAAAGCAAAGCAAAAAAGAGGTAGAAGCAATTCAGGATGATTTCCAAAGTCTGTCTGTTTCTCTCTCTTACACAAACACATGCGTGCGCGCACATACAATTAAAAAATTTTAAAAAGGATACTATATAAAAAGTCTTTCTTCTAAGTAAAACTTTATCAAAATACACTTCATGTAACTTTGGAGCTGGTGTGTGTAGGGGCCCTTGAGAGATGGAGGCGGGAGGATCAGGAGTTCAAGGGCATCCTCAGCTACACAGTGAGTTCAAGACCAGGCCAGTCTGGGTTACATGAGACCCTGTTTTCAAAATAAAAAAAAATAATTTCAATCTTTAGTAACCTTCAACTTGCAAAGAGATCTAGAAAACAGATTTCTTTGTGAACTAGCATATTCTAGCCCTCTGTGCCTTACTGGTTTTTTTAATGCAATCTATTTCTACAGCCTGTTTCCGCCCAGAACAATTCAATAGGTCCTTAGTTTCTCGGCAAATATGAGAAGCAAGGAATATATAAACTTGATTAACATTCTAGTAGTTTATCATTTTGCAAGTTACCTATATATTGAATAAATATATACAATCTAATAGTATGAACGTTAAGATGTTAGTTATCATAAAACCACTTTAGGCAGAAAATTTAATAATATAGTGGGCAGACAAAATGCCTTATGGCAGATCAAAGTACTTCACACAAACCTGATGGCTTCGGTTTGATCCAGAACCTGTGTAATTCGGTAGAAGTCTGACTGTGGTGGCGCAGGCTGCAATCCCAGCACTCCTGAGTGAAGGGACAACGCTACCAACAGGCTCTAGTGCCAGCAGCAGGCAGCACTGCGAGGTAAGACCAGGCGGAAGAACCCGCTCCTGCAAGCTGTCCTGACCCCACGCATGCCAGCACTCACACACGCATGTACAGACACATATACAGCACTCAACTCTTCGAAAAGAAGTACTCATTGAGTAACTTGACTCAGTGATTGAGTCCAGCATGCATAAGCTCTTGTGTTTGATATTCATCCCCAAAATTAAAAATGTTTTAACTAGAACCAAACTCAAACTTTTTTTTTTTTCACTTTGATATAGACGGTCTCACTTATCAAGTAACGGAAGCTGAATTCAGGATCCTTCTGCTGGTCACAGGCAGGCATGTGTCACCATGTCCTCTAAAGTGTACTGGTAACTATGCAGTGATTGCCAGTGCTGCTGACTAAGACCCGCACAGAATAAAGACGCCTGCACTACACTTCATGGTAATAGCTGTGAGCACGTACCTAGTCTATTAAACTAGTTCATTACTTACCAGAGATTTCTGTGTGTGTGTGTGTGTGTGTGTGTGTGTGTGTCTGCATCAAAGGGCACTGTACATTGCTGTGGAGGACCAAGGGTGACTTCAGGAATCATCCTAGAATGCTTATACCTCCTTTTTGCTTCATTCTGGAATTTTCCAGGCTCTGCCTACCAGTCACCTGGCTTTTTCATGTGGGACCTGGGATCTGAACTCAGATTCTTCTGCTTGTGAAGCAGAGGCTTAACCCCTGAGCCATCTCTCCAGCCCCACTAGAGATTTTTAAGTCACATTGAAGGCCTTTGGATCACTACCAAAAAATAGCAAAAATGACCTTGGGAACCTGCACAGGAAATATACTCAGGTAATGAGGCAGGATTATAGGTGTTGAAGGTTACGCTGGTCCGAGTATGAGTTTCAGGCCAGCTCAAAAACATTCAACAAGTAGTTCACTTAGTGGCCTCACACATAAATCCCTGGGTTTGGTTCCTGGCAATGCAAAAACCAGGCTATTTGAAATTCTGTCTCAAAAAGCAAGCAAGAAAAAAATACGTAATCTACTTACATACAGGAAATAATGAAGGGCAGTGTGCCTGCCTCACTCGTAGTAAGGCAATTAATATTGCAAGAAAAACAGTAATTACTTGGTTAAGAAACAGGACACCGGGTGCCTGCAGCTGTGATATCCTGAGAACGCTGTTATCTCTTTTAAGGTAAGCCTAGTTGAAGTAAAACCAGACAAACCCAAACTAAGAAACAGTCCTTATAGTTTCTGTGTTATACTGCAACTAAATACATACTCATTTGCAAAATGAGGGAAAAAACCAAACAAGGAAACAAGTTGGAATATGGAAATAACGAAGCTGAAGGCAGACTAGAAAGATGCGCCCTTGGAGATGCCTCTTGAAGCGGTGTATGGAGCTGCAAGCCTGTCACCCAGCCCTGGGGGCTGCGGGAAGGAGAGGGGATTCAGGGCCAGCCTGTACTGCACAGAACCTGTCCTGATGACAGGAGTCCCAGTGCACACCTATGATCCCAGCTGAGGGAGATGGCCCCATCTCAAGGCCAGCCTGGGCTATGCCTACTCTGTTCAAAACAAACAAAAAAATCCAGCGTTCACAGTTCCTAAAACGACTGTGGAAACTGAGAGTACCTTTGATTTTAGGAAACATGTTCGAACATTAGATATTATTACTGATATTATTACTTAGCTTTTTGAGGAAGTGTCTCCCTCCCTACAGGGCAGCCTCGCTGCTAGTCTGCTTTAAGAACCCTAGTACTGAGACCAGAGGCATGAGCCACCATGCCCATCTGTGTGTGTCTTTCACCACTGTTGACAAGCTTAGGAAACAATGCTTTCATCTGGGACTGTACAGCAGGCTCCCCAAGATGGCTCAGCAGGTAAAAACACTGCTGTGCAAGGCATGATAACCAGAGTTCACTCAATACCCATAATGCACTTGGTACAAAGAACTGACTTCCAAAGTTGTACTTTTGATCCACACATATGCTGTAGCATGTGCTAGCACTCACAGGAACACACACACACACATAAACAATACAACCATTTTTTAAAAAATGAAAACATGTTTCAATCTTCCATGAGTCAAAGAAATGGAGACTTCCTCCAGGAATGTCAGGTCTAGAGGAAGGCTGAAGCCCTGAGGCAGAGTAACTTGACCCAGGGAAGAGTACATTCTTCCTCTGGAAAACCAGGACTAAGTGGTGGGCAAGGCAGCATGCCTAATCCCTAGCTCCATGGCATGCCCACCCTCCAGCTGAGGACCAGGACCAGGTCTCCTGTCTGCTGATCTGACGTTAACCTACACGTTAGTTTCCGCTCACAGTAGTTCCATCTCCATTTTCAGTTAAATAATGGGCTCTGACAAAGGGAGTTTAGCTCTAACATAAAACTGTAGGAGATGGCTAATCCCAAACACAACCTGAACAATGGAACATGGATGTACGGGAAAGGTTCCTAGTTTATCACCTGGACAGACTTTTCTAGAAAGGCCTCTCGAGGAACACCCTCCAACTGGCTAGGCTCAGAGCTTCTCAGTCCAAGGACTGAAAACCCCACTGTTTGTCCATATTTATGTTTACGAAATAGTCCATGCATTGGGTGTTCTAGTGCCACCTTCCTGACACTAAAATCAACAATATGATTATCCAGAATAACTTCGTGGGCCTGTTGACCTTTCCTCCTAAGAGGCCTCGGGGACAGGCATTACGCTCTTAAAGGAAAAAATAAAATTTTCAAACCATGATAAAGCAATATAGCACAATTTTAAACAACAACAGCAATTAGCTGAGAAGAGGTCCAGGCCTGAAATGTAACCCCAAGTACTTGTGAGGAAGAGATAAAGGGTCAGCAGAGTTCATTTTCCACTGCAGAATAAATCCCACACTAGTCCGGGCTACACAAGCCTCTGTCTCAAAAACAAAAATGAGCATTAGTGACTTTAGATAAAGACGTCACAAGAGTTCTCTGCCGTGTTTGAAATTATTTCAAAATAAATTAACTGGAAAAAGATGAGCTGGAGAGACAGTTTGGTTGTCAAACTGCTTGCCTTGTAGGAAAGAGACAAGTGTGATTCCTAGGGCCAAGAACAGCATGTGCCCCTCACCCTGCTTTATAATGTGCCTCATTAACTAGCCATATCCTACCCCTAAAATGTAACTTTTTAAAACATAGTCAGGGCTTAGTGGGTATAAAAGCACTTGTCATTGTAGCATGAGGACCTGAGGTTACGTCCTCAGACGTACAGAAAAGTCACACCACATGAGCATCTGCAATCCAAGGTGACCAGGAAGATGCAGAGATGTGAGCTGGATATGCTAAGCTAGAAATACACACTGAAAGCCCTAGATTACAACAATCCCTAGGACTCACTATACACTGAGAATTAATCGACTTTATTTCAGTTCCACTAAAACTTTTTTGGAGACAGGATCTTCTTATGTAGCCCTGAGGGCCTCAAATGTACAAATCTGGTTCCACTCATACTCAAGCAAATACAGAAAAAAATAAGGGTCAGTGAGATGGCTTAATGGGCAAATGTGCTTGTCCAGAGAACTTGACAACTGTATTCAATCTCATGAGCCATGGAGGAAGAGGAAAGAAACTTTAGACTCGAGTTGTGACATACCAACCCTGCATGGACTCGAACATCACACGTACAATAGCAGCAAACATGCAAAAGGGCTAGGGAGACAGCTCGGTGGGTAAAGGCTCTTGCTACCAAACCTCTGACCTGAATCCGATGCTTGGAACCTGAAGTTGTATGTCTTCTGTCCTCCACTGGCACATGTAGCACGTGCACACACAAGTGTGCAAGGACACGCACACACACACAATAAATGCAAAAAAAGGATGCAAATGATATTGAAGGTCACAGTACCACAGGATTTAAATTGAGCAGATATTCAAGCAAACTCAGTGACTACAGCTACTGTCCGTTCTACTGTCATTTAGTGCCAACATTAAAAATAATGCCAACTACATAGCACTTACTACATGCCAGGCACTCTACTAAATATCTTAACTTTTCTTTATAGCAACCCTACAGTAATTATTAGATTATTTAATGGTGCTGGGATTAAACCCAGTGCCTCTTGTATGCTAGGCCTGCATTCTCTCTGCTTTACACTGTGAATTCCATGCCAGTGCCAGATTTTCTTCTTTTTTAGAGGAATAGTGGGAGTTGGGATATAGCTGCCCACTTGCTTAGGATGCACAAGGCCAGTATTTCAATCCCCAGGCCAACCGCATACACTGTGTGTGGCGGCACATGCCTGTGTCCCCAGCGTCACAGAGCCTGGAACGGTGGGCACTACTTGTAATCCTGCACTGGGGAGAGGAGCAGCATGAGCTCCAGCTCATCCGTGGACGACACCTGTCAGGCTGAACTCACTGGATTTTACTTCAAAAACAAGTAACTGCAATACGGTTCATAGAAACAGAGATCCACTACTTCTTTGCTCCTGTGAAGCAAGCGACTTGGGCCTTATACGCACTGGTAAGCACCCTACCCTGAGCTGTCACCAGCCCCGAGAGCTGTCATTTCTTCTCTAACTTCAGGGTAGTTCCCTGCCAGAACCATAAGCTAAATGGCAATGGAAAAAATACAGTTAAATGTTTAATAACTGAGTGTGGTGGTTTGTGTCTATAATCCCAGCATCCCAGCACTTTGATGGATCACTGGAAATCCAAGGTTAGCCTGAGTTACATAAAAGCAGGACCCTCTCTCCAAAACATAAAAATTTTTGAAAAACTGGAGCAGGGCCGGTAGGCTGACGTGGCGGCACAAGCTTTGTGTAACTTCAGTGGCTGGTGAGGCTGGGGCTGAGCTCAGGGTGGAGCACTTACCATCTCTAGTTGCACATATCATGTATCCTACCATCCCAGCACTTGGGAGCACAAGCAAGACCAGGAGTTCAAGGCCAGCCTGAGCAAGCTCAAGTTTAAAAGGCACCTAAGCTACATACTCAAAAGGAGTGAAACACAAACAAAAGATCCCAGGGCATAGCGGGAAACACCTGTAATTCCAGCATTTGAGCACAAATTCCTGACGTTCCAAGGCCAGCATGGGTCACCTGGCAAGAACCTGTCTCAAAAAAAGCAAAGCAAAGCAAAACGAAACGGACCAGTATATATTCCTACTGCCTACCAATTATAATTTCAAGTAATTTACTTAATCTGTGTCTACAAATTCACAATGTATACAAAGAACTCCGAACACAGAAATGTCAGATACTGGACTAGGGATGGAGCTCAGCATGTGTGTGGCGGCACATGCCTGTGTCCGCACCACATAGAGCCTGGAACGGTGAGTGCTACTTGTAATCCTGCAGGTTCCAGTGCCTAACCAGCAGGTGTGACAGTCTGGGTTCCGACCCCAGCACCACCTAGAAACCATGAGGCAGTTCACACCGTACACCCCAGTGCTCAGGAGGTGGAAGGAAGAGATTGGATGGAAGCCTGAGGTCGTCTGATCGAGACCTCGAGACCGTCTCAAAAAACACCACCTAGAAACTTGAGTAACAGCAGCTGTCAGGAAGTGGAGACAGCAGAGCTCGGCGACTATGCGACGTAGCAGAAATATGAAGAGGAATGAAACAGAGGGTTACAGACATGAGTTTAAAAAGCTAAAGGAAATATGGTTCCACAGTAAGGCAACTATATAAATTAGTTCAAAGAAAAAAGTGAAAATTACCTGAAGTGGGTAACTAGGGAAGAAATCACTTGAGGGCTGAGGTGACTTTTGCCTGGCAAGCCAAGTACTTCAAGCTGCGCACCCCTACAATGCTAACTCACTTCTAATTACATTCCTTCAAAGTTAAAGGAACGTCTTACAGCAGGGTTGAATAATTGTCACTCTATTATTTGGCAAAGCAGTTACCCCCAAAAAGGTCCAGAAGTGAACGGCATCAAACGACCTTGTTCGAAACGTGAACTCAGGAGCGGAGCTCAGCAATCTAGGCACCTCTGAGCTGCTGCTGCCTGCTAGTGTTGAACAAAACCATCTCTACCAAATCCAGCCAGGAAGGGTGAAGATTTGGCTTAGGTTAAGATTCTGCCTCGAAAGCAGGACTTGAGCTCAGATTCCAGAATCCATGTAAAACATGCGAGGTGGAAAAATGGCAGCAGTCTGCACTTCCGGCCCTGGAAGACAGTCAGGGAACATCCAGATGGCTCCAAAAGTCACTGTTGGGCCTATACGGGCACGTAGTGCCCTCTGGTGCACATATACACACATGCATGCCCTTCCCAAAAAATTAAAAATTAAAAAAAAAAAAAAAATCCCAGGCAGGAAGGAAGTAACTTTCACCTCTAACATCTGCCTAAAGTACAGGAAGCTTCTTTGTGCTAATGTGGCTATGATTTGGGAATTTCAAGAGAAATAATGATGTACTACTTTACAAACACAAATTACTAAGAATTGTTTTGACCAATATGAAATTAGCCTCAACTCAGCTCCTGCACAAAAGTTAAGAAATATCAGATAAGTTTCACCACTTTGAAACATAGTATTTTACTTGGTGCCCTGAATCCCAGACCCCAAAAACACACATGGTAGAAAGACAAAACTAACTTCTGAAAATTGTCCTCTGACCTCCACCTATGCACTATAGAATAATACTTTCGCTCCCTCCTAATAAAACATTTAAAAACAAAATATACAAGTTCATTCAATAAAACATGCCTAACACTCCATGTATAATATGCTTAGGTATCTAATAAAAATCTACTCATAGCCAGATATGGTGACATAGGCCTACAATCTAGCACTCAAGAAACTAAAGCAGGGCTGGAGAGATGGCTCAGGGGTTAAGATACTGCTTCCCAAGCACAAGGTCCTGAGTTTGGATCCCAGGTCCCACTTCTGGCTCTGGTACTCAGAGCATGGGAAATCCCAGAGCAAAGCAAAAAGGAAATAGAAGCAATCCGGGATTCCTGAAGTCACCCTTACCCTTGGTCCTCCACAGGGAGGCACAGCATCCCCTGGACACAGTCACACACACAAAATACAAATAAAGTTTAAAAAAAAATTATCGAGGACCCACGAGAGAGCTCAGTGGGTAAGACCTGCTCCACCTGTCGACCAGAGCTGAATCCAAGAAACACGGTGCAGAGAATCGTTCTGAAAGCTGCCCTCTGAACTCCAGCGCACCACCGCCACGAGCACACCCTTCTTCTTCTCTACCTTCCTCCCTCTCTCTAGCTTGAGTATTTAAACAGTAAAATGAAATCTATGTGGCATGGTAATGCACACCATTGCCTCAGCACTAAGAAGCTGAAGCGCAAAGATTACGAGTTCTAGACCAGTCTGGGCTACAGTGAAACTTTGTCTCAAACTTTAAAAAAAAAAAAAAAAAAAAGGGAGAGGAGGGTCAAATTCTCTGTCCTTAGCTCCATCTACATTCACTCTGGAGAACTGACCACTCCTCCCCATCGGTGGAGAAGCACTTCCGGCTGCTGAGTCAGAACTGCGTTCTGCTGCTTTAGGGTGGGAGTTCTTTCCCACCTTGTAATAGAAACCAATGCCAAGTGTTTCACTGTCAGTGCGAAGTGCGAGGGTCTAGCGAGCTGCTGCAAGCTTGAACTCCCAGCCTGGAAGCTACAGCATAAACTACTGTCCGTGCTACTCACTGCTGCACCAGAATGGCTGCATATTTTTCCCACCAAAAGTAGGGCTATTACACCATACCTCATGGTCTCTGTAAAGAAAACAAATTATCTTGGTTTAGATTTCTTTATGGGCAAATACATGTTCTACGTTTATTTTAAGAAGCTAGATGCTAAACACTTAAGTTTTCAAAAGAAAATAGTCTCAATTCTTTTCAGGATAAATAACCATCCCCCAACAGAAAACAGGGGCCTTATTAAAAAGGTCAAATAAAACTAGTGACAATCTTTAGTATATGCATGCCACCAAATTCAAGTGCAGGAGTCTTAAAAGAAAAAAAAAAAAACAAAAAAAAAAACCTCCACAATCCCTTGTCAATTTATGTCAATTAAAAACGCAGATTCAATATTTTCAAGATTTCAAAGTGACTTTATTAAACTATTTTAAAGTATGTATAAGAAACAGTAAAATAATTTATCTGAACAGGGCATACTGATACACAACTAGAATTCTCAGCACCCAGAAGTCAGAAGCAGGATTGTTTTGTGTCTGAGGCAGCCAGGGTTGTATAGCAAGACACTGTCTCGATCACGCCTGGGAGGAAGACCCTGAATTCAAGGCCAGCCAGGACCATGAGACAGGTCTGAAAATAAATAAAAATCACTGGTAGAAAACAACACTTCACGTACATGCAGACCCAGAGAGAGAAACCCGCTTTCAGCCATTTTTATGGCTTGATGAGGTAAGCACAAGGCTTGAGGGCACAAGACTGTTTCCTCAAGTTGCCGCAAAGGTCAGAAATATGGAGTAAAACTGCACTCAAGCTGATGTAATCAGAAGAAAGTATTATGTATGTATTAGAGAATTCTACAAAACTAAGCCCAAGGTTTCACAAATAGATTGCAAGAGAACTAAATTTACTAGCAGACTTGCAGGTAAAGGGACATCTGAGAAAACCAACTGCAGGTATGAACTTTATTTGGCTTCTAATCTGAACAATCTTGAAATGTTAATTTTATTTTGCACATGCATGCGTGTATGCATCTGACAGAGGCACTGTGTCCTTGGGGAGGGCCAAGGGTGACTTCAGGAATCATCCTGGATTATTGCTTCTATCTCCTTTTGCTTCACTCTGAGAACTCCCAGGCTCCGCCCACCAGGACCAGAAGTGCAGGCCACTGCCATTTCTGCCTGTCGTTTTTTACATGGAATCTGTGATTCACACTCAGGACCTTGTGCTTGGAAGGCAGTCTTAAACCCTGAGCCATCTCCCCAGCCCTGTTGAGATGTTAATTTCGACACAGATTGTGATATTTTAACATTCACTGACTAGATGTTATAAAGGAACTGTTGCTGTTACAGGCATGATAATGATAGCAGGGTTGTTTTTAAACCTTTATCTTTTCAAAGGTCTGAAGTATTTATGTACCTGCCTAGGATTTTTCTCTCAATAATTCAATGGAGGCAATTGCATGGTAGACATTTTGGCTAAACTGTAATAAATGTTGAAACTGGGCCATATACACATGCAAACACACTTCCCATAATAAAAGTCCACCAAAAAGTACATCACTCATTTGTTATTTTGTCTAAAATAATCAGTTAAACAGCTTAGTGAGGAATGAGTTGAATATGCCAAAAGCACAAGAGCTAAGATTAAGGGAAAGAACAGAAAAAGAAAAAAAAAACCCTGCATGTACAGGGTTGACAGTCTCATCTTGCACCATTAGACAGCTGTCATCAGACACTGCTTGACCTCAGCAATAGGCGGGTAATTTAAACCAAGAGGGTGGTATATAAAAACAGCTATGTGCTGACAGCAAGCTAAAACTCATGCTTCATCTACAGGTATGTTATGTTAAAATCTGTTTAAATACATATTCAAACACCCTCATTTTAAGCTGACTATGCCATTTATAAAGCAAGATTTCTAGAACAAAGTAAATGGATGGTACAAGCCACCTGATTAAAGAAGGGATGCGCTGAGATCAGAAAGTCACTAGGTTGATCTTTCATCATACATCATCACTTGACTATATAACGTGAGGAAGAGCTTGCCTTCTTTCTGCTCGTTTATACCAAAGGGAAACAAATGAACTTCCAAAGAACTAAAGGGGTCACAAGTACAACTCAGTGATACAGCGGGCTTGCCTATTATTAGCATGCTTGAAGTTCATGCCTGAGTTCAGTTCTAGCAGCAAAAAACAGAGCATCCCTCCCCCCAAAAAGAGGATAAAATAACTAGCCTTACTATCCCAACTAACTTTTTAGTGTATGATAGAAAAAGCAAGGTTAGGACCCAATCACTCTAAGTTGAAAGCTTACTTTTTGCCCCTTACGAGCTGACTAGCCAAATACAATGGACCTAGTTCCCTTCCATATGAAGGGAAGACAGCACTAAGGAGCAACCCGCGGGGCCCAGGAGCTGGCACTAAGTGAGCACCCAGCAGGGAGCCCTTACTACTTTTACCTACGGAGATAGTTCTACGGCCAGTTCCAGCAGGACACAATGACTTCAAGTGTCTGATGAATGTGATGCAGTCTGGCCTTAGAACTGCCTGAGGCTGGACTGTACTCACAGGTAGACAGTCTGGCCTTAGAACTGCCTGAGGCTGGACTGTACTCACAGGTAGACTGCTGTGCAGACTAAGGTAGAAGGAATGTTGGGGTCAAAGGATAGGTTAGAGTTCAAGAGTGAGGCCAGCCTGAGCAATAGTCAGAGACAAGAAGCCCCCTACTCCATCCCATCTCTTTAAAAAAGGGAAAATAGTGCCTCTGACAGAATAAAAGACTACTTGTAAGAAGCACTGTTAGCAAATAGATCAACACCCAAAATTACAACTCTACCAAAAGAATGATGAAACGCTGACAGAAAGAGCACCTACAAATGAGAAAGCACGTATCCGGCTCTATTTTCCAAAACTTACCTTTTTGCATCTTTCTTTTGCAGATTTGAAATTCAGATTCTCACACACTCACTGGCCTCCTCTTCTGTTTGATTCAATAGCATACACATTAGAGTGTCTCTACAGCAAATACACCAGTAGAAAGCACACTTGCCTTATTCTGCTTCCTACCTATGAAGACTAAAGTACTGATAAAAATATTAACCCAGAATTAAAAGAACAAAAGTAAAAGAAAACAAACAAACAAAAAAAAAAAAAAAAAAAAAAAAACGCCTTCCTGCTGGACAACTAGAGTGTCAGTGCGGTCCCCAGCTTTTCCTCCCTAACCACCACATTTCCAGGATGGATTTTAAGTAGTTCCCAAATGGAAAAGGATGTTTTGTGCCTTGGTGTGAGGGCAAACAAGTAGAAGTCACACACAGGACAGGCTGAGGAGGGTTGGCAAGAGCCTGTCGCGTCAGTCCTCCGGGGGGCTGAGGCAGGACAACCAGGGCAGCACAGCAAGGCAACGTAATCTAGATTCCATCTCAGGGAAAGAAAAAAAAAACAACTTGGCGATGTGGCCGAGCGGTACAATGCCTGCCTAGCATGCAGGATGGAGCTCGATGCTCAGTAATGAACAATCAGCAACTTCACTAGTGAACGCACAGAGCTCAGGACGCAGGGCAGCCGTGGAGAGCGCTTGCTCGGCAAGCAGGCAAGGCCTGGTGTTGCATCCCCAGCACCACAGACAGTAAGTAAATAAAACATACTAGTGCTTCACTTCCATACAGGTGAGACACCAGAGTGTGTGTGCTGTTGCAGGAAACAGAACGGGCCGTGAATGGGAGTCTCTGCACTTCCTATCTGCAAAAGAAGAGAATGGAAAGGTTAAGGCTAAGCGGGACGCAGAGCGGTCTTCTTTACCTGTTTAGAGCAGTGCCCGTAACATTTTAAACCAAAAGATGGCAAGGCACTGGGTAAGACAGAGGTATGGAGGTGAACCCAACCTTCTAGTCATAACACACATTTAACTGTAAATACAGTGTTGGAAGTCACTGAGAGTCAATCCCCAGCACTGCAAAAGAAAGAAAAAGAAAAGAAAAAAGAAAAGTCATTCGAACTCCTCGACGGTAAAGGCTTCAACACAGGCATCCCACCGCATTTTCAAACTACTCTCAAGATTGGCAAGCCGCGCTTGCCCGCTCGCGCCCGGTTACCTGCCGGGCATCACTTCCACCACCAGGCCACAGTCGCTGTGCTGATCATCTGCAGATAGCGTCTGGGGGGCCCCCGGTGCACGCCCCCCCGCACCCGCTTTGCTGCAGCCCCGACCAAGTTCAAGGTGGATTCCGGGGCCAACACATGGGTGTCTCCTCCGCACGCCCCCACCCCACGCCCTGCGCCCCGCCAAGAGGGAAGCGAGTCGGTCTGCAGACTCTGCAGGCGCCCCGCGGCCCGGGGAGGGGGGTCGGCGCCCCGCGGCCCGGCGAGGGGGGTCGCGGCGGGGGCTCGGGCGCGGCGGGGTCCCGGGTGCGCCTGGCCCCGCGGGGGGTCGCGCGCGGCGCCGGGCGGCCGGTACCTTTTGGACAGATCCATGAGGACGCCGGAGAAGAGCCGGTCGCCCAGGCGCAGCGACACCACCAGCGCGTCCTCGATGATGTGGTCCAGCGTGACGCGCACCTCGGCGCCGGGCAGCAGCGGCGGCGGCGGGGCGGCCGCGCCCGGGGCCCCCGCGGGCGGCGGCGGCGGCGGCGGCTGCTCGGGCGGCGGCGCCGGCGGAGCCGCCGGGTCCGGCCCCGCCTGGGGCGCGGCGGCGGCGGCGGGCTCTGCTGCCGCCCGCGGCTCCGCCTCCAGCGCCGGCCGCGCCGCCTCGGGGCTGCGGGCGCGCTCTCCCGGCGGCGGCGGCGGCGGCGGCGGCGGCGGCCGCTCGTCGGCCTGAGCCGCGGACGGACGCGCGTCGGCCTCGCCGGCCGGCGCCGCCGCCTCGGGGGCCGTGACCGGGAGCGGGTCGGCGCCCGCCTCGCTGCCGGGGATGGGCTCCATCTCGGGCTCGGCCTCGCCGGCGCCGCCTTCCCCGGGGGACGCCGCGGTCGCCGCCGCCTCTGCAGCCACGGCCGCCATTTTCTCGCTGGCTTCTCCCTCCTCGGGCTCGGGCTGCGGCGGCGGCGGCGGCGGCGGCGGCGGCGGCGCGGCTGGGCTCCCCTCGGCCTTCCCCTCCCTCCCGCGAACACGCTCGTCCCGCCCTTCGGCTGACGCGCGCCCCTGGCACCGCGCCATTGGCTCCGTCCTGCCCCTCGCGCGCGCTCCGGCGAGCCCATTGGCCAGACGGGGATGCCCGTCAACGGCTCGGGCCCCCTCAGAATACGAACTTCTCATTGGCCCGGCGAGTTGTCAAATGTCGAATCCGAGAGGAGGCGTGGGGGGGCGGGCCTAAAGGGGGCGGGGAAAGTCACGGAAGCGGAGCTTGAGACTCGCCGTCTCTTTCTATTGGGCGGAACGGAAACTCCCGCTTCGTGACTGGCTGGCGCTCCTGCCCGTTATCGGCCTGCTCGAAGGAGGTGGGAGAAAAGGAGGAATCACGTGTCGCGCCAGTTCTTTCAGGGCCGACCCCAGGGAGGGGTAGCGGGAGAATGCGGGAGGGGAACCACTTCCCGAGAATCTTTGCGCAGAGATCCTTAGAATAAATGTTATTTCTAAGCGCGGACCTGCTTGCTTCGTGTGGGCACCGCGGGCGTCTGTGGGAAAGACGACCAAAGTTTGAAAATCATTCTGCAAGCACTTGGGGATATCTTTCTGTCAACGTACTGGGTGCTGGGAAGGGAATGATGTGCAGGACGGACTTGGTCGCTTTGTGGCCCCACACCCAGGCAAGGAGCGGTTTCCTGTACTTCTCTTTGTAGGAACAGAGTCCAAATAAATCCCCACTTTCTAGGAATCTACTGATTTCAAAGAGGGAAAGTAATTCTAATGAAAGCAGACACCGTGAATGTGCATTGAGTCGTTCCTCTCCATTTGTAAAAGGGTTAATTACTTACCCGCCTGGTTCTCTGATTCATTTTTTCTTTTTCTTTCCTGGTCCTCTCCCAAGCTGTGCTGAATCTTTCAAACTGGGCTTGGTGACTTACGCGTGTACCCAGCACTCAGGAAGATGAGCCAGAAGAGTGGCTGCAAGTTTGAGGCCAGTGGGGCGCCATATGAGTTTGTCTCGGGACAGCCTCCTGCTGTCTCTTGGAGTGAGATCCACAGGTCTCTTCAAAACCCTCTCCCCCTATTTCTCTATCTCCATTTTAAAATCTCTTGGTTTTCATGTCCCGAAGGAGCGATGAACCCATTTTCTCTCGGGTTGTTTAGTCAGCCATCCTCTTCCTGTAGAAGAGATCATAGGCACTGAGCATGCCTGCCTAGATAAGGGAATGTTGAGGGAAGTAAAAATGCCATTCTAAAGAAAAACTCAGGTTGAACTCAGGTTCAACATAAGATATCGTCTCAAGTGATCCTTAAGCAATGACGACTACCAGTTATACAGTGATATATGAAAACAGCCAAGAGAAGCTTCCGAGGTCATTCAACTGGGAAACTGCATAGACATAATTCTAGTTTTTCATGGAAAAGACCAAAAATGGCAACAGAAATATTACCGAATGCTCTATTCATTTCAGGTCGGGTGGCTCTCAGGAAAAGTCCAGCAGGATATGCTGGACACCAAAGTTTCAGGATTCTATTAGACTTCAAGTTAATGGGAGGAAATGAATGTAATCCCAGATGTCCCATGACCTCTTGTTTAAACCTCAACGTTTTGTCTTCTCTCCTTTCCACAGATGAAGAAACGGAGTCTTCAAGTTAAAGGACGTGTGCTTGCTTAACATGTAATGGCACAGTTTTGATACCCAGCAAAATAATATCAATAATAATAGTTCTCTCTTGTAGGGGAGATGCTCGCAGTAATAAACTTTCCAGAATTTTCTCCATTACACTATGTCTACAGTTCAGCATAATCAATTAAACAATAAGACATCCTCTACGGAGCCACACTCAGTTCCCAAACTATCTAGCTAGATTGCTTCTCCCTCCTTCTTGGCTGTGGGATTTTTCCAGGCTCCACCCACCATGGCTGGAAATGCAGGTGGCAGCAGGTTCTGGCTGGCATGTTTTACATGGGACCTAAGATCCAAACTACTGACCTTCTGCTTGGGAGACAGAGTCTTAAGCCCTGAGCCAACTCTCCAGCCCCTCAAAAAGGCTTTTGAGGTTCACTCGTGAATCCTACTCTATTCTCCATTAACCTTCAAGCCTGCCAAGATTGCAAACACCTGTTTATGCATCTTTCAGTCATCTATTTATTCAACAAACACTGAAGGCCTACTGTGCGTCAGTAATGGGGTGAGGCTGGCAAAAGGCATTCCTTCAGAATACAAGAGAGGGCTGGAGAGATGGCTCAGGGCTTAAGACTGTCTCAAAAGCAAAAGAACCTAAATTTGGATCCTAGAACCCACATAAAAAGCACCAGGTGGAAATGGCGGTGGTCTGCACTTTTGACTCTGGAAGGAAGGCAGAGCCTGAGAAAGCCCAAAGCAAGGCAAAAAGGAGGTGGAACAATCCGAGATGATTCTCGAACTAACCCTTGGGGCTCCACAGTCACGCACAATGCTCTCTCTGTCATACACACACACAGGAGAAAGAGAGAGAGAGGGAGAGAGAGAGAGAGAGAGAGAGAGAGATGCAGCACTTGGGAAGAGACATTCAAGGTCATCAGCTAAATCAGCCCTTGACATTCCTGGATATCCATTTGGGTCAAAGGAAAAAACAAAGAAAGAACAGCAATTTCTTAAAGTTTTAAGCTGGAAAGGGCTTAGCTTGTTCCAGAAGCAAAAGAAAGGCCAATGTGATTGATCCAGAAGATGAGTAGGTAAGACAAGGTTAGAAAGGAAAACGGGACCCAAATCATATATGTAAGGGGTGCTTTGAGAACCTGACTCTTATGTTAGCTGTGGTAGTCTGGTCACTTCTGCAGTCAGCCTCCTCCTGGCATGGATAGCCAAGTGGTACATGTGGCTGTTTAGCCTGATGGAGAATTGAGGGATTGGATGCATGATGATGATGGACTCATGATGATGGGTGGATGAATAACTAGGAGAATAAGATACCCAGCCGGAGCTGGTATGGTGATACATGTGAAAACACAGAACTTGGTCGGTGATGGCGAGAGGATCATATAGTGAATTCAAGTCTAGCCTGGGTTCCATGACACCCTGTTCCAACCAATGGCGACATGGCTTGGCAGGTAAAGATACTTGCAAAGACTTGAGCCTGAGTTAGAACCCAGAACCTATGTGAAGGTAAATGGGAAGAACTGACTGCACGAAGTTATCCTGTGTAGCCTGTTCAGCCTAGGTGGGACCCTCTATGTAGACCAGGCTGGCCGGGAACTTAAGGTGATCCTTCACAAGTTCCACATTCCCAAATGCTGGTATTCCAGGAGTGGGTAGCTCCACCCAGTTATCTCCTGGATATTAAGTAGACAATGTAGGCCCCCAATCATAATGAAAGAGTCTCAATTTTTGTTAGCAACTAGGCCCAGAAACTCAATCTCAGCTTAATCATACTTTGTGGCTGCCGAACCCACTTCCCCACAATCAAACTTTTACTTCACCAAGTATGATAAAAACCCAAACACCAGAACGCTGGTTCTTGGGGAGAGACGGGTTTCTATAGGGCTTACTGGTTATTGTCTTGGGGCACGTTCATATTGGAGGTCATGTGTGGGCATAAGAAAGCGTGGGAGCAGAGACCCCGGGCAAAGGGGGTTTGAGAACCACGCCATGGAGGGGGAGGGGGATGAAGAAGATGTTCTTCCTGTGCTGGGCTGATTTCTGCCTAATAAGCAGTTGCTCTTTCTTAAAATTTGATGTTCATGTGTGTCGTGTGCACACATGCCACAGTACACTTGTGGAGAATGAAGGATCGATAATTCACAGAGGTAGGTCTCTCCTTCCACCAGGCTCTGGGGGTCAAAGTCAGGTGTCGGCAGGGCTGCTGCACCATCTCGCTGACCCTAGGAACCTGTATTTCTAGCTTAATTTGATCAGATTATGTGTTCATAGATCAAGCCAGCAAAGCCTGACTACGGTCAAATAAGTCAACCAGCACTGGCTCTCCTTTCTGTCTTCATTCTCAATGTATTGAGGGAGCTGATCCTCCTTCCCCCACCCCCAACCCCACCCCCTCCTATTTTGTACATCCAGGGGAACTGCATTTACATGCAGTAGAAAAAAAAAAAAACAGGTGTAGAGACTCACACCTGTGACTCCACCACACGGGAGGCTTAGGCAGAAAATCAGGAGTTCAAGGTCGTCTTTGGCCACACAAGGAGTTTGAGGCTAGCCTGGGCTACATAGGAACTTGATTTATTTTTAAAAAGAAAGAAGAGAGAGAGAGAGGAAAGAAGGAAGGAAAGGAAGAAGGGAGGGAGGGAGGAAGGAAGGAAGGGCTGGAGAGATGGCTCAGGGGTTAAGACCCTGCCTCACAAGTAGAAGGTCCTGAATTCTGATCCCAGGTCCCACCTAAAAATGTCAGGGGGAGATGGCAGCAACCTGCACTTCCGGCTGTGGTGAGTGGAGCCTGGGAAATCACAGAGTAAAGCAAAAAGGAAGTAGAAGTAATCCAGGGTGATTCCCAAAGTCACCTTGGTCCTCCACAGGGACATAGTGTCCCCTGATACACACACACACACACACACACACACACACACGTGTGTGCACACAAAATAACAATAAATAAATAAATGTGCTTAAAAGTTTAAAAATTTGAATATGAAGAATGAAAAAAAATGTTGCGTTTAGACAGGATAGGCATATTCTTCGTGAGGCTATGATTTCCTTTCCTAAGAGTCTGATAGTTTCAACGTCTTTTGGGCCCAAGTAGTTGTTATACAGGTAGGCTTCACTTAAAAAACAAAAAACAAAACAGCCTCTGCTTATGTGTGTTGTTTTCTGCAGATAAGTCTGTGTTATCCCTAACTGCCAGTGTCTCAGTGTCTTGAGCAATGCGTGTTTATCTAGGGCCTGTGAGTGACAGAAGCAGGCGTGACTTCGCTGTGTCGCCTGTGAGTCTCTAGCACAGGGCTGTGGTCAAGACAAAAGCAAGAAGCAGCGGCCATCCTCCCGAAGACAGCTGGGGGACAGGCCAGGTGCGTCCATTTTACCCAGCCACAAAGAGCCCAGCTCTGAGGTGTCTGGGAGGATGTTTCCAGACAGAATTAGCACTGGAGATGACCAATGGCCCCCCACCGTGGCAGGCCACCATTCTGTCCTTTGAAGTCTTGGTAGGTAAAGGAAGAGAGAATCCACTCTTTCCCTTCCCACCTGGAACATCACGTCTTCCCTTGGAGCAGGAGTTACGTGAGAGGCTCAGGGTCCATAGGCTCCTGTGGGTCTCTAGCTCACAGTCGAGTGTTTTGAGAGAAGGGGTTGGAGAGATGGCTCAGGGGTTAAGCCTCTGCCTCCAAAGCAGAAGAACCTGAGTTTGTCAAAATGCCAGATGGAAATGGCCCAGGCTTGCACTTCCAGTCCAGGAAGGTGGATTCTAGGGACTCCAGGAACCCCAGAGCAAAGGAGGAAAGAGGTAGAAGAAATCCAGGATAACTCCCAAAGTCACCCTTGGACCTCCACAGGCCCACACAGTGCCTTCTCTCTCTCTCTCTCTCTCTCTCTCTCTCTCTCTCTCTCTCACACACACACACACACACACACACACACACACACACATACAGAGGAAAAAAAGTCTTGAGAGACACAGAGAGAGAATATGTATCCATATTCTGTGGTATAGTAGTAGAAGTCTGAAGACAACTTTCAGAAATCAGTCCCCCCTTCTGGGGGGGTGAACCCAGGTCTCCAGGTTTCTGAGCACGTACTTACCCACTGAGCTACCCGGATAGCCCCAGGCAGGGGGGGTTTCACTTGCAAATCAAATGAGTTCTCCGCCCCCCCCCAAAGATTCTTTTAGAGGTTGTCCAGATAGTACCTGCTCAAAAAAACTGGCCATCCATTCACTGCAGTGAGACTTGTCCTTCCCAGACCTGCATCATGACTGACACACCAACACGCCCCATAGACTAGCGAGGAACTCAGGAGAGATGGGAGCATACAGTGGAAACCTTGGGGACTAGAGCTGGATGAGTGGAGGAAAACTCCCCTACGGGTGGGGTGGCCCAAAGAGAGGCAACTTGATATGCCACAGAGGGCTGAACCCCCACAGAAGTAGACAAACCACAGGGAACCTTGGGGTCCATAGAAACAGATAGACAGAAGGTGGGAGGGAGTGGAATGGATGGATGAAGGGAGGGGAGGGTAATGAGAAGGAGGGGTAGGGAGGGAAGCAGGGGTAAGCACTCAATATGCTTGTAAAATTAGAAAAATAAAATAATAAAATAAAATAAAATAAACCTAGCAATCCAAGTTCCATCCCTGGAAGTCCACATAATGGAAGGAAAGACCTGCCTTCAAAGTTACTCTCCACACAACTCTACATGGAAGGAGCTCTGTGGGATCTCAAATGCATGATGCAAATTTTGTTCACAGGAAAAGCCCTGTGAAACCTGCCCTGCAGATTTACTTGCACCTCTTGCAAGTAATAAAGAGCCAGAACCACAAGGAGGAGCTTCCCCGAGGTGTTTGCGGAGCTCATAAATAACTGACCGGACACTTGGATGTTTACTTCCGGGTGCTGGATTGCTGGGTTTTTCTGCGTGTCTATGCCCCTGCCTCCATTATTCTAGTTTTCTAATTTTTCTACAACAAGCATAGATTTTTTTTATATATTTATATATGTGTATGAGTGTGTGTGTGTGAGAGAGAGAGAAAGAGAGCGAGAGAGAGCAGAATGTATGTCATGGTGCATGGGGTGGAGGTCAGAGGGCAGCTTTTTGAAGTCAGTCCTCGCTTTCCAACATGTGCATTCTAGATATCAAACTCAGGCCCCCAGGTTTGCAAGCAGGTGCCTTATACACTGAGGTATCTCCACCACCCTAAAATGTATTTATTTTATTTGTGTGTATGTGTATGTTTGAGAGAAAAGAGAGGGAGAAACAGAGAGAGAGAGAGAGAGAGAGAGAAGGGTGAGCGTACTCGTGTCATGGTGCACGGACACTTGCAAAAGTCACTCTCCCTTTACCAAAGGACGTCTGCGGATAGAACTCAGATCTCCAGGTTTGCGAGTAGGGGCTGTTGCAGTTCGCCTGCACGGTTGCTGATAAATGACCATCAAATGGCTTAAGGAACAAGGGATTTATTTTCTTATTGATAGTCCAATTCTCAGTCCAGTTGATGGGAGAGCACGCACCAACACCAGGGCCAAGGGAACTGGCCACACCATCTCTACATAATGGCTGAGAGAGGGACGATCCTTACTTGCCAGACCAGCATGTCTAGCCAAATATACACAAGGATGCCGACTCTCTCAACCAGCTCTGCATGATTTATTCCAGGGCCTAATCCCACCCATCGTAGGCTGGATCTTCCCCAGGAGCTAGACAATCTCCTGCAGGTTCGCTCTGGGCTTAACTCAACTACTAATTCTCCACAAATGTGCCTAGAGCTCAAACCCTCAACTGTCAAGTTGACACCTGTGCCTAACCATACTCACACAACCCTCTCACCAGCCCCTGAGCGTGGGTTTCTTTATTATTTTTTTTTAATTTATATGTTTAAAGTATTCAAATTAGTTTTGTTACTTACTTTAAATTATTTCTTCTATATACATTCTGACAGCTTCATTTTTTAAATTTTTTTATTTATTATTTATTCAATTGTGCGTGTATGCATGTGTGCGTGTGTGTGCGTGTGTGTGCGTGTGTGTGTGTGTGCCTGTATGTGTGTATGTGTAGAACCATGGACAAATTCGGGAACCACCATGGATGCCTCCACCTCCTCCTTGTTTACTCTGCCCTGGGATTCACAGGCTCCGCCCTGCCAGGACTGGAAACGCAGAGTCCCCCCCCCCCCCCCCCCCCCCCCCCCCGCTTCCACCCGGCATCTATATGTGGGGTCTAGGATCCGAACTCAGGACCTTCTGCCTATAAGGCAGAGGCTTAACCCCTGAGCCACCTCTCCAGCCCCACTTTATTATTATTATTATTATTATTATTATTATTATTATTATCATCATTATATCTGTGTGTGTGTCTCTGTGTGTATCAGAGAGTAATACTATGTGTGCCTGTGCAGGCCCAAGAGTGACTTCGGGAATCATCCTGGATTGTTCTCCTCTTTGATTTGCTCTGAAATTTTCCAGGCTCCACCTTCCAAGGTCAGAAGTACCGGCCACCACCGTTGCTTCCTGGCATTTTTTTTTTTTTAACATGGATACAGGATGGGAACTCAGGACCTTCTGCTTGTGAGTCAGGAGCTTAACCCCTGAGCTATCTCTCCAGCCCCTGATCACGGACTTCTTAGGGGGAAATCATACCAGTCTTGGGGGACAGTTTAGTGTCAGTAGTGAGGTGCTCTCACAGTGCACTTAAGGCCCCGGGTCCCTAAGGAACAAGACGGAATGGAAGGGAGAGAAGGAAGGAAAAGGAGAAGAGGCAGAAGGGGGGAAGGAAAAGGCAGACAAATAGGTGACGAAAATCGGGCCTGGGCCAGTCTTGGTGGCATATACCTATGGTCCCAGGACTGGGGAGATGAAAACAGGAGGATTTTTAGCTATGCAAGACCCTGTTCCCCAAAATTAGGGTCCAAGTAACATCGTCGCAACAGGATCCCAAACCCAGTTCTCTGAGTGGGAGAAGGGTGGAGTCGCAGTGGAGGCTGGGAGAGCTGAGAAGCAGCGGGGGTCCCCAGAAGCCAGCCTTCTCTGTCCATTTCTGTGGGTCCCAACCCATTCCCTGCTGGAGCTCGCTTGCTGCGTGAAGGAGACAAACACCAGCCAGCATCGCTAGCCAGGACTACGGGCCAGGGCGATTCTTAGGATGCATTTTCCCCCCTGCAGAGGCAAAGGCCTGGGTCTCCCTGTTTGGGGGAGAAGCTTCCAGAGCTGCAGCCGGAAAGCAATTCTGTAGGAAGGGGCTTTTGTATCAAGTCTTTACTTCTTCGGGGTTCAGCCAGCAGCAGACAAGCCACAGACAAACCTGGCCCTTGAGGCGGTGGTGTGGGTGTGTGTGTGTGTGTGTGTGTGTGTGTGTGTGTGTGTGTGTGTGTGTGTGTGTGTGTGTGTGTGTGTGTGTGTGTGTGTGTCACCCAGCAGACTTGGGGGAATGAAAGGCGGAGACCCTGGAGTCCTCCGGGCTCTGCACTCTATTCCTTCTGTTGTTGTCACCAAGTGCCTTCTTTCTGAAGCCGCCGCCCCCCTGCTGTTCACACTGTCTACTGATTCATAATAAGACCACCCGGGAGCTGCTCTCCGCCCACCGAGCAGCGAGGCAGTAAGTGCAGGATGCGCTGCGGCTTCCCGCAGCGCGAGTCCACCAGGGCGAAGCAGCCCGCCCCCCCTCGCTGGGCGGAGGGTAAAGGTCAGCGCTGAGAAGGAATTCACACGCCTCCCGGTCCCATCCCCTGAGAGTTTAAGGAGGAGCAGGGATCGAGCCTGGCTCTTCAGCGCTCAGGGGCAGACGGGCCTGATACAGGAGCCTGCGAGACCTGGCCTCGTCCCCATCACACCTGACGGCGGCAATGCCAAACGGAGGGTTCGCGTCTCAGCTCAGATGGCCCACCTCTTGTATAACTGGGCTCCACAGTTCCTAGTATTGTTCCAGAGAGTTCCTGGCTTCCAGAATTTGGGATGATCAGCTGATGCGCCTCCACCCAATGACTAGCCTCAATTTAAACTTCTGTAGCCCAAGACCTCCACTTGTGATACAGCCTTTGCAAGGAAATTAGCTCACTGACCCCTTGGAATCCTCCCACAAAGTGGCTATTGTTAGTCCCTTTTAAAATGAGAAGTGAGCTAGTGCTACAAGTACAAGGCTGGGAAACCACTGCTTGGGAGGGTCAAGTGCTCAAGGTTATCCTTGGGGGCATGTGGGTTTGAGGAGGCCAGCTGAGCCCGGTGAGACTCTGTCCCCCAAAAATCTGAAACTTCAACTTACAGTTACGCATAAATGAAAATCCTAAATCTCCAACGTTTGAACTCTGTTACAAATATCTTTTATGAAAAAAAATTTCAATATTTTTGTTTTATTTCACAAATCAACAACTGTGTGTGTGTGCGCGCGCGTGTGTGTGTGTGTGTGTGTGTGTGTGTGTGTGTGGTGTGTGTGTGCGTGTCAGAGTACTGTGTATGCCTATGGAACTCCAAGGATGACTTTAGGCGTCATCCAGAGCCAGAAGTGAAACCCAGCGCTTCAACATGGGCTCTGGGATCTGAACTCATGTCCTTTTGCTTTGG
The DNA here is from genome assembly GCA_023101885.1 of Typhlomys cinereus. NCBI lineage: Eukaryota > Metazoa > Chordata > Mammalia > Rodentia > Platacanthomyidae > Typhlomys > Typhlomys cinereus. The sequence goes on along the minus strand of JALPQD010000588.1, from coordinate 532,650 downwards.
AGACAAAGCCTTAACCTCTGAGCCATCTCCCCAGCCCTGATGTGAAATTTTAAAAGGGAAAGTCCTTTCGGACACATATTTTTTTTGAAACAGGGTCTTTCTGGATAGCCCAGGCTGACTTCGAACTAGATATCTTGACATTCTTTTGTGCCAGCCTCTTGAGTTCTGGAATTATAGGTGTGCCCTACCACAGACTTTAGTACCATCCTTCCCTAAAGATAAAGAATCCATGATTGCTTCTTAGTCTAAGCAGTGGCTTCAGATTCTGGCCACTTCCTTGCTGTCTTCAAGTTACTTAACTTTCCTGAGTCTCTTTCTCCAACTGTGGAAACAAGATAATAGAACCTACTTCAGAAGTCGTTGTAAAGATTAGGAAATGTATGTAAACCAGTACGATGTCTGGCATGTAAAAAGTGGTTTTGGTATAGCGCAGTGGCTCAACTGGTACAAGTGCTTGTTACCAAGACCACCAATGACCTGAGTTTGATCCCCGGAACCCACATGGTGGAAGAAGAGAACTGACTCCTACCAAGATATCCTCTGAGCTCCTCACACGCACACACACACCTGAATAAGAATTTTTTTTTTTTTGAGAGAGAGAGAGGAGGAGAGATGTGTGTTTATACACATGCATGATGGAGGTCAGAGGACAACTTCTAGAAGTCAGTTCTCTCCCCCCACCAGGTGGGATTCCAGGGACCAAATTCATACAGACAGATTTTCGAAGAGGGGCCTTATTCACTGAACTGTTTCGCTGACCCCATAAGTGGTTTATATTATTGGATAATTTGTTTTCATTTCGTCTATTTCTTTTTTCTTTTCTCTCTTTGCTTTCTTCCTTTTTCTCTTTCTCTCCTTTTTTTCCATTCCTCCTTCTTTCTTTCTCCTCCACCCCTCTCCCTTCCTTCCCTTTCCTTCTTTCTTTTCTTCCTTTCTTCCTTCCTGCCTTCCTTTCTTCCACAGGGTCTAACACAGCAGTCCAGTCTGACCTCAAACTCACTATGTAATCATGGCAACTTTACAACCTTAACTTCTGCCCCTCCTGCCTTTACCTCCCCCCACACCTGGCTATTGAGAGAGTGACATGTAGTTTCCTCCTAGAACTACTAGTCAAAGGCGAAGAATGAACCAGATGTGTTCCCTCCCACCAGAACCACCCAGGGCCCAAAGCCTTCCTTTATGTCACTGAGAACCAAATGATTGAGGGGGAAAAATACATTTCAAGGTAAGTACTGAGAATTTGAAAGATGCTTTTCATAGCTTGATTTATTATTATTATTATTTAAAAGGGGAAGGAAGGGAAGAGTTGAGCTACAACAAATGCAGCAGGTAATACCTACAGGAAATAAGAACACAAAAGCACCTTGTCTCACTAGCCAGCAGGTAAATGCAAATCAAAAGCACCTGGAGTTATCACACCCCTGGAAGACTATAGTACAAAAAAGACACAAAGGACGGGTTGAATGCCCCCATTGATACAAATGCTCAGCATATGCAAATCCATTGAGACAGAAAGTAGGTGTGTGATGGCCAGGAACTGAGGACATTTGGAGAAAGTGAGCGGGCCACACCCTCAGGGTGGCTAGGAGAATGTTTGCCTCCGGGTTGTATCCACAACCTTCTCATTTTTTATTTTGAAGTGGGTTCTCACTAAGAACCAGACCTTCTTATCACATCTTTATTTTGAGACCGAAAGTCTACCTTCCCAGGCAGGCCTTGAACCTGTGATCCCCCTGCCTGGGCCTCCCCAGTAGCTGAAGTCACCGGCCTGCACCTCCACACCCAGCCCCCCATGTGCTTTCTGCCTTTTTGCCCCTGTGGGCGATTTGTGAAATCTCTTCCAGGTATCTCTCCTTTTTCTCTCTGATGAGAGGACGGGGCCAAGTGGTACTTCCTCTCTGGACAATGAAATGCACAATCATTTATCAGTCAAAAGAAAAAGAATATGAAGTGCACATTTCCCATAATCAGGCCGTGGGCTAAACACACTTCCCTGTATCCTATGGAAACCGGGTTGACAAGGGAGAAACGGCCCTGCAGAGGGTGATGACGCTCTTAATCAATTGTGAGGAGTCAGCAGTGATCACTCAGAAAGTTCCTTGAGCGTTCTCTGGAGTTCATGCCTTTCCCCACGAGGAACCAGTCACTGTGAAAACCGGGGTACAAGCTGCAGCAGCTGCCTCTGGAATCCCCCATTTCTCCCACCTTATCACCAAATGTGATGGTCACCAAAGGTGGGCAGGGCTGAGCTTAATGAAGCGAGCAGGCTGCACAGTCACCAGGTGAAGTCGGGCTGCCGTGGAGACACAAGCAGAGGAACACTGCACGGGAGGTGGGTTCTTTGCCCACGTGCTAGGCCTGGTTCTACGACTGGCCAAGCGGGTATTGTCACCAGGCTCCATCACCTTTTGAGCCTTGGGTTTCCTGTTTGTAAAAAGGCCTAGGATGCCTGGAGCTGGGCGTGTACCCTAACACACACACACACACACACACACACACACACACACACACACCTCACTCACACTCCTGCCATGCCAGTGCCACTGACTAATAATGACCATCACAGTAACCAGTTTCAGGGTCCCTCTGAATAGGATTCATTTCATATAATCTCCAACGCTAGGTCCTCTAGCCTGTATCAGTGCACCATGCCATGTGCGCGCTCTCTCTCTTCTCTCTCGCTCTTTCTCATAAATTAAAAAAAAAAAATCTTAAAAAGATAGGGCTGGAGAGATGGCTCACGGGTTAAGACTCTGCCTCACAAGCAGAAGGTCCTGAGTTCAGATCCCAGGTCCCACATAAGAATGCCAGGTGGAAACAGCAGCGGCCTGCACTTCCAGTCCTGGTGGGCAGAACCTGGGAAATCCCAGAGCAAAGCAAGGAGTAGAAGCAATCCAGGATGCTTTCCGAAGTCACCGTTGGTCCTCCACAGGGACACACAGTGCCCTCTGATACACACACACACACACACACACACACACACACACACACACACACACACATGCACACAGTCCCTCCTTCTCTCTCAAAAAAAAAAAAAAAATTAAAATAAAGACAAATCAAGGCAATGGATGCTCACAGACCTCCACTGCTAAACCTGCCCACTTTCCTGAGTTCTAACTCAGCACATTTTTCTTTGTCATCTCTACCCCCCCCATCCCTGTAGCAGATGCTTCTCCGGACTGGACACTTTGATCTTTCTCAGTTTCTCCCAAGTCCCCATTTTCTTTTTTTTTTTTTTTTTTTTTTTATTATTATTTATTCAACTGTGTGTATGTGCGCGCGCGTCTGTGTGTGTGTATGTGTGTGTAGAACCACGGACGAATTCGCGAACCACCATGGACGCCTCCACCTCCTTCTGCCCCGGGATTCACAGGCTCGCCCGCCCTACCAGGACCAGAAGCGCAGGCCGCCCCCGCTTCCGTCTGGCGTCTATACGTGGGATCTGGGATCCGAACTCGGGACCTTCCGCCTGCAAGGCGGAGGCTTAACCCCTGAGCCACCTCTCCAGCCCCCAAGTCCCCATTTTCTACAGTGGCTTGCCGAGCTCCACGCCTCAACTCAAAAACAAGACTTCCTCTCTTCTCCATCTCTCTCCTGCCAGCAGATGCCAGGATTTACAGCCTGCCCGCCCTTTTGTTTTTCTCTCAGACTCTAATAAAATGGTCCTTAAGCTTCCAATCAAAGAAAGAAGAAGGGGGGGAAAAAAAGGAATCAGGGCCCACTCCTGAGGCACCTACAAGAGACAATCATGAGATGGAAAGCGTGAGTCTACCAGTGCCTGATTGCACAAAGATATGAATGACCTAATATCACCGAAGGGTACACTAGGAAAAAAAAAAAAAGTAAAATGAGACAGGTCTGGTGGTGTAAACATGCAATGCTAGTTACTCAGGAGCCCCGCCTCCAACCAAAAGCTCGAGGTTTAAATGAACTAGCGTAAGTTCAAGGCCAACTTTGGGTAACTTAGTGAAACTCTATCTCTAAATAAAAAGTAAAAAGTAGAGCATTGGCCAACATGCATAAGACCCCCCATTTAAGCCTCACTCCTGTGCAAAAAAAAAAATTGCAGCAGTAAATTTTACATTATATATGCTAGCCACAATACAAAACAAGATAGAAGGAGATCGGTTGATGATGCGGAGACTTCTCAAATCACAAGGTCAAGTAGTCGCTGTTATCAGTGTTTGAGCATTTGCCTAGCACGAATGAGGCCTGGGTTGGATCCCTAACATCAGAAAATGAATTAAATTATTATTGCTTTTTCTTCCCCTTACCAGTGGCCTAATGGGAAGGAAGCAAGCAGAGGAGGCCAGCAGGAAAGCAGCAGGTTTTTTTCTTTTTTTTTTTTTTTTTGCGTGTGTGTGTGTGTGTGTGTGTGTGTGTGTGTGTGTGTGTGTGTGTGTGTGGCCCGAGTCAGGGGCTGCTGTAGCTAATACCTCAAGTACTTGTGTGCCCAAAGCCACCGGCCTGTAGATATCTTGGGCGGCTTCAGTCGCTCTGAGTGGCAGCTGGGTCCCAGCCTTCCTCCTTGGTAAAACCTTGACCAGGCAGCCTGAGGTCTGCCCTTTGTCTTCACAGGTTTCCGAGGCACTCACAGTGGGTATCTTACTGTCAACCTGGTCTGCAGCTAAGTCGCTACTGTGCTTTGTCTGAACCCTGCAAGGCAGACAGAAAATCGGTAGGCAGGGGCCTCCCAGGGCTGATGCCTTAATTGGTGTTTTCTTCCTTATATGCAGAGGAAAGAGCCCCACACACCTGCGCTCAGAGGCAGCAGTAGCTGCTCAGCGCCTTAGTACAGTCTGTGCATATGTGATTTTCACAGGAAGGACCTTTAGGGGCCTCTGGTTCTAACCGCTCCTTCAGGAGGCCCAGTGAAGAAACTCAGCAGGCTGGATCTCAGCAAAGAACCCAAGTACTTCCAGAAAAAAATAAGAATTAGAATACTTTTCCCATGAGATTCCCCCCCCCCAGGAATGAAGGCCTGGGAAGTTTTATTTCTTTTGTTTGTTTTTGACACCCTTGTTTCAAAACCCTCGTTTCACTCTCTAGGAATCTGTGTGTATCCAGGTTCTTGTGTCAGAGTCGAAGATTGAAACCAGTAGAGGATTAAAGTAGAGTTTATTAGAGGACTGAGCTAACAGGAGTCATGGATTTCAATCCGTGAGGGACAAGGGCTCCCTGGAGAACTCATGGAATCCATGAGGGACAAAAAGCTGGAAAAGAACTCACAGACTCCAGACATGGAGTATCATGAGGGGCAAAGATGGCTGCCAGGGTCTGGAATATTTACATCCTTAGTCAGGCCTGGGGGGGGGGGCTTTTCCTCATTGGTTAGTTTCAATTTCCGCAAACCTGATTGGAGCTTTTGGACCTCTACATCTCATTGGTCTGTTCATATTGGGGCTTAACCCTATAAAGGAGAACTGATATCCACATCCTTTCATGAACCAAGGGTTGGTGGAAGTTGGCGTAAGGGTGTGTTCCTTCAGGATTCCCCCCAGCCCTAGAGATGACCTTCCAAGACCTCCAGAGACGGTCCCAGCAAGGCTGCCTATAGCTGACCTGCATGCAACTCACTTTGTAGCCCAGGGTGGCCTTGAACATACAGCCAGCCATCTGACTCTTCAGTCCCCCTTACAGGCTTGATTCCAATGCAGTTTCAACAGTCAATTCAGCTGCAGATCCGCAGAGCACCTGTCTACACTTTCCCAACACTTATCTTTAATTGAAGCTGGCCGGGTGTATGCACTTACATGACCGATCGAGAGAAGCTGCTTTGCCTAAAAAGCTCTGCGCCTTCATTTGAGTGCAAAAAAACAAAAGACAGGCATGGAGTCTGCTGTCCTTGCCTTTATTTGTATCGGTCCCTTTTCTTGGATGAGGTACTGCCAGTTCCTCTTTGTAGCAGCGTCTATCTAAAAGCTGAGGATATGTAGCCTACCCCGTCCCTTTCAAGGCTGAAGGCACAGAGATAAGAGTTACTAAGGCAGACAAGCGACGTAGTTCAGCGCCCGGCTCAGCAAACCTGGCAAACCTGGCAAACTGAGTTGGAGGCCACACAGTGGAAGGAGAGAACTGAGCTTCCGAAAGTTGTTCTCTGACCTACACATAACGCCCCTGTGTTCTGTCTCTTTCTCGCAAATAAATACATAAACAAACAAACAAACAAACAAATAATAAATAAATAAATAAATAGAACAACTTAAAAAAATATCTATTTGGGTTGGAGAGATGGCTCAGGGGTTAAGACATCCTCAAAAGCAGAAGATCCTGAGTTCAGATTCCATGTAAAAAAAGCAAACGAACAAACAAAAAAAGCAAGGCCAAGCAGAAAAGGCAGTGGCCTGCCCTTCTGGCCCTGGTGGGCAGAGCCTGGGAAAACCCAGAGCAAAGCAAAAAGAAGGTAGAAGCAATTCAGGATGATTCCCCAGGAAACCTTTGGTCCTCCACAGAGACACACAGTGCCCTGATAAACACACACACACACACACACTAAATAAATAAATAAATAAATAAATAAATAAATAAATAAATAAATAAATAAATAAATAAATAAATAATTAAAATTTTTTTTTAAATTAAGGGGAAAATATTTATTTTTGTGTATAGCAGAGGGCATTGTATGTGCCTGTGAAAGCCCAAGGGTTGCTTCTGGAATCATCCTGGATTGCTTCTACCTTCTTTTTCCTTTGCTCTGGGGTATCCCGGGCTCTGCCTTCTAGGGCTGGAGGTGTAGGCCACTATCATTTCTGCCTGTGTTTTTTACATGGGATTTGGGATCTGAACTCGGGTCCTATGCTTGTGAGGAAGAGGTTTAACCCCTGAGCCATCTGTCTCCAGCCCAATAAACAGAATACTTATATAAAAAAATTAAGTCATCTTCCTGTCAGTCTTGGAATGTCCTGCTCCAGGACCCACAAAGACACCTATAACTCTTCAGTCATTGTCCCAAGCTTATGGTCAGGTTGGATTCCAGCATCAACGGATGCTGTGGGAAAGGTCTGGTCCTTTTCTTTGTAGAACAGAGTTGAACACTGATCGATCAGACCCCACATGCACCAAGACTGCTTAAACTAAATGCACCTCGTACACCAATTTTTAATGGTATTTTGTAAAAAACTAATTCATTTATTTATGAGATGCAGAGTTTGGGGGGGAGGGTATTTGCTTGCATGCCATGGTACATGAGCAAAAAATATCACAAACCAACTTTTTAAAAAAATTTTTTTTGTTTATTATTATTTATTCAATTGTGCATGTATGGTATGTGCACGTGTGTGCATGTAGAACCATGGACGAATTTGGGAACCTCCATAGACCATCTCCATCTCCTCCTTGTTTACTCTGCACCGGGATTCACAGGCTCTGTCCTACCAGGACCAGAAACGCCAGCCACCCCAGCTTCCGCCTGGCGTCTATACGTGGGGTCTAGGATCTGAACTCAGGACCTTCCGCCTGCAAGGCAGAGGCTTAACCCCTGAGCCACCTCTCCAGCCCCATAGACCAACTTTCAAAAGTCAGTTCTCTCCTTCCACCGCGTGGGCTTCCCCGGATCAAATTTGAAAGCCATCGCCTTACCTGCTAAGCTATCTCGCTGGCCCCATTTCACAGATGTGGAGAGAACTCAGGAGGTTGTAGACTACAAAATGCAAAAACTGTGGTACGAATTACTGATCGTACATACATACAATGTGTGATTATTTATATAAGCAATAATAGCCAACACCATGCTAAATTTTTTTTAATTTATTTTATTTAGCGTGTGTATGTGTGTGTGTGTGTGTGTGTGTACGTGTATATCAGAGGATACCGTGTCCCTGTGAAGGACCAAGGATGACTTCAGGAATTATCCTAGATTGCCTCTACCTTTTTTTTTGCTTCCCTCTGGGATTTCCCAGGCTACCACCATTTCCACCTGGAGTTTTTATGTGAGACCTGGGATCTGAACTCAGGTCCTTCTGCTTTCGAGGCAGAGTCTCAACCTCTGAGCCATCTCTCCAGCTCCTGCTAAGTATTCTTGTAAGCTTACTACTGAACACTTCAATCAAGAGAACTGAGTAATTGCCTTATGGGTCCACAGAGACAGACAGAGAGTGAGCAACTGGCCACTATAGCAGGTAAGTGGCGTCTAGCCCACCTCAGTCCACAGACAATAGCATGCTCCTAAATTTGCATGTAGGGCCTTTGAGTGGTCTAGCCAACTAGTCTATGACATTGCTTTCACATTGTGTGTGTGTGATGTATACATGAGCTATGTAGCCAAGGATGACCTTGGACTCACAGCAATCCTCCTGCCTCTGTTTCCTAAGTGCAGGGACCACAGCCATCCACCAACAGGCCTGGCTTAACTGTGTTCTTTGAACTCTTTTCAAAGCCTCTGCTATTCATCAGAGAGCTGCAAAAAAATAAATAAATAAATAAATAAAAAAATAACCTCAGCTCAGCACTCAAAAATCAAGGCAGGAAAATTGCCCCAAGTTCTCTGATCTCCTTACTTCCTTCCACCTTCATGAACGGGCATCATGGCAGCTGTTATGGTTGCATTTTGGTGTCGACTTGACAGTTGCAGACTGGGGAGCAGCTATGGAAGATTAATGGTTGGAATGGCCCCTGAACAGGTCTGCAGGTACTTGATTGATTGCTGTGGAGAACCCAGCCCATAGTGGGTGGTACTTTCCAGTGGTGGACCGGATAATAGGAGGTGCTCTTCCCTTATCCCGGTGTCGACTTGCTGTGGAGTCCACTCTGCGTGCACATTCTTCACCTTTAGAGCGTCTGGTCTTCTTTGTTGCTGCTGCTGCCTCGTCTTTGGCTGACTTCACCTTTTCCATCACGTTGTTGCTTTTCCCGCCGCCTTTGGAGCCTGCTGTTCGCTGTTCATCGAGCCCAGCTGTTCTTCATTGACATCAAAACTCAAAATCTTCGACCCTCCAGGAGCAAAAGCTTGAGACTTTCTTGGGATCTTTTGGTTTTGTGGAACATTCCAGCCAGGAAAGAGGCTGCTACAGGCAGCTACCTTGAAGGACACTATTTTTATTGTGAGTTATTTTAATAAACTTATTTATATATATCACATTCTATAGATTCTATTTCTTCAGAGAACCCTGACTAATACAGCAGCCATGCGCTCCTGGAGTTGCTTGAACATTAAGTAAGGTAATTCGTATAAAGCATCCCACCAGCTTTATAGACTCACTTGACTACATCGCGAGTTCCAGACCAACCTGGGCCATAGAATGATCCTCAAAAACAGGCCAGTAATACTCTAAAAAGCCCAAACTATGGCCAGGGAGATGTCTCAGCTGATAAAAGTGCTTGCTGTGTGAACGTGATGTCCTGTGTTCAATCTCCTGAACCCTTGCAAAAAGCCGAGGCTTCTTAGTGAGATGGGAGGTAGAGAGAATCGGCCGGAAACTTACAGTCAGCTAACCTGGAGTACGATGTGGCAAAAACAAGCAAGACCACGCCTCAAGATGGAACACTAGAAACGACTCTGAAAGTATTCTCTGACCTACACACGCACGAAGTACAGTCACTCAGGCCCTCCAACATGTATGCACGGAGCAAATAAAATATTAAAAAATGAAGAGAAACAAACGCACCTTAACTCACAACTTGGGCCTCGGGTCTCCGTATTGGCGGCTTTCTGAGCTTCCTCCCTGTCCAGGCAGCTCATTCTCCAAATGCCAGGATCAGCAGGATGTCTCTTTCCCCCCTGGGAGAATGGATTCCTCCCAGGACCCAGAGCACGGGCGGAAGTCAGCTCCCAATGCTCAGCTCGCAGCCAGCCCTGCAGAGGGATGCTCTTCCCACCTAGCCATCTTGCAAGGTCTCCTACAGGTAGGGGCCTCGTCCCCCACTGACTGTCTTCTCCGGAGGGAGATGCTGCTTCTGAAAGGATGTGGGCATATAAGAGAAGTCATCCTTGGTCCTCCGCAGGGACATGAAGTGCCCTCTGATACACACACACACACACACACACACACACACACACACACACACACACACACAAAGTGGGCTTTCTACAGACGTCCTTCCGCCAAGCCCAAGTATCTCTTGGCATTTTTATTCACTGAAAAATCTCTCTCTGTCTCTCTCTCTGTTTCTCCCTGTGGAGGACCAAGGGCAACTTTGGGCATCACCATGGATTACACCTATCTCCTCTTTGCTCTGGAGTTTCCCAGAGCTCCAGGGTCGGAAGTGCAGGCCGCCATCATTTCTGCCTGGCAATTTTATGTGGGACCTGGGATCTGAACTCAGGACCTTCTGCTTGCGAGGCAGAGGCTTAACCCCTGAGCCATCTCTCCAGCCCAGAAGCCCCCTTTTCACAGGCACTGATGCTCACCCTTGCCACCCAGTGCTGTTGGGGGGAGGGGGTGACAAGCAATAGGCTGGCCTAGTGAGCATGCTTTCTAGAAAAGTCATCCTGACAAAAGTTTTCTTTCCTTCCTTCTTTCCTTTCTTCCTTCCTTCTTGTTACTGCTTTTTTTTTTTTTTTTAAAGGCGGGGTCTCATGTAGCTCAAGCTGATTTCAAACTGACAATGTAGCCAGTTCCTTGAAATCCTGACCCTCTTGCATCCATATTCCAAGTGCTTAAGGGCTTGCTTTTTTCTTAAAAGTCTTTAACTCATTCACTTGTGTGAGAAAGAGAGAGAGAGAGAGAAAACTATGCATGGCATGGTACTCTGTAGAAATCAGAGGTCAACTTTCCTTCTACCATGAAATTCTACCAGGGGTAGAATTTGGGCACAGCAAACACGAGCCTTACCAGCTGAACCCATCTCTCTGGCCCTTGATTGTTTCCTGTCCGCTTGTGTGAAGACAAAGTCTCATGTCGCTTGGGCTGACCTTGCCGTGTAGCTGAGGTTGATTACGCATGCCATTGTTGCTGGGGAGGTTTTTATGTCTCTAGGGTCTTGTGTTTGGGAGTCGAAGATTGAAACCAGAACACACGAAGAGGAGAGAAAGAACGGAACTCACACATATGGATGCCAAGACAGCCGGCTGATGCGCTACACCAAAACGTGGCAATCTTGTGTCTAGGGATTGAAATGGGAGAACAGTGCTAGAGGATTAAAGAAGAGAAAGAAAAGAACTCACAGACGTGGAGTCGGTCCCTGAGAGGCCAGTGAGCTGAGCAGAACTTACAGACTCCAGACATGGAATCCATAGGGACAAGGGAATCAAAGATGGCTGCCAGGGCCAGGGGTATTTATAGATTTAGGCAGGCCCGGGAAAGGTGACCTTTCCTCATTGGTCCGTTGCAGTTCCTGCAAACCTGATTGGAGCTCTTGGTCCTCTACACCTTATTGGTCTATTCATATTGGGGCCAGAGGCTGACCTCTTGGTAGAGCTCATCTGCAGTGGAGGCTCATCTCTAGATCCTTTCATGAACAGAGGATTGAGAGAAACTGGCAACTTTATCTCTGTGAAGGATTGCAACCAGTTCCTCCAGATTAGTAGGATATGTTCCTTCTGGATAATTCCAGCAGTGGGGGATCGACCTTCCAAGATCTTCAAAGACCTTCCCAGCATAGCCCTGTTCTTAAACTGCCTAACCAAAACACCCAGTTTCTTGTTATTCCGATTATTATTACTTGAGATGCTGTAGCTCAGGTTAGGCTAGAATTCATTATGTAGCCCAGGCTGGCCTGGAATTCTCAGTAGTCCTTCTGTCTCAGCCTTTTATGTGCTAGGATGAACAGGCTACCAGGATTCCTGATCCTCAACCTTTCCCTTCTTCCTTCCTGCATTTTCTTCCTTTCTTTTCTTTTTCAGAGTCTGATGTTTCCCTTTGAGCTTGCAGTGTAACTGAGGTTGGTTTCAAAGTCCTGCTCTTCTTGTCTCTACCTCTCATATGCTGGAATTACATACAGGTGCCACCAGGCCTAGTGGTTGTCTGTTTTAATATTTTATTTATTTATTTGAGGGTGTGCAAAGGAAAGAGACCCAAGAAGATATCTTCCAGAAATGAGTTCTGTCTCTTTGTCCTATGGACTTCTAAGACAGAACTTGGGTTTAGGCCTCTGTAGAGCAGCCATGCTGGGATGGTCTCTGAAGGTCTTGGAAAGCCATCCCCCACTGCTGGACTACCATGGAGAAACACCCCCTGTAGCTAGAGAGGAACTGACTCCAATCACCACAAAGATGAGATGGTTGATTTCCTCCAACCCTTTGCTTATAAAAGGATATGGAGATAAATTCTCTATAGCAGATAAGCTAAATCCCTCAAAAGAAACAGTTTGGCCAGGAGGTAAGCACAAGATCAACTGGACTGGATCCCAGTATGAGATGTAGAGGACCGAAAGCTCCAATTAGATTTACAGAAGCTGGAGCTAATCAATGGGGAAAAGCCACTTTCCCCAGATCTGACTAAGGGTATAAATATTCCAGACCCTGGCAGCCATTTTTGGTGCCTGCCCCTCGTGGCACTCCACGTCTGCAGTCCTTTAGTTCCATTCTTTCTGTACTCCGCCTTAATCTTCTACGTGTGTTCTGGTTTCAATCTTTGACTTTGAACACAAGACTCTGGATATATACAGACTCCTAAGGAGTGACCCCACAAGAAAGTCTCTGAGTTTTTAAGCTCATCTCACTGGTGGCTCCTAGTTGACGTATCCCATACTGGCCTAGAAATCCCTATTCAGCAGAGGACCGCCATTTCTTCTGCATGGGCATCATGGTCTTGTGCCACTTGGGCAGTTTTAGAGGGCCGTGTTGATGAAGGAACGGCTTTTACTATGAAATACGGAGATTTGTTCTCCATTGCTGAAAAGCTCCTCAAAAGAAACAGCTTGACGGTGAAATTGACCACATCTACTGTACTGTCCCCCTTCTCTTCCCCATATGAACAGACCAGTGAGGTGCAAAGGACCAAAATCAGGTTTGCAGAAACTGGAGCTAACCAATAAGGGAAAGCCACTTTTCCAGGGCCTGCCTAGCCCTATAAATACCCCTGATCTTGCCAACTGTCTTTGGCTCCCTTGCCCCTCATGGATTCCACGTCTGAAGTCTATAAGTTCTTTTTGGTTCTCTCTCTCTCTCTTTTAAGTAATTGTTTTATATCTGTGTATGTGCGTGTGTATGTGTGTGTGTGTGTGTGTGCGCGTGCACGTGCAAATGTGTCTGTCTGTGTGTATCAGAGGGCATGTGTGTGCCTGTGGAGGCCCAAGGGTGACTTCAGAAATTACCCTAGAATGCCTCTACCTCCTCTTTGCTTTACTCTGAAGTTCCCCAGGCTCTGCCTTCTAGGACCAGAAGTATTGACCAAGTACATTTCCACCTGGTGTTTTTACATGGGATCCAGAATCTGAACTCGGGACCTTCTGCTCAAAAGCCAGAGGCTTAAACCCTAAGCCATCTCTCCAGCCCTGTTTTGGGCTCTCTTGCCCCTCAAGGAATCCATGAGTTCCATTCTTTCTCTCCACTAATATAATCTGCTGTAATCCTCTATGCCTGTTCTGGTTTCAATCTTTAATTTACAAGAGCCTGGATATATAAAAAAAAAAAAAAATCTCCCCCGTAACACCACCACACCTGTGCTGGGGATTGAACCCAGAGACTCTGCATGCTAGGCAAGCACTCCAACTTGACCTATACCTCTAGCCCTTTAAGTTTTTTTTCCTAAACATTGCGAAGGCCCAACATCAAATGCTCAGGAATCTACCAGTCTCTAATCTCTGGATTAGTTGTTTAAAAGCTCCTTTTCTTTTTTGCTGGCATGGTCTGCAGAGAAAGAAGTGAGGAGGAAGGAGGAAGGAGGAAGGAAAGGGGGCTGTAAAGAGCCTGGGGATCCCTTGAAGTCCGGGTTCAGCCTCTCTGAGCCTCTGAACTTCTGCAGTTTCCCGGGGTTGGGGTGAGGAAGGCCCACCTCCCACGGGGCAGGTATCCTTTGCCTTAACTATCCCCTCTAGGGAACAGTGCCCCAGGCCTTAGGAGTGTCTGAGCAGATCTCAGCAGCTGCATATTACAATGCTTACAATGCATGCTGGGAGAGGCCCCTCGGGGCTCCCGAGGTCTGGTAGAGGCGGAGGAAGGAGGTGGGAATCTGCATCTTGGTCCAGAAGTGGGCTCTGGGCCTTGGCCTCCAACAGACTCTACTCCTTGCTCCCTGGCCTGCTTCTGGCCCCTGAAGGACACGGGATGTTGTGGTGACCCGGCCTATGTCAGAGAGAGAGAGAGTAGGCGGCCTGCGGCTGGTGTGGCCGGTTGCCAGCCTGGCAGGGATCCAGAGCCCAGAGCTTGAGGGGAGGCGCAGAAACAAGGAGCCTGGTAGGCGGTGGTGACCCAGAATCTCCAACAGGAGAGAATCAAGGAGTCACACCAAGGACACCCCACCTCAGGGTATCACGAGCCCCAGGAAGGTATGAATTCATACACAGGCATGCGCACACACACACACACACCCAAGGCTGGACGCGCCCACTTTCCGCCACACTCTACGATGTGGATGTCACTACTATGATTCAGCTTAAACTGCTCTGTGGAATTCTCCATGGGGAACATGTATGGGTTCTCCTTACCCCGCACCCTCTCCTCCTCCTATCAGCACCCTTGCTAGGTATGCTTCGGGGATCACTTCTCTGCTCCCAGCGAGTGTGCTCTGGTGGGGGCGTGACCTTGACTGTCAACTCCCAAGCTACGGAACCGACCTGTGATGCCAAGTCTAACCGATCGGTAGATTTTCTCAACCCTGTTGGCTCCAGCGAGCCCCAATCTCAGGAATTCCAACAGAATTCTTTGGAAGGGTAAAATTACCAGTAACTGGCTTGATGCATATCTGGATTGCTGGAGGCCACCTGGTCGCCTTACGGGAGCTTGTTGGAAAATGGTGTCATCGCAAAGAAAATGGCAGCACCAGACAGATAGATAGATAGATAGATAGATAGATATAGAGAGACAGATACAGATAGATAGATAGATATAGAGAGACAGATACAGATAGATGTACAGAGATAGATAAATAGAGATAGAGACAGAGATAGATACAGATAGATGCAGAGATAGAGATAGATAAATAGAGATAAATACATAGGCAGATAGATGGATAGATACAGAGATAGATTCTAAGAGAGATGGAGGATCCAGGCAGGTATGGTGGTACATATCTATAATTTCTTTAAATATTTATTTATTTACTTAATTTTGCATGTGTTGTGTGTCTGTGTGTATTTGTGTGTATCAGAGGGCACTGTGTGTGCCTATGAAGGCCCAAGGCTGACTTCAGGAGTCACCCTGGATTGCTCTATCTCCTCTTTGCTTTGCTCTGGAGTTTCCTAGGCTCCACCTTCCAGGATTAGAAGTACAGGCTGTTGCCATTTCTACCTGGTATTTTATAATGGGATCCAGGATCCGAACTCTGGACTTTTCTGCTTGCCAAACAGAGACTTAACTACTGAGCCATCTCTCCAGCCCTACATGTCTGTAATTTGCAGGGCTCAGAAAATTTAGGGAGGAGGTTCGTCACAAATTATAGGCTAGCCTTGGCTACTTAATAATACCCTGTTTCAGAAACACACGCACACACACACACACACACACACACACACACACACACAATCACGTTGTAGCTCAGTTGGTAGAATATTTATCTGGCTTGCACAAAGCCATGACTTAAATCCCCAGCACTGTGTGAAACTTGGCACTTGGCACATCCCAGCCCTTGGAAGGTAGAGGCAGGAGGATCAGGCATTCAAGGTGATTCTTGGCTACTTAATGAGTCTGGTCCCCCTGGGATATGTGAAGAGAGAAGGTAGAGAGGAGGAGGGAGAGAGAGAAAGCGAGAGAGAATCTGATATGCTGGCACATGTCAGTAATCCCAGCCATCAAGAGTCTCAGGCAGAAGGATGGTGAGTTTGAGATCCGCTGTGATCAGGAAAAACAAACATGATAAGGGGCCGGATGGGGTTTGGGCTTCTGGAGGGGCTGGAGCTGCAGTCAGATCCTTATCCTGGGATTGCAGCAAAGAGGTCCAGAGTGCAGACTGCACTGGAAAAGCTATTTTGAACAGAAGGTGTTTGGATTTCTGCAATTTTTCTTTTTCCCTCGGCAGCGCTGGGGCCCTGACTAAGGGCTTTGTGAGAGCTGAGCACGAGCTTCGTGCAGCTGAGCCAGGCCCGAGTTCCTGAAATCTCTTTATTGCCTAGAAGCAGAGCCCCCCAAAAGAACTTACGAGTCCTAAAGCTCCTTCCAAGACAACCCCAGAAGACCACGGATCACCGGAGCCTGGAAGTCACCACACCCGAAGAAGAGATGTTGTCACAAAATTTCCAACCTGCTATCTAGTCCCGGAAGGACTTGCTTATCTTCCCTGAAAGTTACTTGTTTTCCTGCCAGAGTCCTCTTCCTCCCCGTCCTCTGTTATGATGGTACGAAATCTCTCTCTCTCCTTTTGTGGCAGAGACTGAATCCAGGACCTCAGACATTCTAGACCAACTCTCTACCACTGCTATGCCCCAGCCCCTCTGTCCATGAGTTCATCTTCCTTCCTTCCTTCCTTCCTTCCTTCCTTCCTTCCTTCCTTCCTTCCTTCCTTCCTTCCTTCCTTCCTTCCTTCCTCCCTCCCTCCCTCTCTCCCTTTCTTCCTTCCTTCTTTTCTCTCTTTCTCTCTTTTTCTTTCTTTCCTTCTTTGTTATTTGTGTGTGTGTGTGTGTGTGTGTGTGTGTGTGTAGGTGTGAGTATGTGGGTATAGAACAAGGCACTATGTGTGTGCCTGTGGAGGGTGACTGGGTGACTTCCGGAATCATTCTAGATTGTCCTTATTGCTTTGCTCTGGAGTTTCCCCAGTTCTGCCTTCCAGGGACAGAAGCGTAGGCTGCAGCCATTTAAAACTTTTTTTTTTTTTTTTTAAACATGAGATTTGGATCTGAACTCGGGTCCTTCTGTTTGCAAGGCAAAGCGTTAACCCCCCTGAGCCATCTCTCCAGCCCTCTCTGTGAATTTCTGAAGGAAAACGATTAATCCATCTTTTTTCTCACCAATCTGTCTCTTACCAGCTTAATTTGCAGACTCCCAAACACTAAACATAAGAGAGCAGAAACAGAATTTTTTTTTTCTGCCTTCAGTTCTATGAACAAAATCTCCCTTCTGGCGTGAGCTTCCATAACCACAACATTCTACACAAGCTCTGTGCTTTTCTTTGTGATGTTAGCTAAACACTAATTCTACCTTTGGGGCTGGGCAATGGTACAATGCCAAGCACTCTGCTGAATGCAAGTCTAGGATCTGAATTTAACCCCCTGAATTTAAAGCCCAGTTGGAAAGACGGCTCAGAGGTTAAGACTCTGTCTCACAAGCAGGTCCTGAGTTCAGATCCTAGACCCCACTTAAAAATGCCAGGTGGAAATGGTGATGTCCTGCACTTCCGGGCCTTGGTGGGCGGAGTCTGGGAAATCCCAGGGCTAAGCAAAAAGGAGGCAGAAGCAACCCAGGATAATTCTTGAAGTCACCTTTATTGCTATACAGAGATAAAGTGCCCTTTGATACACACACACACACACACACACACACACACACACAAAGTAAATTATTTTGCAATGCTGGGTATTGAACCATCTCTCACAGGCCAGTCAAGTGTTCTACGCCTGTGATAACACCCTGGCCCAAAGGTGAGGGGCTCTTCCTTGAGATCTTAGGATTTTAGCCGGAAAGGAGACCAGTGCCAAGAATCTCAGGAGGGCACTGTGGCTCATGCCTCTGCGGTATAGCACTCAGAGCACAGAAGCGAAGGATGGGAAGAATAAGGTGTTTACCCCCTGGATGCACCACACCATGGATTAGAGAGAAGTTTTAATGGAGTTCCAGAACCGCGGGGCCAATCCTGGGAAAAGGGAGAGAAAGGGCTGGAAGAGGGGAATGGGTGGGTTTTATACCCTCAGGCTTAGTAGGTGGGCTGAGGGGGCTGGGGCTGGAGATGACATCCAGGATTTTGCCCAACCCAGGAAGTAGATCAGAGTCAGTCTTTGACCTTGAATGCCTAGCACTAGGGTCAAGCAAGCACTAGCTTTTGTGCAAGCGCCAACTGACCATTAGGGGCGGTGACCACCAATCAGAAGCTAGGCCCTGAGTGTAGGGCATGGGATCCCATCTGGAAACTCGAGGCTAACTTGGGCTACATGAGAGGCTGTAACGGTTACTCTTAACTCTTGCTGTGAGAGCGCATTCAAAGTCAAATGACGGAAAGGAGAAAAGGAAATTTATTCACCTTAGAGTTCCAGAGGGGGAAAACAGACTTTCATGGTGGAAGCGGCACGGCTGGCTGGCTGAAGCTGGAGACAGAGGCTGGATTTCTGGAGAATCTTCTGTTCTGTGGCCCCTTTTATCTGGTCCACTACTGGGAGGTTCCGATGGGATCTAAGGAGGTTCCGATGGGATCTAGGGCCGATCTTTGTATTATCCAGATAATCTCTTCAGGTGGTCTCAGCTGGTCTTAATTAATGCCCGGTGTGTCAAGTTGACACCCGGGCACACAGTCTCAAGAAAGACCCAAATCATGCCAAACCAAACCAAACCCAAAAGCTGGAGGGGCTCACAGGAGTGACTTGGCATGGTGGGTGGCAGAGGAAGCAGCATCAGGAATTCACAGCCAGTTCTGACTCTTGAGTCCCAGGTTTAGGGGTCAGCGTGGGTGGCATGAAACCTTGTCCAGCTGTTTGTGCAGCAGATGCTCCTGATCCCACACTCCGGGGAGAGCCCAGGGTCGATGCCAGCTCAAAGCCAGCCTGTGCTGCTTAGAGTTTTGGGCCAGCTAAAATAAAGGGGGGGGGGGAGGGTATGGGGAGTATATGTGAGATCTCAGGGAGTAAGGTGCCTGCTCACAAACGTGGGAACCCGAGTTCAACTCTCAGAAGAAGCTTAAATGGTGAAGGAAGAGAACTGACTTAAAGTAGTTGCCCTCTGACCATCAGCGAGTCGTGGCATGCATGCTTCTCTCTCTCTCTCTCTCTCTCTCTCTAACAAACAAACAAATAAACTAAATCTTGAAATGTGAGAGTGATGGAAGAGATAGTTTAGTGGGAGTTTGTCCAGCATGCACGAAAACTTGGAGTATATCCCCAGCACCATACACTGGGGGGCTTCATGCTTACAATCCGGGGGCATCTTAGAAGCGGAAGCCTGAGGATCAGAAGTTCAAGGTCATCCCTAGCTTCTTGAATTGGAGGTCAGCCGAGGCTCGGTGACACCCTGTCTCAAACACGACAAAGTTTCATGAGAATGTAATCAGGGCTCTACTAGAAATGAATCCAGAGACGTGGTCTCTGAGACCACGGGCGATAGGGCGTTCCTGAAGGAAGGTTCCTTGGAACTGAATTGTGTGGGCCGAGGCTCCGGCACCCCCCCCCCAGAACACTAACTCAGCAGCTGTTTGCCGACCAATGGACGAGCTTCTGGTCTGAGTCAGCGTGACCCACTGTGAATTCCATCGCTTCAGTTATGTGGTCTGGGGAAGGCCACTTTATCTTTCCGTTCTGTTTCCTGGCCCTCATTACCCAGACAGCAATAGCTCCTGGGTCTCTAAGGGATGTTTTAAGGTTTAAAGAGGAAGACAGAGCGCCATGGTTTGAAATGTGTCCCCCCACAGTCTCATGCGTTTGGGAAGGTCATGGTACCTTTCAGGAGGTGGAGCCTTGCTGGAAGAAGGCAGTCACAGGGGGTGGGTCTTGAGGTTGGTTAGCCCCACCCTGCTTGAATACGTGAGTCTGCTCTTCGGTTTGTAATCTAGCAGCTTTAGTCTCCATGAAGGATGTGACTTAGCCCATCTCCAGCTTCTGCCTCCAGCCATGAAAGACTGTATCTCCCCTCTGGAACCGTAAGCTGAATAAATCTCCATTTCTCCTTCGGTTGCATGACTTTGGGTGTTCTTTTACAGCAACAGAAAGGAGTAACTAGTATACAAAAGAATGGTGTTAATGTTGAGTGTTAATAAGCGCTTCGCAAAACATTAGTCCTGGTCTTCAGAGGGACCTGGTTGGTGGATAATATTTTTCCTCCTTTATGAATAAGGAAATGCAGGTTAGTGTATATAGAAGCAGAAGGGGGTGAACAGGTTGCTAAAGTGCTGGCTATGAGCATGCACAAAACCCAGAGTCTGATCCCCCAACATCCAACAAGACTGGTCATGGTGGTACCTGCCTATAATCTTAGGCCTGGGGAGACAGATGTAGAAGGATCAGAAATCCAAGGTGATCTTTAGCTCCATACAGGTGTCTGGGCTGTATGAGACCCAGTTTTAAAATACATTTATAAAACTAGGGCTGGAGAGATGATTCAGGGGTTAAGACTCTGCCTTAAAAACAGAACCTGAGTTTGGACCCCAGGTCCCACATTAAAAAAAAAAAAATGCCAGGTGGAAATGGTGGCCACCTGCACTTCCAGCCCTGCTGGGCAGAGCCTGGGAAATCCCAGGGTTAAGCAAAAAGGAGGTAGAAGCAATCAGGATGATTCCTTGGTTCTCCATAGGGATAACAGTACCCTGTGATAATCCATCCATACATACAAAAAATTAATAAAAATAAAAATAAACCCTGAAGTTTATTTATATCTTGGAATACCTGAAAAGTAGGAAGAAGGTGCCTCCCTTCTTTAGCCTTTGCACATCTGGACGCCTCTGCCGGCAGCTCTGCACAGTTGAGCCCTGTGAGAAGCAAGCTCTTCTCTAAAGGGAATGGAAACTGGCTGAACCAGCCCAGCGACTGTGTCCTGGTCTGATAGGAACAGATGCAATAGCTGCTAAAATTCAGGAACAAAGTGAGGTGCCTCTGACCTTCCCTTTCTTCTGCAGAAGTCATCGTTTGTTCCCCGCTGGGTCCTCTCTTTCCCCTTCATCCCCACAGGCCTCCATTTGACTTTGACAAACGGCCAAGAAGCAGTTTCAGCTGTCGGCACTGTAAGCAGTCGGGATCCCACGGGTGAAAGTGTGGGAAGGGACGAAGGATCCTGGCGAAAACATGGAAATATGGGGTCACCCCCTGCTCTGCAAGGCGTAGCGTGGACAGTCACGGTGAACTTCTCTGATGCATCAGCGCACACTCTGCTGGTATTTATCCCACGAAATACAGGCACGCATCCCACACACACCTGGAGACTCCTGGAGAAGGATGCTTACTCCCGAGTGGACTGCAGTAAGCAGAAATGGGGGCAAAATAGGATTGGGGCAGTAGTCCAGTGGTAGGTTGCTTGCCTGACATGCTGGAGGTTCTGAGTTCAATCCCCAATGCTGCCAGGAAAAAGAAAGAGAGGGAGAGAGGGAGGGAGGGAGGGAGGAAGGGAGGAAGGAAGGAAGGAAGGAAGGAAGGAAGGAAGGAAGGAAGGAAGGAAGGAAGGAAAATAAAAGGGACCGAGAGGATAGGTCAATGGATAAGATGCCTGCTCTCATTCTCTCCCTTTCTCTGAAATAAATAAATGACTATAAAAGATTAAAAGAAAAATAAATCAACGCTGACAAGGATCGATAGCTCAATGGGTGAAGGCAGCTGTATGCAAACCTGAAGACCTGAATTCAATCCCTGGAGCCCTCAGGGTGAAAGGCGAGAATCAGCTTCCAAAAAGTTGTCCTCTGAATTCCATAGTACTCTGTGGTACTTGTTTTCTCTCTCTTTCTCTCTGTCAAATAGATAGATAGATATGATAGATAGATGAATAGATGATAGATAGGTAGGTAGATAGAAAAATAATAGATAAACAGATAGATGATATTACTGGTTTCAAACGTGTCCCCCACAGTATCAAGTGGGACAGTCATGGCACCTTTAGGAGGTGGAGCCTTGCTGGAAGAAAACAGTCACAGAGACTTTGGAGTGGGTTAATCCCACTTACTTTCGGGAGAGGTCTGCTCTTGCAGTGGACAATCTTACAGCTCTCAGCCTCCCCATGGGTGTCACGTAACCACCAGCCATGCCACTTCTACCATGAAAGACCCTATCTCCCCTCTGGAACCATAAGCTGAATAAACCTCCTTTTTCTCCCACTGAGTTGCTTGACTTTGGATGCGCTATCACTGCAGAAGAGTAACTAGTACAGATGGATAGATAAATGGACAGATGGACAGTGGATGGATGGATAGATGGATAGATAGATAGATAGATAGATGACTGGATGGATGGATGGATAGATAGATGATAGGTAGATAGATGGATGGATAGATGATAGATAATAGATAGATAGATAGATAGATAGATAGATAGATAGATAGATTAGATAGATGACTGGATGGATGGATGGATAGATAGATGATAGGTAGATGGATGGATAGATGATAGATAGATGATAGATAATAGATAGATAGATAGATAGATTAGATAGATAGATGACTGGATGGATGGATAGAGAGATGATAGGTAGATAGATGGATGGATAGATGATAGCTAGATAGATGATAGATGATAGATAATAGATAGATAGATAGATAGATAGATAGATTAGATAGATAGATGACTGGATGGATGGATGGATAGATAGATAATAGGTAGATGGATGGATAGATGATAGATAGATGATAGATGATAGATAGAAGATAGATAGATAGATAGATAGATAGATAGATAGATAAATAGATAGATAGACAGATGATAGGTAGGTAGGTAGGTGGGTAGATAGATTTTTTAAAAGGCAGAGCGCATCTGAGGAAGACACTGGCCTGCACACCATCACCAGCTAATTCTTCTGTTACTGGTTTTTACTGTGCAGACAAGCAAAGCAAGGCCCAGCGCCAGGGGCATCTTTGCCTCTCTGGACTGGACACCCTCTGAGGAGTCTGGCTCAGACACTTCGGCTTCGGGCAGAAACTCCCGAGGGGAGACAGCACAAATTCCATTCCCAAGAGGCTGGGTGGAAGGAAGCCAGGGAGGTGAAGGAAGAGGAGAACTCCTTGCCTCTTTCTAACTCTCCCTGCTGGGAAGTGCTGGGGCAGCAAGAAGGTGCCAGGAGCCGGGCCAAGGAGCCCAGCGTTGGTAGCCACAGCTGAGCCGGTGATAAATCAGCCCACCTAACCAGCCATCTTTTCCGAGAGGGATCAGCCCGCTCCTGGGGCTGTGGGGGCTGGGAGGGCACCAGGGGAATCTGAATTTCCCTTGCAACGGGAAACCACTCCCTCCATTCCTACCCCTACCAACTATTTTCTCCATCCCCCTCCCACCTTTTCCAGTGGAAATCATGTCCTGGCCCCTTCCCCTCCTCGGCACTCATTGATTGAGAGAGATACATCAGACCTCAGACCTACAATCTTTTGGGGAGTCTCCACCCCCCCTCCCAGTGAGTTCAATTCCCTCTGGAACACAGGCCCCCTTCCATCTTTCAGCTTGTCTTCCTCGGTGACCCAGCCTGGCACAGTGCGGCCTCGAAGCCTTGCAATGGAAGAGTTAAGGGGCTGGCAGGCAGCCAGAGACGCAGCTCCCACAAGACAGCAGAGCCGCCCTGGGGAGAGTGGCAGCTACCAGGATGCGATGCTCCCTGGGACGCGTCCTTCTCCCCAAGCCCCGCGCGCCTCCTCCACCCCCACGTCTGGGCTGGTCCTGTTGGCAGCACTGGGCGGAGCAAAAGACCACTGGGTCTAGTGCCCAACAAAAGGTGCGTCTTCAGTGGGCGTCCATCTCTCCTTTCTCTGCCAAAAGCAGATGCAAAAGATAACCCGGAGCTGCCTGGAGCTGGGCGCGTGCGTCGTCGTGTGCGCGGTTCAGGGCAGGTGTTCGGATCCTGCCCACTGTCAACGCCTGCGTGCAGCGTGAGGGTTTGCTTATGGGGTTGGTTTTGATGCTCCAACCCTTTAGAGCCACACGGCCAAGTCTGCCTAAGCCCAAGCTCCTCCCAAGGTTAATTAACCACGCAAAATTCGGCCAGATAAGTATGGGTAAAGCGCTGGGAATGGAGCCCGGCAAAGGAGAGAAGGATGCATGCTTCCAGTCACCTAACTCTCTATGTGACTGGGGGGTTGTGGTGGGCCAATTCGGGGGCCCAAGCCATGAAAGCATGAAGGAGATGCTTGGCTTTGAGAGAGAAGGGGCTGGCATTAAACACGGATGAATGAGCCAATGAGTGGGGGCAGGTGTTAGGTAGAGGGAGGCGTGGGCAGGATGGTTAGCAATGGCCAAGCAGCAGAGACCACGGTGGGGCTGGTGAAGGGACAAGAAGCCCCAGAGGCGGCTTGGGAAGGCAGACAGGCAGATCACAGAGGGCTTCGGGATAAAGATGTTCTTTTAAGTACGGTGGAAAGAGACTGGGCTTTAGGTTTTGCTTTTAGTTTTTGCTTTACATTCTGCATGATTCCGGGCTGGGGAGAAAGGATGAATTCCAATATCTACGCAGGGGATTGGGGGGCGTTTTGGAAGGAGTCAGCTGAAAAAGAAAAATGGCGTCTTCCCCTTCTAGCTTCCCCAGCCAGGTCAGGCATTAAATTGGAATGAGGGGAAGGAACAGGGGAAACCTTGCCTTTCATTACAGATGGGAAGAAAAGTCAGGTGATCGCAGTATCCCGAGGAGCTTGGGCTCCGGGGGTGTGGCAATGAGAGTCAGCAGAAGTTTAGGGGAGGGAGCATCTGTAAGACACGGTCTTTTATACGCTAGGTCCCCCCAAAGAACGAGTCTTGGAGCAGTCGGAGATAAGGAGATAGTGTGTCTGGGCACAGTGTCAGCCTCCCGTCTCCTGCCCGATCTTCCAAGGCTGATAAGATTCCCGGAACCAGGTGCGGTGACACATACCTGCCAGCCGAGGTCACAATGATACCCTGTCTCCACATAACAAGGGTCTGAGGCGTAGTTCAGTGGTAGAGGGCTTGCTTGACACAGGCCCAGGTCTTGGGTTTGATCCCCCAACACTGGAAAAATAAATTTCTAAGCAGGAGATTCATGACAATCGAGGTCATAAGGAATGAAGTATATTATTACTTTTAATATTTATAGGTAGTGTATATCCTCCCCCCTTTTATTTATTTATTTATTTATTTTTAAAGACAAGGTCTTGCTATGTAGACCCAGCTGGCCTGGAACTTGCTTCGTTTATCAGACTGGCCTCGAATTATCAGCAACCCTCCTACATCTGCCTCTCAAAGTGTTGGGATTATGATCATGCGACACTATTTCCAGACACACACGGGACACTATTTTTTTTTGAGACAGGGTCTTAAATAGTCCAGACTGGTCTCAAACTTATTGTGTAGCCAAGGATGGCTTTGAACTCTTTTTTTTTTTTTTTAATTATTTTTACTTATTTATTTGCGAGAGAGAACACGTAGGGTCAGAGGGCCACTCCTGAGAGTCTGTTCTCTCCTTTTTCCACGTGGGCGTCTAAGGCTTCAACTCACGTTTGCCCCAGGAGCCTTGAACTTCTGATCTTCCAGCCTCCCACCTCCTACCTTTCACTTTGGGCTTTTTTCTTTTTCCTTTCCTTCCCCCCACCCCACCTGGTAGCATTAGGGATTGAACTCAGGGCCTGTCGTATGAAAGACAAGCACTCTACAACTCAGCTACTGTCCCAACTGGGCTTTTGTTCTTATATTTATATAATGCTATTATTGTAATTGAACAGATGTGGTTTGGGCTTTTTTTTAAATTTTATTTGTGTGTGTGTGTGTGTGTGTGTGTGTGTCAGAGGGCACTGTGCATCTCTGTGGAGGACCAAGGGTGCCTTCAGGAATCATCCCAGATTGCTTCTAGCACCTTTCTGTTTCGCTCTGGGATTTCTCAGGCTCCACCCACCTGGGTTGGAAGTGCAGGCCGAGGTCGTTTCCACCTGGCATTTTTATGTGGGACCTGGGATCTGAATTCAGAACCTTCTACTTACGAGACAAGTCTTAATCCCTGAGCCATCGATCCAGCTTTTTTTTTTTTTTTTCTTTTTAAAGACACACCCAACAACACTGAACTACTAATATTGACCTGTGGAGGACTTTACCATATTTAGAGCTCTCTCAGCACTGGAGAGCTCTGCTCAGAGACAGAGCAGGCTGGGGATGTAGTCCAGCTGGTAGAGTATTGGCGGTGAGAGGTCCATCCACGCAGGGCTCACACTCCTGCAGGCTGTGGGCTCAAAGCAGTCCTACCCCCTCCCCACACACACCCCCTGTGCACGTCCAGCTCTGTTTACTTTTCCTCCAGGGTGGAAGCAGCAGGAGCTGGGGTGCCAGAGCATTGTTAGCCTAAGCCAGGAACTGGCCAGCCTGGGCTACATGTGAGTCTGACTCAAAAACAAACCAACCACAGAGAGAAAACAGGCAACAGCCAGCCTGTGAGAGCTGGGCTGGGCCACAGGAAAGAGGGTGGGCTCTAGAGGGAGGGGCCCTGGCTCCCCACTCACCCCTGCTCTAATCCTCACGGCCTTTCCACCCTGAGTAGGGAGGTCCGAGAAGGCAGGTCCATCTTGCCTATGAGCTGCCTCTTCCAGGAAGACGCCATCCCACCTTCCTTTCTGCGATCCTCCCTTCCATCTCTTGCTTCTGTCCCCATTTCACCTTAACAGAATTATCTTGTATCTGTTTGCGCATGCGTGCATGCGTGCATTTCCCTGTGGAGAACCAAGGGTGACTTAGGGAATCGTCTTGCATTGTTTCTACTTCCTTTTTGCTTCACTCTGGGATTTCCCAGACTGTCTTCCAAGGTCGGAAATACAAGTGGCCACCACTTCTACCCGGTGGTCCGAACTCAGGACCTTCTGCTTTCGAGGAAGAGTTTTAACCCCTGAGCCATCTCTTCCTTGGCAGGGAAGGCGGCAGCCGCCACTAGCCAGCGGCCCTGAGCTCCCAAAGGTTCCTCTGTGGCCAATGATTACCCATCAGTACCCACTGGACACGTGAAGCACGGGGTGTGGGGGCTTGGGGAGCCTCCAGAACAGCTGTGTCACGGAGCAAGTCGACATGGGAGAGGAGGCACCTCGGCCGTGAGCGCCACAGCATCAGGAACGACGGGGACCAGCCCAGGCTCCCGATCCTGTCGCTCAGAGAGCCGGGAACCTCGGAGAACCAGTTCATTGTACGGCTGCAAACACCGGGCCGTGGGGAGAAGGGGCCGGTCTCCAGCCGCTCCGCGAGAAGCAGGGCTCCCCTCCTTCACCCCTGGAGTGTCTGCAAGGGGCTGAGCAAGTCACAGCTACAGCTACTACTGCGCTAAGTGCTCCACACAACATCATCTTAATTTGCTGTCCGAGCGATCCTGGGCGGTCGGTAGCATCACCCCAACTTATGTGGCGTTGGCTATCACCCAGGTGCACCCACGTATACATACCATCTGCGAACCCCCAACAGAGGGTACGCGAGATGATTATTATTTTCCTGTTTTCCAGATGCAAAAAACCAAACCACAGTGAGGTTAAGTGGCTTGCTTCACTGTGCATCCTGATACAGGGGTAGACATCCATTCTTTTGGAGCCGGGGAGATGGCTTAGTGAGTAAGACTCATGCCTGCGAACCTGCCGACCTGAGTTCAATCCCCAGGAGCCCACATGGTGGAAGCAGGTTGTCCTCTGTATTACTCAGGGTTCTCTAGAGTCACGGAATCAACAGAACGAAGGAATGTATTGAGTTGGTTAGAGATATGGCCGAGGTAGTCCAGTGATGGCGGCCAGTAGCCGCTCAGTCCAGTAGTCCAGTGGGTGACGGCTGAAGGCTGGAGGATTCCTGGGGAGCCTTTAGTTGCCTTGAAGACTTGGAGGGTTGGAGAGCTGGAGGGTCAAAGAAACCACGCGGCAGAAGGGAAAAGCACAGCTTCAGAGAGTCTCCCCTCTTACCATCTCCTGTTCTGTGGCTCCTTTTATCTGGTCCGCTACTGGGAGGTTCCGATGGGATCTAGGGCTGATCTTTGTATTATCCAGATAATCTCTTCAGATGGTCTCAGCTGACCTTCGTCAATGCCAGGTGTGTCAGGTTGATACCCAGGATTAACTATCACATCCTTTGACCTCAATCGATGCACCATGACATGCATGTGTTTTCCCTCTCTCTCAAATAAATAAACTATTATATTTTTTAAAAAAGAAACTTATTTGTTTAGCCAGGTGTAACGGTTACTCTTACTATTGCTGTGAGAGAGCATTCAAAGTCAAACAACTTAAGGGAGAAAGGGAGATTTATAGTTCTAGAGGGAGAAATAGTCTTTCATGGCAGAGGCGACA
The DNA here is from genome assembly GCA_023101885.1 of Typhlomys cinereus. NCBI lineage: Eukaryota > Metazoa > Chordata > Mammalia > Rodentia > Platacanthomyidae > Typhlomys > Typhlomys cinereus. The sequence goes on along the minus strand of JALPQD010000588.1, from coordinate 504,553 downwards.
TGGCTGGTGGATGAAGTTGGCAGGCTAAGTCACTCCCACCCACGTGGCTGAAGGCTGGAGGATTCTTGGAGAGTCTCTCTTCTTCCCATCTCCTGTTCTATGGTTCCTATTATCTGGTCCACTGCTGGGAAGTTCCAATGAGATCTAGGAAGGTTCCAATGAGATCTAGGGCTGGGGTTTGTATTGTAAATGTATTGATCTGGATAATCTTTTCGGGTGGTCTCAGCTTATTTTAGCTATGTGTGCCAAGTTGACACCCGGGATTAACTATCACACGAGAGACATGATGGGACATACTGGTAATGTCAGCCAGCACCCAGAAGGCAGACACAGGAGGATTGTCACATCCTCTAGGCCAGCCTAGTCTACGTATTGAGTTCCAGGTCAACCAAGGATACAGAATGAGACCCTGCCCCAAACAAACAAACAAACAAAACAAAACAAATGAATCAAGAACCCACTGATTTCCCTCCTGTGCTGAAGTTCTTGGTTACTGGACTATGTGAATATGGGAGATCACTCCCCTTCCCCACTTACGACGACTGTGCTGCATGCCTCCTGCAGGCTCAGCTTCCATCCCTGTTCTCACCTCTCCAGGCCCCCCACCCCACCTGACGCTGAATGCCCGCTCTGTCCCAAGCTCTTGACCATAAAAAAAAATATTTGCTTATTTATTTATTGCTTTTATTTTCGCATGCATGAGTGTGTGTGTGTGTGTGTGTGTGTGTGTGTGTGTGTGTGCACGCGCGCATGCGTGGAGACAACACTGTGTGTGCCCATGGAGGATCAAGAGTGACTTCGGGAATCTACCTCCTGTTTGCTTTGCAAGTACAGGCTGCTGCCACTTCCGTCTGGCATTTTTATTCAGGATCAAAATTCAGGGCCTTCTGCTTCTGCGGCAGAGGTTTAACCCCTGAGCCACCTCTCCACCCCAGCAAAGAGCAGTTTTGTCCTCGGGTGAACATTCTTCCATGTCTGCAGACACACATCACAACTTGAGAGGGGAGCGGGTGCTAAATATCTCACCATACGCGTGAAGACAGGTCTTGCAGCAAAGAACTTTCTAGCTCTGCATGTCCGCAGCAATGGATGCAGAAATCCCGATCTCCACCTGTGACTGATGAGCCGATGGGGCGGACGATTCAAGTGCGGGGGAGCGCGAGACTCTCCCATGAGCACCTGAGAGCCAGCGCTTACCGGCTGAGCTGGGTCCCCAGCACCCAGAGCCAGCCCCGAGGCAGACAGATGGCTCCGGGCTTTCGAACCCAGAAACTTCCGGCCCCAGATGTTGAGGTCGGAGGCTTAGTGCCCCAGGTGTTCAGTGCCAGAGACCCAGCACCGGGCAGCTAGTGGGATCCTGAGTTGTCTGCAATGGTGGGCTGCGGTCAGCGGTCAGCGGTCGGCACCACTGTTGCTCCTTGAGTGCCCCGACTTGAGGGTTTGGAGGCTGCCTGGAGCTGGGGTACAGGCTTTCATTTCAGCCCCTTCCATGTCCTCTGCCCTCTGGTCATCCCACTGCTCTGTGCGGCTCTTCAGCCACCCCTTCCGCTCTGCTTTCTGCTCCTGCTGCGCCCCAGGATGAAGACCAGAGGAGACGGGAGAGGACCATTCAGGGGGGCCTTTCACAGGGCCCAGTGCTGTGATGGGGGGAGGGAGGGGGAGGAAGACCATCTCTCTCTCTCTGTCTCTCTAAGTGAATAAATTAAAATTTTTGTTAAAAAGAAAGCTCAATGTAAAATTAGCATTGTTATTAGGACCTGGGTCCCTCAAGGGCAACTCTACTCACTAGAGTTGGAACACTAACTGAGATGCTATCAGGTGCTAGTTGGTCTCAGGAAGATGAGGATGATGGGGCTGTGGCTGGGAGAGGTTTCGTTTTGAGCTCTAAGCTGCAAAGAAAGGGAAGGGTATGGAACCTGGCGTCATTTATTCTGAAGACACTTCCGATGTGTTCCAGGGTGGCCGACGCTAGGTTTCAAGCCCGCTGGAAGCTCCACGGCCAGCCAGCGGCCGGCTTCCTGGCGCAGCACCATCTGGGCCCTCCGGGTTTTATGACAGGAAGCGAAAGTGCTTCCTCTGCACCGGGAGCAAGTGAGCGAGCTTCCAGAGGGGACCAGGAGTGTAATAATGGCCCTGGGGAGAGGACGGGAGATACGCGGACGGCGAGGACGGGAGGGAGGGGGCCTGGCACGGTTCGGAGCAGGAAGGGGAAGCCATCCAGACGGAGGGAGGGAGGGAAGGGGGAGGAGCCAGCAGGTGTTCAGTGAGGCGCTGTCAGTTCCTGAAGGCACATTGCATGGGAGGTTCAAGAAGGCGGGGCCAGAAGGCACGCTGCGAGGGAGGTTCAAGAAGGCGGGGCCAGGGATCAAACCAGGACCCATGCAGACAGCTGAGGGAAGCCTGGGGTACCAGCTCACCCAGTTGCTCCCTTAAAAATAGTTTATAGGACTCTCTCGACCCTCATGGATTCATGTCTGTGAGTTCCTTTCTCTCCTTTAATAAATTCTGCCTTAATCCTCAAAAAAGTTGTAATATTTGGTTTATTTTGTGCCTTTCTTTCTTCTTTCTTTCTTTCTTTTTCTTTCTTTCTTTCTTTCTTTCTTTCTTTCTTTCTTTCTTTCTTTCTTTCTTTCTTTCTCTCTCTCTCATTCTTTCTCTTTTCCTCCCTCCCTCCCTCCCTCCCTCCCTCCCTCCCTCCTTCCTTCCTTCCTTCCTTCCTTCCTTTCTTCCTTCCTTCCTTCCTTCTTTTGTGGTTGGTTGTTTTAGACAAGGTCCCATGTATCTCAGGCTGACTTAGGACTCTCTGTACAGCTGACAATGATCTTGAATGTTTTTTTCAATTCTCCTCTCTCAGTACTGGGATTGCAGATACACACCACTACCTGGTTTATACAGCCCTGGGCAAACCCAGGGTTTCCCGAGTCCTAGGCAAGCACTCCACTAATGAGCTACATCTCCAGCCCTTTTTCCGGACGTTTGCAACAGGTTGCCCAGGTTGGCTCTGACTGGCATTCTCCTTGGCCTTCCAGTGCTAAGGTGTGTACCCCTGGGACCAGCTTCGGAGCCAAGATTGGAACAGGGTACACTAGGGCTGCCTCCAGTCTCTCTCCCTGCGCCCCTGCATCCCTCCATTTCCTGTTGGAACAAAGTTGGCGTTGCTTAGTCTGTTGCAGAAAAGAATGACAAGGCGGCACCCGGAGATGCATGGCAGCAAGGTCGCTGCACAACGGTGAACTCCCTTTCTTCCAACGACGAGGCACTGTTCTTTGTTCTACTTGTCTTTTACACAGTATAACTTTCTGGCCTTGAGAATTAATAAGCCTCCTCCCCATTCTTTCTTCCTGAGAGACTATAACCCCGACTCAGGGACGTCGGGACCTACTATGTGCCTGGCACAGTGCCAGTAGGCACTATTGATCTAGCTCTAGGATGAGACATTCAGGAGACAATAAGGCTGAGCAGGATCCACAGGCAGGTCCTGTGGAAACTCAGTGTGGGTACAAAGAGCAGCTGGTTCATAGCCCCAGCCCCAGCCCCCAAGCTCTCTCTGCTCCTCAGTTGGGCCTCTCCCCTGAGACTCTGCTGTCCAGAACACTCTCCTCCTCAGCACCCCAACTCTCTAGAAAAGTGGGGTGCTGGCCAGGCCCAGTGCAGCTAAGCTTACTGTAGATTCAACATGTGTCCTGAACAAAGAAATGTGCCAACGTAGCTCTTTGCACAAAACTTCCCCTCCGGTCTGAGGTCGGGACAAAGACAGGGAAAGCATGGGTCGGGGAGACGGCTCCAGAGTTAAAGTCTCTGTCTCATAAGCAGAAGAATCTGGGGCTGGAGAGGTGGCTCAGGGGTTAAGCCTCTGCCTTGCAGGCAGAAGGTCCTGAGTTCGGATCCTAGACCCCGCGTATAGACGCCGGGCAGAAGCAGGGGCGGCCTGCGTTTCTGGTCCTGGTAGGGCGGAGCCTGTGAATCCCGGGGCGGAGGAGGTGGAGGCGTCCATGGTGGTTCCCGAATTCGTCCGTGGTTCTACACACACACACAGACACATGTGCGCACACACATACATACGCACACACGCACAATTGAATAAATAAAAATTAAAAAAAAAAAAAAAAGCAGAAGAACCTGAGTTCAGATTCCCAGATCCCATGTAAGAATGCTGAGTGGATATGGCCTGTGATTCTGACCCTTGAGGGCAGAGCCTGGGAAACCCCAGAGCAAAGCAATAAGGAGGTAAAATAATCTAAGATGATTCCTGATCACCCTTGGGCCTCCATAGACATAGGCACATGTTCATACACACACACACACACACACATACACACACGAAGGAAGGGAGGGAGGGAGGGAGGAAAGGGGAGAGGAAAGGAAAGAGGAAAGGAAAGAGGAAAAGAAAGGGGAGGGAAGGGGAGGGAAGAAAGGGGAGGAAGGAAGGAGGGAGAGAGGGAGGGAGGGAGAGAGAGAACGAGAGAAAGAAAGAAAGAAGGATGACTCCCACCTCCCCCCATCCCCAGTTCAGCTGCTGCTGCTGCTGTAGTCCCCAGGACAACCTCTTGGTGGCGCTGCATTCATCCAGAGGAGGCCCGCAGCCCGCATCTCCCAGAGACCACGCCCCCAATGGGCGGAGCCAGCTCTGGCCTCCCAGGCAAAGGCAAGGAAGGGGGTGAAGGCGGAGGGCTTGGCGGCTGCGGGCGATTCACACTGCGCTGGAAGATCCCGGCGCCCAGACTGCCCGGGAGATTCTTGCTCCGAGAACAGTGCTACCTGCCTGCGTCCCAAGGCCTCTGTTGGGCCTGGTCAAACTAAAGGAGATGTCAGGGGGCTTGAGGCAGGGCGGGGAGCAACCTTGGATAGTCAGAGGTGAAGGGTCTTCCTTCAGGGCAGAATGACCCCAAAGCCAGTCTCACCTCCCAAATTATTATTAACTATTATTGATGTTTTAAGATAAAGCTTCATTTAGCACAGCTGGCCTCAAATTCACTATGTTGCTGGTGATGGACTTGAACTTCTGCCTCAGCTTCCCAAGTTCTGGGGATTACAAGTCTACATCCTCACACCCCACCCTATTGTTAATAACAATAATGTTTGTTAATCATTATTATTCAATTAGAGATATTCAGGTTTGAACCCGGGGCCTCTTGATTATTAGGCAAGCTCTCTCCCACTAAGTCCTACCCTCCCTAGAAGAGGAGAGACCACAAGAAACAATGTCAACTACAGGGACTTGTGAGAGAGTTCAGTGGGTAAAGGAGACTGCTCCGCTCGGTGACCTGAGTTTGACCCTCAGAAGCTCGCACGGAGAAAGAAGAGAAGTGACTTTTGAAAGATGGTCTCTGGACTTCAGCATGCCAGTACACACATACTCTCTCTCTCAAATAAATAAAAACGTCAGTTACAGATCCTCCGTCAGGCCAAGCAAGAAGCCAGGAGAGATGAGGTTCAGCTGAGCTAGAGGAGGACCCAACGGAAACCCAAACGTGGCATGTGCACATGGAGGCCTGAGGGTGTAACGTTCTCTCACTCTCTGCCCACTTCCTTAGGCAAGGCCTCTCATTGCCAGCAATGGGGGTTGGGATGGAGGGAAGTCTAGATCTCTAATAATCAAACTCTATTTCCTCCCATATCTTAGGACTGGGAAGATAGACATGTATGTATACTTAGAGTTATTCCCACATCCTCTTCTGACCTCGGGTCCCATGGATCTTTGCGCCTACGCAGCCAAGATAAAACCAGCTTGCGACCCCTCTGTTATTCCCTGTCTCACCCCAAAAGGAAGCCCAGGGGAATAGTGACCCCTACACTTGTATAGAGCCCAACCGTGGAAACCTGGAGGCTCCCTTGAACACAACTTTTTTATTTTTCAGTTTCAGTTTCTCTGGTGTAATTTAATATTTAACAGTTTAGTTTACACTTGTTAAGTATCGTAGATAAATTACATTCACAGTAAGAAAGCTCCAGAGAAGAGCCATTAGCTAAGAAAGAAACGGCCCCACTTTCTTAGTGTGTCAGTTGCCGAGTGAGCCTTGACTTGCCTCTGCAGGACAGCGTCTGCCCCGAGACCACCATGTGCTGACAGAGAGCACCCAGGAGGAGGCATTACGGCCTGGGGTGGCATCTCTCAGCGGCTGACACTGCATTCTGGGTGCAGTTCGGGGCAGGCAGGTTTGATAGATAGTCAAGGTCCATGACACACTATGTCAGACTTGCTCCTCCCTCGAGATGACAACCCCAAATGCTGCCAGACATTGCCAGCTGTCCCAAAGAGACAAACTGGCTTCCCGTGGAGCATCATGGGCCTGGGGAGAAGAACAGCAGTGAGTCTCGGGGAAAGCAGAGAGCTACAGTCTCGCTGGAAGAAGCGTCACCTCCTGGGGCTGTGTCCCTAGAGGCTGCTCCTGTCTGCTGGAGGCTTCTTCTGATGAGGCTGCAGAAAACTAAGTGCATGAGGGAGTGTGTGTGTGTGTGTGTGTGTGTGTGTGTGTGTGTGTGACAGATAAAAGGAGCTGGAGAGGGAAGGAGAGAAAGCAAGGAAGAGGGAGGCTAAGAGGCCACAGACAAAGGGAAGGAGAACATCACAAATTGACGCCCAAAACATCTAGCACCCCCAGGTCCCCAGTTTTAAAACATACCCAAGATCTAGCCCTGGGGGCCTGGGCACTCTCTCGCCACAGAGCTTTGGGTCTTTCTTGCCTTCTCTTAGTGGCCTGGAAGATGCCCAGTGGCGCCCCCACCCAGCTGGGAGGGGTGGGGAGGGGGAAGGGAATCGCCCAGGTTGGTCTGTTCTCCTTCTTTGCAGGTCTTGTCCTTGCTTTTAAAAGTCCTCCATCGGGCTGTAGAGACGGCTCAGGGTTAAAGCCTCTGCCTCGCAAGCAAAAGGACCGTCATTTTCTTTTTCTCATGCCTGGCTCTTGTCCTTCCACGAAGTCCTTCTGTGTGTCAGACACTGAGGACTCAGCACGTATTGACTGAGCAGACTGGTGGACAAATAAATGTTTTGATGGTTTGTTTCTGAGTCTTCCAAGCTTTTCGTGTGTCTCCTTGCTGACATTGTCACGCCCTGCTCTATGATGCTCCCTGCCCATCCTCCACCGTGGTCCCTGCCCGTCCTCCACTGTGCTCCCTGGCTGTCCTCCATGGTGCTCCCTGCCTGTCCTCCATGGTGCTCCCAAGCCGGCCCAGACAAGATGCGATGGATGAAGACAGTGAAGACAAAGGGGGAACTTGGGGGAGGGGGATACTCCAGCTCAGGGCCCCTGGGGACTTGTTATGTCTTCCTTGTGGTGCAGACAGGCTTGCCCCATCTTCTAGAGCACCTTTTCTTTTTCCTTCTAGCTGTCTCTGTGGCCTTTCTGTGGAATCCAGTCATTACTATCACCAGACTGGCTTTCCAAGGGTAGCAGATGGTCTTCCGCGTCGTACTGGCCGGCTCATCAGCCCCAGGGCCAGCCCTGCCCCCCACCTTCCCCTGTGTGCGGGTGGCCACTAGAGGGCGTGTTAAGTCATGACATCCACTGGGGGGAGGGAGGGCGGCCGAGACCTGTGTTTCTCTCCAGGTTCTCGTTTTCCTATAATGAACAGAAGTTTCTGCAAAGAAGTTGCTGCACAGGCAAGGCTGATTGGGCCATTAGGCGCCTCGGTGATGGGAGAGGTCTGGAATGTTGCAAGTGCAGAGCGAGGTTACCTTGGGCCTTTTAGCTCCCTTAATAGCCTGTATTACCACCTCTGTATGTGACCTAACATCCGGGGCTGTTGGGTGCATTCTCTGGAATGTTCAGCCAGACCCTTTGCTTCCACCAACCAAAAGGCTAAGAATGTCATCAGTTAGCATCTATAGCCTGCACCAGAGATTTCCCTATCTTGCCGTAACCCGACCCGCTAATGTTTCCACCACTGCACTCCAAGTGTCTTGATTTATGGTTTCCTTCGTTCTGTGATTACAACACTTTGAAAAAAAAAAAAACTGTTACCATGGTGGAGCACATGGAATTGGGGGCAACCTGAATGTTGTCCCTGGGTCATGGCCGTTCATATTTGCCTCCAGAATATGATACTGCTTATCCCATTTGCAGTGGAAGTTACGACATTTTCCATTGATGCTATCTTGCTTTCGGCCTCTCTCTCCATCAGAAGATCCATATTGGGCCCACCCTGCAGTGGTGCCTGCACCCAGTTGGGCGGGATGGTGTAGCAGTTCACCGGCATGGTTGCTGATAAATCACCATCAAATGGATTAAGGGAACAATGGGTTTATTTTCTCTTAGATTGTCTAGTTATAGTTCTCGGTTCAGCTTGACAGGAGAGCTCACGCCAACACCAGGGCCAAGGGAACTGGCCACACCATCACCACATAACAGCTGAGAGAGGGACGATCCTTACTTGCCAGACCAGCAAGTCTGGCCAAGTGTACACAAGGATGCCAATTCTCTCAACCAGCTCTCCGTGATTTATTCCAGAGCCTAATCCTACCCGCCATAGGCTGGGCCTTCCCCATCAGCTAGACGATCTCCTGCAGGTTTGCTCTGGGCCTAACTTAACCACTAATTCTCTACAAATGTGCCCAGAGCTCAAACCCGCAACTGTCAAGTTGACACCTGTGCCCAACGATGACAGATAGGGAATAGGAAGGTCTACCAAGGAGAGACTGAAGGGAGACATGGGTGCCCAACAAGGGGCCCCCCAGTGCTGCCTGACTGGGTGTTCACCCTCTGCCTCACTTCCTGAGATGGAAGAAAACGCTAAAGCAAACAAGGCTGCTCTGTCTCACCAAGAGATAAGCAGGCCCCAGTTCAAAGTGAATTACGGTATTGGGCTTGGATTCAAGCCCTCATTTTGCTGCCTGGAGACCTTGGACAAGCTGCTTAACCTCTCTGAGTCCACGTGTGAGGGTCATGAGAGATACAAATGCAAGCGCTTAGCTCTGTGCCTGGAATTGGCCCCATAGTCGAGGCTGCCCGACCAGCTGAGGTGGCAGGCTGGGGCCCAAAGTCTGCATCTGGGAACCGTCAGACCCCAACTCCTCCTGGTGGGGTAGACAGAGGCCACAGCAAACAGAATGTTCTGGTTGGATCCTTTTAGGGAGAAGTCTGTGTTCTCAGCTGATGTCACAGGACTGTCCGTGGGGGGGTTCTCGAGTGTGTCTCCTCATTGGGGGCTTCTTTTGGAAGAGTTTCATCTTCCTGGGCAGTTCATGCCTGATCTCCCCTCACCCCCAGCCCTGGATGCAGGAGTGTCAGACCTTGTTGGGGGACGAGGGATTGGTCCAACCCTCATGGAGGACGCTTTGCCAGGATCGAGCAGTGCTCCTTGACCCAGCTGCTCTTCTGGTGTTGAGAATCCTGCAGACAGAGCTTTGCAGAGGGAACTTCTCACTGCCGTTTCGCTTGTAATGACTGAAGACTGGACGCCACAACGGTCATCGGTGTCTAGCACTAGGCAGGCAGAGGCAGTAAGATGAGGAGTTCAAGGCCAGCCACGTCTCAAAAATAAAGCAAAATCTGGGCTGGAGCGATGGCTCGGGTTAAGACTCTGTCTCTCAAACAGAAGGTCATGAGTTCAGATCCCAGGTCCCACCTAAAAACACCAGGCAGAAACAGAGGTGGCCTGCACTTCTAGCCCTGGTGGGCAGAGCCTGGGAAATCCCAGAGCAAAGCAAGAAGGAGGTAGAAGCAATCCAGGATGATTCCCGAAGTCACCCTTGATACCCCACAGGGACACACAGTGCCCTCTGATACACACACACACACACACACACACACACACACACACATACACATACACACACACACACACACACACAAATATTAAAAATAAAATCAAATCTGTTTTTCTCTTGTGCATGCTGGCAGGCATGTATGTATGTGAGAGTGGTGGACATAGTGAGTGTACGCTTGCAAGTCAGACGAAGGCGTTCAGAGGCCTCCTTTTTTACCCTCTACCTTGTTCCTTCGAGGCAGGGTCTTCCCTGAACCCGCCTCAGCCTAGCTAGAGGCCACCAAGCCCCAGTGCCTCTCCTGCTCCAGCCCCTCGGGGTTTCAGCCATGTGTAGTATCATGATCTTCTTGTTAGTTGGAGCAGGATCCAAACTCAGTCTCGACCATTGAGCCCACCTCTGGTCCCCCCCCACCCACTTTCTTTCTTTCCCTCTCTCTTGCCTTCCTCTCTCTTCTTTTCCTCCCCCCTCCAGTTTGAGACTGGGTTCCACTTTGTAGTCTGGCCGGCCCCAGACTCGCAATTCTCCTGCCTCAACGTCCTCTGCAGAGTGCTGGAATTTCAGGCACATGCCGCTCCACGTGGCCCTGCTGGGCTTCTTTTACTGGGAAACACGCTGTGGACAGAGCAGCGGATGGGCAGAGCCTTCCCCGTTCAGGAGGCCCCGCCCTCCCGGGCAGCCTTGAGCCTCCTCTCTCTGAGCAATCCTTTACAGCCCTGGGTGTGGCGGGGCACGGGCATCTTGGCTTCCTCATTGGCTGTTAGGCAAGAAAGTTTCTTGAGGGAGGAAGGGAAATAAATCTGGAGATGCCCTCCCTCCATGCTGGCGTGGTGATTTGGGGTGTGTTGTGCTCTGGGTTGGGTCTTCTGCTTGGCTTGAGACCCAAGGGCTCTCAGTCAAGGACAAGAGCCCAGGGGTGATTATCAGCTTGTGACGTCAGCCAGGACTTGCTATCTCAGGGATCCTAGGGATGCTCATCTCTGTGAACTGACCCTACTATGCTCTCGGGCAACCTGGTCCCCTGCCGCACAGTCTCTAGCTCAGGAGACCAGTGAGACCTGTGTTCTGGTCTCCTTGTATGTATGGATTTCCACATTCCTCCACACACGCCAACAGGTCTGCGTGTTAGATGCACACACGCACATTTGCATACAGACTCCCCCCGCCCCCCACATACTCCCTAGCGATGCGCACATACATGCAAGCAAAAATACACATATGCAGAAACACTCCTGGGTTCATCTACACACCCAGATGTTCAGTACACACTCAAACAGTGGCAGACAGTTTCCAAAGATGGCTACTGCTGAGTCCTCCCTGTCTGTGGGAATGTGCTCTGCCCCTTGCGGAGGTGTGAACACTATTTCTGTATTGAGTCTTTGTCATAGAAGCAACGTTCTTTGTATGTGTGTGTGTGTGTGTGTGTGTGTGTGTGTGTGTGTGTGTGTGTCTGTCCGTCTGTCTGTCTGTATCAGAGGGCACTGTATGTGCCTGTCAAAGCCCAAGGGTGACTTTGAGAATCATCGTAGATTGCTCTACCTCGTCTTTGCTTTGCTCTGGGTTTCCCAGGCTCCCATTTTCCAGGTCTGGAGATGTTGCTGCCATTTCTGCCTGGGATCCGGGATCCGATCTCAGGTCCTCCTGCTTATGAGGCAGAGCCTTAATTCCTGAGCCATCTCTCCAGCCCCAGGAGCAACATTCTAACCTTTCTGAATACAGACTTGAAAAGAATAGGAGAAAACCATCTTTATAAGCAGCTGTCCTGGGTCTGCCACGTTGAGGAGAAGCCGAAGCCACTCAGTAAAGGGGGTCGGGAGCTACGCAGGGGAACACTGGTTTGTGGCACACGAGCGGGACGCCAACTCAGCCACACGGCGTGCAGCTGACCGTTCTCTACACCTTGCTCCGATTCCTGCCCCACAGACACATGGGAAATGACAAAGACCACTTAAGCTTCTGTTTGTTTCTTTGGTCTCTTTGAGACAGAGGCCTATGTATCTGAAGCACTCTATGTAGCTGAGGGTGACACCTGATCCTGCATCCACCTCCCCAGGGCTGGGGTGACAGGATTCACCACCACGCCTAGTTTATGCAGTGCTTCATCCATGCCAGCCAGTCATCTACTAACTGAGCCACATCCCTAGCCGCTATCCTTGTTTGCGAGACTGCAATCTAGACTGGTTCAAAGCCCTTGTCAATCCTCCTGGCTTCAGCCTCCTGCATCCTGGAGTTACAGGTATGTGCCTGGTTCTGTGTTTACTCTGTCTTACAATGGGCTCTCTCTCTCTCTCTCTCTCTCTCTCTCTCTCTCTCTCTCTCTCTCTCTCTCCCCTATAGCCATGAGATGCTGGGGGAGGCCTTGTGAAACCTAGTGTCATGCTATTTAGACGTTCATCTCCCAAAACTACGCGCTAAAATAAACTTGCCTTTTTAAATTGCCCAGACTCTTGTATTTTGTACTCACAATGGAAAACAGACGAGCGTACAAGACGAGACAAATACGCGGACAGAGTCTTAGAAAGGACTCCGCCTCAGGAAACGCGGGCTCTAGGTGGAAGTGTGAGTCAACACAGCAATAAACAGAGGTGATCTGGAAAGAGAAAGTACCTGGACGCCCACAAGGGCGGGTTCTGTTCCAGGCAGGCGCCCCCTGACCTCAGGAACTTGGTTGGTCGCTTCATCTCTGTGAGCCCCAATCTCCTTATCTAACAAAGAGGTTCAGTGATGATAAGCGGGTGGCTATGAAGATCAGCTAGATAACCGATCGGAGACTGGCTTGTGAACTGTGGGTCACCTTTCAACCTAGAACAGAGCCCCCACATGCAAGGAATCCATCCCCGTGGTGGAGATTCAGGCCTAAGCAGTAGACAAGTCAAAAACTCTCAACACTTCAGGGGAGCGCACTGCTCTTATGTCCCAACACGTCAGGGAGCCAAGCGTTCTGACCCCAGCTCAAGGGTCTACACAGCCTGTTCACCTCTACAGAGCTGGGCACCCCAAAAAGACACTGGACGATCCTCTCCATAATTTAGCTGCCTGCTCCTCCTAATTATTTTCTCTGCTCATGGGCTTAGAGCAATAGTCAGTCCCAATAACCAGGGGCTTAATAAGGCTAAATTATAATGAGTGTCCCGCGGAATTACATACCGCATTAACACCAAATGAGTCCATTAGAAATTCATTAGGCGCGATTACCGTGGCTGCCACAGGAATTAATCACCATCAGCTGCTGGCGAGAGAGTGGGCGAGGATAATTGCTGGAGGAGTGGGAAGACCCCCTTGGCCTCCGACTTTGACCTGAAGCAGTATTTCTCAGAGGTGGGGGTAGGGAGAGTCGTGGATTGCTGGGGATGTGAGTTTGGAGGTGAGCTTACTCGGATGCTGTTAGATCCGCCTCCTGAGCTTCCTCTTCCACCTTCCCAAATATTGCCCCACTCACGGGATCTGTAAAGATGGAGATGGGCAGTTTTTGTGGGTCCAAATCACAGCAGGTACTGAAGTCCTAATGGTCTTGCAACAGAGTCCTGATGTGCTCTTGGGAGAGCTACTCCCTTAAAGATCCTGCTGCCAGTAGTGCCTTCAAGCATTACTCACCTCTAGGAGTGGGACACTTTCTAGTTGTTTCATTTTAACATTTTATTTATATGAGAGAGAAAGAGAGAGGGGGGGGTATTCCATGCCGCAAGGGGCAGAAATCAAAGCAAGTCAGTTCTCTCCTTCCACCACGTGGACTTGCAGGGTTTGAACACAGGTCTCCAGGTTTCTGAGCAGTCTCCTGGCCCTCTGAGCCACGTCTCAGACCCTTGCTTTGTTCTGCAGGCAGGGGCTCGTGAAGCCTAGGTTGGCCTCCAGCTTTTCCCTACTTGGAACTTGGGATCTTCTGCCTCCATCTCTTGAATACTGGGAGACGACTGTGTAAATCCCCCCCCCCACCGCGCCCCAGCTTACTTGTGGCAAGAATTGAACCCTGGGCTACGGCGGATGTTAGGCAAGCACTCTAGCAACTGAGCCACTTTCCCATTCTCGCTCCTCGTATTTATTTTTGAAGTATATATTAAGCTAGTATATATTAAGTCCTGACTTACAACCATTTTGACTTACGCTATTTTGACTCCAGTGCAAAAGTGGAGTGGATTCTGGAGAAATCACACTTTTTTGTTTTGTGTTTCAGGGATGCAAATCCACGGCTGGCCCCTGCTAAGCAGCCCTACGCTCTGTCACTATACCACCCTCTCAACTCTAGTCTCAATCTTCATCTTTTTTTTCACTCTCCTCCATTAATTCCTGACCCACAGACATCCACTGGAACTTCAGTCATGATCGTGCACCTCAAATATCATTCACATCGACACCAGGTTCTGAATAATGCGTTGGATGGCATCGTGGTTTTATTTTTGCATGCCTTTGTCCTTACCTGACTGTCCAAACCTAGGACCCCAGCCAAATAAGTTGTGATGTGGCTATTAAAAGTGACTGGAGGGGCCAAGGACATGGCTCCCGGGCAAAGATTCTTGCTGCCCAAGCTCAATGATTGGAGTTGAATCCCCGGAACCCGCAAAGAGGAAGACAGAACTGACTTCCGAAAGTCTAATCTCTACACGTGTACACACACACACACACACACACACACTTCTTTTCCTTCAATAATAAATGAACCTGACTGCAAGCTTTTTTACTTGGTACACTTGAAAATTAAAAAAAAAAAATGGCTCATACTAATTCTTAGGTTAAAAGAGAAATACGTTGTGGAGATATCATGATATTTGCATGGAAATGGATGGAACTCGAAACCATGAAGTGAAATAAACCAGACTTAGGAAGACAAATTGTTTATATTTTTACTCATATGCAGAACCTACATTCAAAATTATATGTGTGCTGTGTGTATGTATGTGGATAGGTGCATTTATGTATGTTATATAGATATAAATATATTTTATGTGTATATGTTGTATGTGTTTATGAGTGTGGTGTAGGAACTGCATGTGTGTATGTGCTTATGCATGAATATGCATTATATATATCTGTGTATATGTGTATTTATATATGTATGTTGTATGTGTATATGTATTTATGTAAATTGTGTGTTTATGTAATTTGTGTGTATGTATATGTTAAGTGTCTATATGTGTGTTTGTGTGTCATATATATACATTTATGTGTATATATGTATTTATGTGTGTATATTTGTGTATATGAATATTTGTGAGTGTATATATTTATGTATATGTAGTATTTCTGTGTATACATATGTGTGTGCATGTTTTATGTGTAATAGGCATGAAACTAGAGAGAGAGTCTTGACAGTTGAAGAGGAAGTCTTAAGGGAGGCGGGGTAGGAGATGGTAATGGAACAAATGTGAAAAGAAGAAGTGGGGGGCTTTCTGGGAAAAGGGGGCAGCTATAAGGGACAGAGAACATGGGGAGGAAAAATGAGAACAGATGTGACACACATGAAAGTAAACGCCACATGAAGCCCAATATGTTGAGAGAGAGTGTGAGAGAAAAAGGGGAGGCGAGAGAGTAGGAGAGAGGGAGAGGAAGATGAAGAGAGAGAGAGGGAGAGGGAGAAGAGGAGAGAGCTAGGAGCAGCGTCAGGGGATGAACGGTCCCTTGCGGCCACCACAGCCTCTGATCAACTCTAACAAGCACTTGGGCAACTAAGCAAGGAGTCGATCACTCAGACTCCCCTTGCCCATGTGAGGCCCAGGGGCCAGGAGAGAATAGGATGCCTATGGCACCTTCTGTGACCAGGAACCCACACGCCTCACCCCCTTCTCCAGCATTTCTCTTAAGGTAATGGAGGATGCTTGGGGCAGGAGCCAGAGTCCAGGGAGGAAGTTGGGGTGCCCAAAGGGATTAGATTAGCCTTGGACCATTCTTATCTCCATTAAGGATGTGTTTGCTCTGGTTGGTTCAATGGCCCCATAAAACCTCCCAAGGACCGAGGCAGCCAAAGTTCATTTACCCCTCTCGGGAGGTTCTTTGCGAGCTCAAGCTGAACCCCGGCAAGGTGTGGGCGTAGGAGGAGGGAGACGCAGGGGCGCGGATGGATGGAGGGTGGACATGAACAGTCAGATGCGCTTTGGATTCCTGAGGAGGAAGCGGCTCCGCTTGGCACCCTGGGGACAATGGTGTCCTTCCTCGCCCGCCACTCCCTCCCTGTCCTCCACGTTGGCTTTCTGTCCACGTGGGCGAGTCAGTGGGAAAGGGAGCTACATGGGGGCCATCGGTCCACCCTGCTAGGTCCTGGCTCACGGCCCCTGCTCCTACTGCTTGGAATGTCCGTGCTGCTTGTCAAAATGGGAGCGGTAACACTGCTTCACTGAGCTGCTCGGAAGACAAAGTGAGACAAGCCGTGTAAAACCCACAGTAGAACATCCGCGTACGACGACTGTTCCATGTTTCATTATTATTCAACGAAGAGAAATAACTCACATGACTGTCTCTGGGTGGGCGTGCAACCCACCTTGACTTTTCTGAAAGGCAAAGCAGAAATAGATACACACCTTTCACTAGTTCTTAAATAAATCGAAGAAAAAAAATTTAAAATAGAGTCTCAATCTGTAGCTGGGGCCATTCTGGAGTTCTTGGCAATCCTCCTGCCTCAGCCCTCCAGGGGGTGGGATTATAAGCATGCGCCCTGGGAGTGTAGATACAAGTACTAGAACTACCAAGCCCTTCTGTCCAAGGATGTCGCGTCTCGGAGTCCATCCTCAGCACAGGGTCTCAGCCGGGCTGAGGAGACAGCTCATTGGTACTTGCTGGGCGGGCACAGGGACCTGGGTTGGAAACCTCAGGATCCGCATAAAGCTGGACATATTCATGCATGTCTGTGGCCACAGTGTGGTGGGAGGCAGAGTGAAGAGAAGCCCCCAGAAGCTCAC